>CAIGQQ010000001.1:2016719-2050895 GCA_903798035.1 Danio albolineatus | reverse complement strand
ATTTTCACCAGTGACTACTCTAAACTCCCCTGATTGGTGCGTTTTCAGCAGTGACTACTCTAAACTCCCCTGATTGGTGCGTTTTCAGCAGTGACTACTCTAAACTCCCTTGATTGGTGCGTTTTCAGCAGTGACTACTCTAAACATTTCTGATTGGTTTGTTTTCAAAAGGCCTCTGATTTGTTGTCTGCATGACACCGTAGACTTTCCATATACAATATTACTCTTTACCTCAGCTTTAAAAAAAAAAAACGACTTATGATGACCACCTTTCATTCATCTTTAAGGGGTAAAACTGACAGGTCGTTCTGTGTTTTAACATTTACATTTAGTCATTCAGTGATTCAACAAGACGAGGCAACACACACAAGAACTGCTAATTATACAGAGTAACTTGTTTGTGCTCAAAGAATTCATGTTTATTTTCCACAATGTACATTTATGTGAGCAAATCTGCAGCTTTTAGATCATGTAAAGCAATGACATTAGCAAATATTTTCAGGTGGCCATCATTGTGACTGACGGCAGACCGCAGGACAACATCCGTGACATTGCAGTGAGAGCGCGGGAGGCCGGCATTGAGATATTTGCCATCGGAGTGGGCCGCGTGGACATGACCACCCTCAGACAGATGGCCAGCGAGCCCCTGGAGGATCACGTGGACTACGTGGAGAGCTACAGCCTTATCGAGAAGCTCACAAAGAAGTTCCAGGAGGCCTTCTGTGGTAAGTTTGAGCAATAGAGGGCGCAAGACTAATCCTCAACATGGCCGTCGGTATTAATAGTGTATTTACAGTTTGATAGTTGGCATGAGTATACTGTAGATAGGGCATGTTCGGATTCATCTCACCTCCAGACGTGGATCTCCACCTAGTGCTTGATGCTCCACTGCACTCGGGTTTCCAGGGGAGGAAGTAAAAGCATGTATAAACACTGACGTGACTGTAGTCTGTAGCTATGTTTCCATCCGAAGATGTGGACTTATGCGCAAATCTGAAATATTGCATAAAACACTTGCATCCAATCAGTCAAACTAAGCAAAATTGTCACAACTTGATCAACTCAAGAAAAACTGAGTTTACTGCTGTAGGAGAGCCCACTGTGTGTTTGTTTTTCTCATTTAATAAATTGCTTGTGCCTCAGATGATCCGGCAAATAAGGTGCAAGATGTGTATGGCGCGATTTGTTGCTATTTTCAGACCAGCGCAACCCTAGTTTTCACGTTTTGCAACACATTCTTTAAATAGCAAATCCATTTGGGCCGCTTTGTGGACTCATGGTGTGTTGGTCTATAAAGGAGGTGTGTTAAGGAGCATTGTTATTTTGAAGAACTGAAATAGACTGCGTCACTGATCAACTGACAGCTGGTCCAAAGTCAAGCACACAATCCGGGTTAGTTATGCGCCTATGCAGGTCTATACTGTGCTTAATACACACAGGATGTACAGAAATACACACATATCTTTACATGTGAAAAAAATAAAAGGATTAAAATATATTTTTAAAAATTATTATTTTCTACATAATTATAAAAACTATTGCCTCCACGCCTCATCTCCGGGGGCTTTTTCAGTTAACTCATGACTCTTTGCATTTGTATAATGTTATTAATATTATTAGCATTATTATTTATTATATGCATATTTATATTTGTTTTAATAAAACCAAGTGTAGATTTGTCCACCTGTTGGGTTTTGGAGATGTCTGCATCACCATGGGGCAGAAGAATATGGACGTGTGTTTGGATATAACTCAGTTGTTTACTCACTTCATTATTATTGTTCATTTATTCATTCAAAATTAATTTAGAAATAGTTTTGAAACAAAATTAAACAAAATTAAGTATGTAGACTAATGGATGGAGGAGTAAAGAGTAAAAGTAAAGAAAAGAGAAAGTAAAGAGGCCGAAAAGAGCAGGCTCATTCTTTATCCTCACGCTGTAGATGGTCTGTTTAACTGTTTTCCCGCTAGTGAAGCGTTCAGTTTTTCCTCTTACAAAGTCCGCCATGTAAATAGCAAATGGGCCATGGCACAAAGCAACTAACTCTTATAGGGAATGGGAGATGAGACTCTGATTGGACAAATGCTTAGATTTATTGCACATTATGCTCAAAACACACACATAACTCATTAAGAAAATAAGCACAACCCTGTTAGACCATGGGGCGGGGCGCAAAGCATATTTTTCTATCCTTAAAATAGCAAAAGTGGATTCAGACACAGCCTTAATGCTTTTGCACCATGAGCATTAAACTCTGCACCTAGATCCTTAAAATACAGCCCAATGACTTAATAATAATATAATTTTTATACAAATAATGACCCACTGTGATGACAGACTTTAGCTGAGGAATTTTAAATTTAGAAGATCAAAATAGGGCTGGGCAGATAAACAATATTATATCGAATCGCGATATAATTCATGCCAATAACAATGATAAGCTTTGGAGTTTTTATTCTATATTGATCTAAGAGACAATCACACAGGAAAAATGTGCAACAATGGGAATCTAAAAGTGTGTTGATATTAGAGATCCGCCGAATTTTTGGCCACCGACAAATTAATCGGCCGAAAATGTTATGCCATTTAACGGACCCGCTAACTTTTGTGGCTACAGTCATTGTTTGGGTACTCTTTTAAATCTGTTAGAACTGATATCGAAATAAATATCGTTTTGCCAGCCCTAGACCAAAACAACAGTTCAGATGTTTGACAGTGTGTTCAATCCAGCTCATACTATACATTATCTGTTAAAATAATCAAATTACATTCTGAAGCACAAACTGAAATGTATTCAGTAAATATGTTTCCTTTGTAGTTTGCACACATTCATGATTATTTTTGGATAAAATGTTTGTCCTACTCACTTTTTTATACTTTTTAAAAAGTTTTTATTGATTTTTTTAGGAACATATAACTAGTAGGAACAAAACAAAAAAACTAACTAAAGATAATAACACATATATGCATAAATATACATATATACGTATACATGCAAATACATCCATTCCACAAAAGTATATAAATAAAAATAAATAAATAGATAAATGAAATAACTATAAAATAAAATATAATAAAAGGTTGCCAAACATATTCTCACAATGATGCATAACCTTTAGAATTATGTAAATGTTCAATTATAGATAATTATATTGTCGTTGTGGAGAAAGCCAGCCATTTACTCCATTTCTTTTCAAAGATCTCTGATTGTAATCGAAGTGCATGTGTCATTTTTTCCATTTCCTCAACTTCTGCTATAATTTTGAACCATTCATCTTTAGTTGGTAATCTTCAATAGTTGGTTCATCTTTATACCATTCTCGGGTTATAGCTTTTTTACTTGTTGCCAAAAATATCTTAAATAGATATCTATCCTCCTTATCAAGTTAAATAGGTCAACAAAAAATTGTATGCACAGTTTTGAAATTCATGCACATCTTGTCCTTTCCATTAAGCATTTTGATGCGATATTCCAAAAAGTAAAAATAAAAATAAATAAAAATAAGTGGATGGAAACATAGCTAATGCAGTGCAGTGGTTCTCAGCTTTAAGATATATGACGTTTGATTGTTTACTAGACCATTTTGAAGCTTAAAAAGGTTGAGAACCAATGCGGTAGAAATTCTGCATCGGAGCAACAGCCGCCTGAGACTCCTGATGTTTACTACAAGCCTCAGGCGTCTGGATCTCTGACATGTTTCAGTGCGTTTTAATCATTTGCTGTTCATTTGAGTGCAGTGGATTGCTAAAACGCATTGATTTTCTTAAGTTCCCACTTCACATAGTAATTCTGTCCTCGCTAACCCTTCCTTCCTCCCCCCCACCCGGTGTGTGTGTTACATTCATGGTAGCGGTTGTGTCGGACCTATGCGCGACTGGTGATCATGACTGTGAGCACATTTGCATCAGCACACCCGGATCTTTCAAGTGCGCCTGCAGAGAGGGCTTTACACTCATGAATGACAGCCGATCATGCTCAGGTGAGTACGAGAGAATGTTGGGTAAGTGAGTAAATGATTTGATAGCAAGTCAGAAAATAACATTAATGGGCCAATATTTGATCCTAAAGAGCCCCTATTATCCGTTAAAAAGGGTCATATTTTGGTTTTGGGGGTCTCCAACAGCAGGCTAATTTGCATTATTAATTAGCATTTATTTTTACCTCATTATCCCAGCGACTCCTATATGAATCGTTCAGTGATTAATTTGTTCCAAAACCCCTCCTTAGCGCGATGCTAAACTGCGCTGATTGGACCGATGACCCAGTCTGTTGCGATTGGTCGACATCATTCAGCGCGAGAGAATGCCCACCACGGCTTATCAATACTGAAGTAGTCATAGTGTGTGCGTGAGCATATCTGCCAACACTCGTTTTTCCCGGGAGTCACCCGTATTTCAGACACCTCACCCTCGAAACTAAACCCCCCGGTCTCCCAACATATTCCCAGCTCTATTCTTAACAAGTAAAAACAGCGACACTCATTCAATATTAATGCACACAGTGGCAAAAGCTGAACCATTATAAAACAGGACCACCACACGTGTGTAGGAGAGCTGATGTAGCCATAGCAACGACAAACAGCAGTGAAACGCAAGCTGACAAACGCATTTTAATCCGTAAACATCATCATGTTAAATTAGAAAAAATCATAATAAATTAGATTCATTCGTTGCTCCTTAATCAGAATGAGTAAGTTATACAGTGAAGAAAAGGTTAATGAGATTTGATAATTCTATTTCTTTATTAATGTTAATTATCTGATCTTTTTTGTGTGGGGGGTATCCCTTATTTTCACATCCCAATGTTGACAGGTATGGTATTAGTATTGTTCATTTTTAGGATATCTAAAAGTTAGATATAAAGATATAAACCTGATAGACATACAAAGCTGTCAGTTTGCCACTTCCGTCTAAATGGATCAATGATTTTTTTTTAAGTCACCTTATTCTTCAGCTTCTCATCAAATCATGACCAAATGATCAAATGCTTTATAGTATCTGACATGCCCCGCCTCCTTCAAGACACTTCACATTTGATGCCTCTCACTGGCAGAGCGGTGATAAAACAAAATGTTATTGGCTGTTTTTTAAAAGGGAGGAGCTACACTTTGTCCCACCCTCTCTTCATGTTTCAGTTGAGATTACGTCAAACATTGAATAAAAATGCACATTTCAAAGCTCCTTTTTTGTAAAAATCTTTATGTCCTATATTTTTGGTGGACCCCTGGGGGTCCCGGGGCCCCAGTATGGAGTCACCATTAGCACTCTCTGTTTTTTTTCATCTCTCAGCTTGCAGTAACGCAGCCACAGATGTGGTCTTCCTGATCGATGGCTCCAAAAGTGTGAGACCCGAGAACTTCGAGCTGGTGAAGAAATGGATCAACCTGATCGTCGACAAACTGGACGTGTCAGAAACCAACACCCACGTGGGACTGGTGCAGTACTCCAGCACTGTGAAGCAGGAGTTCCCACTGGGACGCCACAACAGCAAAAGAGCCCTGAAAGAGGCTGTGAAAAGGATGGACTACATGGAGAGGGGAACCATGACAGGACATGCCCTCAGTTTCCTGGTGGACAACAGCTTCGGTCCTAACCAGGGTGCCAGACCTGGAGTGCCGAAAGTCGGTATCGTCTTTACTGACGGCAGATCACAGGACTACATCGGAGATGCCGCCAAGAAAGCCAAGGCGCTAGGTTAGAAAGCTAAAACTATTGGAAAAATACATAGAGCCCTCATTTTAAACAATGGTTGCACGAATTGTCTTATTATTTGGCATTAGAAAAATGAATGTATACACTCTTAGAAACAATTGTACAAAATCAGTCAATGGGACGGTACCTTTTCAAAAGGTACATTTTTGATCCTAACAGGCCCTTAAAGGTGCATATTAAAGGGCACCTATGATGAAAATCATCTTTTGTAAGCTATTTGGACAGAACCATGAGTAGGTTTAGAGTGTCCACAGTCATATTGGGGTGATATAAAGACAATAAGTCTCTTTTTTAAATTTCCTGACGTTAAAATAGGATCCAAATGCCTCCCATTTTGAAACTGACGTGATGTAGGAGTGCGGTTTCCCCACCCACTGAATTGATTGACAGCTGCGTATTAACATGTCTCCATAGTAACGTGTATAATCATATCAACAAGACAGGACATGAGCTTAGATTAACAACCGGGATTAAAAGATCTGTTCAGCTCTCTGTGATCATCAGTCATCATCAAATTTGATCAAGAATGAGTTTCACAAGTTTAAAACGTTATTAAAACAGTGCATGTTTGTAATGAATGATAGCGATTTTACCCTCTTTATCACCACAGCCGCGTGTCAGGACAATTATAAATGAAGACGCTTCAATCCCAGTTTGTGGATGTTAAATCAGGTTTATTTTGTACATTAACATAACGGATATCCATACAGCAGTGGATACTAACATGTATCCTGTCACATTTTGTCACATTGTGCGTGTGTTACGACATTGTGTGTGACTCATATCAGAAAGGTTTGAATTAACTCCACAACAAATACATCAAATAATCATTGGGAAAGTTCTAACTGTAGTATTTCCCACAAACGTTACGCTAGATCTGCTTCCTTCATGTCTGTCACTGTGCTGTTTATCTGACGCAGCCGAGGGGGAGATTAAGGCACACTCTGACAGCCACGTGGTAACGGTGGGTGGGGAGAACTAGCAAACAGCTACAAGATGCTCAGAGCTAAAAATTGAGTGTTTTGAGCTGAAACTTTACAGACACATTCTGGAGACACAAAAGACTTATCTTAAATTTTGAAAAAGGCATAAAATAGGTGCCCTTTAATACCTAAAAAGTACAAATGTGTACCTCACAGTAACTTAAATGTACAAAAGTGAACCTTTAAAGTATAAAAGTGTACCTGAAAGGTACTAATTTCAACATGTATAGTACAAAAGTGTACTTTTTGAAAAGGAACCGCCCCTGGCACAGATTTTGTACCTTTATTTCCAAGAGTGTATACAGTAGTTTAGAGAAAACCTGAAAAGATTTTTAAAATATGGATTCCGAATGTTGGATTTCAGAAGAAAGCTGATATGAATCGTCAGTCAGTCAGTCTTTATTCATTTCCCGAAAGCAATTTGGTTGCATAATACAAGCATTTCACTCATATTACACAAAAACACATTGTACAATACAAATCTACCCCAATTTTAAAAACTTTACAGCTGAAGGGATAAATGAAAGATTGAACCAATTTGTCTTATTAATAGTTCTGTATCGAATACCAAAAGGAAGAAGATAAAACTCATGGTGCATAGGATGGGAATCATCTGACAGGATACTCTGAGCTTTACTCAAAACTTGCCTATGTATAACTGAGCCATAGTCATCTGTTTACTCCCTGTTAATTTTCCTCACAGGCTCACAATTTTCTCCAAACAACTCTTAATTTTGACACGTCGAGAACTGAACCAACAAAGCAGCCGAAAAAGATAACAGTGAATGTATGAACTAAAACATGAGTGATTTACTGTATCTATATTGAATGATCTTAATTTCAGCAAGCAGTACAATCTTTGCTGCCCCTTCTGACACAAAATATTAGTATTTTCAGAAAAGGACAATTTATTATCTAAAACAGTACCCAAATACTTGCACTGCTCAACACTCTCAACATATATTTTGTACTTTGTTTCAGCTGCTATTAATATACCATTGTTTTGATACCTTTATATTGTTTGTGTATGTACATGCATTTATTTATTTATATACATGTAATTGCAATTTTTATTATTTTATTTGATCATTTTGTATGTTTTCTTCTCTTTTCGTTACAACATATGTCTCAAACTCAATTCCTGGAGGGCCGCAGCTCTGCACAATTTCGCTCCAACCCTAATCAAACTCAGCTAATTCAACTAACCAAGCTGTTCAAGACTACTAGAAACGATTAAGCAGGTGTGAGTTGGAGGTGGTTGGAGCTAAACTGTGCAGAGCTGTGGCCCTCCAGGAGTTGAGTTTGAGACCACTGCTTTAGAACATGTTGAACTTCCTAAAAATGATTTAAGAAAGTGTTTCAAAACAAATCACAAATACACTATCTGTATGTTTCAGGCTTTAAAATGTATGCGGTGGGAGTCGGCAATGCAGTAGAAGACGAGCTGAGAGAGATCGCCTCTGAACCGATCGCTGATCATTACTTCTACACGGCTGACTTCAAAACCATGAACCAGATTGCCAAGAAGCTGCAAATCAATGTTTGTCAAGGTAAATACAAGCGCACAAAAGATGACCATTAAGCATTTCCTCAATTCAATTTGTGTTCTGATGTTATTTGCAGAGGAAGATCCCTGTGAATGTAATTCCATTACCAAGTTCCAGAAAAAGGTGGAGGAAGCGCTACAGGCGTTAACTAAGAAATATATCCTTTTTTAAATAGAGCCTTGCTGCCATGTTGAAAATATGCACTGAACTACTTCATTTTCTACTATAAGTGAGGTGGGAACTGCTGGGAATTCATTATGGACAAAATCAGGCCAGAATGTTCTGAAGTTTAGGCAGTTTAAAAGAGCTTGCTTAAGCCTGGTGTGTAAACACCTTTGAAATGCCATTGGTTTGTGTTGATGATGTAATTGGTGGGTATTGCTATATGGGGCCTCACCCAAAGAACTTCATTGTGAGTATATTGTGTATAAGTATATTACAGTATATACTCTTCTCTCAACTATTTGGAGGTAAGTTTTGCAATTTAAAGAGAAGACTTTTAATTATTTATTTGTAAATCCAAAAACTGATTGTAGTTTTGTGATTGTGAATTAGCACTGTCGCCTCTCAGCAAGAAGGTCACTGGTTTGAGTCTAAACACATGCGCTATAGGTGGATTGGATGAACTAAGTTGACTTGTAGTGTGTTAGTGTGTGTGAACGCAAGAGTATATGGATGTTTACCAGTATTGGGTTGCAGCTGGAAGGGCATCCGATGCGTAAAACATTTGCTGGAATAGTTGGTGGTTCATTCTGCTGTGGCGACCCCTGATAAATAAGGGACTAAGCCGAAGGAAAATAAATGAATGAATGAAATGCAAATACTGTAAATAAAAATGTGAATTAATGGCCAATGCTAGAGACATTTATTGGGTTTATATATTCATTCTTTTCTTTTTGGCTTAGTCCCTTTATTAATCTGGGGTCGCCACAGTGGAATGAACCGCCTGGGTTTATATATATATATAGTATGAAAAGTTAGCATTCTCATTTGTACCTATTTGTGCTTTTTGATTTTTAGTCTTCATCTAGAATAAATAGTATTTGATGATCTTTAGTTGCTCCTAACAACACTGTTAGGTGTCTTAATTCACTTTAAACAGTCAATTGTAGTTTATTCTATAAGATCTCACTTTTAGAACATGCTATTTTATTTTGACATAAATGTTATGCTGAATGATGACTGAACAAAGTTATTTGAAACATTAATGTAGAATCTTGCATTTAATGTTTTTAATGCATATAAAATCCTTTATATATTCAATTTTAAGTGGAAACTAAAGTCGATGCATCAGAATTTTAGTATTGATTCATGTCTCTTAAAAAAGAAGCGTAAGTGTTCAGTAGTCAACATTTAAAAAGCCCCTATTTTGCATTATAAAAGGTCATATTTTGGTTTTGGGGTCTCCATCAACAGGCTAATATTCATACAAGGTCAAAAAACACTTTCATTGTCTTATAATATGCATTTATTTTTACCTCATTATCCCAGCAACTCCCATATGATTCGTTCAGCGATCCTTAGCGCGAAGCTAATCTGTGCTGATTGAACCGATGACCCAGTCTGTTGTGATTGGTCGACTGTGTTCAGCGCGAGACGGAGAAAAATGCCCACCATACAGTATGAAGTAGAAGAAATGCAGGATTGCAATAATGCAATGCAGTAAAACACCAGCATATTTCTCTACTCTTAACCCTTACTCCAAGTAATAACGACACACATTCAGTATTAATCCACACAGTGGCAAAAGTTGAACTATTTTGAAAATTGACCGTGCCGCGCATGTGAGGAACAGCTGATGGTGGCCATAGCAAAGGCAAACAGCAGAGGATCGCGAGTTCAGAAACGCATTTAAATCTGTAAAGGGAAATGTTTTTAACGTGGTTTTGGACTTGATATGTGAAAACCCCCATGAAGATTTAACCTGAAAGATACAGTACAAGCACTGATCTATAATAGATACGTCATTACACGCCGTGCGGTGAGATTACAACTTATAACTAGGGCCACACGGAATCTGCGCACGAAGAATTCCGCAGATTTTTAGCCCATCATTGATTCTGTTTATTTACTGCTGTAAATGTGTGTACATTTATATTTATTCAGTTTTTAAATTAATTTCAGTACTAATATTGACTAATATGAAAATATTCATATGATTTATTTACAATACAGTTCGTAAAGTACTATTTTTTGTCTATGAGTAGATATTTTATAGGAGAGACTTGCTTTGCTACCAAATAAAGTGGATCTAATTGGATTCACATTATAAACATTAAATACAAGTTAAAAAGGTATAACATTTATTTAACATATTACGGTTTTAGTTATGATACTGCTAAAATCATCCCGCATAAACCAGCAGATGTTTAACAAAATACTCTGCAGAAATAGCAAAAAATGTCCGCAGACTCCGTCTGGCCCTACTTATAACACACAATTAAACACACATTTTGCAAACTACACAAAACGAGACAACAATTTTAATCACACTTACATCCGGAAGAAGAAGAAACTGGTCCATATGAACTGTAAAAGTTACTGACAAAGTCACTGTCAAAGTCTGACAAAGTTCCATAGTCTCTACTGCTTCTTCAATAGCAAACAGCTGACGAATCCAGCATTGCAGCATAGGTTACTGTATCAATCATCATAAAAATGACTGGAACAAACACACGGTTGGCTATACTGTGGTCTTGTTGTAAAAAATTTACTTTAACCCTTTTTTCCCCGAACCCGAATCTCCATCTGTCAGTGATCCTCATCTTCACGTCATGATCAGTCCCCTGATCCCCCACGCCTCTGCTAGTGTCTGATGGGAACGCGTGTTTACATTTTACCGGAACTATATTTGGTGATGTACTTGATGTGATCAAGCAAAAGATCCGAACCTAACTCGATTCATTCATTTGACTCTGAGTCGACTGTTTCACTAAAGAATCAATAGTGTTAAACATAGTGCGCTTCAGATTTAACCCTCAGCTGGGTGTTTTAATTCACTCAGAGCTGTGTTACACACTGCATTAAAGCTCATTTTCAAAAACCCATAATAGGGGCTCTTTAAAATGGATCAAAGAAGCTTTTCAATATGTCCTAAGACAAGAATGGCTGTCGTTGAATAGTTTCACCACTGCTTTGACCTCAAATGTTGACCACTATAGACAAGAATGTATAAAGGGTCATAAATATGCACACAACTAGTGAGGATGCAACCACTGCATTATTTCCTTGACCGCAGCATCACTGGAAGCTGTGACGAAAAGGATCGCTGCCCTGGAGAACAAGATTGTTTGAGAAGACGACAGCATCTAATCCTTACATTCTTTCCAATACACAAATGCCTCCTGTGACCTCCGTCCCTTAAAGTCTGTCTCCATTGCATCTCTTTCTGCTTCTCTACCTTCATCACTATTGTCCATGGGGATGGAGCACTGAAAAAGCTGAAGGTGTCGATTCTCAAACAGCCATCGCCCATAACGAAACCCTGTGTGCGTTGAGGACATTTATCTACCCATATTGTCACCGTCTTCACACACAACCTGAACAATAAAGTCTTCTTTATGGGGACGTGGTGTGTAAATTAACTCAAGAAGCCACGTTTTGCCCTAGAAATATTATTTTATATGAGGTATATATATGATGGTAATTTAATATAAGATTGGACTTGAAATAAACGTGTGAATGCTTGATTATCTTCATGAAGCACACACACACATATGCAGACACGTCGCAAACACACACACACACACATGGGTAAACATTCACCGACTAGACAAATGCTAAACATACGGCTTGTGATGATTCAATAAAGTCTCACTTTGTGTCTGTGTCTTTGTTTGTGGTGTCCTTGTTTGTGTGTGTTGAACAGCTGTGCATTAGGCTCACTTCAAAACAAGCGTTACATAAGAGAAAATGTTCAGCGGCGTTATTAGGAGCCCCAGGTTCAGAAGGATGTACGTATTGTAAGGGTCCATTTATTAGTCCGATGACGGAGCTAACAGTATGGGTGAAGGTAAATGCGTGTAAGCCTTTTAGCACATGTGAAAGGAATTATTTTTACTTATGAAAACATATTTTGATTCGCTTTCATCTCCGAATTTAATCTGACTCCAATTCATTCTAATTTAGGTATTCATTCATCCAATTCAAGCCGATTACCTTATAGGTTATGATTTGGTCTAATTTAGATCGATTAACCTAATAAATCCTTATTTTCAAGTAATGGTTCATTGCTTACCCGAAGTCGCTTAGAGTCAGTATGCTGGCCAGCTACATCTGCTCACGGACACATCCTCGCCGGTTCTGGTTCTTAGATAAAGGATATAACTGTAAACTAAATTCCTTTAAGTAATAATAGGCCGCCCCATGCTTGCTCATACATAAAGAAAGTTTGATTTAGCCACTAGATTATAACATACTAAGTCAGTAGATTCAGTCAGAAATCAGCAGGTCTTGAATGTTGTGCTAGAATGCTTCATTCATTCAGCCGGACTGTATGACAAAACCCCGGTCGCAGGTCTGCGGAAACTCCAGCCTAAGACAATCTACTAGATTCAAATGATTTCAGGAGATATTTAGTTAAACAAAAGTCTTTACATTTATTTGTCAGGCAAAGATTTTCCATTCCAATTCACATAATTGCACAAGATAAGCCAATTCAAATTGTACAACATCAATTCCTCCAAGATAAATTAAGAGTGAATACCTGACTATGTAAAAATACGTTGTAGTATCTGAGTTCTGATTCAGAGCTTCAGAAACTCATACACTACAACGGGGTCCTTCTGTTACTGAAATCCCAATGGCCTAAACAACACCGATACCTTATATACCCAACAGGGCGTCACAGTGACCCTTGTCTAGTGTCTTTGATGTGTTAATCATCTCTGGAGGGGGGAGCATCTGGCAGAGATTTTATCAAAGTCAAAACCCAAATAACCAAATATAAGTGAAATATCACAGTGACATTAAGACCACTTTACCAATCACACAGAGACATTTAAAATGATACCAAACATGACAAGCTAACGTTTGTAAGTTTAGCAAATACACCACATATATCATTTCACCATAGAAACCTGAATTCTGGTAATTTCTGAGTGACCTTTCAATACCCCTGGCCGTATCACTAGGAAGGGCCAAACGGTGTGAGGGCAGATGGTGAGACAACAGCTTTCTCGTGATCCTTGGAGAAGATTAGAGAGTTTATGGTTTTACTGCCTGGTAGTTCTCGTGGTCTTCTTCGTGGAATTCCATAATTCTCAGGGTATAATTATTATGGAGAGATATATCCATCCTTACAGTATAGTTTGAGGAGTGTGTGTGTGTGTGTGTGTGTGTTATGGGTGTGCTTATATAACATCAGCATTCATGACATAAAGGATGAAAGGTTATGTCTTTCCTCATCGAGATGTTATCTGTTTTTACTTCAAAGATGTACCAAATGGGTGGCACGGTGGCTCAGTGGTTAGCACTGTCGCTGGTTTGAGTCCCGGCTGGGCCAGTTGGCATTACTGTGTTGGCATGTTCTTCCTGTGTCGGTGTGGGTTTCCTCCGGGTGCTCTGGTTTCCCCCACAGTCCACAGACATGAGCTATATGTCGATTATATTAGATTAGATTAGATTAGATTAGATTAGATTAGATTCAACTTTATTGTCATTACACATGTACAGGTACAAGGCAACGAAATGCAGTTTAGGTCTAACCAGTAGTGCAATAGCAGCAAGTGCAGAATACAGGTATAAATTATAAAGTGCAGTTATAGAAAAACTATAGTGATATTTACAGATGGATGTACTATGGACATTATATGCAGGTTGCATTAGTTATGAACAGAGATTTACAATAAATGATTATACGTACAGGTTGCTATTAATAATCAGAAGTGTGCAGATAGATAACCTAATTACAAATGTACATGTACAGTGGATTAGATAAACGAATTGGCTGTAGTGTTTGAATGTGAGTGTGTATGTGTGTTTCCCAGTACTGGGTTGCAGCTGGAAGGGCATCAGCAGCATAAAACATATGCCAGAATAGTTGGCGGTTCATTCTGCAGTGTCGTCGCTTAATAAATAAGGGACTAAGCTGAAGGAAAATGAATAATTGTACCAAACGGATCATATTCTCTAGTAATGCTTGCACTGTTTTTGTTATGTTTATTTTACCTTATGTGTTGTAAAGGCGAGCAAACTGATATACAGTAGGGCTGTGCAATATGGACAAAATAATCCTATTGAGATTTTTTTTTTTTGGAACGAATATTGCGATTGGAATTTTATTCACGATTTTTTGCCAGCTGTTTTTGCTTTTTCAAACGCGCTACATACATTCTAAATGTATTCAGTGCACAAGAGGTGCATAAAACATTTCATAATAAATAACATAGTATTAAGTTTAATAAATAAAACTGTAGTAAATTGTCTTTAAAACAGACAACATAAAATAAATCAAGATAAACGAACCTCAACTCTAGTTAAACACATACTGTACACAGTAGTACTAACTGCATGTAAAACAAAACTGTAATAAATTGTGTTAAAAACAGACGACATGAAGAAATAAAGATGAACTAACCTCAATTCCAGTCAGAACAATAAATAAAAACTAACGTAAATCAAAACCACCTATTCGGTTCTCCCGCTCAACTTCGTCATGCATGGACTGAGCTCTGATTGGTTAACATCTTTCTCCTGCTCAGCTTAGCTGTAATTGCCCGGTGTGCTGCGTCAGCTCTGATTGGTTAACATATTAAAATCATGCACACAAGAACGTGAACAAAAATCTAAATAAACTTAATAGATAAAATTGCAGCCTTACGCCATTTAGAAATAGCATGTGCTTAAATCGCAATTTTTTTCGATTGCGATTAATTGCACAGCCCTAATATACAGAACATTGCTTCCTAGCTGATCTAAGCTCATTAATTGGCTGACTAACAATCGTGTTTAAAGTTGCAATGAAACCGAACTGTCATACATTTTCTTCTATATTATTGGGATGTACATCTAGTGGAAACTGATTATCAAAACAGGGAAATTTTTACTGCTGCTTCCCCAGAAAAAGAAGTAGCATTCTGATAAATAATAATAATAATTTGAGAAAACGGTCAAAATAAGAGGTGCATATGCTTGAAAAATCTGCTAATGTGGTAAGAAAATACATTAGACATTTTACATTATGTACATTTACATACAGTCAAGCCTGAAATTATTCATACTCTAGTTGCTTGACTATACATTTTAAGCAAAAACTATTCATTTTATATATTTTTTTTCCAGAAAACAACACTCATCAGGTGTCATTTTGCTTCTTAAGGGTATGCATCTTGATTTTATAATGTTTATATATTGATACTGCAAAACAATGCAACAATATTGAGTGAGTATATATATTTTAAAATAAATATAATATAATATAAAGGATGTCACGGTGGCGTAGTGGGTAGCATGATCACCTCACAGCAAGAAGGTTACTGGTTCGCGCCTTGGCTGGGTCACATGGCATTTCTGTGTGGAGTTTGCATGTTCACGAACACACAAAGACATGCGGTACAGGTGAATTGGGTAAGCTAAAATTGTCCATAGTGTATGTGTGTGAATGAGTGTGTATGGATGTTTCCCAGAGATGGTTTGAAGCTGGAAGGGCATGCGCTGCGTAAAACATTTGCTGTTGGCGGTTCATTCCGCTGTGGTGACGCCTGATTAAAAAAGGGACTAAGCCGAAAGAAAATTAATGAATGAATGTATAAATATAACATCAAAGTAAATATATTTATTTTCGTTTTATGGTGTGAATAAGCTTATTATGAATTTAAAATAAATGTAAAATGTAAAATAAATGCATCTTAAACTTGTTAATCAGAATAAACCCAAAGCCATAGTTCTACCAAACCTTACTCAGTTAGTCACGGTAAAGTGGTTAAACGTTTTTTTTTTATTGTTGTATGGAAATTAGGAAACAAGCAGCCATTGACATCCATAGTAAGGGAATAAAATACAATGGAAGTCAATGGCTGTTTAATTTCTAGCATTTTACAAAATATCTTATTTTGCGTTCAGCAGAAGAATAAAACTCAAATACGTTTGTAAAAAGAATGAGTAAATGATGACAGAATTTTCATTTTTTTTTCATACGAATTATCTCCTTAATCTCATATAACTAAAAAATAAGATACATTATAAATATGTTCAAAATATTAGAGTAAAAAAATATATTTCCAAAATTATCTAAAAAAAAAGCTCATCAATACTTGTACTATCACACCCTCGTCTATAGCGAAGCGAAAGTTGTGTCTTACAAGTATTTTTAAGATTCACTGCAGCATTAATACTAAACTGGCAGCTCATATATGATGAGGTCATTGCAGTTTACCCGGTTAACAGTTAAATCTGGAGCCGGTAGCTCTGCTCTCCGTTTCCGGCGGGTTGCGTCATGCTGCGCCGGAGAGGTGATGCAACAGTCCGGGTCTGTGTGTTCAGTAGCCACGCCTCCTGCCGGTGCGTTTCCTGCTTTCCTCAAAACTACACTCCAACAGGCGCAATGAAGTCATAAAACACAAACCCTCCGGGACTTTTCTTCATCTTTATTCTGTTCAACCCGAGTCTACCGAACACATAAACACGTCTAATGAAGGTGAGTTTATTATTCGGTTTGACGGATTGAGCCGGTGAACTCAGGCGTTTAACGTTAGTCCGGCATCTTTGTAAACGGCTCACAGGTGAAGTTTATCGTCGATGCTTTTATACCTGAGTTCTTATTAGTAGTATTCGTTATAGTTTTAGCATTATTAGTCGGTAAATGTCTATCTGAGGCTGTAATTCCTGTATTGAGTGAATCGATTATTATTTCACCTGTTGTTGTTTACGAGTCGGATTGAATCGGTCCGAACTGTTTCGAGTCCGTTTCCGCCAGTAAAAGGATAAATGATAAACAAATACGTGTTTTAATCTCATAATTATGTTATTTTTTTGTTCCAATTTTACATTTTAAAACTGACCTTTTCCCTCTCACAATTCATTGAAGATATAAACAGAAACAATTCTGATGTATAAACTTGAAATAGCAATAGACTAATACATAAAATAAAAGGCAGAGTTCTGACTTTATCACAATTATAACTTTGTTAACAAGTAAACATATCTAAGAAACTAAAATATGTGCCTGCTATTGGGAAACAGTAAATTGCTGAAGAGATAAACTTGATTAACATGTTAACTGGTGAATTAGTTTGACTGATGAGGCGAAAAGTAAGGCTTAAACTGAGACCTCTTTTTATAAAATATTAGATACTATTAAGACTTGATTGTGTGACAATATTACCAACATTAGATACATTTATTTTCAAAAATAAGTTTGGCGACAGTGTATGTGTGTGATGAGTGTGTATGGACTAGGCATGGGCTGGTATAAGATTCTGACGGTATGATAACCTTGGATAAAAATATCACGGTTTCACGGTATGACGGTATTGTGTTTACTTCTCTAAAATATATTCTTTTTAAATGTCTGGGGAAAAAACAAAACCCTTTCCCCCTTTGAACACAATATATTTTATTTATTTATTTTTTTATGTATTTATTTTGGGCCAGTAAACATGTCAGGCTAAATTATTCAAGTGAATCATTGACTTCTGCGGTCTTCATTTGTTTCTAAAACACAGATTTCTTTACACTTTACACCTAAATTTTTTAAAAAAAATGTAAATAAAAAATCTTACTCATACCTTAGAAATGGTATTGCAGAAAATTTTTGGCGGTATGAAAACCTTGACTATTCCATACAGCGGTATACCTTGAAAACGGTTATTGTCCCATGCCTAGTATGGACGTTTCTGCTTTGCAGCTGTAAGGGCATCCGCTGTGTAAAACATATGCTGAATGAGATGACGGTTCATTCCGCTGTGGTGACCCCTGATGAGTAAAGGAACTAAGCTGAAAAAAAATGGATGAATGAATGAAAAATAAGTATATTTTTAAAGCCTGCAGTGAACTGTACATAACAGCTGAATCATTTTTAAAATTAACTGATTCATGCAAAATGACTCACTCTCACATATTATTTACTAAGCAGTTATCAGCGTGAAACAATAGGTTTGTTCCAGCTGTATGATAAGGGATATTATTATCTCTCTGATAGTGCTCATATTTTCCCAAAACATTTCAACTGGATTTTTTTATCTTCTTTATTTATTCCTCAGGACGAAGCAGATGACCTCCCTGAGGTGTTGCCTTCCGGGCCCAGTGCCTTTATCCCAGCTGAAGAGGTTTGTGTTGTGCATGACTAGACCACAACATTTCATCAGGCAGTGCTAAAGGGTTATAATTCTATTTACAACAAATAACAAACTCACGTGATTTAATTTTGAAAAAGATCAAGCTTAAATTGGAGTGCATTTCATTGGAGTTCATTAAAGTGGAGTTCATTTCATGCTAACTTGTCAAAAGGGCTCTGAGACCATTGAAAAAAAATAATTGATTCCGAGGTGTAAAAAATGACTGAAGATGGCCCATTTGAATTATTAGAAAATAATGCACACCCAAAGTGGTGATGTGCCTACGTCACAAAGCATAGTGGCTGTTCCATCTTAGGTGTGCATTATTTTTTCGGTTTGCTGCCTAGTGTGACGTGGCTGGGATGAGAATCAGCACCTCCAAGTCCGAGGCCATGGTGCTCCACCGGAAAAAAGTGGTTTGCCATCTCCAGGTTGAAGGAAAGTCTTTACCCCAGATGGAGGAGTTCAAGTATCTTGGAGTGTTGTTTACGAGTGAAGGAAGGAAGGAGCGTAAGATTGACTGGCGGATTGGTGCAGCGGCAGCAGTAATGTGATCGATGTATCGGTCTGTTGTGGTAAAGAAGGAGCTGAGCCGAAAGGCAAAGCTTTCGATTTACTGGTCAATCTACATTTCTACTCTCACCTATGATCATGAGCTTTTGGTCATGACTGAAAGAATAAGATCTCGGATACAAGCGGCCGAAATGAGTTTCCTTCGCAGGGTGGCAGGGCGCACCCATGTGGATAGGGTGAGGAGCTCTGACACCCGGGAGGAGCTCAGAGTAGAGCCGCTGCACGTCAAGAGAAGTCAGCTGGCTCGAACATCTGTTTCAAATGCCTCCTAGACGCCTACCTAGGGAGGTGTTCCATGCATGTCCCACCGGGAGGAGGCCTCGGGGAAGACCCTGGACACGCTGGAGGGACTATGGCCCCGTTTACACTAGTGCGTTTTAGTTTTAAAACGGCGTTTTAGCATGAAAACAATCCACACTAGCGTTTTACCCAAGCGTCTGTCAACAGATGTCCCTCCACACTACGCCACCAGAAACGTATATCACGTGACCATTCACACACTCTGGGCATGCGCGTTCAAGTATAAACAGGAAGCATGCGTCTCGCTCGACATTTGGTTATTGTTAGTCAACAAACGCTGGTTGAATGATGAACGCGATGGTAAAGAAAGCAAGAGAGGACTTTTTGTGGACAGACGACGAGGTTGAGTTGTTACTTAAAGTAACAGATGAATATAAAACATCCATGGCTATCGAAAATACAGTGTTTACAGTGAAGGCTGGTCTGCTGTCTTCCGGTGACGTTTTAGTCATGTGCGCTTGACGAATAAGGGAAGGATACGCAATGACCCAAAAGCCCCAATCAAGTAGCGAATCTCAGCAACCACGCCTCCGTTTTCAAATGTCTCCGTTTCCCTCCATCCAAATTGAGACGCAGCAGCAGAGTTTTAGAATGAAAATGGCCTCTCCAGCGTTTCTAAAACGCTCTGTTTTCGCACCTCGAAAACTCCGGCGTAGTGTGAACGGATGGCGTAACCGTAGCAAAACTTATGCGTTTTAAAACGAAAACGCACTAGTGTTAACGGGGCCTATGTCTCTCGGCTGGCCTGGGAACGTCTCGGGATCCCCCCGGAGGAGCTGGTGGAAGTGTCTGGGGAGAGGAAAGTCTGGGGTTCTCTCCTAAGACTGCTGCCCCCGCAACCCGGCCCCGCAAAAGCAGTAGAAAATGAATGTATGAATGAATGACAATGGGCTGGAGTTAATTATTTTTATTATATGGTGCTTCCCACACCTAAAGACACTGTTGAGTTGTTGCATTTGAGACATTTCTTAGTTGTTTTGTCCTCAAACCACTCCTGTGTGTGGGACTAGTTTCATACACCACGCCCAAATTATTTTGTTTTAATATTTAGATTTTTTTTTTAAGGCAGTCTAATAAAATATGACAAGTTATCCTTCAGTGTAGTGATCTGGAGCTGTAATGCATACAATACCTGCTTGAAACGACTACTGAAAACAATCAGAATCAAGCATTCAACAGCCCTGTAGTAAAAATAGTATTATTGTCATTGTTCTCTGATTGTCCTTTTGAGTCAGATTCTGGAGGAAGGGGCCACACAGGAAGTGATGTCAGACGTACTGTTGTCAGAGGGACGTGCTGATCATATCAACATGGTGATGGGGCTTCATCCCACCTACCTGGCCTGTTTCCAGCGCACCCAAGATGCTTTGCTCCAGCCAGACGGCCCACTGCCCTTATCATGGAGACATTATATAGTCATTTTGGTGAGACTTAGTTTAATTTGGTGCCTTTACAGTTCAATTGCACATTTTATGTGACAAATGTGACTCCATTCTTCTGCTTCATGGCTATATTTTTCATAATAACTTGTTTTATGGGTCAAAACGATAAATTTTCCACTAAGTTTCTTAGAAAAATCTCAACAACAACTGTTGTCCTTCGGATTTATTGTGTCAAAGAAACGTATCTTAAGGTTATGGAGATCAACCAGGTATACTTTGGTTGGAAAACAATTATTAAGGTAATACATCTGGGGAAAAATAGATTCCTGCTGCTAAATTAAAGGTGCAGGAGGTGATTTGCCTAAATGCAAACCGGTTAGCATAATATCTCTCAAATACAGTCCCTCCCCTGCCGTCCAAAGCCACACCTCCTAAAATCGTGAACGTTCACATTAAAGATCACAGTAGACCCACAAGATCATGTCATTCGTCAGTTAGAAAACTTCATTGTACTTTAAAATACTACCAGTCCGAATGAAAAACTTATAGTTTGCAAGTTTTCAGTTGTGTTGTTAGCAAAACTTGTCATAATGTGCAGTGCAAAGGATCGCTGGTCTCACTCTCTCACGCGCTTTGTCCTAAAGCGACTACTGTATGCTTAGTGGTTGGCTGGCAGCGTGCAGGAATGACACCTATTACTCAGCCATACTTGCATGCCAGTTCAGACCGAATATTCAGAGTAGCTGTAAACAATATAGGGAGTGCGTCACTGGCTGTCATTGATCAGAAATGAACCAATGTAAATATAAAACTAACTTCGGCTCAGTAAAGCAGGCTAGGCGGAATAACGCTGTTTACTGATGTTTTGTTGTTAAACTAAATAAAAATCTAAAAAATATCGATGCTGTAAAAGGACCTTATGAAACTGAAAATAGTCACATCAGTCTATCGCGGGAAGATTTCAGTGGCTGAACAACACTTCTGTGCATATAACCCATTTAGGCATGGGTCGGTATAAGATTCTGACATATGATAACCTTGGATAAAAATTTCACGGTATGACGGTATTGTGATTACTGCTCTAAAATATATTCTTTTTAAATGTTCGGCTAAAAAACAAAACCTTTTTCCCATTTGAACACAATATATTTTATCTTGAGAAACATTTAAAGTATTTTGGAGCAGTAAACATGTCAGGCTAAATAATTCAAGTGACTTCTGCTGTCTTCATTAGTTTCAATAACACACATTTCTTTTCAGTTATTAATTTCTCTGCTGGAGATAGTGTTGCAATTGCTAAAAACAAACAAACAAAAATGAATAAAATAAATCATACACATACCTTAGGAATGGTTTAGCAAAAACTTTTGCCGGTTTTAAAACCTTGACTTTTCCAAACCACGGTATACCTTGAAAACTGTTATCGTCCCATGCCTAAACCCATTTGTGACACAACAAAGTCTACATCAGCTTTGTGTGACTAAAATAGTTTTTAAACATTACATTACCTGTCTAACAGAAATACTTCAGCCATGGTGTTGTCCTTCCTTCAGCGTGCAAACGTAACTCCAATATTGATTCAGGATTTTAAAAAGTTTTGATTCAGTATTTGTTTTTACCTCTGTCACTCGTGTCCACGTGACCGCAGCCCGCACGAACGCGCATCGGCGGATCTGCGTGAACAGAGTTGCGCAGTTGTACAAATCTACATTTGTTGACAGACAGTTTGGGCTACTTATCGGCCTGACAATATTTATTTGGATGAACATTTTTCAGTCTTCTGCCTCACCCAGAATAAAAAAGCATATAAACACATTTAGATCATTTACTTTAATCATTACTGCTGGAATGTGAAGAGACTTTCAACCAGCACAACAAAAAATGTCTCAGAAGACAATCACCTTCTGCACCTTTAATTTGGTAAGGTTTGACCTTCTCTTCTCCTATATCTTAATACTGCAACCTGATTAATCATGCAGTTGACAATACTATCAGTGTGGCATCATTTACTCCCATGGGTGGGAGGCAATGGGTTGTTTTGTTTCATACAGTATGTTTGCTGTCTTATTTGACTTATTTGCTCTCTTTTTTTAAAGATAAAATAAATCAGTTATTAGAAATTAGTTATAAAACTAGTATATTAAATTATTATACAATTAAAATATTATATTCTAAAACTATTTAGAAATGTGTTGGAAAAAAAGCTTTCCATTAAACCGAAGTAGGGAGAAATACAGAGGGAGGTTAATAATTCAGGAGGGCTAATAATTCTGTATGTTATATATATACACAACAGTAATTTTCTCTGTGTGGTGTTCTGTTCAGGCGGCTGCTCGTCATCAGTGCTCGTATCTCGTGCAGCATCACAGCTCTGCTTTCCTGCTTGCTGGTGGAGATGAGTCCTGGCTGAGGGGGGTTCACTGTGCACCACCTAAAATACAGCATCTGCAGACGCTCAACAAACTGCTGGCACACAGACCCTGGATCATCACCCAGGAGCACATACAGGTAACGAGGGCAGTGATACTGTGAAACCGTGATATTATTATCCAAGGTTCTCATACGGTCAGAATCTTATACCAGGCCATGTCTAGAAGACAATCAAAATAACATATTTCATATTTTATAATATTATATTTTATTTTAATATATATATTTTATAATCATGTTTTATTATGTCTATGTAATATTATATAATGAAGTATGTACACTTACCGGTCACTTTATTAGGTACACCTGTCCAACTGCTCGTTAACACAAATTTCTGATCAATCACATGGCAACAACTCAGTGTATTTAGGCATGTAGACATGGTCGAGACGATCTGCTGCAGTTCAAACCGAGCGTTAGAATGGGGAAGCAAGGTGATTTAAATTGACTTTGAACGTGGCATGGTTGTTGGTGCCAGACAGGCTGGTCTGAGTATTTCAGAAGCTGCTGCTCTACTGGAATTTTCATGCAAAACCATCTCTAGGTTTTACAGAGAATGGTCTGGAAAATAGAAAATATCCAGTGTGCGGCAGTTCTGTGGGCGCAAATGCCTTGTTGATGGTCAGAGGAGGATGGCCAGACTGGTTCCAGCTGACAGAAAGTCAACAGTAACTCAAATAACCGCTCATTACAACCAAGGTCTGCAGAAGAGCATCTCTGAACGTACAACACATTCAACCTTGAGGCAGATGGGCTACAGCAGCACAAGACCACACCGGGTGCCGCTCCTGTCAGCTAAGAACAGGAAACTGAGGCTACAATTCACACAGGCTCACCAACACTGCACAATAGAAGATTGGAGAAACGTTGCCTGGTCTGATGAGTCTCGGTTTCTGCTGCCACATTCAGATAGTTGGGTCAGAACTTGCCATCAACAACATGAAAGCATCCATTCAGGATTCATCCTGCCTTGTATCAATGGTTGAAGCTGGTGGTGGTGGTGGTGGTGTAATGGTGTGGGGGATTTAGCACACTTTGTGCCCATTATTACCAACTGAGCATCGTGTCAACGCCACAGCCTACCTGAGTATTGTTGCTGATCATGTCCATCCCTTTATGACCACAGTGTTCCCATCTTCTGATGGCTACTTCCAGCAGGATTACGTGCCATGTCATAGCGTGAATCGTCTCGGACTGGTCTCTTGAACATGACAATGAGTTCACTGTACTCAAATGGCCTCCACAGTCACCAGATCTCAATCCAAAAGAGCACCTTTGGGATGTGGTGAAACGGGAGATTCGCATCATGTATGTGCAGCCGACAATTCTGCAGCAACTGCGTGATGCTATCATGTCAATATGGAGCAAAATCTCTGAGGAATATTTTCAGTACCTTGTTGAATCTATGCCACGAAGGATTAAGGCAGTTCTGAAGGCAAAAGGGGGTCCGACCTGGCACTAGTAAGGTGTACCTAATAAAATGGCCGGTGAGTGCTTGTAAATATATACTTAACCACACTTGGAAGAAAAATGTGCACCTGGAAAGTGCTTAAATTTGACTTAGGAAAATATGTACCAACCATTGAGTATACTTTATAGGCCTCTGTGCTAGACTGTGTGCATATGCTAATGTGAATGTGCAAAAACGAAATATATTTGGACCTTACTCTCCAGAACACACTGCTGTTTATTTCATGAAGTTGAACTTATTCTTTTCTGTTGACAGGAGTTAGTTTGTCCCGGTGCGGAGGCTCGGTGGTCTCTGGCGGAGCTGATTCAGGCGGTGGTTTTGATGACTCACGCTCACTCTCTGGCCTCATTTGTGTGGGGTTGCGGGATTCATCCAGAGCCCGAGCAGACGGAAGATCAGACGCTTCAGCCGTGTTCACCCACAGACTCCTGTTGTTCAGTGCGGGGCAAGGCCAGAAATCAGCAGGAGGTACTGAATTATTGATGCAGTTTTGTTTGCTTTGTTTGGGTAAATCTCTTTAATATGTACAGTTGAAGTCAATGATTCGTCGTCCTGTGATTTTATTTATTTATTAATTTTTTTTCAAACATTTCCCAAATGATGTTTAACAGAGCCAGCAAATTTTCACAGTATTTCCTATAATATTGTTTTTTCTGGTGATATTTCAGCTAGAATAAAATCTTGTTTTATATTTTAAAAGCCATTTTAAGGTCAATATTATTAGCCCTCTTAAGGAATATTGTTTTTTATTGATTACAGAACAAACCATCATTATACAATGACTTGCCTAATTACCCTAACTTGCCTAATTAACCTAGTTAAACCTTTAAATGTCAGTTTAAACTGAATACTAGTATCTGAAAGAATATCTAGTAAATATTATGTACTGTCATCAGTAGCGAATTTAGGCATGGGCATTGTGGTCGATCACCCAGGGCGGCATCTTGATAGGGAGACCTCCCCCCTCTTCACTTACGTCAGCGACAACCCGCATTCCCCCACCAATCCCCCCCTGTTCCTGTCCCTTCACTTTAGTCTGCGACACCCTAACCCCCGCACCCCCCACCCCGCGCCTCACTTTAGTCCTTGACATTCTCACACACCGCCAAACCCCCCCCACCCCGCTCTTCACTTTAGTCCACGACACCCCCACACACCGCCAACCCCCCCACATCCACACTAGCGTTTCACCCAGCGTTTCTGATCAACTCTCCGTCCATACTACACCGTGGCGCAGTAAACGCGCATCACGTGACCACACACACTCTGGCATGCACTGCAGTGTGCTTTGAGCACATCAATCCCTATAAAAGCTGTGCGCGTCGTACTGTTCATCAAGGATCTACTGCTGGATCTAATCTCACTATATTTGTTAAACTTGATATTTATTTCATCCTGTTGTCTATATCTAATGTCAGATTCCCCGATTTTGGTCTTTTGAATCTATTACTTGTTCTCAGGTAACGTGTTTTGGCTAAGCACATTAGATAAGTTAATATATTAATTAATGTAACCGCGGACACTGATTCTGCACATTAACTCATTGCTTGCCTTTATTTCCTATATTGTATAAACTTATTGATACTGTTATAATGCCCATTATTGATTATTAAACTGATATTCTCCAAAAGTGTAAATGAAAATGAAAGGAGGCAGTAATGTTATAGGCTCTGTTTTGTTATAAATATGCATACAGTGAAGATGACGGTCATATAAATATGCAGCTACACGACACCTCAACATTTTTAGTGTCTGTTAAGTTGCTAATATCAAACTGAAAATAGGCAGTTACTTGTATCATGTTTTCATTTTATTGTTTAGAAAGTGAAGCAACGTAGCCACGGTGGTGTGAATGAGGTTATAAAGTACACTCTTCCCTTTGAAGACTTACCCAGACGTGTCCTCTGGAGTTTGTTTTCCTTATCAAACTTGCGAAGTCTGAACTTACAAGGAAAGGATACAAGATTACTTAATATTGAGGAAAAAGCCCCAAGACAGTTTTTAGTCACACCTCCGTTTTCAGATGTCTCTGTTTTCCCCCATCCACACTGACATGGAGCAGCAGCGTTTTAAAATGAAAACTGCTTCTTCAGCGTTTTTAAAATGCTCCGTTTTCAGAGCTCGAAAACTCCGGCATAGTGTGGACAGATGGCATAACTGTGGCAAAGCTTATGCGTTTTAAAACTAAAACGAATTAGTGTAAACAGGGCCTTAGTCTGCGACACCCCCTCCCGCTCTTCACTTTCATCCCAGAAAGGGCGGCATGAACACCACGAGGGTGGCACGACTGTTGTTTGCCTAGAGCGCCAGTTAAGCTTGTGTCACCACTGACTGTCATCTTTTCAAAGACAAAATAAATCAGTTATTAGAACTTAGCTAAAAGATAAAATGTGTTGAAAATTTTGGTTTCCATTAAACAGAAATTGGGTAAAAGAATATTCAGAGGGGCTAATAAATCATGAGGGCTAATAATTCTGACTTGAACTGTATGTGTACGTGTGTGTTTGTGCAGTGGTCGGAGGCTGTGAACGAGGTTAAGCTTTTGATGGAGAGGATGATGATGGTTCAACAGCAAGGTGAAGAGTTTACTCAGGAGGAGATGGTCACTCGCTTTGAAAGAGAGAGGACGGAGAGTTTGCTGGAACCTGCTGATGGTAGGATCATGCAGATGTAAAATTCTCTTTGTTTTCACTGGGTATAAATAATTATTGTTTTAGATGGGATTGTGTGCGACATTTCAAGCTGTGAACAAATGCTAAATTCCTCCATCAGATATGAGACCTTTTATCAATGTTTACATTTTAAACAAGTGGCAAGAGGAGTGGGATACATTGGAAAATAATAAATTATATAAAATCCAACCTGAAATCTCACATACAATTTTAAGACATTTTAAGACTAAACCATTTTAAGGACATTTTAAGACTTTTTACCAGATGTCGTATTGGACATGCAAGATTAAACCATGGTTTTTTGCTCCAAGGTGAAAACCCTACTCAGTGTTTGTACTGCACAATTCCTCTTACTATAAAACACATTTTACTGGACTGTCCCGCTTTTAATGACTCCAGAAGACTTTTTTAATGAAATGAACACTCTTAAGGACATTTTTAACAAAGTGACACCAGAAAAGATTTTAGAATTTTATCATGTATTAACACAAAAAATCTTATTTAATTTATGTATTCATTTGATTGTTGATTTTTAATTGTATATCTATTATTGAATTGTTCCTGCCATGAAAATAGCCTTGGTTGCTGACACGGCAATAAATTAAATAAAATTGAAAAGTGTGCGACATTTCTGGCAAAAACACATTGTGAGTCTAAAAGCAGCGACTGCTTGATGAAACCTGTTATAATGCAGTTAGAATGGACCTGTAATTCAAGTTATGAAAGACAAAAACATTCCTAATTGTTTGTTTTTATTATTCTCAAATATCAGTTAATGAAATGTTAAGACATTTCAGTCAATTACAGTTCAACAAAAAATTATTATCGAGTGTTGCATTTTATGCACTTTCCTTTCTGTTTTGACAACAAGAACTATTATTATTTTGTAAGAGATACTCTCGGAGTAAATCTGTGATGTTTTGTTCTTAAATTAATCTGTTTTTGAACAAAACAAGTTTAAATAAATCAGTCATTTGTTGATCTGTTCATCGGCTGCGTTCCAGTCCAGATCTTTTATTCCCTTCACTCGCAAACTTTACATGTTTAAAAGTGTAGTGGAAAAGACACTTGGCAAGTTATAATTTTGAGACCAGGCATGAACAGACTGTCTACACTAGATGTCGAATTGGACATTCTAGGTTGACACATTTGTTTTTACTTAATAATGAAGACCCACCTAAATGTAGCAACTGCCAGGCTGCTCTCACTATCTAACATATCTTGTTAGAATGTGAAAGTTTTAATAAAATTAGACAACATTTTTATAAGGAAACTACTTTGATGGACATTAAAAAAAAAATTAAAATTAAAAAATTAAAAAAATTAAATTATTTATCAAAAAATTGAGCTTAAAAATCATATTTAACTTTGAATATATTTTTGTGTGAATTTTGTTTATTTATATTTTATGTATTTATCGAAGTAACTTTTTATTGTAATATATATAAAAATATTACATGATAAAAACAAATTCATATCCATCTTGCCATGAAATAGCCTAAGGTACTGATGTGGCAATAAATAAATAAATAAACAAACAAATAAATAAAAGTGTAGTGGAACGCAGCCATGAAAGCAGTCATTGCCTGGTTTGTAAGTGAATCAACTGTTTTTGATAAATCTTTTGAATGAATTATTCACTGAATCACTCATTAAATCAATGACTTGTTGCCACCTACTGGTGGTTTAATGTCATGTTATTTATTTATTCTTGACCGACCAAAACACCACTACAAAAAACACTTAAAATCCCTAAAAATCCTTTTTTTTTTCAATATCTCACACCTTTAGGTGTATATTGTGCACATAACAATTTCAATAATCACAGTACCGTATTTTCCGCACCATAAGGCGCACCGGATTATAAGACGCAGTCTCAATTACGGGGTCTATTTCTGTACTTAACCCATACATAAGGCGCACCATATTATAAGGCGCACGCTAAAACATACAATCTACAAGAAAATAATGGAAATACACTCACGTTGTCTTTTATGTCTTTATCTTAATCAGTCTTCTCCCACAAATCCATCAAAGTCCTCATCTTCTGTGTCTGTATTGAACAGCTGGGCAGTTTCGCCATTAAATATGCCGGGTTCTGTTTCATCATTCTCAGAGTCAGTCTCGTTGCCAGGTGCCTGTTCAGCAATGATGCCGGCTTTCGCGAAAGCTCGAACAACAGTTAAAGCAGATACCTTAGCCCAGGCATCCACAATCCATTCACATATGGTGGCGTAACTCGCCCGGCGCTGCATTTTGGAACTCAGTGCACACATTAGGCGCACCGGATTAAAAGGCGCACGGCCATTTTTTGACAAAATTTAAGACTCTTAGGTGCGCCTTATAGTGCGGAAAATACGGTAAATCAAATAAATTCAAATAAAAATCTTTTTTTGATTAACCATTAGTTGAATTTCTAAACAAACTGAATATGATATACAGTAACAAACATAACCGAAAGCTTAAAAATAAATGTGCCACATTAAAGCATAAGTTTGCTCCTGTTGCGCTGGTTTCAGCTTCCTGTTTTTTTTTCACTTTGACCCTCTGTCCTTACTGTTTTTCATCCAGTTCAGTGCTCCGTCCTTCCCGACTGTGTGTCTCGGTTTGTCGTGGACGCAGATTTTACTTATCAGGATTTTAGTCCTAGAGGAGCACAGGCACCTCCAACCATGAGAGCTCAGGTACATTTGAAACACACACACAATTATTAAAGATCCACATTACAGTTTTTGAAATGCAAATGTTTTATACAGTACTGCTCAAAGTTTAAGATACTGTAGCACCAACTTGTGTGCATAGCAATTTTTTTTAACTGCCTGTTTTTTTATGTTATGAAATAACAGCATAAACTTTTAAATGCATATTTGTGGACCTAGTAAGCATTTAAAATTTATCACTAGTGCATTTAAGTTTATTTTATAGAATTGTATTTATTAGGTATTAAATCTTGTTTTATAAAGCTGTGATTTATGAAATGTGTGTTGTATTTATGCTGGTAAATGTTTAATTTAAGGTAAGTGAGGCTGATATTGCAGTAATTTATATACATCAAATTGGGTCAATAAGATGTTTATTTAAAAGTAAATCTCGAATGCTGCATTTATTTAAAAAATATTAATGTGAAATGTTATTATAGTTAAAAATAGCTGCTTTTCTAATTCACTATTTTTAAATTTAATTTATTCCTGTGTTTTATAGCTAAAGTTTCACTACCATTATTTCAGTCGTCAGTGTTACTATTCTAAAGTCATTCTAACATGATGATTTTCTTCTTTTATAAAATCATTTATTGTTTTGCTGCTTAAATGTTTTTGTAGAAACTGCTGATTATTTCTCTCTGTTTGGTCAATAAAGTTCAGAAAGAACAGCATGTTTTTGAAATCTAAATAATTTCTAATATTACAATTGGATTACTGTCATTTTGGATCAATTAAATGCCCCCCCTTTCTTAAAAAAAAATGACCGAAAAACGTTGCTAATAAAATGTTGCATGTTCTACAGGGCTGAATAATATTATGTTTAAGCATGGATATCGCAATGTGTGTGTGTGTATCCACAATAGTCACATTGCAGGATTAGACTATTAGCGATTAAAAGATAATATTTATATAAGCTTGTAACTAGGGCTGCACCATATTGGAAAAAATCTGACATTGCGATATTTTGTTTTGCTGCGATTTTGAATATAATTTCCCTATATGGCTTGAATAGCTCCATTTAGAAATAAATTCATTAATTTAAATCGACTAGGGTGATCAAGTCTTTTTCTATGCAGTGTATCTGCATAAGTTACAAGCTAAAATGCATAAATAAACAGGGCTCTATTGCTTTCTGGGGAGTCTAACAGTATTCAAGTACAGAATTGTAGCAGTCAAATGCAAAATAACATGGTCAGCAGTGTATAAATAATTTTAAAATATATATATTTAACTTTTAAACTTTGCTAAATAATCTAATCCTATAGTGTCGATGCTCAAACGATATATTGTTCAGCCATATTTATAACTTACTCTATTTTATGCAGATGCACTACATAGAAAAAGACCTGATCATCCCAGTTGAGCTATTTAAATCATCTGGTGAAATTATATTCATATCCCAGTAAATATATTTTGTAGCATAAACAAACTATCGCAATGTCTGTTTTTTTTCTTTCTTTTTTTTTTCCCTTCCCCCTCCAATATCATGCAGCTCTACTTGTCTGATTTCAGGACTATTCGTGGGAGGATCACGGCTTCTCTCTGATGAACCGACTGTATGGGGAGATGGTGCAGCTTCTGGATGAGAAGTTTCAGGTGGCCTGTGCGCTCACGTATCACACCATGGCCATGCACTCACACGTGGACACATCCACACTGCGCAAAGCCATCTGGAACTACATTCAGTGCATCTACGGCATCAGGTAAGTCATGCACAAATCACTGCAGAACATCAAGCCAAACGGGGCCAAAAGGGTTTATATAAGGAGGAGAAAATAGTCCTTGTCAATCATACTGGTGATTCTAGAATTGCATTTTCATCTCTTGGATATACCTTCTGTTTTTTTATTAACAAAAAAAAATTATGAAGTATTTTTGAATAATAATACATTATATCAAGTTCATTTCATTCATTTTGTTTTCGGCTTGGTCCCTTTATCAATCTGTGGTCGCCACAGCAGAATGAACCGCCAACTTTACCAGCATATGTTTTACGCAGCGGGTGCCCTTCCAGCTTCAACCCACCTCTGGGAAACATCCATACACACTCATTCACACACATACACTACGGACAATCTAGCTTACCCAATTCACCTATACCACACGTCTTTGGACTTGTGGGGGAAACCGGAGCACCCGGAGGAAACCCACAGGAACATAGGGAGAACATGCAAACTCCACACAGAAACGCCAACTGACCCAGCCGAGAATACCTGCAATTCTGAAATGAGTGTGAAAAGTAAATGTTAGCCATAAATTGCATTGCTTTAGTTGTTATAAACATGATTTATTTAAAAAATATTCTTAATTAAATTGTTCTAATGTGAATAGATCTAATTGTGTTTTAGATGTAGTATCTGTCTTAAGGTTAGCATCTCGAGCCAAAGCACAAAATAGTGGAAAATGTCAACTCTGATATTGTTTAAAAAAGTTCAACATTAATTTAAACAGCAATTGATAACCGAATCAAATTTTTCCTTGTAAATAGGCCCACACAAAATTTGCACTTGCAGAAATCTGCAGATTTTTAGCCCATCGTTGAGTCTATTTACTTGTGTAAATTTATTTTTATTAATTTTGTAAATTAATTTCAGTAATATTATTGACTAATATGAAAGTGTTTATTTGATGTATGTACATTACAGTTTGTAAAGTAATATTTCTCTGTTTTAATAGATCTATTATATGAGAGACTTGCTTTGTTTACCAAATAAGTGGATTTCGATGGATATGCATTGTAACCGTTAAATAAAAGTTAAAAATCTATTGTATTTTATTTTCCATATTCAGCTTTTAGTTACGATACTCCCAAAATAATTCAACATAAATCCTCAGATTTTTTACAAAATTCTCAGCAGAAACAGCAAAAAACGTCCACAGATTCTGTCTGGCCCTACCTATCAGTCACATTAAAGCATTTTGCATAATTTGACATTAATAATAAATTCAGTTTACTGTAACTTATACATTTGTTGTTATTTTAGTTTAACGGAAATGAATAAACAATTCTTGAAATGTACCTGCAATTCTGAAATGAGTGTGATAAGTAAATGTTAGCAATAAATTGCATTGCTTTTAGTTGTTATAAACATGATTGAATTAAAAAATATTCTTGATTCAATTGTTCTAATGTGAATAAATCTAATTGGTTTTAGACATGCCATGTAGTATCTGTCTTAAGGTTTGCATCTCGAGCCAAAGCACAAAATAGTGGAAAATGTCAACTCTGTTATTGTTTAAAAATGTTCAACATTAATTTAAACAGCAAATGATAACCAAATCAAATTTTCACATCAGTCACATTTAAAGCATTTTGCATATTTTTGCAATATAATAGATTCGGTTTACTATTTATTAACTATATAATGTGTATATTTATTGTATGTCATTCTAGTTTTAGAAAAAATAATTAAATGTATAAAACTTTGTACCTAAAATTCTGGAATGAGTATGAAAAGTGAAATGCATTGCTTTTATTTGTTAAAAAATTATTTCTTTAAAAGAAAAGTCATTCATTAAACTGTTCTAATTTGAATATGTGCACGTTAATGTTTGCCCACACAGATATGATGATTACGATTATGGGGAAGTGAACCAGCTGCTGGAGCGCAGTTTAAAGGTCTATGTAAAGACTGTGGCTTGTCACCCGGAGAAAACCACAGCAAGAATGTACTTCTCTTTTTGGAGGCAGTTTCGACACTCAGAAAAGGTACAAAAATGCATGAAATATCTCACTAGGAATAGTGTTCAGTTTCAGTTTGCCTCATTTGTGGCTGATTCAAAGGGACAGTTCTGATAAAAAGATAAAATTCTCTCATGGTTTACTCCCCGTACACCTCTTCCACACCTGATTGGGCTTCTTTCAACAGTTGAACGCGTACTGAAGAATGTTGAAAACTAATAAATGCATAAATAAAGGTTTGGAGTCACTTGAGGGAGAGTAAATGATCAGTATACTGTAGATTCATTTTGAGTGAAGCAGTCGTTTATTGAGCGCTTTGGATTGATGTTTTAGTGGCCTCTAGTGGTCATTTTTAATATTAAAGCGCTCCTATTAGAGGGCTCCTGGAATATATTTACAGCAGGGGTGACCAACCCTGTTCCTGGAGATCTACCTTCCTGCAGATTT
>CAIGQQ010000001.1:1983907-2016319 GCA_903798035.1 Danio albolineatus | reverse complement strand
TATATATATATATATATATATATATATATATATATATATATAAAATATTATCATTTTTAATAAATAAATGTAATAATATTTTTTTCTAAAAGTGTATATATATATATATATATGAAAAATTTATAACAATTACATTTTTAAATAATTTTTGATAAATGTTTAATTATGATTTCATATTTTAAATAATAATAGGTATCTTGCATTAGTATTTTGTATCAGCATTAGTATTGTGGTTTTCTTTGTTGATAGGTACATTTAGAATGTTTGTTTTAATAAAAATCGTTTCTTTATAAATATCTATATATTCCACTAATGTGTAATTTGTGGTGGTGTTTTTCCTGCAGGTCCATGTGAACCTGTTACTGATGGAGGCACGAATGCAGGCAGCTTTACTTTATGCTCTCAGAGCAATTACACGCTACATGACCTAATACAGACACACACACACACACACACACACACACTCAAGCTCTATTTAAAGCATTGAAATGCAGGATGACCTGTAAACACTATCATGCTCTGATTGTAGCGTGTTTTACACACAGATTGCACATTATTCCTCTAAAGCACAAAGAGCTGTTTAGTCTCTTTCTTTTCTTTTCTTTTTTTTTTTGGCTTCTGCTGGATTTGGGAAGCAGTGAATTTTGCACATCTTCTGAGTAAATGCGTGACTTTCTCTTGTGGTACTGTGAATGTGTGTTTGCCCTGCTGCAGTATTCTCTTCGGTGTGTTTCTGTGAATGTTGAAGATCTCCATCGCCTTTTTTCTCTCTCAGATGGAGAGCGCATTTAAAATGGGCAAAACTGGATGGAAAAAAGCACATTTTGTTGTTGTTATTTGTGGATTTTTATGTATAATAAAATATTTTAATATGACATTTAATGTGTGTGTGGGTGTGTGTGTGTGTGTGTGTGTGTGCGTGCTTTATCTTTCACTGAGCATATTTTGAAAAAGGAAAAAGAGTTTCAGGTCCTGTTTTGTTCCCTAATTTAGAAAGTTAAATATAAAAATAACATTTGATGCTAAAACAGGGCTTTAACCTTTCAGATGCTGAAGTCCCCCGGTTATAATTATCCTTGTCTGAGGAATCCCAGTGTTCAAAATAAAAGGCATCCATGTAATTTCTGTTCATTATTAGTGTTTATTTATTATTTTATATTTATTTATATAATAAATTATATTAATAATTTAAATTCAAAATCATTTAATGTTTAATATTTTAATAGATTTAATTATTTAAATGGATTAAAATGCATTTATTCAGTAATTCATTAAATTTATTAAAGTAATTATAATTTAATTTTAATTAATTGTAATTTAATTTTAAATTAGATTACATTTACATCATATTTTAATTACATTTTGGATTTCTAATTTGATTTTAATTATTCTTTTATTTTTTTTATAATTATAATTTGAATATTTTTTAATGAATACATTTTCAGACTAAATATTTGAATCTTAAACTCTTGTGCTATTTTTTTGATTCTAATCATTTATATACTAATAATAATAATAATGCTAATTGGCTTTAAATAAATAAATACACAAGGGATAAATTATTTATTAATGTATTATTATTATTTATTAATTCATCAATAAAATGCTATTTGTCTGTTTCTTTAATCGTTCCCTTTATACTATGTAGCTTTTTCTATTAAATATATAGTATTAATTTTTTTATTGATTAAAATATTGATTATTTTATTTTAAAAATGATTATTTAATATTATATTATTATTTCCCCCCAAACATTACCACTGCTCGTGATGGACAGTGGTAATGTTTGGGCAACGCACGACACTTCCCGAAAACAGCCACTAGAGGCCGGAAAAGACCAACAAATATTTTCAAATGGCAGTTAGTTTCATCCAAAACCATCACATGTACCTAACAGTACTGCACACAACTATTTACAAGATGTCTGAAGATTGTTTGCCACTAATAATGTGCCTGCAGTCGGCTACAAATGATGTTTCTCTCCAAAATCAACACTGAAAGTAAGTCATGAAAATTCATCGTCACATTTAAGTGGTAAAACTGCGTTGAACGTTTAGCAAATAAGGCAATAACTTCCCGGAAATAACTTGTGCGGCATTTGTGCAGGAGGCGGAGATTCAGCGCTTCCGGAGAGCGCGCGCCCGAGGCAGCGCATCAACCGGCCGGTAGACCGCCGCTCGGACACTCAAGCTCCGCCACTCCGCCTGCTCCTCCATCGACATTCACTAAGGTAACTTCTGCCTTACTTTCTTTTATTTAGTTACTGGGAGCCTGTGTTAAACTGAAGCGAAATTAAAAGTGTTTTGAAGTGCTTGAATGGACTTTTATCAAGGGAAAACGAGCAATATTGTTATAAAAATAGGCAAATATTATTATGGATTTTACATTATGGCGCTTTAAAGCTGCTTATGGTCAACGGTCTTTTAAATTTTCTGGGTCATTGCTGTGAAATAAAGTCTCTGTGGATCTTAAAAGTATTACAAATGTGGTTAGTTTGAGATTAAAGTCTAAAAATCTAGCTCTTAGGCAGAACCAGGGACGGATTTGGGGGCCCTTAGCAATTTCAGCTATGGGACCCTAGCATTGAAACTCAACACACTCTTTCACAATAGATATTTTTTCTTCATTACTTTCCTTTTTTTGTAATTTTGTAAGTAAACTGCATGTTAAAAATATACATAGGCTAAGTGGAACCTTTATCTTCTTAATGTAAAATTTAATCATATTGAAGTAATGTTCCACTTTTCATGGGACCCCAGGTTTTGCAAAGACGTAATAACATTAAAATCTTAATGGTTATAGACAGATTCAGGGTGCGAGTTACAGGGGGGTTTGGGGGGGGGGGGGGGGGGGATTGACTCTCCTAATTAACGCTTGATCCCCCCTGAAGGACATCAAAACAATATGTATAGGGGTGGTCAGTCTTTTAATAGTAAGAAGTAGCTTTTTCTGATCTCTGATCTATTTCTTAAATATTAATAATTTTTAAAAAATTAATATGAATATACATTTGATCCCCCTATAACGGTTTATACCATCGTGAATACATAATGCGCCACTCAATGCTAGGAAAAATATCATTCAACAGTCTGAAACTGGCAGTTCTAGAGTACCGATGGACATCTTAGCTATTCACAAAACACGTTTCTTGTAAAAAATAGGTGTTTATATCTGCATGCAGCCTAAAAAAAGTATAATTATACACATAATTTGTATAGTTTGACCTCTAAAATAGTCACTTAATATCCCTCAAAACACTTAAAATGTATACATTTTATTAATAAATTAGATGTAATTTAAATACATTCATAAATTTGATTCACTGAAGCATGTATTTCCAAACTACAGCTGAAAAAAGTTGTCCTCCCCCTATCATCAATGTATAATTAGCACACTGGACAGATTTGAAACATATAATGGTAAATTTATAAAAAATCTACATGATTAATAAAGGTTTCCTGTTATTGGTCGGGGCCCTCTAATTCCCCGGAATCCTAAGCGGCTGCTTACCTTGCTTTTGGTTAATTCCGCGCCTGGGCAGAATAGCATTTTGATGGATATTACAGTATGTTTTAGTATGGTTATTTGTGATTATTTTTATAATGCAGTGTCACAGTGTACCTGTTACCACGAGTACGATAATCTGTACTTCACATCAGGGACCACAAAGGAAACAAGTTTTGTTTTTAAAAACCTTATTGTGTATATTCTTGACGATTTCAGTGCATTTACTTATTTTATTTGTCAAATTAAAAGAAAGAAAATGGAAGAGGCAGATTCACAAAAAATATCTGTAAGAATTGACTAGTCTCGAGACGTTTTCTGCTCTCAAATGCTCATTGTTAAGGGATATAATTTATACTTATGCATTAAAACATTTATATAGCTTTATTGTGAATTATTACTTTAAATAACTTCATGTGTTCCTGTGAATTTTTGCTATCATTACTACAGTATTTAGTGTCACACGGTCATTAATATAACACAATATTATTATTATTATTATTATTATTAGTCCTAAGTCCTAACACTAATTAATTTATTAATTTTCTTTTCGGGTTAGTCCCTTTATTAATCCGGGGTCGCCACAGTGGAATGAACCGCCAACTTATCCAGCATATGTTTTATGCAGCAGATGTCTTTCCAGCTGCAACCCTTCACTGGGAAACATCCATACACACTCATTCACACACATACGGACAATTTAGCCTACCCCCACTTGGAGGAAACCCATGCGAACAGGGGGAGAACATGCAAACTTCACACAGAAATGCCAACTGACCCAGCCGAAGCTCGAACCAGCGAGCTAAAGCCGTTTTATTATATTTTCTTGTGGTATATTCAGGGTATTTTATATGGTACATTTAATAAAGACCATGGTGTATATTACCATTTAGATGTAGAATTGAAAAACATTAATAATTATTGTAATTTTTATTATTATTATTAATATTATCAAAGGTATAGTTCACCCAAAACTGAAAATTATGTTATCATTTACTCACCTTTTACTTGTTCCAAAGATTTTTGAGCTTCTTCCCTCTGTCGAACACACATGAAGATATGTTGAATAAAACTGGAAGCCGGTAACCATTGACTTCAATAGTATTTGTTTTTCCCACAATGGAAGTCAATGGTTACATGTTTGCAGCTTTCGTAAACATATCTCCTAATTTTAATACAAAAAGAAACTCATAAACACTTGGAACCATAGAAGAAGAGTAAATAGTGAGTAAATCTTAATTTTTGGGTGAACTATGCCTTTAATAAGATAATTCATGAAGTGCACATTGCATTTAAATATAACATTAAGCAGCTTTATAATGTTACATGTCAAATAAAGTGCTGTATTATCTATTCATCAAATTATAATAATAATAAAACGTAGCCAATCACAATAATATGAAGCTGAGACATGCTTTCGACATTAATAACTTTAATTTATTAAGGTTTATGACTAATAACCAATATGAATAATCAATAAGCATAACACTAATACATAATTAAATATGTACATGCGAATTGATGCTGAAAGCCAGGAGTAAATCTAATTTTAAAAATAAATTCACATATTAAACTTATTATTTGATATTTTAAAGAATATTTATTGGTATTTTATCAATAAATACAGAGTTAACTTGTATAAATAATACGCCTTTGACAGTATGTACACTCTCTCTCGTAGTGCAGTGGAAACTACCTGTAAATAAAGTTCAAAAGTGCAGTGGTTAATGACGGTGGAAGCTGCCAGTTCCTCCTGGGAGTCTGCTGACTGCTCTGTGTATACAAATGACCCTTTATGACACGTTTATGAGCGACGAAAGTGAGCTCTGAGATGATCTGAAACCTGTTTCTGTAGCTTGTGTCTGCTGGAAATGTGTGAATGAACTATATAAGATGTTGAGCAAGATAACAAGAGCATGAAAATGAAAGAGAGAGAAATGCTGCTGCGTCAATATTTGTTGCATTTTCTTTTTGCAATAATTGCCGAGGCTTTTATTGCAACGGGTTTCACATTAACAGGTAACAAAAACATTTATTTTTACAATACAAATACTACATAATATTTTGTATATTGCGCGATAATATATACGTGTGTACTGTGTATATTTACGTATATATGTATTAATACACACGTATACTGTGCACATAAAATACTAAATAAATCATACAGTTTAAAGTGGTACATACTGTAGGCTACATTATACCAAAACTAAACTCAATAAAACTTTCCCTTCAGTTTCCCCGTTATGTGACAGATGCAAGATCTCGGAGGGAACGTATGCTCATACATTTTGGTTTTGCCTTGAGATCTCTGAGTTTTAGAAAAATATTGTTCAGTTTTATTCAAATGTTTTAGGAGAAATCATTAGCCCGGATATTGAATTAGCTTTGTTTGTATGCTCTGACCCTGTGTTAGCATGATCACGTAATCAGCAAATGTCTGTTTTGTTTGGTATGGTGGTGGCCAAAAGGGTGATCTTGATGGATTGGCAGTCCACTTTACCACCTACTTTTCGTAAATGGCTGACTGAAATGGTTGCTACTCTTAAGCTTGAAAGAATTCGTTTTGCTAGGGCAGATGCTTCTAAAAAGTTTGAAAAAAATCTGGGGCCTCTTCCTTATGACTTAGTGCTTATGTCTTAGAGACATTTTTACTCTTACTTTTCAATGTTTTGAGTTTGATCAAGTAATATATATTATTTATTCTATATGGTGCATGCTTGGATGGAATGGTGCTTGTTTTTTTTATTTTATTTATTTTTATTTTTAATTGACTTATTTAAATTTTATGTTATTTTTATTTTTTTGGTATTTTTCCTTATATGTATAAAAACGTATTATAGATTATTTAAATGTTCATGTTTTTCTCTGTACTTATAAAAAAACTGTTATAAATAAAATATATATAAAAAAACAAAAACAAAATAAATAAAACTGCTACGTCAATAATTGTTGCATTTTATTTTGCAATAATTGACGAGGCTTTTATCGCAATTTCGATAAAAAAGTTAAACAGGTTTAGTTTAACAGGGAACAAACAAAAACATTTATTTTTACAATACAAATACTATATATTTTTTTATTGCGCGATTAAAGCATCCAAGATAAATGTTTGTGTTTACATACAGTAATGTATACGGGTGTTATGTGCACATAAAATACAAAATAGATTAAAATGCTGCATCAATAATTGTTGCATTTTCTTTTTGCAATAATTTACAAGGCTTTTATCGCGAGTTTGAAAGCAGTAAAACAGGTTTAGTTTAACAGGTAACAAAAACATTTATTTTAATAAAACAAATTCTATTTATTTTTGTCTACTGCGCGATTAAAGCATCCAAGATAAATATTTATGCTAACATAATATATGCGTGTGTACTGTGTAGATTTACATATATATGTATAAATACACGTATATTGTGCAAAAAATACAAAATAAAAAAAAATGTTGCATGATTAATTGACAAGGTTTTTATCGCGACTTTGATAAAAGCAGTAAAACATTTAATTTTACGAAGCAAATACTATATAATATTTTGTCTATTGCGCGATTAATCGTATACAAGATAAAAGTTTGTGTTTACATAACATATGCGTGTGTACTGAGTATATTTGCTGTGCATAAAATACAAAATAAATCAAAATAAAATAATAAATATGAAAATTTACATATTTATGTTTTTTAAATATCGTGGTATACATAAATATTTAAATATAATACAAATTATGCATACATATATATAATACTAATTATTTACAAATATAAACAAATATACAATAAAGTCATGCATATATTTATATACACAAAAACTTTATTTTGTAATAAAAGACAAATATATTTTGTAAATTGACATTTTTGGATGAAATAAATCGCGATTAATCGTTTGACAACACTATTTATTATACATGCATGTTCAGAAATGTACAACATTCAACTGCAAACGGCTAATAAGGCGTCATTAGCGAACGATATTAATGCATGAACAAACATCAGCAGTATGAAATGGCTACATTTGTTAATGTTAGTTTTAAAGAAGAGAGCGAGAGAGAGAAATGCTCTCTGTGGTTTCAGTATGAGCAGTTATATCTAGTCCAGTGTGCTGTTTATCTATTTATACTGGCTGATCTGCTGCCTTTTTCTGGCCTCGCAGTGTGTCATTTTCTTGATAGTTTATTAGCTCCGTTGCCGATTTAAGTGGAATAAATTGAGCACTTTTATTGAATTATTAGGTTTAGGTTTCCTTTGTAGGTTTCTGGCAGTTACACAACTGTTAGAAAAGTATTAATGTGAGTATGAATAGAATTCGGATAAACTACATCCGTCGTTAATCATTATCACATGAACTACCCACATCAGTTGCGTTGATGAATAATGGGATGGCATAGCGTCCATCAGATGCACACTTTAGAATCTCACCGGTAGTAGGTCTGTGCAATATGGACAAAATAATCATATTGCAATTTGTTTTTTTGTTTTTTGAACGAATATTGTGATTGTGATTTTGGCAACTGTTTTTGCTTTTTCAAACGCGCTACATACACACATTCTACATGTATTCAGTGCACTACAAGTGCATTACAAAACATTTCACAATGAAATAACATAGTATTAAATTTAGTAAATAAAACTGTAGTAAAATTGTCTTTAAAACAGACAACATACAATAAATGAAGATGAACTAACCTCAGCTCTAGTTAAACAAATACTGTACACAGTAGCACTCACTGCTTGATAAACATACTGTAATAAATTGTCTTAAAAACAGACAACATGAAGAAATAAAGATGAACTAACCTTAATTCCAGTCAGAACAATAAATAAAAACTAACATAAATCCAAACCACCTATTCGGTTCTCCTGTTCAACTTCGTCATGCGCGGAGTGAGCTCTGATTGGTCAACATCTTTCTCCTGCTCAGCTTAGCTGTAATTGCCCGGTGTGCTGCGTCAGCTCTGATTGGTTAACATATTAAAATTGCGTGTGCTTAAATCGCAATTTTTTTTTTTTCCGATTGCGATTAATTGCACAGCCCCAACCGGTAGTAGAGCTGTGCAATATAGACAAAATAATCATATTGCAATTTTTGAACGAATGTTGCGATTGCGATTTTATTAGTGATTTTGGCTACTGTTTTTGCTTTTTCAAACGCGCTACATACACACATTCTAAATGTATTTAGTGCACAAGAAGTGCAGAACAATACATTTCACAATGAAACAACACAGTATTAAGTTTAATAAATAAAACTGTAGTAAAATTGTCTTTAAAACAGACAACATAAAAAAATGAAGATGAACTAACCTCAGCTCAAGTTAAACACATACTGTACACAGTAGCACTCACTGCTTGATAAACAAAACTGTAATAAATTGTCTTAAAAACAGACAACATGAAGAAATAAAGATGAACTAACCTCAATTCCAGTCAGAACAATAAATAAAAACTAACGTAAATCAAAACCACCTATTCGCTTCTCCCGCTCAACTTCGTCATGCGCAGAGTGAGCTCTGATTGGTTAACATCTTTCTCCCGCTCAGCTAAGCTGTAACTGCCCGGTGTGCTGCGTCAGCTCTGATTGGTTAACATATTAAAATGATGCACACAAGAATGTATTCTAAATAAAAATCTAAATTAATTAATAGTTAAAATTGCAGCCTTACGCCATTTAGAAATAGCATGTGCTTAAATCGTGAATTTTTTTTTGCGATTGCAATAGTCGGTCATCTGGGTACTTCTCACCTACTGTTTTATGATTACTATGAATTCGGAAATGCTACTCCTTTGCATAATGTTTTTGATGTTCTATATAGTAGGATGGATGCGATTACTGATGCAGCTTAGGGCAACAATTAATTGAGAAAATTGATAAATATTAGTAATGAAATTCACTATCAGCGAATGCCCTCATCAATTAGTTGGTTCATCAATGTTACACAGCGACGCGACGGCGACTTTACACTGAAGCAGAGAAACGTGTGTGTTACAGACTACACTTTTTTTTTTTTGTTGTTTATTTATATTTTGGATATTTTTTTATTTAAGGTTTAAAATGTCAAAACGAAAGATCATTAAACTCGCAGCGGATGCCCTTCCAGCTGTAATCCAGTACTGGGAAACACCTATACACTCTCACATTCACACACACTCATACACTACGGCCAATTTTATTAATTTAAATCACCTATATCGCATGTGTTTGGACTGTGGGGGAAACCGAAGCATCTGGAGGAAACCCACCAACACAGAGAGAGCATGCAAAAATTCCAACTGCCCCATCCAGGACTCGAACCAGCAACCTTCTTGCTGTCAGAGGACAGTGCTAACCACTGAGCCACCATAAAAAAACAACAAATAAAAAAAAAAGTCAAATTTTTGTCTGGTTTATCAAAAAATAATAATCCCCAATTAATCGATTGTCAAAATAATAATTAGTTAAAGCATTTGGTGGCAATAAGTTATTAATTAATTAATTAAAAAGTTAGTATTTAATTAGTATTCAATCATTTAAGTTGTATGTTTTCATACAAAATATTTAAATGTATGTTTAAATAAGTGTGTCACAGTGGCGCAGTGGGTAGCACAAGCAGGAAGCAAGTAGGTTGCTGGTTTGAGCCTCAGCTGGGTCAGTTGGCATTTCTGTGTGGAGTTTGCATGTTCTCCCCATGTTGGTGTGGGTTTCCTCCAGGTGCTCTGGTTTCCCCCACAAGCCCAAAGACAAGCGGTACAGGTGAATTGGGTAAGCTGTCTAGGCATGGGCCGGTATAAGATTCTGACGGTATGATGACCTTGGATAAAAATATCACGGTATGACGGTATTGTGTTTACTGCTCTAAAATATATTCTTTTTAAATGTCTGGCTAAAAAACAAAACCCTTTCCCCCTTTGAACACAATATATTTTATTTTGAGAAACATTTAAAGTATTTTGGGCCAGTAAACATGTCAGGCTAAATAATTCAAGTGAATCATTGACTTCTGCTGTCTTCATTTGTTTCAAAAACACAGATGTCTTTACAATTTACACCTAAAAAAACAAAAAAGAAAATAAATAAAATAAAAAATATGTAAATAAAAAATCTTACTCATACCATAGGAACGGTATAGCAGAAAATTGTGGCGGTATGAAAACCTTGACTTTTCCATACCGCGGTATACCTTGAAAACGGTTCTCGTCCCATGCCTAACGCTGTCTGTAGTGTATGTGTGTGAATGAGTATGGAATAAGTATTAGCTGGAAGGGCATCCACTGTGTAAAACATATGCTGGATAAGTTGGCGGTTCATTACGCTGTGGTGATCCCAGATTAATAAAGAGAAAATGAATGAATAAATGTTTAAATAATAAATAATTATTCACAGTTCTTTGAAGTCCCTATAACAATATCATGTATTTTCTGTGTCATAATATTTTGCAATATTGAATGGACTAAAAGTAGGGATGTCTTGATCAGGTTTTTTTGTCCTCGAATTCGAGTCATTTGATTTTGAGTATAAACCGATACCAAAACCCGATCCGATACTTCTATAATACATAATAAATAAAATAAAATAAAGAAGAGCAAAGAAACTGATCCAGGATGTTCCCTGTTTTTTTTACTGAATTCATCAACAGCTCCTTTAACAAACAGAGCACTTCTGTGAGGTAGCTGGAACAGTCATATAATAAATAACATCAACTCATCACCTCTTGCAATCCCAAGTTTACATATCTCACAGTTTGCTATGGCAATGTTGTCGTCATCAACTTTATAATACCTCCAGACTGCAGATTGCTAGATCAAATATGGAAGCGGCTGGAAGTTACCGAGAATTATTTTTTATTATTATAATATTAATATTATTATTAATATTAATATTATTCTTTATTAAATTTCCCATTAATTGTATTTTATTAAAGTCTACCCCCACCCCAACCCTAAACCCATCACAGGAATGTAAAAACAGAAGATGCACCGAGTATTATTTATGTTATTTATTAAATTACCCAATAAATGTTAGTTTTTAACGTCTACCCCTACACTAACCCTAAACTCAACCATCACAGCACTGTAAAAATATAAATGATTGTCATGCAGTGTCACAAAAATGTTGCTAGATTGATGTGTGTATCCGCAGCTGTATCCGATCTAGACTTTATCACACTCGCGCTTTCTGCTTCAAGCTGCTTCTGTGCTCTACTTTGCCGGCATTTAACCAGTAGTGTCATTTAAGTGATGTCATGCTGCACACGTTGCTGTTTCTGTGTGAAGTCAAAAAAGAGGGCTAACTCTGTGCCACCGCATAACTATAGATGTGCTGAAAAAATAATAAGATATGTATGTATATATATATTTATTCATTCATTCATTTTCTTTTTGGCTTAGTCTCTTTATTGATCTGGGGTTGCCACAGCAGAATGAACCGCCAACTTATCCAGCATGTGTTTTATGCAGCGGATGCCCTTCTAGCTGCAACCCATCACTTTTCTCGCCATTGTTGTTTGTGGGCGGGGTTGGGGGCTTTGAATCTTCCCCGGTCTGCGTGCACACAAATGGGTGGGGCTTATGTTTTGCGAGGTTGAAGACTCGTAAGCACGGCGATTCGTTTGAGGAACTATGAGTCGACTCTTTTATAGATTAATCAATAGTTTTAAACACTGTGCACTTTCAGATTAAGCCTTAGCTGGACATTTCACTTCACTTAGAGCTGGTGCTTCCCTGCTTCAGCCTACGTAACCCGGTGAGAGATAAAACACTGCAGTCCTCTGTAGCACACCCCTGTGTTGTCGGTAATCGTGTTGTCCTGCTACTGAAGTTTTAAAAACGTCCATTTCCCGCTAACATTAAAGTGCTGAGCGCGTTCATAAACAGCTGATTTGCCACAGTATTCACCAGTGCTCAACAGAAATGACTGTGATTGGCAGTGAAGGTCATTATTTAACCGCTCTTCACCGATGGCAAAGACAGATACACGGACACTGGGTCGTTTTACAGCCGTGAAGATCAGTCGTGAAGTGCAGTGAACTGATGACCGTCACAGCCAATCACAGTCATTTCTGTTGAGCACGTAAACACGACAGCAAATCTGCAGTGTTTAAGAACGCCATTAACAGTGCCTTAAATGTTAACGGGAAACAAAGATTTTTTTACATTTCACAACCAAAATTTTGTATGGTGACGAGTCTAATAAAGCAAAAGAAGCAGTTTATTATTTTGAGTTTAATAAATGGCATCTAAAACGTGTGTTTAGGAAAGAAAACATTAGCTAACTAGTGTCATTTCTCTTAACTTAGCTGAAAATGAGATCTGATATCCCTTTTTATTTTCACTATTCATTCAGAACGGACCTTCGGGTCAGTCGGACGGCAGTGAAAGTATAAATTTGTGTCACTTTCTCTTCGCTGATAAGATATACAGCCAGGTACTCAACATTCCTGTGTGACTCAGGCGACACTTTCAGGTATCTTCCCACCGCAGCCTCGATTTCGTTGTCTAAAATGGCGTCCGTGTGAAATCAGTCTATACCACATGTCTTTGGATTTGTGGGGGAAAACGGAGCACCCGGAGGAAACCCACGCGACCACGGGGGGAACATGCAAACTCCACACAGAAATGCCAACTGACCCAGCCGAGGCTCAAACCAGTGACCTTATTGCTGTGAGGCGACATTGCACATCACCACCCCGTCACGATATATATATATATATATATATATATATATATATATGTATGGGAGGTAATGTCCAATTCCGATCAAGTCTGAAACCACGTGATCCGATCTGGACATCCCTGCTAAAAAGCATGATGGGGTTTGATTAATTAAATGGAAAACAGAATGGAATGTCTCTAGGACTAGATTAGGCCATTGGCTTCATCACTTCCTGCTCTGTACAAGGTCACTTCCTGTCTACTCTCCCCTGGCGCTATGGGAGGAAGTGGGTGCGGCTGTCCGGTAAAATTGTCCAAAACGCAACATGAATCTGACCAAGCCAGAGCCTCCAATGTTGATTTTCAGCTCTCCGCTGCTTTCAGCGTTCACTGCTGACCTGATGGTTTTGTGTAGGATACGTTTGCTAAACAACACATATCATATTCAAAGGGTTGTACGTTTGATTAGCCTGAAAACTGGCAACGATTCAGATGATGAATCAGATGTTCAGTCTTTAGTTTTATCCAATAACTGCAATCATATTCAGAGAAAGTAAGTAACAGCAGCACATTTATTTAGCATATTTTCCGAAAGCATCCATGCTGAACTACTGCGTTCACTAACGGCCTGTTCGTGGAATCTTGCCGTGGAGGAAACTGACATCATGTGGAAAAAGGAAGTGGCTGTGTTTGTGACACCTGACTTTCTGTTCCCAGGACACTCTCTGCTATTGTCTTCCCTCTCTCGCTCTGCAATATTATCTCTCAGTTTCTCTCTCACTGCATTGTTTCACCTAGTGCCTCTTTATGTTTGTTGTTTATTTGCATGAGCGACTTTTATGACACTTTTTATGACTGTGTAGTGTGTGGGTGTATTCAGCATGGCATCACATTTTTCTGTTGTGATAATTGCTGAATTTTTATCACTATATTTATGATATAATAACAATAATGACATAACCTGCAAAAATAGTTTGTTCTTTACAGTATTTTAAGGTGCAATTCTCAGTATTAAATAACCACTATTACTTTACCCTCGTTAAACTCCTAGTTTGCTGCTTAATTATAGTTATTAAAGAGATTGTTTGTCCACAAAACTTACATTTACTCACTATTTACTCTGCCTTAAGTGTTTCCAAACCTTTATGATTTTCTTTCCTCTGTTTAACACTATGGAAGATATTTTAAAGAAAGCTGAAAACCGGTAACCATTGACTTCCACAGTGTTTGTTTGGCCTATGAAAGTCAATGGTTACCGGTTTCCAACATGTTTTAAAATATCTTCTTCTGTGTTTTACAGAAGAAAGAAACTCATAAAGGTTTAAAACAGTTAAAGGATGATTCAAATGATGACAGATTGTTAATTTTTTTTTACGCAAACTATCCCAAAGGTGGTAGTTAGGTTTAGGTTTGGGCTGTAGGTTTCATTAGGAAATGTTATTTTATGTTGAAGCTAAAATCAACAATGATAAACAGCTACATTTGTTACAGGACTTATGGTTATGTTAGTTTAGAAAATACTGGACTTTATTATTTATTTGGCCTTTTAATAAAGCAGTGTTTTTTAAATTCATAAATGATTATAGGACATAAGAAAATATTATAACCAAAAACTAATAAATGCTTTACAAGTTAAACATTGTCAAATTAGTTTAATAAACTAATGTTAAGAAAAAGAGCCTTATTGTTTGTGGTGTGAAAGGGGTGGTCCACAGTGTATTTTTAAGGCTTGCTTGTGTTTATAAGATGCAAAGCAACGTGTGCTCATGTTTCACTTGTAGAAAATCACCTTATGATTTCTTATATCTCACATTGATTATATACAGCTGCTCTGCTAAAATGAAAACGACTGTCATGTTTCCTAGTTCCTCTGAAGGCCCGCCCTCAAGAGGCTTTGATTGGTCAGCTAACATACTGTGCTGTGAATGTGCAGGTCGTGGCTTACAATCCACAGCTTTGTCTATTAGAGAAGTTTTTAGCCGAATCCAGCACTGAACTGGGAGAGACTCTGGAAGCTGTCCTTTGTCAAATGCTAGCTATATATCTTTATAATTCTCTGGAACATAGTTAGGATTTAATTGTTAGCACTTCTGTCTTTGTGTCGTGTCCTTTGGAAGCCCAAATACAGAAACAGAAGAAGCTCTGTGGAAATAGCAGCGTTTGGACGCCATTTAAGCTTTCTCTGCTATAACATAACAGGGTCATGCCCCTTTGCTGCGCAGGCGTGTGTGCACCAGGTGAATGCGAGTAACGGGAAGCCCTTGTGATCTCACTAGCATGCAGTTTTTTGTAGTCTCCAAACTCCGTTCGCTATAGGCTTTGCTAAGCTAACTCTGTAAAAGCCAATGTCTCCCTTTGCATTGAGCTTTGAGCATATTACATTCAGAGATGTTGTTTATCTTCACACAGCTACATTACACATCAACTAAAGTTTAACATATGATATCATTGTGGACCACCCCTTTAATAAACAACAGACCTATAAAGGAATATGGGTAATATAAGGCAATATTATAAACATTGTTTACAGTATAGAATGCATTTTGCTTACACACTCAGAAATAAAGGTTCAAAATCTGTCACTGGGGCTGTTCCTTTTTAAAAGGCAGAGGAGAGAGGGGACAAAAGTGACGTGGGATGAAAGTAACAAATCAATTTTCTTGAAGCCCTGACAACATTTGCTTTCCAGGCTATAACAGCACATTCAGCATGCAACCCTTGATGGAGCTGCCAAATATCAGCTGATTTCGGGACCGTGTCCTGCAGTTAGCTCCAAATGTTTGCTTTTAAGTGCAAAAAGTAATTTATTGTAGCGTTTTCCCCCCCTTATTATTACAAGTTGTGTTTCTCTTTTCATGCATCACAGGAATGATCAATCTACAGGTTATTTAGTTTGCAATGTCTGAGTTCTTCAAATCAGGTTTAAATGGCAAGAGTTCCTGTGGGGATGAAAGTAACACTGTTATTTATGTCCCACTGCTAATAGCCAAACCTTATTTTCACTTTCACATTAGAGTTAGCAGTGTTTGGATTTATATGTTTGATCACACTTTATTTTGATGGTCCATTTGTTGAATTTACGTTACATTGCAACTAATTCTCATTAGATTATAAGTAGACTGTTAGGTTGGGGTTAGGGGTAGGGTTAGTGTAAGTTGACATGTACTTGCAAAGTCTCTTATAGTCAGTTATCAGTATCAACAGATAGCAAGTAGACAGTTTACTAATACTAATACAAACTTTTGCATTGTTTGGTTGCTTTTGAAACATTTGATGAAACTGAAATTTATAATGAAATAGTTTTATATATCCGTTTAATATTTCTTTTGCAGAAATAAAGGACAGAATGTGTTTGCAGTGAACACTAACAAGGTCATAGTCAAACAGGGTTAAAATAAACAAGATTAAGCCAGTAAATCTTGCAAATGTTGTTACTTTTGACCCAGATGTTCTACTTTCATCCCTGCCCACTTTTGTTCAAAGTCAAGTTACATTGAAGTTGTTCTACATTGATACAAAAACACCTAATTTTGATAGAGCACTGTTTAGGCATGGGACGATAACCATTTTCAAGGCATATCGCGATATGGAAAAGTCAAGGTTTTCATACCGCCAAAATTTTCTGCTATTCCGTTCCTAAGGTATGAGTACGATTTTTTATTTACAATTTTTTGTTGTTTTTTAGGTGTAAATTGGAAAGAAATCCGTGTTTTTGAGACAAATGAAGACCGCAGAAGTCAATGATTCACTTTAATTATTTACCCTGACATGTTTACTGCCCCAAAATATTATAAATGTTTCTCAAAATAAAATATGTTGTGTTCGAAGAGGAAAAAGGTTTTGTTTTTTAGCCAGACATTTAAATATATATTAGAGCAGTAAACACGATACCGTCATACAGTGAAACCGTGATATTTTTATCCAAGATTATACCGTCAGAATCTTACACCAGCCCATGCCTAGCACTGTTGTGAGTCAGTAACCACAGCAAAAATATATTTCTATCTAAAAACATTATCTTTTAAAATTAGGTTTTTATGGCGATGCGGTAGCGCAGTGGGTAGCGATGTTGCGTCACAGCAAGAAGGTCACCGGTTCGAACCTCAGCTGGGTCAATTGGCATTTCAGTGTGGAGTTTGCATGTTCTCCTCGTGTTCGAGTGGGTTTTTTCCCCTACACTTGGGTACAGGTGGACATGAGTACTTTTAGGGTTCTCTTTTGTACTATTCAAGGTTCACTTTTGTACATTTATGGTACTATGATGTACACATTTGTAATTTTTAAGTACTAATAGGTACCTTTTAGGAACAAAAAGAAGTAGCTTTTGAAAAAAATAATGCCCCAGTGACAGATTTTGTACCTTAATTTCTGACAGTGTATGGAGTCTTCATTCATTCATTCATTTATTCATCCATTTTCTTGTCAGCTTAGTCCCTTTATTAATCATTGGTTGCCACCAAGCGGCAACCTCCCGCTCTCCCTCGGGAAGCCAATACGGAAGTAACTAAAACTGCAATACATCGACTCGCCTTCGGGGGCTGGCTCCAGGAACTCCCAGGGGGTTTCTGACTCCAATGGCTAATAGGCCATTTTCACAGGGGATGAAAACATGTTTACAGCCTGGTACAATTGATGGTTTTAGTGCATATAGCAAATATTACCCTTCATGACAACTCTGAGGGGGGTGAATTTTTTTATAACTCCTCCGTTTCCTTTATATTAATAATTTTTACTTTTGCATAATTAAGGGAGTGGTCACTTGAGTGACAGCCGTGATTGACAGTTTGTCAGCTGCAGCTAAGCCCGCGTGGTCGCGTCACCTCTGCTAATTCCGTCCATACGGTTCAATGAACTTGGCTTCTGCAGTGTTTGTGCTTTAGTTTTATATGGTTTTATACAGTTTGTTCAATTTGTTGGGTTTATTTCTTACATTTATGTAATAATATGGCTTGTTGTGCAATTAATTGTACTAACAGACCGTCGAAGACGGGGCTCCATTTTTTCCGGTGAGTGAAATTCTAGTACAATGTCATATATAAATGCATGCAATGATGTCTTAAATCAAATAATTAATTATTAAAATCTTTATTTAACAATGTATTGGACTAAATCCAGCAGATTGTGAGTAATATTAGCTGCAGGCTTAAACAAGAAGATATCTGAAACGATGTAATATGTGCCTGCATTTCATAAATAAGTTAATGTTTACTACAACGTATATTGAAAGTATTTGTTTTAATTATTGACGTGTGTGTGTGCAGAATACCAACACACCGCGTTTTTAATAAGCGTCACTGAAAAGTGGTATAAGAAAACGCAATAAATAGTTAAATAGGACAGTCACAATAATTAATATATCGACCTAATACTAAATGTTACTAAATTAAATGTTACTAATTACTAAATGTTGAACTATGATTAATAAATACTTTATTGTGTTAGTAAATAAACCCAAAAGTCACATTTTATTAGCATTACTAATCACATTTCAACTAGTAAAATCAACAACAAAAAACTAGTAGGATATCAACTGCCAACAATTACATTTGTGCTTTAGTGAACATACAAATGTGAATTGTTTATATTAAAAAATAATTGTTTATTAAATTTAATCATTTTTTAACAATATGTATTAATATTATTAAAATTTGATGTCAACAATTATTTTAAACAAAAGAAATATGAATGTTGCATGTTGACAATAAGAATTTAATTGTTGATATCAAGAATGCATATCCTGAGAATGAGTAAAATTCAAAACGGCTTGCCATAGAGAGCCATGATAATATCAACAACAGTTATAATTTCAAGTTATGTTGTGTAGTTTCGGGTTAATTTACCTGGATAGCACGCTGAGAAGTTCAAATGACTCAAATGTCGCTGGTGGTGGGATGGTTTCAGCAAACAGTCGTCTCAACTCCGCCTTTGTCCCGCCTATGCCCATTTTCGATTATCCGGAAATGACGCACTTTCAAGATGGCGACGGCTGACCACGCCCACTGTAAGCTTCATTTGAGCTCTTCAGAAACCTATGGGTGACGTCACGGACACTACGTCCATATTTTTTTACAGTCTATGGTTGCCACAGCGGAATGATCCGCCAACTTATCCAGCAAGTGTTTTACACAGCGGATGCCCTTCCAGCCACAACCCATCTCTGGGAAACATCCATACATTCTCATTCACACACATACACTACAGACAGCTTACCCATTTCACCTGTACCACATGTCTTTGGACTGTGGGGGAAACCGGAGCACCCAGAGGAAACCCACATGACCACAGGGAGAACATGCAAACTCCATGCAGAAATGGCAACTGACCCAGCCGAGGCTCGAACCAGCGACCTTCTTGCTGTGAGGTGAACGGGCTACCCACTGCGCCACCGTGACGCCCTGAGAGTCTTCATAAAAACACAAATATTTAAGTGTGTGTGCGGACTGTGAGTGTGACAACTTGTTTCCCGCTGTCCTATCATTCCAGTTCCACTCACACAAGACTTCCTGTTTCAGGGGGAGGGAACTTCCTGTGCCTGAGAGTGGGGGAAAGGGAAAGGATGAAGGAGCTGCAGGAAAAGAGCAAAGGGTGAAACCAAAGCCTGTAGCAGGGAGCAACCTGCAGATTTGATGAATTTCTATGCACTGGGAATAAAAGGAATGGGTGGCTCAGTGGTTAGCACTGTGGCCTCACAGAGAGAAGGTCGCTGGTTCGAGTCCCGGCTGGGTCAGTTGGCATTTCTGTGTGGAGTTTGCATGTTCTCCCTGTGTTGGTGTTGGTTTCCTCCGGGTGCTCTGGTTTCCCCCACAGTCCAAACACATGCGCTGTAGGTGAATTGAGAGTGTACGGTTGTTTCCCAGTACTGGGTTGCAGCTGGAAGGGCATCCGCTGCATAAAACATATGCTGGAATAGTTGGTGGTTCATTCCGCTGTGGCGGCCCCTGAAAAATAAGGGACTTAGCCGAAAGAAATGAATAAATGGGAGTAAAAAAATATTCACTGCATTCCAATATGCCTACATCCACACTACATACAGTAGTAGGTAAGACGCAATACAGTAGTGTGTCTCAATTCACTATACTAATAAAATAGTAAGCAACAAGTACCCAGATTATCTACTACTTCCAGCGAGTTACCGAATAGCTCACTTAACAAACTGTTAATCTATCCCATAAGGCCACAGGAGAGGATTTCATTCATAATACACACATTCCAAAGACATATCAGACTGCAGCCCAAGACCAGTTACTCACTAGGGCTGAGCCTGGTCAGTATCTGTATGGGAGACCACATAGAAAAACTAGGTTGCTGTTGGAAGTGATGTTAGCGAGGCCAACAGGGGGAGTCCTAATTCCCCAGTATAATAAAGGGGACACTATACTGTCAGTGGGTGTCGTCTTTCGGATGTTAAACCGAGATCCTGACTCTCTGTGGTCATTAAAAATCCCATAGCACTTCTTGTAAGGAGCAGGGGTGTAAATTCCCTCCATCGGCCCTTACCAATTATGGCCTCCCAATCATCCCTATCCACCCAATTGGCTGTTTCACTGTCTCTCCACCGCTATAGCTGGTGTGGGGTGAGCACACTGATGGCATTGTCCTGTGGTTGCCATCGCATCCTCTAAGTGGATGCTGCACACTGGTGGTGGTCTGCAGAGACCGCCCTCATGATTGTGAAGCGCTTTGGGTGTACGGCCACAGACAATAAATGTGCTATACAAATAACATTACTTACATTCATACTATATCAAGCATGCTTTACGTTGCAAAGTTTAGAGCCAAGTAGTACTTCATATATAGTATTTTACTTTGGGTTTATGTTGTCTATTACTAGTGGAGCTATTAGAGTTACAGTTAGTGTTGTGTTAATAGTTTATGCATGCTTTGTATGTCACTTTTTGTATGACGTGCATTTGTTGCATGCATTGCAAAAACAGAAATGGTGTTTGTTGAGGGAGTTTTGCTTGAAAGGCGATACTGAGAAAAAAGAAGGAAACCAAGAGAAACCAAAAAAATGAAGATGCACATAATGTAGTTAATTTAGTTCTGTCACACGCAGTATCAGCAACGTGAGTTCATGACATTGGAAATATGTGTAAAACGGAAAAATACACAACGTCAATATGCTAATTAAAGGGATAGTTCACCCAAAATGTATTACATTTATGTATATTATTTACGCACCCTTTACTTGTTACAAATCTGTTTGACTTTCTTTATTCTGTTGCACACAAAGGAAGGTTTTTTTTGAAGAAAGCTGGAAACCTGTAACCATTGACTTTCATAGAATTAGTTTTTCCTACTGTAAAGTCAATTCAATTCAATTTCTTTTTATTTGTATAGCGCTTTTACAATGTAGATTGTGTCAAAGCAGCTTCACATGCATTATAAAAGATGTAAACAGTGTCAGTCCAGTTTTTAGTGTTGAAGTTCAGTTCAGTTCATTTCAGTGTGGTTGAATATTCACTGCTGAGAGTCCAAACACTGAAGATTAATCCATCGATGCACAGCCCTACAAGTCCTGAACCATGCAAGCCAGAGGCGACAGCAGCGAGGAAAAAACTTCACCAACTGGCGAAAGTGAAGAATTAAAAAAAACGTTGAGAGAAACCAGGCTCAGTTGGGCACGACCATTTCTCCTATGGCAAGATGTCTTGTGCAGAGCTGCAGTCTAGGCGCCGGAGGCTGGAGAATGCTGGACGTCTAAGAAGCCGCAGGTGGGGTCACCGGCTGACCCTTCAGGAACAATGCGAGGACTCGTCTGTCACTGGGGTCTTACAGGGATCAGTCTCATGCTCTCCACTCCTCCATGACCACCCCAGCGGCTGCTCAGGATACGGCCTGGTCCAGGATTATGGAAACCTTCGGGGATAATAAAAACACAGACTAACATAACCGCAGATGCCATTTAAATTATAATGTCTTTTGGGAAGTGTTCCCGGCTCCGGTTGCCCTAAATAATGCAGACTAACAATCCTTTAGAGGATTTGGATTCCAACAGCATTTGTGTTTTATGTGTATGCTAATGCAGAGAGATGTGTCTTTAATAGTTTTAAACTGACAGAGTGTGTCTGCTTCCCGAACTGTGCTAGGAAGGCTGTTCCAGAGTTTAGGTGCCAGATAAGAGAAAGACCTACCACCTACAGTTGATTTTGATATTCTGGGAATAATCAATTGACCAGAATTAATTGAGCATAGGGGACGTGATGGGCTATAATGCACCAGGAGCTCCCTCAAATACTGGGGAGCCAAGCCGTTCAGGGCTTTGTAGGTAGTCAGTAAAATTTAAACATTTATAGGATATTTAATAGGAAGCCAATGCAATGCTGAAAGAACTGGAGTAATATGATCATATTTCTTTCTTCTAGAAAGCACTCTAGCAGCTGCATTTTGAACTAGCTGAAGTTTGTTAATTAGGCCAACAAGGCAGCCGCCTAGTAATGCATTACAAAAATCTAATCGAGACGTCATGAAAGCATGAATGAGCTTTTCCGCATCAGACATTGATAGCATATGTCGAAGTTTTTTCAACGATGGTTACAGGTTTTCAGCATTCTTCAAAATATTTTCTTTTGTGTTCAACAGAGGAAACCTCCTGATAGGCTACAAATAATTAATTCCTTATGAATTAATCAAATATTCATAAATATTTTATTCACCACCGCCTATGACGACGATGCCATCGTCCATCGCAATGTTTCACATTAGACATCATACGATGCCAAACTGGTCGACATCACCCAACCGCATTCTGACGTACATTGGGAAAAATCAGCCCTTGATATGCATAATAGCAAAAAAAAATACTATTGAAGTCAATTACTGAGTTTTTTCAACATTCATCAGAACATTTTTCCTTGTGGTCAACAAAAGAAACTTTCTTTCATCTTTCATGTTGAATTAGTTTTTTTGTGTGAACGACCCCTTTAAATGCATGCAATACAGTATGATCAATGAAGATATTGTTAAGTTTAATATCAAATAACCACTCGTAGACTAAAAATATCCGTAAATTAGTCATTTTCTGTATTTTTATGTTTTTATGTTTATATTTCTGCTTTTGAATCACATTATGAGATCTTGATCTTTTTTTCTGACGTTTAACCCCTTTAAATGCATGCAATACAGTATGGTCAATTAAGATATTGTTAAGTTTAATATCAAATAACCGCTCGTTGACTGAAAAAATATCCATAAATTAGTCATTTTCTGTATTTTTCTGTTAATTTATGCTTTTGAATCGCATTATGAGATCTTGATCTTTTTTTCTGACAACGTTTAACCCTAAAACATTTGAAAAAGTAGCTTTTATGAACATTTTTAATAGTTTAAAGTCTTATATTGTCTGCGTTGGTGTTGTATATTACACTACAAAACCTTGTAATAAGCTGCCAGTACATTTTCTGACTCTTTACATGTTATTTCTTACATATCACATTATTTTAAACTACTCAAACATCAATAAAAGTCACTTTATTAAACCGTAGAGTTAAAATTTCAACATCAAAAGTCGACAGAGCAGAGATCAACATCCCATAATGCAACTCACAAACGTAAATAAACCAACTGACAGGTGGTCATTTGTGTGTAACTTATCTTTATTTATGAATGATTTGGTATGGGGAAAACAAAGACCATGCGGGTCAGGTAGTTGAAATGACACGCTACAAATGATTAATTCGTAATTAATAATTAATTCATCACCGCCTGTGACGACGATGTCATCGCCCATCGCAATGTTTCACTTTAGATATTGTACGATGCCAAAGTGGTCAACATCACCCAACCCTAATCTGAAGTATGTTGGGAAAAAGCAGCCCTTGATATGCATATTAGCAACAAAAATACTATGGAGGTCAATGGCTGTTTTTATCAACATTCCTCAGTACATTTTTCCTTGTGTTCAACAAAAGAAACTTTCATGTTTGCAACTAGAAGTGAGTAAATAATAACAGAATTCATTTTTTGTTTGAACGACCCCTTTAAATGCATGCAATACAGTATGATTAATTAAGATATTGTTAAGTTTAAAATCAAATAACCGCTCGTCGACTGAAAAAATATCCTTAAATTAGTCATTTTCTGTATTTTTATGTTAATTTATGCTTTTGAATCACATTCTGAGATCTTGATCTTTTTTTCTGACAACGTTTAACCCTAAAACATTTGAAAAAGTGGCTTTTATGAACATTTTTAATAGTTTAAAGTCATATATTGTCTGCGTTGGTGTTGTATATTACACTACAAAACCTTGTAATAAGCTGCCAGTACATTTTCTGACTCTTTACATGTTATTTCTTACATATCACATTATTTTAAGCTACTCAAACATCAATAAAAGTCACTTTGTTAAACCGTATAGTTGAAATTTCAACATCAAAAGTCGACAGAGCAGAGATCAACATCCCATAATGCAATTCACAAGTGTAAATAAAGCGAAAACACAACATATGTAAACTAATATTTTATTTACAGTGCATGTATAAATAATTGTGACTAATATGACACCGATGCGTTGTGCGCCACTATCTCTGATTAAGTTCTCTTTCAAATCATCTAATCCCCTGAAAACATCACAGGAAAGGTGTTTCTTCATGTATGCTGCAAGGTGTGAAAAGTAATGAATTTCATCATTTTCAGTGGCCAGTTTCCGAACATCTCAGTCTGGTCGCAGTTTCGCACCGACCGTCTTCCTTCCACATTTCCCAAGCAGAGATAATCATAATAATCTACAGCCGAAGCATCTCTCTCCATCTAGAATCCAGAAAGGTGCCATAGAGCATGTCACGACACTTATTACGCGACCTGAATTCAGGCTGGTGGGGTTGTTTGAGCTGTGATCTGATCTGATTATGTTTTTTTGCTCTCAGCAGATGAGATGGTCTTCTTTACTGGCTGTTGGTAAAGCCCTCAAAGCCTCAAATGCTACTTCCTCTTATCGACACACAGCTGTAAAGCTTCTGTTGGTGAGAACGTGTTAGGACTCTGACATTTTGACACGTTTTGAGCTTGTCAGTTTTGCAGCGCATGAAGTTTTCATAACACTAGCAGTTTTATCAGGCAGTTGGAGAGTATCTGCATCTTTTATTTCATCTATAATTATTCAGATTATGGACTTTTTGGTAGCAAGTTTAAAGATTTTGCTGTGTTTCAAAGGCACATTCAGCTTAGGGTTTAGCGATTTTACAATCTACACTCAATATATATATATATATATTTCTTGCTTGTTCAAACTACTTATTTAAAATGAACTGAAACAACTCAATTATTGAGATTTTGTTTGGACAATTGAATTATTTTAGGCTTAATCTACTTAAATTTGTTAAATCTGTAAAGTTAACTCAATAGATTTGTGTTGGGACAATAAGAATTAATTGTGTGGAGCATTTCTTATAGTGAATATCATGATATAATTGATCTCATGTCCTGATAATGATGTTCACTGTTAAATATTTCCTGTAGAGTCTACAGCAGGGGTGTCCAAACTACGGCCCGTGGGCCATCTGCGGCCCGCAATCAGTTTAGTGGCGGCCCGCGAGGCTTTTTATAAATATTAATAGAATCTGGCCCGCTGTAGAAAAATAGATGTAATTCAATAAATAACCACCGGGCGTCGCTATCTAGCGCCTTCATTTAGACCACACTGAAGTAAACATAATTGATATCCACGTTTTGGCGAGCCATGGCGCAACCAAGAAGAAGGAAAATCCACAGTGAGTGCGGGAAATGTCCAAGTTTTACAAGAGTTTGGATTCATCCAAATTTCCCTTGATGAAACAATGTCACTGTTCACATTAACAGAGTTTATGGTGAGTAAAATATATATTATGATTTAAAAATGTAGAAAATAATTCCATAATAATACACACACATACATATACACCTTAAAAAATAGGTGCTATATAGTACTTTTGTCAAATGGTGCTATAAAGCACCTATACTTTAAGGTGCTCATAATGTTACTTTACCCTTCCGCAAATAAAATTGGCATAATAGTTATGAGAATAAGCTATAAGAACAAGTGCTTACCAGTAGTAATGGTGCTATATAGCACTTTAAACCCCCCAAAGAACCACTGAAAAACCTTTATGGTGCTTTAAACAGTAAAAGTGCTAAATAGCACCTCAAATACCGTAAAGAACTACTGAAGAACCACTGAAGAACCTTTTTTGTCTGTGAAATTGTAAAATTTGGCCCAGGACAACATTTTGTTTTTTGCATCTGGCCCTCGGCCCAAAAACTTTGGACACCCCTGGTCTACAGTAACATACTAGTTCACAGTAACGTACTGTAAATCAATTACAGCAAACATACTGTATTTACATTTACAGCAACATTTGCCTTGCAGTATAAACAGTATTTGTTTACTGTAAAATATGCAGTAATTTTTAAAACGCAACTTAAAAATACAGTAACATAATGCATTAAGGTACTACAGTAAAATATAGTTCAGATTACAGTTAAATACTGTGTAATTTACAAAAATCATTACCAGTGTATATCACCACACAGTGCTATTTCTGTAAATTCAATCAATAATTAGTTTATATGTTGTTCACACACACACAGAAAACTACTTATATTATTAACGCTTAAAACCAATTCTTGAGGTTTTGAAGTCAACCTAGTTATTTGAAGTTCAATCCACTTATATTAGATAAATCTCTAAAGTTAACTCAATCCATTTGTGTTGGGACAACATGAATGAATGGTGTGGAGCATTGTTTTACAGTTAATATTATTATATAATTGATCTCATATCCTAATGACGTACACTGTTAACAATTTCCTGTAGAATCTATTGTAATGTACTACTTCACCAGTAACTTACTGTAAATTAATAACAGCAAACATACTGTATTTACATTACCTTCACAGCAGCATTTACCTTGCTGCATATGTATTTACAGTATAAACAGAATTTGTTTACTGTAAAATAAGCAGTAATTTTCACAATGCAACTTAAAAATACAGCAACATACTGCATCACTGTCCTATAGTGAAACTGAGTTCATATTACAGTTAAATACTGTGTATTTTACAAAAATCATTAGCAGTGTATATCAGGAGACAGTACTATTTCTCTAAATTACATCAATAATTATTTTATATGTTTACACATTCAGAAAATGTTCAAACTACTTATATAAAATAAGCTTAACACAATTCTTGAGGCTTTTTTGAAGTAAACCTACTTGTTTTATGTTCAATCCACTTAAATTTGTTAAATCTGTAAAGTTAACTCAATCGATTTTTGTTGGGACAACAAGAATGAATTGTGTGGAGCATTTCTTATAGTGAATATCATGATATAATTCATCTCAAATCCTGATAATGATGTACACTGTTAACAATTTCCTGTAAAATCTACAGTAACTTACTGGCAGCTGTTTGATAGTAACATACTGTAAATCTATTACAGCGAAAATACTTTACATTTACAGCACCATTTACCTTGCTGTGTATAATTACAGTACGAACAGTAAATGTTTATTGTAAAATATGCAGAAATGTTCACAATGCAAATTAAAATACAGTAACACTGCATCACTGTCCTATAGTGAAAATGAGTTCATATTACAGTTAAATACTGTGTAATTTACAAAAATCGTTAACAGTGTATATCAGGATATTTCTGTAAATTTCATCAATAATTAGTTGATATGTTGTTCACAGACTCAGAAAATGTTCAAACTACGTATATAAAATAAGCTTAACACAATTCTTGAGGGTTTTTGAAGTCAACCTAATTGTTTTATGCTTAATCCACTTAAATTTGATAAATCTGTAAAGTTAACTCAATCGATTTGTGTTGGAACAAGAATGAATTTTGTGGAGCATTTCTTACAGTGAATATCATGATATAATATTGATATTATATCTCCTATCCTGTTAATGATGTACACTGTTCACAAAATCTACAGTAACTTACTGGCAGCTGTTCGATTGTAACATACTGTAAATCTATTACAGCAAAAATACTTTGCATTACATTTACAGCAGCATTTACCTTGCTGTGTATGTGTTTACAGAATAAACAGTATATATTTACTGTAAAATATGCAGTAATTTTCACAATGCAACTTTAAAATACAGTAACATGCTGCATCACTGTCCTATAGTGAAATTGAGTTCATATTACAGTTAAATACTGTATAATGTATTTCTGTAAACTCCAATAATTAGTTTATATGTTTACACATTCAGAAAATGTTCAAACTACTTATATTAAATAAGCTTAACACAATTCTTGAGGCTTTTTTGAAGTCAACCTAATTGTTTTATGTTCAATCCACTTAAATTTGTTAAATCTGTAAAGTTAACTCAATCGATTTGTGTTGGGACAACAAGAATGAATTGTGTGGAGCATTTCTTATAGTGAATATCATGATATAATTCATCTCAAATCCTGATAATGATGTACACTGTTCACAATTTCCTGTAAAATCTACAGTAATGTACTAGTTCACCACGAATGTACTGTATCAATCAATTACAGCAAAAATACTGTATTTACATTACATTTACAGCACCATTTACCTTGATGTGTGTATTTACAGTATAAACAGTATATATTTACTGTAAAATATGCAGTTATTTTCACAATGCAACTTTAAAATACAGTAACATGCTGCATCACTGTCCTATAGTGAAATACAGTTCAGATTAAAGTTAAATACTGTGTAATTTACAAAAATCATTAGAGGTCTATATCAGGATACAGTACTATTTCTCTAAACTCCATCAATAATTAGATTATATATTGATCACACACTGGGCGCCACGGTGGCCGAGTGGTTAGCACATTCGCCTCACAGCAAGAAGGTCGCTAGTTCAATCCCCGGCTGGGCCAGTTGGCATTTCTGTGTGGAGTTTGCATGTTCTCCCCGTGGTTGCGTGGGTTTCCTCCGGGTGCTCCGGTTTCCCCCACAGTCCAAAGACATGCGGTACAGGTGAATTGGGTAAGCTAAATTGTCCATAGTGTATGTGTGTGAATGAGAATGTATGGATGTGTTTCCCAGAGATGGGTTGTGGCTGGAAGGGCATCCGCTGCGTAAAACAAATGCTGGATAAGTTGGCGGTTCATTCCGCTGTGGCGACCCCGGATTATTAAAGGGACTAAGCCGAAAAGAAAATGAATGAATGAATGATCACACATTCAAAAAATTTGATTTTGTTAAATTTACTTATATAAAATAAGCTTAAACAACACAATTTTTGAGTTTTTTCAAGTCAACCTAATTGTTTTATGTTCAATCCACTTAAATTTGTTGATTATTTCTTGTTTTCACATCCTAAAGTATCACATATTAAATTGATCACATTTTTATTAGGTATTTCATGGCAAATGTTTGATTATAATATATTTAAGTAATATAAATAATATAAACTAAAACTGATAAAATAAAAAAACACCTTTCTTAAACTAACGATTACGTGTCCGGCATGAAACTAAAAACTAAAACATTGAATATTGGGCTGAATAAATCATGTAGTTACAAATAAATAAATGAATAAAAGCAATATTACTGTAATCTTTGTATTTTGTGACACCACGAAATAAACATTAGAGCATAAAAAGAAACGATAGACAATTTATTTTGTCCAAATGCTATACATAGTCTGACCACATACACAACCCTGATGTTCTTTTGTGGGATAGATATTAAGACACTGCTTTTTACATTACATTATATTAATTAATGTCTGACTGTAGGTGCAAACTTGCTTAACACGTGTAATTGTGTCATACTTACTTTAGTAAGAAGTGTGGGCTGCATTTTCTGCTTTGGATTATATTTAAACACTGAAACTCCACTCGTCTTATCTCTTCTAATAGGTTAAAATGGCTTCCATCGAATCATCAGCGAGCAGAGAAAAAGAGGTGTGTGCGCTTCCTCTTTATTATCTCAGTTGTTTGTCCTAATCACTGAGACCAATCGGCGAGCACACTGAGGCTTCTGCTTTTCTCATAATCTAATGCAGGGCTTCCCAAACTTTTCAGCCCGCAACCCCTAAAATAACAATGCCAGAGACTTGCGACCCCCAAATTCCTCAGAGGTGGTTATAAATATACAAGCTTTGCACATACAATAATAGGCCTATATAAAGATGAGCATATTGACAACATAAAAAAAAACAGTCTAACAGTTTTATCATATTTATGGTCATTTATTAATTTCTATAATTGGGCACAATGCTTTCAGCACAAGTCTATTCTTTTTTTTATTCTATTCTATATTCTATTCTATTTCTATTCTTTATATATATATATATATATATATATATATATATATATATATATATATGTGTGTGTGTGTGTGTGTGTGTGTGTGTGTGTTGGGTTTTGTTTGAACTACAGAAAAAAATACATTAAAGAAAATACAAATACAAAAAAATATATTTAAAAAGAAAAATTATTTAAAAAATGAAAATAAATATGTAAATAAATTACATAAATGCAAATAATAACAGTAGATAATAAAAAAATAAACCAATAATAGCAACTATCACATGGTCGCCCACTGAAGCTAAGCAGGGCTGCGTCTGGTCAGTACCTGGATGGGAGACGACATAAGAAAGCTAGGTTGCTGCTGGAATTGGTGTTAGTGAGGCCAACAGGGGGTGCCCAACCTGCGATCTGTGTGGGTCCTAATGCCCCAGTACAGTGAAGGTGACTCTATACTGCTCAGTGAGCGATGTCTTTCGGATGAGATGTTAAATTGAGGTACCGATTCTGTGTGGTCATTAAAAATACCAGGATGTTCTTTGAAAATGAGTAGGGGTTTAAGCCCGCCATCCTGGCCAGATCTGCCCATTGGCCTCTGCCCATCATGGCCTCCTAACATCCCCATATTATAATTGGCTTCATCACTCTTCATCTAATCAATTGGTGTGTGGTGTGCGGTCTGGCGCAATATGGCTGTCATCGCATCATCCAGGTGAATGCTGCACACTGGTGGTGGATGAGGAGATCCCCCCATTGTGTAAAACGCTTTGAGTGTGTAGAAAAGCGCTGTATAAATGTAAGGAATTGTTATTATTATGAATGTTCAGTACATTTTGTATCTTGCATTTCACAGCTTTCCAGTGTATGCTGGGTAAACAAATGTGTTAATTGTTGCTGAAATGTAAGACATCTGGACAGTACAATAAGACATCAACAAGGGTTTGAACGCTCAAACATCAAAAAATGTTGCAAAGTCTGCCTGTTTAAGACTGTTGAAAGGGGGTCCGTATTTTACAAAAATCTTGTAATTTCCCTTTAACAGTGTAGGTCACCTTCTCCAAAGCTTTTTGGGTTGTGAGATGGGTTGTGGCTGGAAGGGCATCTGTTGCATAAAATAAATGCTGGAATATTTGTCGGTTCATTCCGCTGTGGTGACCCCTGATAACTAAGGTACTAAGCTAAAGGAAAATGAATGATTTACAGAAGTTACTTGTGAACTGATGCTAGTAAGTTATTGTAGATTCTCTCGTTAATAGTGTAAGTTTAAATGCGCGTTAACACAAATATCTAATCAGCAAATTATTGCAGATGTTTACATGGTTTCCAGATGTTTTGGAAGTCCTAGAATACCATGGATTATTGTAGTAGGTGTATTCGGGACAATAAAAATCAGGGATTTTTATTTATTTATTTATTTATTTATTTATTTATTGTCATGGACATTTGGAATATTTGTTTGTCTTTTTTAATTTAGTTTCTATTTCCAGTGTTTTTGTAATTATGCTGTTTCACACGTGGTCAGGCTTTTTTTTTTTAGCTGCATTAAATTATTAACATTGGACTGTTTCTTATTTTATGCTGATGTGTGTTTAATGTTTAAAATATGTAATGATCTTGCACCATTACAAACAATGTGTGATTGTCTACAAGGGCGATGTCAGACAGACGAGGTCATCAATTAGAGGTGATTGTTCAGAGAAGCTTAAGAGAACAGCTTTTGGACAATCAGTGTTTTCAGTCAGAGCAGCAGAAAGATGGAATCAAACAGCAGTGTGCGTCAAAGAGGGGACCACTTTTAATCATTTTAAAACTCTTTTTAAAATTTGGCTTGAACAAAATCAAATATGCAATCACTGATTTGATTTTATTGACAATAATATATTGTATGTACTGTATTGTATTGTAAGTGTGCATTGTATTATTTTTTACTGTTAAATTTTTTACAACTTCCTGCCCAGGGACTACAGATGTAAATTAGCTTTATAGCTTACTCTGGCACAACATCCTGTTGTACATTGTCCCTGTATAAATAGATTAAAAAAAAAAAAAAAAATAT
>CAIGQQ010000001.1:1975503-1983807 GCA_903798035.1 Danio albolineatus | reverse complement strand
TATATATATATATATATATATATATATATATATATATATATATATAAGTTAAATATAAATAAATAAATAAATGAATGAATGAATGAATGAATGAATGAATGAATAAATGAGTGAGTGAGTGAGTGAGTGAGTGAGTGATTAAGTAAGTGAGTAAGTGAGTGAATGAATGAATGAATGCAAAATGATATTCAAGCTAAAACAATTTAAGCAAAGCAAAACAGCGACTTGTTCTTCCATTCATTGATGTCAAGGAAATTCAGCTTTTTAGTCAGTAAAAGTCAGGCAATTTCATAATTGTTTTCAAGAGTTCACACTTAGCTGGTGATTGATTATAAAGCTTGTTTGGCATGCTGTAACGGGAGAGAGCCCTGAGCTCATAAGATCCTCGAGCCGGGGCTCCCTCCCGTTTGCAAGACGAGAGAGGAGTTTGAGCTTAGGTAGATCTGGAGAACTCCCCTGCTGTAGTAGCTAATGAACAGATAGTGATTGCTCTAAAGAGATAACTACTTACTAGGAGCATGTCTATGGTGGCGATTTGGATTAGTCAATTAACTTAAGTTGCATGTTTTTGGATGGTGGGGAAACCCACGTGAGCACGGGGAGAACGTGTAAACTCCGCACAGAAACGTCGGCTGGCTTGGTAAGGGCTAGAACCAGTGACGTTCTTGCTGTGAGGCAACAGTGCTAACCACTGGGCTACCAGGCCACTCATCTTGGAAAGGAGGAGGAGTAGGGGTGGAAGGGGGGATTCTTCAAAACGAAGACAGCTGTGATGTGGAACTTAGGGTATTTATAGTGGCTTAGGAATCGTTTGATTGGTGAATCATAAATTGATTAATGCAGGACCAGCTGCAAGCAATCATAAGCACATGATCCTCTGGAAATTAGTTTATAAATAAATTTCACTTAAAATGGGAGCCCTGAGATGAGGCATGTACAATGTAATAAGTGATTATTTACTGTACTTTAAAAAGTGAGTAAACCCGTAGCCTTAAAAAAGACAAGTTGACTTTACTTAAAAAAGAGTGAACCCATTGTAGTTTGTAACTGTTCATTTAGTTAATTTAACTTTTTTTATAATTATGTCCATACCGAGCACAAGAATAGTGAAAACAAGACACGACTGGAAAAGATGCTGATCTGTTGAGTCTCGATTTCTGTTGCAACATTCATACTTTTGCGTCAGAATTTAGCTTAAATAAAATGAAAGCATGAATTGAACCTGTCTTGTGCTAACGGTTCAGACTGCTGCTGATGGTGTAATGGTGTACAGGAAGTTTTCTTGCCACACTTTGGACCTGTTAATACCAATTGAACAATGCTGAAATGCCACAAACTATTTTAATTACTGCTGCTGACCATCCTTTTATGACTACAGCGAACCTACCGTGTTATCATATGCTCGATAATGCAGCATCGCACAAAGCTTAAATAATCTCAAACTGGTTTCTTCAGCATGGCGCTGAGCTCACTATAGGTAAATGTCATGCACGGTCATCATATCTCACTTCAATAGAGCACTATTATGGTCTGGAATGAGAGAGAGAGATATACAGTACTCCAGCAGAGAAACCTGTAACTGTGTGTGGCTGTCATGCCATATTATCATATAACATGTGTATTGCTTTATTGTCTACAGTATACACTACCTGACAAAAGTTTTGTTGTCTATCCAAGTTTTAGGAACAGCAAATAATAACTTGACTTCTAGTTGATCATTTGGTTTCAGAAGTGGCTTATATGAAAGGTAAAGTAAGTAAAGTAAGGTAAAGTAAGGTCTGACTTTGCTTACACTAAAGGCTTGTCACTTAATAGAAATAATGTCCAGTATAGAATATAAAGTCATGACTACAATGAGCTTGGAGGACTGCATCGATACATCTCTGCAGTGACTCAAATAACTTAATAAAGTCATCTGGAATGGCAAAGAAAGCGTTCCTGCAGGACTCCCAGAGTTCATCAAGATTCTCTGGATTCATCTTCAATGCCTCCTCCTTCATCTTACCCCAGACATCCTCAATAATGTTCATGTCTGGTGACTGGGCTGGCCAATCCTGGAGCACCTTGACCTTCTTTGCTTTCAGGAACTTTGATGTGGAGGCTGAAGTATGAGAAGGAGCGCTATCCTGCAGAAGAATCTGCCCTCTCCTGTGGTTTGTAATGTAATGGGCAGCACAAATGTCTTGATACCTCAGGCTGTTGATGTTTCCATCCACTCTGCAGATCTCTCGCACGCCCCCATACTGAATGTAACCCCAAACCATGATGTTTCCTTCACCAAACTTGACGGATTTCTGTGAGAATTGTGGCTCCATGTGGGCTCCAGCAGGTCTTCTGCAGTATTTGTGATGATTGGGATGCAGTTAAACAGATGACTCATCAGAAAAATCCTCCTTCTGCCACTTTTCCAGATCAAGTAGAAGTCAAGTTAGTATTTGTTGCTCTTACAACTGGGATCGACGACCAGACTTTAGTCAGACATTGTATGTGTTTAGAGTAAATAAATGTTTAAACAAATCTAATTGCAAAACGATGATAAAATAAAAGTCCCATTTGTAAATGTTAGATTTTTAATTATTTTAGTTATGTTAAAATTAATTTAAAAATTGTTATTAACTGAGTTTGATAAAATTATTACTGCTTGATTTTATGTTATTAGTAGGCCCACACAGAATCTGCATGTGCAGATTTCCGCAGATTTTTAGCCCATCATTTATTTTGTTTATTTACTGTTGTAAATGTGTGTAAATTTATATTTATTCCAGTTTTCAAATTAATTTCAGTAATAATATTGACTAATATGAAAATATTCATATGATTTAATCACAATACAGTTTGTAAAGTACTATTTTCTGTCTTTTAGTAGATATTTTATACGAGAGACTTGCTTTGTTTACCAGATAAGGGGATCTACAGTAATTAGATTCGCATTGTAAACTCTAAATAAAAGTTAAAGGTGTTACTTTTTATTTCATATATTAAGGTTTAAGTTATGATACTCCCAAAATCATTCCACTTAAATCCGCAGATTTTTAACACAATAGTCAAAATAGCAAAAAATGTCCGCAGATTTCATCTGGCCTTGGTTATTAGGCATTAACAAAACATTAGCTTAGATGACTTTATGTTTTTGTAGCTGTTATTACTTTATACATTACTGTTTAGCGTTAATGAACAAAAGGCCTTTAAATAGTCAGAAACTTTTGTGTCGTAGGTCAGATTAACGTAAAAATGTTTACGAAAATAAATCCCACAATATCAATATTGAATTGAATTATTAATGCAAAATCTTACAGGTATGTTAACAGGGCTTTGTTAAATCTATCAAAAAAAATGAATGAAAGCAGGTATGAAAAGGGGTGTCTGATCAGCAGAGTGTACATACTTAAGTAGCCAATGAATGTGTAGTTTCATATCTGCTTTTGTTTTCCTCTTTAGAAAGCAGATCGTGTTCTTGCATCTCTTATAATCCACCTGCAACTCATTCTGTTTGTGTAGAGCTTGTGGTAAAAAGAAAAAAAAAGCTTGTATGGTGTGACTTTTACCTAGATACTGTGGTAAATGTTTACCATAAAAATAGCACCTTCAGAAGGACAAGTGTGCCAGCAGTGTGTTAAAGCGACAGTTATGCACATTACCTAACAGCAAAATAGACATACTGTAGTAGTACCTTATAGTAACACGTATGTTTAAATATTTTTGTCATCATTTATTCGCCCTCCAGTTGTTCTAAACCTTTATACATTTATATTTTAACAATTGTTTGGAAGAAAGTTGGAAATCAGTAGCATATTTTTACTACGTTGAATGTTAATGGCAACCAGGTTACAACATTCTTCAAAATATCTTCTTTGAAATCTCTTGAGTAAATGGTAACTAAATGCAAGTTATTTGGAGAATTATCCCTTAAAGGTAATAGCGTGAACATTTTAGGAGTAAATATGGTGCGAAATAATTCTATTGCACATCTAAATGTACAATTTTTACCAACCAATAAATTTGTAATAAGTTTAATGGCTCCAAAGTATCACAATTTGGCCAAACATGTAATGATTCCTGGAGATGGAGTGATGTTAGACTTTCAGAAGCATTATATCTCTACGTTTTAAGTATATCTACAGTATATTTAACGACAATAACTCATATTCTGACTATAAAAGAGGTCACTACATTTATTAGTTAATGTTTGCTACTGTACACTCACCGGCCACTTTATTAGGTACACCTTACTTCCTGGTTGGACCCCCTTTTGCCTTCAGGACTGGCATAATCCTTCGTGGCACAGATTCATCAAGGTATTGGAAATATTTCTCAGAGGAAATATTCCTCCATATTGACATGATAGCATCATGCAGTTGCTGCAGATTTGTCACCTGCACATCCATGATGCGAATCTCCCGTTCCACCACATCCCAAAGGTGCTCTATTGGATTGAGTTCTGGTGACTGTGGAGGACATTTGAGTGCAGTGAACTCATTGTCATGTTCAAGAAACCAGATGATTCACATTTTATGACCTGACGTGTTATCCTGCTTGGAATAGCCATCAGAAGATGGGTACACTGTGGTCATAAAGGGATGGACATGGTCAGCAACAATACTCAGGTAACTGTGGCATTGACACAATGCTCAATTGGTACTAATGGGCCCAAAGTGTGCCAAGAAAATATCCCCCAAGATTTTCCGATCTTCTTTTGTCAAATTTTGGTGAGTCTGTGTGAATTGTAGCCTCAGTGCCGGCCAGTCATTCAGTCAGTCAGTTAGTCTGTCAGTCGTCTGCAGCCTCTGGTGGGTTTATGTGAGAGTAGGCGCAATTGGCACTCGTGAGACAATTTTGAGATCTGGATAAAGCATACATAGCGACCTCTGGTGAATTTGCGAAAACAACAATTGCAAAAAACATACCTCCTGAGACATCTTTCGCGCTCTCCAGAATTGTATATAGCGGTATGTTTTCAGAATAAGACTGGATTGCTAAAACAGGTGAAATGCGCGAGTGTGTGGTTTCCTTCTACATTTTCAATGCGATTTACACTCGCGTTCAACTGGTGTCTCTTGTAACTAGGCGACTAGCTTTCAACTGTTTTTTTTTTTTTATTGCTCCTAGATTGGAAATAACTGCAAGCGTATTGGTGTTTCTTCTAAGGCGCATGCTCAGCAGCCACAAACTTTTTTTTTATTTTTATAATTGACAGTCATTCGTGTTCGGTCATTAAAAATACAGATACCGTTTTATCGCCCAGCCCTAATATATAAAATCAACTCAAGCACATACAATGAAGTAAATAAAACAATGCGTGACACTTTTGTTGACATTACTATGGTTCATTTGTGGCTTTTCCCCCATCAGTTATGTAAATTATAGTTTTATGTTACAGCTTATGTGGATAAATAATGCTTATTCCATTACTTTAATTTTAAGGGTTTGGGTTGTAACAGATCACGGTTGATTTGTACAGATCACAACCCACAGCTCAGAACACACGTGACGTGTGGATTAATTTATTTTTTTACTTGTAGATTAATGCTAAATTTGTAGCCATCGCAGCGAGATCGCCTCTTGTGTCATTCAAATCACATTTATGAAAGCCTTTCCTGTAATAGTTGTGGTAAGTTGTGGTGGGTTTCTTAGGTTATTAAAGGTGTTTTCTGTCACTGCTTGTTTAGCCTGCATTATGCATTCAGTGTAAGCTGCACGATTAAATCATTAAAATCATTAAAAGATCGGAATCTCAACACCCACACAACATGAATTATAAATGATGGTGATTTGCATATGTTTATTAATCCTTCGAATCTCTGCATTCAAATCTGTGTTTGAAAAACGCACAAAAAAAAGATTCAGTCTTTTGAGTTAGTTATGAAGTTATAAACATTCAAATTACACAGACATACTGGGATAACAGTTTATAGTTTAGATATAACCACTGATGTTTATGGTAAAGTTTAAAATCACCATCACATGCTCAAAAATGAAAGTTGCAGGCAGCAATTACACTATTTGACCAATAGGTGGCGACAACCAGCCAACATAAATAAGCCACTGAATAATTCTTCAAAAATGATTAATCTAGCAATGAATCATGAAGCTTTATTTAATGAAAATAAGAATTAAAAAATTCATGTTTGATGTACAAATTATAATTTTAATTTCTACATGTAGCATTATCAGCAACAAATTTTTTCAGGTGATTACTTCTTCATTTTATTTAAAAAAATTTACAGCCTCTCAGTTCTGTTTGTTAAAACCAAAACTGTCTTGCAGTGCTGCTTTTGTAATAAATGGAAAGCAAATAAAATTTGTCTCCTCCCCTTTTTGGCTGATCTGCAAAATGGTCCAATCCGTGACTAAAAAAAACCATTATGTGATCCGAACTGTGAGATTTGTGTTGCATTTCGCCACTAGTGTGTGTTACCATAATGGTATTTCATCAAAAATAGTTTTGATATTGAGCTTTGGTTCAATATATGACTTTCTCACATGCTTGTGTTTTCATCTGAGTAACAAAGAATATATTGTGTAGATGTTAGTACGTCAAAACATTGGTGTATTTACATGATAAATGAATGAAACTACGATAATTTACTGTACAATTAGTATATTATTTGTAACACTAAAATACTGCCAACCACTAATATATTTTAAACAGTGCAGTATTTATCTGTAATTCTGCGTATGCATAACATTCTGAAGATATGAATGAAGCATCATGGGAAATTCTTGAAGAGACATGATAAAAATGGAAACAATAGGCCTGGGCGGTGGACATTCCTGTATTGTTTTCTCCAGCACACCTATTGAACAGAAAAACTTGCTGATTTGTTATGCGTGACGTCTTGCTCATGTGTCTTGCTCATGTGTCTCTGTTGGGATGTTTATGTGCATCTTGGAGCGAGTTTGCAACATTTTCATGTGGCAGAAAGAAAAGCGATTGTCTGAAGGTTGTGTGTGTTGTGCCCCATTTGCAGCTGGACCCTCTGAACAGGAAATGAGGGGGAGGTTTTAGTGGGCCGGACAGGAAACGCTCGCAAAAACTGGCATCCTGTTGATCCACTGATGGTCAGTGTGATAGAAATACAGGACATGGTTTTTTGGTTGAACAAGTGGACGCTGCACACACACATGTAGATTTTCAAGGGGGAATTTTAACACAGAACTTCCCTTTCTCTAGACAAGAAAGAAAGAGGAAGCAGCGCAAAAAAAAGTGTTAAGTCACAAAATAAGAAGTCATTTGCACTTTCTCATCTTCTTAAACGTGTGTTGCTTGTGTTTGTTTCTCTTCAGAATGATGGTGTGTATGGAAAGCTGATCTGAGGATCTGGTGAGAGGAGAATCTGTTCCTGCATTCATCACATATACACTCAAGTATTGTTATTGTGTCTGATTTCTGGCAATGGACGCTCAATGAGTTAAATATAGTAATAATAATACGAGCGGCACAATATATCTCAGAATTATCATTATATTAATAATTAGAGCTGCACAATATATCGCAGAATTATCATCATATTAATAATCAGAGAGGCTCCATGGTGGCGTAGTGAGTAGCACAGCAAGAAGGTCGCTGGTTCGAGCCTCGGCTGGGTCAGTTGGCATTTCTGTGTGGAGTTTGCATGTTTTCCCCGTGGTTGCGTGGGTTTCCTCCGGGTGCTCCGGTTTCCCCCACAGTCCAAAGACATGTGGTACAGGTGAATTGGATAAGCTAAATTGTCCGTAGTGTATGAGTGTGAATGAGAATGTGTGGATGTTTCCCAGGGATGGGTTGTGGCTGGAAGGTTATCCGCTGCGTAAAACAAATGCTGGATAAGTTGGCGGATAATTCCGCTGTGGCGACCCCGGATTAATAAAGGGACTAAGCCGACTAGAAAATGAATGAATGATTGAATAATAATCAGAGCTGCGCAATATATCGCAGAATTATTATCATATTAATATTTAGAGCTGCACAATATATCGCAGAATTATCATTATATTATTAATTAGAGCTGCACAATATATCACAGAATTATCATCACAGACATGTGTGATAAGTTACTTTTATTACATGCATTCATTCGGCTTAGTCCCTTTATTAATCTGGGGTCGCCACAGCGGAATGAACCACCAACTTAGCCAGCAATTGTTTTACGCAGCGGATGCCCTTCCAGCCGCAACCCATCACTGGGAAACACCCATACACACTCATACACACACATACACTACGGACAATTTAGCCTACCCAATTCACCTATACCACATGTCTTGGGACATAAAAAAAATGCCAACTGACCCAGCCGAGGCTTGAACCAGCGAGCTTCTTGCTGT
>CAIGQQ010000001.1:1957292-1967696 GCA_903798035.1 Danio albolineatus | reverse complement strand
TACATTCACACACATACTGTACAGCCAAATTAGCTTATTCAATTCACTTATTCCGCATGTCTTTGGACTTGTGGGGGAAACTGGATTATATTTATATACTATAGGTGTGTGTGTGTGTGTGTGTGTATGTATATTGTTTAGTTTATCTGTGTATACGTATATTTCACACACATATAGTTGAAGTCAGAATTATTCGCCTCCTTTGAATTTTTTTTTTCTTCTTTTTAAAATATTTCCCAAATGATGTTTAACAGAGCAAGGAAATGTTCACAGTATGTCTGATAATATTTTTTTTCTTCTGGAGAAAGTCTTATTAGTTTTATTACAGCTAGAATAAAAGCAGTTTTACATTTTTTAAAAACCATTTTAAGGTCAATATTATTAGCCGATTTAAGCTATTTTTTTTCGATAGTCGTCAGAATGGCAAAGATAAAATAAATCAGTCATTAGAAATGAGGTATTAAAACTATTATGTTTAGAAATGTGTTGAAAAGATCTCTTCGTTTAACAGAAATTGAGGAAAAAATAAACAGGGAGGCTAATAATTCAGACTTGCTCAGCACTAATATTTATATATCTATAAACATCAAGATCATATATATTGATTCTAAAGATATTAATAAAGCAATGCATCATGTTCAGCTGAGAGCAGTGATGTTATTTAATTTAATTTTTATTTAATTAAATTAATTTGCATAAACTTTATTATTTTTTTTAAGACATTTCAAGACATAAGACACCGATAACATCTTTAAATTGCTTTAACTGTATATGGAACTGACTGTTAATAAAATTTTCTAGCAAGATGGGCATTTCGACATCTGTATTTGACCGCTCAACTGGCAACAAGCCACAAAAGTGAAGTGAATTCAGCACAGTCAGTGTCTTTCATGTGTTTTTAGTGACTTCTCAGATAATTACCGCTTTCTTCACATTCAGCTGTGCGTTTTTGCAGCTTTAATGTGTGTAAGCATTTCTGCACTGCACGGATATATCTACAGATGATACAGAAATGAATAAAGAATAAACAGAAATTCACCAGCATGGACCACGCCACACTTTGAGCTAGACTTTACTGTAGGGATATAGAGATGGTAAAAGAACAGTGGGATGGAGGGGAAGGGGAGTAAGAGGATGACTGGTGGACAGGTGGGTAGGTTGATCAGGTGTCCTACTATGCCTAGAGACTCAGAATGGGGGTAGTGTCTCTGTGATATTTTGGCAGATCGATTGGACCCCCCGATTCAACCTACATTGAGGAGTGAAGAGGGTTATAGGATTGTGAATGAGAAGCGAGGAAATAGAGGGAGGGAGGGTGGATTCAAAGGGAACGAGAAGAACAGTGCTGGAGGAATGGTCTTCCATAAGTTTTAGGGAGTAGGTGATTGGTTAAGGAGACAATGTGAGTCGTGTTTCCGCCGCTGAACCTTTATTAACTAGTTAATTCCATTAGAGGAAGATAGGATTGCGTTGAACTGCGTTGATATCTATCTTTCTGTTAAAAAATGCAGTATTAGTTGAAAAGTTTAGTTTTTGAGCCCAGCACAAGCAAGAAGTGAGAAGTCGCCCCACACCAATTGGCATGTTCTGCCCATGTTGGCGTGGGTTACCTTCAGGTGCTTCGGTTTCCCCCACAGTCCAAACACATGTGGTACAGGTGAATTGGGTAAGCTAAATAGGCCGTAGTGTATGAATGTGAGAATGTGAGGGTGCATGGGTGTTTCCCAGTACTGGGTTGTGGCTGGAGGGACATCCGCTGTGTAAAACATAAGCTGGAATAGTCGGTGGTACATTCCGCTGTGGCGACCCATGAAGAATAAAGGGACTGAGCCGAAGGAAAATAAAAGAATGAATGTTTTGCACTAAAATAAAAAAAAATTCACACCATAACCAAGATCAACTTGCTTACGTATTATTATTATTATTATTATTATTATTATTATTATTATTATTATTACTGTATGTGTATATGTCTATTCAAACCCGGAGTGTCCACTTTTGCTCCACTTCAAATCACGCGTACAGAATCCGTTTAGGAAACAGCATCTATTTATGACTATGAAGCACGTCTGACAGTCACGCACCGCTACATGAACTGACTGTTTTGAGGATTGCATAGGAGGGGTGATGGTGCCTGTAATGGAATGCTGCATCCCAATTCACATACTTATTCATTCATTCATTCATTCATTTCCTTGCCGGCTTAGTCCCTTTATTAATCCGGGGTCGCCACAGTGGAATGATCCGCCAACTTATCCAGCATTTGTTTTACGCAGCGGATGCCCTTCCAGCTGCAACCCATCTCTGGGAAACATCCATACATTCTCATTCACACACATACTGTACACTACGGACAATTTAGCTTACCCAATTCACCTGTACCACATGTCTTTGGACTTGTGGGGGAAACCGGAGCACCCGGAGGAAACCCACGCAACCACGGGGAGAACATGCAAACTCCACACAGAAATGCCAACTGACCCAGCCGAGGCTCGAACCAGCGACCTTCTTGCTGTGAGGCAAACGTGCTACTCACTACGCCACCCTGGCGCCCCTCGCATACTTATACGACACCCTAAAATTATGTATTTTATTTTTGAAGGAAAAATATATACTTTTGAGTGTGTAACAGAAGAGTATGCAAGCTTTGGGACATCCTACTTCCTCATTAACAGATCGTTGAGTTGCTTAGTTAAGAGCCCTGTACATGTCAATCATCCACATTTATGTCGTATTAAGTTTCCGACCTTATTGGAGAAGCAGCAGCAGGATAATCTCCCACTCACGAGTCTTTCATGCAGAGAAATCTCCTCAGGTGTTTGGATAATTCTACATTCAGACGTTTAATGTCCAAACACGTCTTTATATAAGATCAGTATTGTTGTTGCAGATGAAATATAACACAGACAACGACATTTAAATATTCTCCAGTGGGCTAGATATTAACTAACAGTCATACAAAGTCATACCGAAGCCTCTCTGCTTGACGGTTGATTTCGCGTGTTCATCATGTTTGTAGTTCATTTACACTTTTCATCCGGTTTTTACAGTGGCCGGGAAGTGCAAAACAACATTACAAAGTGTGAAACACTTTTACAAAGCTCGAGACCAATTTACATTCTGGAAAACATTTTTACCAATCATAAGAAACAATTACAGAGGAAAAACGGTTTTACCAAAGACAAAACAAATTTACATTTTAGAACAAATTAACAAGACGCAGAACATTTTTACCAGTCTCGAAACAAATTTACAAAGTCAGATTCTTGACGCAAAGGGAATGTACCAAACACTGGAAGTTATGCGGTGAAGGGCGTTGTTGTTGTCGTCGCTGGTGGTGAGCGCGGTAAATTCATGTTGTGGAGTAAATGGTGTAAATAAAGTTAATAGTGACCGTAATAGTAACAAATCATGCCCATAACAAATAAAGATACTTATTCCTTGGTGTCAATGTCACTGTAAACGTTATTGATTTTAACACTTGTGTAGCAGAACAGTATATAACCAAAATTAACCTAAAAAATATTTATAATTTACATGATTAAAACAGACCTTTTCATCTGAAGTCATGAATAGCTCAGATAGGTTGATTGATACGTGTTCTGAACCTTTTGACTACACGAGTTCGACTCCCGTTGATGACATGTAAATCAATCAATAATGTTTACAATGACACTGACACCAAGAAATAAGTATCTTTATTTGGTATGGGCATGTTTTGTTGCTGTGTAAAAGTGACGAATCTGCCAATCTGCAAAAGTGAATAGCTTTCATCTGGAAAGGGACACCAGTTAACACGGTCACCAGTTAAACCGTAACACCGGCTTTATTCAGTTTACTTTTAAGAGTCCTCAAGCAGATGTTTACACCGTTTAGACTTAACATCATGTCCACGAATACAGCGTACGAGCGGCCCTCGTTAACACATTGAACACATTGATGCAGTACGTCTGCTGTTTACGTCTGGTAAGAAACTTCAAACACCGGCCACACGTAAAGCAAAACCATGTCAAGCTGCTCATGTGTTTGCAACAAAACACCCCTCGGCCGCAGTCCATGTTCGGTCACTATCAACTTTATTTTCACCATTTACTCCACAACTTAAATTTACCGCGCTCACCACCAGCGACGACAACAACAACGCCCTTCGCCGCGTCACTTCCGGTGTTTGGTACATTCCCTTTCCGTCAATAATCTGACTTTGTAAACTTGTTTCGGGACTTGTAAAAGTAATGGACTCACATTTAAGAGCAAGGGGCGGCCCCTTGTGGTTCGGTGGTATGGGCTTGGTATAGGGAGGATCGGCTCATTGATGTTTATTGCCACCCTTCATAGAAAGGTTGGAAATACAGGAGAAATACAAGAAAATACCTTTACAGGATGATAGCGGGATTGAATTGTAAAATACAGGAGATTCCTGGGAAAAACAGGAGGGTTGGCCGGTATGTCACAGACACACACATGAAAGCAAAATTAATAGGTGCATCAAAAAGTGCATGTTTTCATCTGCAGTGTCTCGCCCTTATAGAAAGTCAATTTCAGATCTCGTTTAGATCACAGACACACACACATGTTCCCTCTTTAAGTCTCGTTTCCATCTTTGTGTGCTTATGCAGTGAGGGCGACTGGTGGGAAGCTCGATCTCTGGACACCGGCAAATCTGGATATATTCCCAGTAACTATGTGGCTCCTGTGGACTCCATACAGGCTAAGGAGTGAGTTACACATCTACACCTCTTCTCTTTGGTACTGTGTGTGTGTGTGTTCTGATGTGCATGTTTGTCCACACAGGTGGTATTTTGGGAAGATGGGCCGGAAAGATGCTGAACGACAGCTGCTGGCGCAAACTAATCCTAAAGGGACATTTTTAATACGAGAGAGCGAGACAACTAAAGGTGCGTTTGTTGTGTGATTGTTGATTTATGCTGGTGGTGTGGTTTATTATAGAGCGGTTTGTGGCCCGTTTCCACTGAATGGTACAGTACGGTACGTTATCAGGTATCAGGCTTGCGTTTCCACTACTAAAGGGGACTCTTTTGGTGGGCGTGGTGTACGACAGAAAGTTTCAGTCAACGTCATTTTCGCTCGAGGAAATGTCTACAGTAAAGCTGTACAGGTCGTTCACAGATCATACGAGAAGCACTTCTACCAAAACAGAGGCTTTATTATACACACAAACACTGGGGTATAAATGTTCATTACTAATATTTCTATGAACATGATCTGATTATAACTGCAGATCAATGATGCGAAATAGCCTACTGTCCGCGATTATATAAAATAAATAAATAAATGCAGCATATATGAACACATACAGCCCCTTACAGTCCCCGATATGTTACCAATTACAGAAAAACTACACACAGTAGACATTTAGTCCTTATTTAGGTTCAACAACAACACGAAGTAGAGCCCACAGTCAGTGCAAACTTCTCATCTGTGTCTGTATCTTCACCAGCACAAGTAGCCTCTGTAAGTAAATAATTTCATCATTCCGAGTTCATAATAGTCCAGAAGGTGATGATAATAGTTAAACGTAGCAGTTTCTTCATGTTTGCTGAAACAATAATTTGCTCCTTTGTTTTTTCCGGCTTCTCCTTTGTTTTTGCAGGCGTCAGTCTCGCGTTTGTCTGTTTCTGAAAGGATCGGGTTTCAAAAGCACGTCAATAATCAAGCGCACGTTATTATCATCAAGTTTGTTATTTCAAACATAAACGCGCATATAATATGAACGCGCATATAATCTAAATAAAGTTAGAAAGCAAAACCGTTCGCGTTTTAGACGGGCTCATAAAAAAGGGGAGAATCTGCTCTTCATTTCGGCTTTGTAGCTGTTTAAGACGACGATAAGGTTTGTTTGTGCTCAGGTCGACCATGGCTCGTTATTATATGTTTATATTATTTCAGTGTATTGTCTCTCGGCTGTGTACTAAACATAGCGGGTCCTTTGTTTTCATTCTGGCTTGTTGCGCGAGCAAATGACGTATCTCTGTAAACCAATAGTGTTCAGCTGCGCGTCTAGCTCCGCCTTTTGGTCACCCTTTGGTAGCCTTGGTACCCTTTGCAAAGGGTGACCAAAAAGTGGTACAGTACGGTACGCTTTTAGACAGTGGAAACGGCCTTAAAAGTGTACCAAACCGTACCGTACCACTCAGTGGAAATGGGCCATTGGATGATCATCATGAGATTTATGAAAGGAAATATTGTAATTGAGTTAGGGCGTCTATTATTAATCAGTGGTTGCCACAGGGGAATGAACTGCCGACTTATCCAGCATATGATTTATGCAGCAAATGCCCTTCCAGCTGCAACACAGTACTGGGAAACACCCATACACACTCATTCACACACACACACACACACACACACACACACACACACACACACACACTACGGCCAATTTAGTTTATTAAATTCAACTATAGTGCATGTTTTTGGACTGCGGGGGAAACCGGAGCGCTCGGAGGAAACCCACACCAACACGAGGAGAACATGCCAACTCCACACAGAAACTCAGCCAAGGCTCGAAACAGCGACCTTCTTGCTGTGAGACAACAGTGCTAACCACTATGCCACCGTGCCGCACTTGTTATTGTTTTATTAAGTGAAAATTGTATTTGTCATTGTTGTTTTATCACCCAGACCAGGGGTCACCAAACTTGTTCCTGGAGGTCCGGTGTCCTGCAGATTTTAGCTCCAACCCTAATCAAACACACCTGAACAAGCTAATCAAGATCTCACTAGGTATACTTGAAACATCCAGGCAGGTGTTTTGAGACAAGTTGGAGCTAAACCCTGCAGGACACCGGACCTCCAGGACCGAGATTGGTGATCCCTGACCTAGACCAAGTCTCAAAGCTAAGTCGACCTAAATTTGTGTGCTTATTGTTTTTACATCTTATTATTATTATTTTCGCATCAAAATAAGTGAGAAAGCTGAACTGAGGTTTAATGGTGTGTTTGATCTTCCCTTTAGGAGCTTATTCTTTGTCCATCAGAGACTGGGACGATGCGAAAGGCGATCACGTCAAGCATTATAAGATCAGGAAGCTGGACAACGGTGGATATTACATCACAACTAGGACTCAGTTTGATACGGTCCAGCAGCTGGTGGAGCATTACACAGGTCAGTCTGAACATCTAATCCAGGAGTGCTCAACCCTGTTCCTGGAGATCTTCCTTCCTGCAGAGTTCAGCTCCAACTCTGATCAAACATCACTAGACCATCTGAAAAGAGTCTGAAGGCGCGCTTGGTAATTAAAGACTAATGTGTTTGATCAAGGTTGCAGCTGAAGTCTGCAGGAAGGTAGATCTCCAGAAACAGCGTTGGGCACTCCTGGGCCCCGTTTCAGAAAGGAGATTAAGTGAAAACTTAGAGTATGTTAACCCTGAAATGAGGGAAACTCTGGGTTTTCCATTTCAAAATGGTAGGTTTATCAAACTCGAGAAAGCAGGGTAAGTTAAGCCTGTTTCTGAAAGAGAGGTGACTTTTACTGTAACTTTTACTCAGAGTCAGTTAGCGTAGCTCTTTAAGCCCTGCCTTTTCATAAGCCACCTCTACTCTGATTGGTCAGCTGACCAAGTCTGGGTTTGTTAACAGCTGTAAATGTCCAACAACATATGTCTTATTGGTACATAATTAGCTGTTTTTAATGTCAAAGAAACTGATTTTGCAGCTTTAACATTCCAGCAAGCTTTATATTAGAGACTGTGTTCAGAAGCAGCATATATTTGAGTATAAATACATCTGTAAGGTCATAGAAAACATTGTCATTTTCTCAGAATGTTTAATATTGGTTTAATTTTGCAATGATTTTGATACGGTTTGTTTGAATTAATTTAGGCCTTTAGCTCTGTAAGCCCCGCCCTTCCATAAGCCACCTCTACTCTGATTGGTCAGCTGACCTAGTCTGGGGGTTTTCAGAGCTGATTATGTGTATATATATATATATATATATATATATATATATATATATATATATATATATACTAAAATATCTGTGTTTATTATGCGTTTCTTCTAACTGAAGGTCTACATTACAAACTTCACCTCATATTATTCAAAAACTATTTATTATTGACTCTGTATTAGTCTGTATTATTAACTAGAGATTATTAACCCTTTTAGAAATCAAATTCATCAAAACTAAGATATTAAATAGTTTTAAATAGCAGCTGTAAATGTCCAACACTATATGTCTAATTGGCACATAATTAGCTGTTTTTAATTTTAATAAACAGATTTTGAAGCTTTTCATTCCAGTAAGCTTTATATTAGAGACTGTGTTCAGAAGCAGCATATATTTGAGTATAAATACATCTAAAAGGTCATAGAAAACATTGTCAATTTCTCAAAATTTGTTTAATTTTTGTTTTATTTTGCAATGATTTTGATACAGTTTGTTTGGATTAATAGGCCTTCAGCTCTGTAAGCCCCGCCCTTCCATGATCCACCTCTACTCTGATTGGTCAGCTGACCTAGTCTGGGTTTTTTCAGAGCTGACTATGTGTATATATACTAAAATATCTGTATTCATCATACATTTCTTCTAACTGAAGGTCTACATTACATTGTCATATTATTCAAAAACTATTTATTATTGACTCTATATTAGTCTGTATTATTAACTAGAGATCATTAACCCTTTTAGAAATCAAATTCATCAAAACTAAGATATTAAATAGTTTCCAGATTTGATCTTATCCAATCTTAGGGCCCGTTTACACTAGTGCGTTTTAGTTTTAAAACAGCGTTTTAGCATGAAAACGATCCGCGTCCATACTAGCGTTTCACCCAGCGTTTCTCAACATATCTCCGTCCACACTACGGCACTAGAAACGTATATCACGTGACCATTCTCGCACTCTGGGCATGCACGTTCAAGTATAAACAGGAAGCATGTGTCTCGCTTGCCATTCCAAATAGGGCTTACGCCGCTTAAAACGCGAACGATTAGCAAATGCTCGAACAGTAGTTTGCCTCTTGTGAATATATGCAGCTGTTGTAGTAAAAAAGGCAGAGTTTAACTGCACAATGGCGCCTAAAACGGAAAATAGTGCAAACAACGCTCCCATTTCTGTGTCCATGTTACTGTTTACATTGAAGGCTGGTCTGCCGTCTGCCGGTGGCGTTATAGTCATGTGATAGGGGCTTGACGAATAAGGGAAGGTTACGCGATGACCCAAAAGCCCCAATCAAGTAGCGAATCTCAGCAGCCACACCTCCGTTTTCAGATGTCTCCGTTTTCCCCATCCACACTGAGACGGAGCAGCAAAGGGTGACCAAAAAGTGTTACGGTTCGGTACGCTTTTAGACAGTGGAAACGGCCTTAAAAGCGTACCGAACTGTACCGTATCACTCAGTGGAAACGGGCCATAAGACTGAAAACAGCCTCTCCAGCGTTTCCAAAACGCTCCGTTTTCGGAGCTCGAAAAATCCGTAGTGTGGACGGATGGCGTAACCGTAGCAAAACATGCGTTTTAAAACGAAAACGCATTAGTGTAAACAGGGCCTTAATGAATATATGATCCTCTCCAGTGATAAACAGCTGTAAATGTCCAACACTATATGTCTAATTGGCACATATAATGACTGTTCTTCATGTCAAAGAAACTGAATTTAAGCTTTAACATTGAGTTAGCTGTATCAGAAGGAAGTGTCTGCTTGTGTCCTGTGGCTTTGTGTTGTCATTAGAGGTTTAACAGGTGAGTTTGTCTTCATTTCCTCTTTTGTTTGCCCAGATGACACTTCTCTGCTTGGTTTGTGTCAGTTTTCTGTTAGTGATCCTCCTACTCGGCTTGTGTGTTCGGTCTTCCTGTTTCTCTGTTATTTGTCAGTCATTTACACCTACATGCACACACATTCTCATGCGGAGCGCCTAAAATTGTACCACCATCATCATCGCCCCAGGCACAGCCAATGGAAACCGCAGAAGTTACTTTCAGTTCTGAGTGCTGATCTGAGTTAGTTTGTGTACTGTAAAAAATATCTGTTCATTAGCAGTTGTGCGACTGGATGTTTAGACACGAGCTGTCTATAGTTTTTTTATTTTATTTATGCTTTTGAATTGAATTATGGCAGCTTGAACTCTGCTTAAACAACATTTGATGTTAAAATGTTTTATTGACATTTTAGTAGTATAGAATTATAATTAATCGCGTAAATTACTGATCAAAAAGTGAATATATTTCTTAGAATAATCCATACATAATTATTAATGATATTGCTTTTTTTATTCATCCAAATTTGACCAAGTTTTGCTTTAAAAGAAATGGAGTGTTAAATTTGTTATATTTGACCCAATGTTGGGTTAAAATGTTGGGTTTTTAGGTATAAATATATCTAAAAAGTTTTAGATATATTATATTATATTATATTATATTATATTATATTATATTATATTA
>CAIGQQ010000001.1:1927671-1938200 GCA_903798035.1 Danio albolineatus | reverse complement strand
AATTAACCAATCAGACTTGACAAGTACGCCAAAAGATATCTTTAGCTTAGGCCATTCCAATAAAACAGCATCTGTTTCCACTAACTTAGTATTGTTTTAAAGTTGGAAATAATAACGCAATTTCTGCAGAAAAAATACATTACCCATGATGCTCTTCAGTAAATTAACCAATCAGACTTGACAAGTATGCCAAAAGATATCTTTAGCCCCGCCCATTCCCATGAAGCAGCATCTGTTTTCATTAATTAATTTATTTATTTTTAACGTTGGACATAATGACAGAATTTGTGCAGAAAAACTACATAACCCATGATGCTGTTCAGTAAATTAACCAATCAGACTTGACGAGTATACCAAAAGATATCGTTAGCTCCGCCCATTCCTATGAAGCACCATCTGTTTTCATTAATTTAGTATTTTTTTATAATGTCGGATATATTGACAATTTGTATTACACTCAAAATACTTTTCCAGGCATGATATTGTAGCTAATTATTAAGAATGTACTAATAGGTACAAAAAATGAATTACTCATAGTATTTTTTTAACGTAGTTGGAACTGTAATGCAAATTATAGTCACTGAATAGCTGTCATTGACAAAAAAATACTACTGAGAAATTCCAGCGTTATAGATGTGACATTTGCAGTAAAATCTCAAAACATAAATTGACAGAGGATATTAACATTATATTGAAACATCGGTTTATATTTTCCATAACATCTAACCACAGAGTTGTGGAAGCAGAAATATATCAATCTTTAAACATTTTTTATATTTGAAATAAGAAAAATAAACATGCGTTATGGATGTGATGAAAAAAGCTAGCAAGTTTACAGTATACAACATGTTTTGTAGAAATTCTGTGAATTAAACTGCACAACCTAAAAGAAATAATACTCATCAAAAGGATAAGACTTGTCTTTCTACAGAACAAAAATGAGTGATTTTATTTAATTTGACATTTTTGCATTTATAAGGAAAAAGCTTTGTTATGGATGTGACGGATGTGAAATTGCCACTAGTGTGACTTTGGTAAATCAAATATAATATTTTGAAAACATTGACAGATACATTTTTGAGCATTTTTAAAGCGCTGTAAAATACAAGCCTACACAAAAAACACTGAAACGCTTTTGTTATTTTGGGGAAAACTAAATTTTTTTCATGGCAAAGTTGACATTTGCATGGGATTGCTCTACTACATATACATACTGCTATATATTTAAATTATATTATGTAAGGGAATGAATACATCTAATATAATATAATAACTGAGTCTTTGATAATCTGACTATAGTATCTAAATAAGTAGGCCTAATTGTATCATTTGAAAACTTACTAAGATGATAAACACTACTCGATCTATCTGAATAACTACTAGCCAACGATTAAAGTGATAATTCACTCAGAAATATAAACGTTTATTCATCCTCAAGTGGTTCCAAACCTTTATGAGTTTCTTTCTTTTGTTGAACACAAAAAAAGATATTTTGAAGAAAGCTGAAAACCTACTATGACTTCCAGTAGGAAAACCAACTATGGAAGTCAGTGGTTACAGGTTTACATTGTTGTTGTTTTTAGTTATCTTATTCTGTGTTCAACAGAAAGAAACAAACAGGTTTGGAAACAGAGTGAGTAGGCTTATGTAAAATGACGACAGAATTTGTCGACAGAATTACAAATTTTTGTGTGAACTATCCCTTAAGTGGGCCTATTTATTCATTTTCTTTTCGGCTTAATCCCTTTATTAATCTGAGGAATGAACCGCCAACCAGCATGTTTTACGCAGCGGATGGCCTTCCGGCTGCAACCCATCACTGGGAAACATCCATACACACTGTTTCACACACATACACAACCAGTTCATCTGCCTTTAGTGTTGGGGGTGAAACCGGAGCAAACCCACCGCAGAATCGCAAACTGACCCAGACGAGGCTCGAACGAGCGACCTTCTTGCTGTGAGGCGTGCTACTCACTGCGCTACCGTGACGCACCGCTGATTTATGATTTTTAAATAAAGTCTAACGTTCTTACCATCAATACCTATAGTAGATGGAAACCATTTTCCTCTTATTATTCCTAACATTTTCATATATGCCTATAAAACGGCAACATTACAAAAACAAAATGGCGGAAATCCCTGATAAGTACCTCTCAACTCGCGTTCTTCTTCTACTCCGACAAACAAATGGGCTGAGATCACTTTTCTTTTCATAAAAGTTGTAAGTTTCAACAAAATCCAGTTGCAAACAGCTGCATTTATACGCTCTCCACTTTACTGTCCACAAGATGGCAGAAGAGCCACAGTCAGCGAGCTGTGCAGGTCTTTAGTATGCTGTATTGGTTTATTAATTATCCTGCTGGGGTTTGTAGTCATGATGGTACATTCCGTACCTGCACTGAGCTGGCACTTTGTTCTTGCCGCAGATTTGATTTCTACATTTATAAATTAAACAGCTTGTTGCATCTACATTTTGCTGCAGCAGTGTAGCGTGATCCTCTGCAGCCCTGGAGGTGTGTGTGTGTGTGTGTGCGTGTGTGTGTGTGTGTGTGGATGATGAATTTCTAGCACATTTCAGCTTTTGTCTAAAAATCTGATATAACAAGATGAAGAATTTAAATGGTTGTAATCTTTATGTTTAGATTTCAGGCTGATTTTGTTCCTTATTTAGCAAAATGCTAGCGAGTAAACAATTCGGTGAGTGATTTCTATCTATGCTTTTATATGTGAGATACAACATTTAGTATACTAAAATTGTATAGAAATTGTGTTGAGCTGATAAAATATTATAATCATACAAATAAGACGCACGACTGAACGCATCAATGCAATTAAATAAAACTGCAATCAGTCACAGTATGATCTGAACACAATCTGTAGGCATATAGGCAGCTAAAAATATATAGATATGCAGTGTTTTTCTGTTATAGTGTAAGGGAATGCCGAAAAAGATTGAACCGTGAAAGAAAATTTGAAAATAAATGTAATTATTGTATGTCAGAGCACATCAACTCAAACAGATTCAAACACATTATATTACTGAAGGCTCATGGATGATGTTATAAATTGTATTCAGCCTTTACAGGACATCAGACAGTTTTTAAAGAGACAGGTCACCCAAAAAATGGATCATCTGTGTAACTTTCTTCAAATTAAGATCACATTGAGCATAATGCAGCATGCAGTCTCCTTGACTTTCACTGTAAACTTGCAAAAAGGGAACAAATTACCCTTATTAGTGAATATTTACAATGAAATTCAATGAGTCTTTTTTATTTTTGAGTATAGAGGACTAGGAGTGCAGCTTAAAGTGAAACTAAGAATCAAATGATCAATTTAATAATGATGATTACTATTAATGTCCCACGGAAGAGAAAAGTCATACAGGTTTGAGGCTGATGTCATTTTTTGGGTGAACTGGCCCTTTAAGACTCTACAGAAAAGCTTATTTGTGTTATATGGAAGAGTTCTGACTAGTTAATTTACACTTTTTTGAAGGCATAGTTGACAAAAATAAATATATAAATATAAATATATATATATATATATCATCACCTTAGAATTATAAGGTAATATCTGACATTTTTGTCAAAACTGAGTTATTGACATATTCTTATTAAATGACAACTTATTTTTTACTATAGGATGTTTTTTTTTATAAGTTGTTTACATTTTAAGACTTTATTTAAAAAACAAATGTTACACACACTGTTTGCTATGGATTGCTATTTGAAGCTCAATATCTCAACATCATTCAGAACGCAGATAGAACCTTACAATTCCAAGGTGACGAGATATATATATATTTTTATTATTATTATTTGTTATATATCTTTATTATTTGTTTACTTATTGTAATCATTTTTTTAAAAACTTTTTATTTAAGATTTTTCAAAATATTTTTTACAGAACAGCCCCTTCCCCAACATTGTGATCCCTTACAGATAGGGAAATACATAAATAATAATATTAATAATAATAATAATGAAATTTAAAAAAATAAAAATAATAATAATTAATTAATTTTTAAAAAATGGAGGTACTGCCATCATAATTACTTTTCAAGTGATACATTAATGCATCTATTTACATTGTGTAACATTGTAGTTACCTCAAATTACAGTGGTGATAGGTTAAGTAACCTCTAAATATACATATCTAAATATGTCGTAATACTTTTCCACCTCTTCAGAAAAATATTGGTCTTCATTTGTAGACATGCAGTCATTTTTTCCATTATATAGACCTGCTTTAGTCTCTGAATCCACTGAGCCACCTTTGGAGAATCTTCTTCCATCCAATGTACTGTTACCATTTTTTTTTGCAACCAGTAAAAATATCCTTAGGACAGATTTAGTTTTATCATTAAACATTTCTTTGGGCAGTGCTCCCAATAAACACATAACCGGATCAAGGGGTATTTCTAAATCTAGTATCTTATCAATTTCTTTTTTAACATTTTTCCAAAATTCTTTAATCTGTAATCATTCTTTATAAATATAATTTCCTCATCATTTACTCAACATAATTTCTCATTTCAACATTTCAGTTTGTCCAATAGAAGTCAGTGGTAACCTGAACATGAATGTATTTGTTCATATTGATAGTCATACGGGTTTATAAATGACAAAATAATGATAGTGTGTGTCTCTTTAATGATAAAAAGCAGATTTCATATTTCAGAGGCTTTCAGTAGATGCAGAAGACCCCCACATTTGTGCAAGTGACCTCGTAAAATATAAATACATCATTTTATATGTGAAAATTGAATATTAATCAGTGGATTCAGAGAGTTAAACAGGTCTATGTAATAAAGAAAATGACTGCATGTCTACAAATGAAGACGGATATTTTTCTGAAGAGGTAGAAGAGTATTACAACATATTCAGATATGTTTACCTCTACATTCAGAGGTTATTTAACCTATCACCAATGTAATTTGATGTAACTACAAAGTAACACAATGTAACTTGATGTACAAAAGTATTTATGACGGCAGTACTTTTTATCTGTTTATTTTGTAATATTTTTATTAATTTATTTTAATTTATTTTATATTATCATTGTTTAAGGGGTTAAATTGTTGGGGAAGGTGTTGTGCTGAAAAAATATAGAAAAATCTTTAAAAAAAGTTTCATAAAAATTTAATTCTATATTAAAATATTTATATATTTTAAACTTAGTTTTATTGTTACGTTATTGCCTTTTTATTAGGTAATTATTAATTAATTAATTAATTTAATAATTTATCTGTTTACTTATTGTAATCGTTCTTTATTAATAATCTAATTAGTGTTTATTTGTATTTGTTTTTATTTTAATCAAATTTTTTATTATTAATTCAGTGGAATAATTTGTGTTATTCCTTTTATCGTTCAATTATTCATATTGTCGTTCAATTATTCATATTATTAAGAACATTACTTGTGTAACATTTGTTTGTACTTTTTCATGCGCTTTCTCCACATTTCCACAGGCCCCTTTCTACTCATCTGGACCCCCGTTAGAAGCCTCGGCGTAATGGAAACTGACTGATCAAAAACAATCAGAAACAACTCTGATCTGAGCTCCTCTTAAAAGTGTGTACGCAGATCCGAGTTCATTTCTTTAATATGAAAGTTTTATACTGAACGCAAAGAGAGAGAGAGAGAGAGAGAGAGAGAGAGAGAGAGAGAGAGAGAGTGAGTATGTCTATGAGTATTTGTAAATGTGTGAACACGATACACACCATAAGAAATGGGTAATCTAAATGCATATCTTATTTGATTAATTGTATTATTCTTGTAATTGTTACAATTACCAAATGTATAATATGTTTTTTTTGTCATTTATTTGATATTTTCTGTATATTTTATTCATATTAATTTGATGATATTAAATATCTTATCCATATTTAAAATGCTTTGGCAGTACTGTAGAATATACCATGCCAATAAATAAATAAAATAAAATGCAACTTGAATTTGACAGAGAATGAATCAATTGTTTACTAATATTTAAATTGAATTACTGAATTCAATTATGGCGACACGTATGGTGGGTCAGTGGTTAGCACTGTCACCTCACAGCAAGAAGGTCACTGGTTTGAACCCCAGCTGGTTTCCTCCAGGTGCTCCAGTTTCCCCCTCAGTCCAAACACATGCGCTATAGGAGAATTGGAGAAGCTAAATTGGCCGTAGTGTATGAGTTTTAACGAGTATGTATGGGTGTTTCCCAGTACTGGGTTGCAGCTGGAAGCTGTGTAAAACATATGCTGGATAAGTTGGCGGTTCATCCGCTGTTGCGACCACTTATGAATAAAGGCACTAAGCCGAAGGAAAATGAATCACTAAATCACTAAAGTGAATTCACTTGAAGAAAACTGAGAAAATTATAGAAATTATCAATAATATACACTGTTTATAGCTGTAATTATTAATTATTAGAATTTATATTAGAGATATTGTCTGTTTTTTCTCTCATTCATCACTTATTGTGTATTTTATTATTTAATTATGTAAATACATTGCATATTTTATACATAGTTAAAATGCAAGGCTATACTGAAACATCACGCCAATAAAGCAAACTAAACTGAACCGAGAGAGACTTTGACTTTACACAGAACTTTAATTACAATTGAAACATTTCTTCTTTTCTTTTTTTTCTAAACTACATAATTGTTTATTAATTTTAAAGGAGACCCTCCATTACATAAAAAAATGCTTTTTAATGTAATATAGATTTAAAATATAGATATAGATATAAAAATATAGATTTCTAGAGAACCATCAACCTAAATTAAGACTACATTGATTAGTCTTATTTGAAATAATATACATTGCTAATAACTGTAGTTATTGTAATTATTATTAGAGATTTTATCTATTTATAACATTTGTGCATTTTTGTGCATTCATACATTAATTGTGTAAATATATTCCATATTTCACACATAGTTTAATTGTTTGACAATACAAAATATTCATTCAGTCATTTTCTTTTCGGCTTAGTCCCTTTATTCATCAGGGATTGCCACAGTGGAATGAACCGCCAACTTATCTAGGATATGTTTTACACAGAGGATGTCCTTCCAGCTGCAACCCATCACTGGAAAACACCCATACACACTCATTCACACTCATACACTACGGCCAATTTAGTTTATTCGATTCACCTACAGCGCTTGGACTGTGGAGGCATCCAGAGGAAACCCACACCAAAATGACAACTGATCCAGCCGGGACTTGAACCAGCGACCTTCTTGCTGTGAGGCGACAGTGCTGCATATATAAAAACATATAAAATGTGATGTCAACAATTATAAATTAAATAATAAGGCATGCCACTAAAGCAAATTCAACTGAACTTAACAGAGAGAGAGAGATGATATATTATGATATATTGAATAATAATATGATATATATGAATAATATTATGGCAACACGGTGGCGCAGTGGGTAGTGCTGTCGCCTCACAGCAAGAAGGTTGCTGGTTCGAGCCTTGGCTGGGTCAGTTGGCATTTCTGTGTGGAGTTTGCACGTTTTCCCCATGTTCATGTGGGTTTCCTCCGGGTGCTCCGGTTTCCCCCACAGTTCAAAGACATGCGGTACAGGTGAATTGGGTAGGCTAAATTCTCCATAGTGTATGTGTGTGAATGAGAATGTATGGATGTTTCCCACAGATGGGTTGCGGCTGGAAGGGCATCCACTGCGTAAAACAAATGCTGGATAAGTTGGCGGTTCATTCTGCTGTGGCGTCCTCGGATTAATAAAGGGACTAAGCCAAAAAGAAAATGAATGAATAATATTATGGTATATGGAATAATAATATGAAATACTGAATAATATATATTGAAATATAATATGATATATTGGATAATAATATATTATATTCTGGTTTAATTATTATATGTATATATATCTTTATTTATTTTTTATTTTTTTGCTACTACTATTACTGTGTTTTTTATTATTATTATTATCATTATTATTATTATTATTATTATTATTATTATTATTATTATTATTATGTTCTTTATATTTGTCATGCCAATAAAGCAATTATTGAACACACACACACATCTAAATGATTATAATTGAATCATTGTAAATATCGTGATTATTACTGTTATTATTTTATTTTTTTATTACTGTTTTATCCTACAATGTTGATTGTTAAATGTACAGTGTTTTCTGATCTATTATTATTTTTATTGATATAAATGAATAATATGATATATATTAATGATATAATATATTAAACAATAATATGATATATTGAATAATATTATGATATATATGAATGATATGACTTATTAAATAATAATACGATATACTGAATAATATTATGATATATTGAATAATAATATGATATATTGAATAATAATATGATATATTGGATAATAATATGATATATTGAATAATAATATATGTATATATCTTTAATTTTTTTTCTTCTACTATTTACTGTGGGTTTTTTTTTATTACATATGCATGTTCTTTTATTTTTGTAAACTTTATAACTGCTTTGGCAATACATTCATAATAATTGTCATACCAATAAAGCAACTATTGAATTGAAAAAAATTGAATTGAATTGAGAGAGAGAGAGAGAGAGAGAGATCATTGTAAATATACTAATTATTACTGTTTTTATTACTGTTTTATCCTACAATGTTGATTGTTAAATGTACAGTGTTTTCTGATCTACTATTATTTTATTGATATAAATGAATATGATATATATGAATGATATAATATATTGAATAATAATATGATATATATATATATAAATGATATGACATATTAAATAATAATATGATATACTGAGTAATAATATGATATATTGAATAATAATATGATATATATGAATGATATGACATATTAAATAATAATATGATATACTGAATAATAATATGATATATTGAATAAGAGAAGAGAGAGAGAGAGAGAGAGAGAGAGAGAGAGAGAGAGAGAGAGAGAAAGAGAGAGAGAGAGAGAATGAATGAAGTCACGACCAGCAGGACTTCAGTACCCAGAGTTCTCGAGAAATGTTGAGGGGAAAAAAACAGCTAGACAGAAGAATCTACGGCGGCCCGGATGCCCCCGCCGACAAGGCACGTCTCTGACTGGATTCCTGCGAGTTGGTTTGCAGAGGGCGAGAAACGGCGCAGAACGGCGCTCAGTACAGTTTCTGCGCTCCCGTGGCAAACTGCGGCACTCTCCCACTACAACCACACTTTCTTTAAACCGCTGACAGAAACACGACAGCTTTCCCTGCATACATTTTTGTGCATTTTCTTCCAGTTGTTTTTTTCTTTTTGTAAAACCAGATGCTGAACATCCGACGCACCACAGAAGAGGACCGAGATGACCATTCACTCATAGTTTGTGTGTGCGCAGTTGTTGTTGTTCACACAGACTGTCACTACTCTGTGCTTTTAGGATGTTGCATGTCAGCGGTCTGTGTGTGATCCAGCAGCCGCTCGGAGCCTGAGGAGAGCGCGAGAAACGCGGCAGCTGCAGCGGCGGAGCCCCGGCGGCGCCTCCCGGTGAGTGCGCGGCGCGCGTCTGCCCAAAAATTTGCATAGTCTTCCCCCCTGCATTTCACGAGGGTTTGTGTTTTCTATTGAAGGAATTTTTATTAACCTCATCGCTGCCATTCATTGAGCTCGCGATAGGTCACTCGCATTCACACACATACACACGAGCGCGCGCGCACGCACTCTCCATATCGCACTCACCTACTACATCACACACATTAGCAGCTGTCATTCTTATTAAATCGTGCTAGGATAACGCAGTGTTTGAAAAAGGAAATGTTTGATTTGTGTAAATTGAGTTGTGCGTAATGCATGTGTGTGTGTGTGGCAAACATTTACGCTTTGAGTGTGGAATACTGATGAGTGATCATCATAAGTGGATGTTGACTGACGGCATGCACGAGCGTCTGATAATGCGCGGGGTGATTATTATGGGCAGACAGCAGCAGCGGCAGCATCGTGCACTGACTGCACTTTTGGATTTAGTCTAATCATGTTTCTCAGATTGAGTTTTGAGTGATTTGTGTGTGTATTTTTCCTGAGTGAGTGACATAATAAGCGTTTGAGTGGTCATATTGTTGGCTTAAATACAGATTTAACGCAGCGTGTTTCATGCGTTAAGAGTTGTCTGCTGTTTGACAGTGGGCAATGATGAGCAATGCAGTGGCGCGTTGGCGCAAGTGTTCGGCGACGGTGACGCGCGGATGTTTATGTTGTGACAGGCGCGATTTTAACAAAAACACGCGAGCTGCTCTGCCCGAAACACGCACATGGTGGCATTACGGAAACACGGACGCTTTTAAGAGCATGCGGGGAGATTGATTAGCGCGTAGTTTCAGTAGCTGTACTGGGTTGTCATGGAGACTGACAGGTAAAAGAGAGGTAAACTGACTAGTGAGGAGGCTAAAATTGGATTGGAATAACACATCATGTCGCATGTCGGGGGGTTTGTGTGAGAAGAAAGCTTAAATAACTTAAGATGTGGGTGAATAATGTTTCATTA
>CAIGQQ010000001.1:1893357-1905134 GCA_903798035.1 Danio albolineatus | reverse complement strand
GTGTGTGTGTGTGTGTGTGTGTGTGTGTGTGTGTGTGTGTGTGTGTGTGTTTATAAAGTATGCTTATATGTCTGTATCTACATAGCTGGTGTGTGTGTGTGTGTGTGTGTGTTTAAAGTATGCTCATATGTTGGTATCTGCAGATTCAGTGTGTAAGTGTGTGCATTCAGTGTGTGTGTGTGTGTAAGTGGAGTGTGAACCATTTAGCTATATGCCTATGTCTGCACAGTGTGTGTTTGTATTTGTATGGGTATGAGTGTTTGAGAGTTTTATGTGTGTGTGTGTGTGTGTGTGTCAGAGAGAGAGAGAGAGAGCTTAGTGAGTGTGTATGAGAGTGAGTGCTTAAGAGTTCAGTTTAGTGAGTGTATTTGGGTGTGAGCTCAGTGAGTGAGTGTGTGTGTGTGTGTGTGTGTGTGTGTGCATAAAATATGCTAGCATGTTTGTATCTACAGAGCTAGTGAGTGTGAGTGTCTGTGTGTGAGTGAGCGTGTGTCAGAGCAATTGTATGTTTGTGTATGCATGTGTGTGTGTGTGTGTGTGTGTGTGTGTGTGTGTGTGTGTGTGTGTATAAAGCATGTCCATGTCTTGTGTGTGTGTGTGTACCATTTACCTGTACTGTATGTCTATATCTGCATTGCATGTGTGTGTATGAGAATGAGTGTATGTATGTGTGAGTGCTTGAGAGTTCAGTGCGTGTTTGTGTGTGTGTGAGAGTTATGTGTTCTCTGTGTATGTGTGAGAGAAAGAGATAGAGAGAGATAGCCGTTCACCTATATGTTTGTATCTGCATTGTGTGTGTGTGAGTGTGTGTTTGTTTGTTTGTTAGTGTGTATAGGACAACCAGTTTCACGGTAAATTATGGTAGATTTTTACCCTAAGCAGCAGTTTTGTTCACTTGTGCCTTGAGCCGGCTCTGTGTGTGTGTGGTCCTAGTATTGGCTACATCAATGTCCTCTAAAACAGTGGTTCTCAACTGGTTTGGCCACGGGACCCACATTTTTTCATGGTCATCAAGCCGCAACCCAAATTTTTAGGAACTATAATATAATTTTAGGAATTGTAATTAATTTGTATTTATTTGTTGACATACACAAGTAGTGACAGATAAATCAGACTTACAAATAAACAATATTTTATTTCTGTCATTTAACAAAATGTATCAAATTATAGAAATATTACAAAGTAAAAACGACAAACACTATAAACCAGGGGTGACCAACCCTGCTCCTGGAGATCGACCGTCCTGCAGATTTCAGTTGCAACCCATATCAAACACACCTGCCTGTGATTATCTAGTGCTGTTCCAATTAATTAGTTCAGGTGTGTTTGTTCAGGGTAGGAGCTGAACTCAGCAGGAAGGTCGATCTCCAGGAGCAGGGTTGAGCATCCCTGCTGTAAACAGTGGTTAGGTTAAGGAGAGGTTCAGTTACCATGAACTAAACTGAACTGTTGTCGCTCGCAAATTTCAAAATAAAAGTCTGGTATAAGCGAAATAACTTTAAAATGTATGTTTTTTTTGACCACACAACCCCGCGACCCACTAAAAACGTTCCCGCGACCCACTTTTGGGTCGCGACCCACCTGTTGAGAAGCACTGCTCTAAAATATAGTAATACCAGTCAGTGGTAGGGCTGTAGTAAGAGGACAAAATATACAGTCATTACAGTATAAACATGAGTATGAGGACAAATATGGTTTATACAGCATTAAATTAAATCATTAAGGTTAAGGGAAGTCCCCGTAAATCATGAAAGCCCAACATGTGTGTATGTGTGCTGGCGGGTGAGATGTGTAAAAATGTAAACAGCGCCCTCTAGTGGATTCGTCATCTGAAACGTTCAATGAAGTGCACGCGGAGCAATGCATTTATGCTTCGCAAAAACGTAGGCTGAGCTACAATTTCCCTAATGAACCTGACTTGACATTCATTCATTCATTCTCTTTTCAACTTAGTCTCTTTCTTAATCTGGGGTCGCGACAGCAGAATGAACCGCCAACTTATCCAGCATATATTTTACGCAGCGGATACCCTTCCCATCACTGGGAAACATCTATACACACTCATTCACACACATACACTTTGGACAATCTAGCTTACCTAACTCACCTATAGCACGTCTTTGGACTTGTCTGGGAAACCAGATCACCCGAAGGAAACCCACGCCAACATGGGGAGAACATGCAAACTCCACACACAGAAATACCAACTGATCCAGCTGAGGCTCGAATCAGTGACCTTCTTGCTGTGAGGCGATTGTGCTACCCACTGCGCCACTGTGACACCCCTGACCTGGAATTTTTCATTCATTCATTTTCCTTTAGCTTAGTTCCTTCTTTATCAGGGATCACCACAGCGGAATGAACCACTAACTATTCCAGCATATGTTTTACGCAGCGAATGCCCTTTCAGCCTATACAATCTCACATACACACTCACACACTACGGCCAATTTGGTTTACTCAATTCACTTACAGCGCATGTGTTAGACTGTTGGGGAAATCGGAGAACCCGGAGGAAACCTACACAAACACGGGGAGAACATGCAAACTCCACACAGAAATGCCAACTGGACCAGCTGGGACTCCAACCAGCGACCTCCTTGCTGTGAGGCAGCAGTGCTAACCACTGAGCCACCATGCCGCCCCTTGACCTGACGTTATTACCTGTAATCCACAGCCTCAGACAAATGATTCAGACTGATGATTGAATCGGAAATCATTCGTTTGAAATGATTCTTTTTAAAGAATCAAATGAACTGAACTGTTTGGAACAATTCACTACTCCTGTTACTTGCTTTTAAACGTGCACTGGACAGCTACTTTTACCTGTGATAATATACCTGTGCATAGATTATACATAGGTTTGACGACTCAGATTCAGCTTAGAAGAGCCGATGAGAAGTGCATGCATGAACCGAGCGCTTGAATGAAGGGGTGAATTTTTTATGGTTTCTCATGCTTAATGTAAAAAGGTCAGTCGATGAAGGCTGGTTTATTCCCTTTATATCCTTTAGACATGAAAAACACCCATGTTCTGTATCATATGGGGCGCTTTAATAATATAATTGTGTCTAATTGTGCATGGCGACACGGTGGCGCAGTAGGTAGTGCTGTCGCCTCACAGCAAGAAGGTCGCTGGTTCGAGCCTCGGCTGGGTCAGTTGGCATTTCTGTGTGGAGTTTGCATGTTCTCCCCGTGGTTGTGTGGGTTTCCTCCGGGTGCTCCGGTTTCCCCACAGTCCAAAAATATGTGGTACAGGTGAATTGGGTAAGCTAAATTGTCCGTAGTGTATGTGTGTGATTGAGAGTGTATGGATGTTTCCCAGAGATGGGTTGTGGCTGGAAGGGCATCCGCTGCGTAAAACAAATGATGGATAAGTTGGCAGTTCATTACTCTGTGGCGACCCCAGATTAATAAAGAGACTAAGCCGAAAAGAAAATGAATGAATGAATGATAATTGTGCATGTTTACCCATCTGTTGAATCATTTATTTGAGCCAGAATCTGACTGTCCAAAAGAATCAATTGGCAAAAAAGGCTGTTCTCTGTTTGTAGAGTCTGTTGTTTAAAGGTAATGATGTTGTAAATAAGTGAAATTTATCTATAAACTAATTTCGAGAGGATCCTGTGCTTATGATTGACCGTGGCTGGTCCCGCATTAGCCCACACTTTCACCAATCGGATGATGCCTAACTCACTATAAATAACCTTTGACTCACTATAAATAATGTTTCTCACCTCACTTATCTTAATCTTGAAGAATCCCCTCTCCTACGGACGTCCTAAGAGGCCATGCATTAAAATATTTTTTCTCTCGTTTTGTCGTGATCCCGACTTAATTATCTTGTGATCTCAACATAACAACTCGTTTTCTCGACATAAAAAAAAGTTGTTTTCTTGTGATTACGATTTATTTTTTTGCTTTTATTTATTTATATATTGATTATTATTATTATTATTATTATTATTAACAATATCTGTCCAATGTCAGTGAGTCTGCACCGGCCCTGTAAAATGGGAGAGTATAGCCTAACTGCAGACGTGCATTTGTGCAACACGTTAAAGGCCTTCAGAACAGCCATAATAATATGAGCACAAATGCTCGGGCTCATGATTAATGTACATTCATGATTATATTTATGTATATGATTAAACATCATTATTTACAACTTCCTCAACTGTACTTCAGTACTTCCTCAACTGTTACTATTTTAAAGCAGCTCTACACTCTAAAAAACACAGTGTTAAAAACTACCCAAAATGGGTTGTTTTTAACCCTATTGCTGGGTAAATATAGGACAGAACACATCAGGGGTTAAATTAACCCAAGTAATTGGGTTATTATTTTTAACCCCAAAAATGGGTTGTTTTTTCTACCCAATAATTGGTTATTTTTACCTAAATAACAGGTTAGTTTGACTTATTACACGATATATAATAAAGACATTTTTTTCAAGAAAATTGTGCCGAATGCAGAGAATTGCGTGTAGTGTTTTAAAAAAAGTGTGTTTTACACCTGCAGTTTAAGTGTGAAGCAGGAATGGTGCTTGTAGTTCAGCAGAATTGCTTCAGGGGGTTGGTGCATCAGTTATATGTTGTAGTCATTGTGTCTGAAGTACAAGTAATTGTATGTAAACAACCATAAATATTGTCATCATGGCAAAGATACATTAGTTTTTAGAAATTAAAACTATTATGCTCAGAAATATATCGAGATAAAAATCTCTCCATTATGCAGTACTTGAGAAAAACATTATTAAAATAATCAAATGTAACAGGAGGTCTGATAACTCATCGACTTCAACTGTGTATCGTGTTTGATCAACAGCAATGCCCTTAAGCCAAGTTTATACTCGACGCGTCCGCTAGTTCGCTTGAGTGTGCGTGGCGAATGTGACATCATCGCGGAGTTTGCGGATGTTCATTTTGGGTGCACGCGACATGATTTCGGCTGGCGGAGCGCATGGTATTTTTCGAGACTCGAGCGAACAGTGCGCGCGGCGCCGCGTCTGATTTGAGTTGAGTTGAATATGAAATACTTTTTTGTCTGAAACAGGTAAGACTGTACAGACATATTCATGATCAGTGATCATAGAGATAACCAGTTTTCCACCAGTTATAGGTTAAACACTGAATTTAAAACAATTTAATAGTTACAAAACTATAATTAAGGAACTAATGATGTCTCAATAATGTATGAATTGTGGAGCGGGCTAAATAATAAAAAAAATCTGTATTATTTATTAAGTGTACTTTTTGCTTTCATTTTTGCCATAATAAATATATATTTGTAGAGAAATCCATGTTCTCGTCATTAATATTTTAATACACTTTAACAGGTAAAACTGTCCGAGATATAAACAAAAGCAAGTGACGCATCAAAGTTTGATTAAAAAAATCTTGAATGGTTATAAAAATCTTAATAATCATTAAAATAATTAATTTAAAAAAACTAGTTTAATAAACATAATTAATATTAATGATATGACGTGGTTCCGGAAACTTTCTACTTCTCGGTTTAGCTGTCTGACTTTACGGTCAGTTTCTTTTGGGGCGGCCCTGTCGTTTTAAATAATATCACAATGGCGAACGCGGCAAGTATAAAAGCCTCGTCCGTTTCGCGAGGTGCACGTGCAGTCAGCGGAGGCGCACGATGCGGCACCTGGCGAAAGTACAAATCCAGCTTTATTCAGCTCCCGCTATACCTGTCTATCTAACCAGTACTCAGAATAAATGAGCAAAAATACGGATCTCTGTATCTCACTGTATCTCAGGCTGTTCCAGCTGCTGCCACGATCATATGACCGAGCAAGGAGCGAGAGGTCAGGATGGTGTAGTCTGAACTCCTCTTAAAATAACCTACTAGACGAGCGCAAGAAAATATGTGTAAAGCAGAAAGAAAGGACAAGGGAGTGGAAGTAAGATGTGTGTGGCGTGCATGTGTGTGTTTTTGGCCCCGGCCGAGTGTTGAACGCAGAGTCTCTGGTGATGAAGATTATAAGGAATTTCCTGCAGCTGGAGACAAAAGAGAGGGAGAAGTCAGAGAAAGTGAAAGAGAACGAGACGGAGAGGTTACAGAGAGGAGGAGAAGAAGAAAAGACGTGCAGATGAGAAGGAAGAAGACAGGAGAGGCTTTAAAAGCAGGATGAATGATGAGCTGAGGACACTTTTTGCGTCACGTGCCTGACTTAATTATGCTGCCATCTAATGTATATTTGTTTGCTTGGTGAAATGTATTCCCAGTACATTATATACCGCTGAAGTCTGAATATTTAGCCCCCCTGTATATTTTTCCCCAATTTCTGTTTAGAATTGAAACAGAATAGTTTTAATAACTTTAATCTCTAATAACTGATTTATTTCATCTTTGCCATGATGACAGTAAATAATATTAGACTTTTGGCTTAGTGCCTTTATTAATCTGGGGTCGCCACAGCGGAATGAACCGCCAACTTATCCAGCTTATGTTTTACGCTGCAGATGCCCTTCCAGCTGCAACCCATCACTGGAAAACATCCATACACACTCATTCACATACATACACTGTGGACAATTTTAGCTTACCCAATTCACCTATAGCGCATGTGTTTGGACTTGTGGGGGAAACCGGAGCACCCGGAGGAAAACCTACACCAACACGGGGAGAACATGCAAACTCCACACAGAAATGCCAACTAACCCAGCCGAGGCTCAAACCAGCGACCTTCTTGCTGTGAGGTGACAGCACTACCCACTGCACCACCGCGTCACCATCGCTACATTTAAAGCGTTATTATGTTACTGTCAGTATTTAAAAAAATTATTGACTTCATTCAATATAGGAGTCGCAACTTTTGATTTATTGAGTAATTGAACCTTGACAATGTTAATGTGATCATTTACTCGCCATTTACACACACACACAAAAAGATGTTTAATGAAAGCTTAAAACCGGTAACCATTGACTTCCATACTATTTGCTTCCTAGTATTTTCTAGTATCAAAGTCAATGGTTACAGGTTTTTTCAGCTTTCTTCAAAATATCTTCTTTAATATTTTAGAATAAAGAAAAATAGTAAGTAAATTTATATTTTTGAGTTTGAATTTGAAATTTAGAATTTTCTTTCTTTTTAAATATTTCCCAAATGATGTTTAACAGAGCAAGGAAATTTTCACAGTATGTCTGATAATATTTCTTCTGGAGAAAGTCTTATTTGTTTTATTTTGGCTAGAATAAAAGCAGTTTTTAATTCTTTGAAAAGCCATTTTAATGTCAAAATTATTAGCCCCTTTAAGCTATTGGGGAAAAAATAAACAGTATATACTGTATACAGTTGAAGTCAGAATTATTAGCCCCCCTGTTTATTTTTTTCCCCAATTTCTGTTTAACGGAGAGAAGATTTCTTCAACACATTTCTAAACAGAATAGTTTAAATAACTCATCTCTAATCACTGATTTATTTTATCTCTGCCATGATCACAGTAAATAATATTTGACAAGACACTTCTATACAGCTTAAAGTGACATTTAAAGGCTTAACTAGGTTAACTAGACAGGTTAGGGTAATTAGGCAAGTTATTTTATAACAATGGTTTGTTCTGTAGACTATCGAAGATAAAAATAGCTGAAAAGGACAATTAATTTTGACATTAAAAAGGCTTTTCAAAAAATTAAAACTGCTTTTATTCTAGCCGAAATAAAACAAATAAGACTTTCTCCAGAAGAAAAAATATTATCAGACATACTGTGAACATTTCCTTGCTCTGTTAAACATCATTTAGGAAATATTTATATATTTATTATATAGATATTGTGGATGGTATAGGTTTGATTCATGCAATAAAACACTTTAATATAAACTTTATAAATGAGTAAAGAGCTCCGTTGCTGAAACAGTAAGCACTTCTTGGCACTTAAAAGTTTGTAAACTCCTCCATTATGAGGTTCCAGCTGGGATGGTGACTATGTAGGCAGCGAAGGCAAGTTTTAGAACAGAGGAATTGTGTGTGTGTGTGTGTGTGTGTGTGTGATATGACAGCTGTGTTTCTGCAGAGTGTCACTGGAGTGTCTCTGTGGATCTTATGACCCACTTCTACCTCTATCTCTCTCTCTCCCCCCTGTTCTCTCTCTCTCTCCTCCATTGCCTTCCCCTTCCTTCTCTCTCTCTCTCCACTCTAAGCTTCTCCTGCATTCTCTCTCTCTCTCTGTCTTGCTCTAACTTTCTCTCTCTCTCTTTCTCTCTCTCTCTCTGTCACTCGCCCTCACACACACTGTCGGGCTGCTGCCTGTATCTTAGCAACAACTGCACTCTCATTTGAACTGAGTGAGTGCTTTTCCCCAACACACCCACTGACACACAGACACACACTTCTGGAAAAACACACACATACACAAGCACTCCTTTGCACTTGTATAAACACACACACACACACACACATGCATCCCAGCACAAACACTTGTGCAAACATACTTGACCATCACACTCGGATAAAGTTGGATGCGAGATACCAAGACAATGCGTGTGCGTTTCAATGAATGAACATTTCAATTTGGACGGGTGTTTTAAAGCATCTTTCATGCACCAATGCTGTGATCAATATCGCAGAGTTCAGATGAGAACGAAATCACTTCTTTATGTGTTATTTCACTTGCCAGAATCGCTTTTCTGCTTCTTATTTAGAGCGTGATTGGCTGAAGTTTCATCCGAAATGAATAGCGCTGAAATCTTGTTGCAGGATGAGTCAGATAATCTCGTTCTGCGCTGTATTTGTTTACAGCATGGCTGATTTTTTATTTTTTTTGCCAATGGACAGGTGGGCTTCAGCGTAGACTTTCATGTCTGTCATTGGACGGCGAATGTAAAGGGAGCATTGTGATTGGCTAAACGTTACCAGCTGTTGGGATCCCCTGGGGAGCATTGCAGCAGTTAAAAGGATTGGAGCAATAGAGAAAGAGACAAAACGTGTGTGGAGAATGGAAAGCGGGAGGGAGGCGAAGGAGCTGCAGTGTAAGAAAAGTCCAATATGTTCTGTTCTCATTCAAACGCACTGGGAAAAAAAAAGAAAGAAGGGGAAACTACGGATGGATTTTTTTTTTCTCAGAGGAGGCAAGGGAGGCACAGGGCTGGAAAATGAAGAGAAGATAATTAATAGCTAGTACAAATAAGCCAAAACAAATCTGAGATCAAATTGTGTGTAAATGGCAAGTCTTTCTGAAGTTACACTGTCCAAAAGAGACATTTCTCACAGCCTCTTTTGTGCATCCCTTGAGATTTGTTGGTTGTTAGAGGGAAAGATTGTGATTATTGTCAAACGTCGCTGATAATAATTGTTTTAGCCAGTCGACAGTAGAAGAAAAATAGAAATGCATTAATGCATTCTGGCAGATGTGTGTAATGGTAAATTTACATTAAAAATATATATTTTTAAAAAGTATATTTTTCATTTTGAGAGCTGGTAAAAAACTGTGTAATTAAATGAGTGTTTTTTATATATAAAACTTTAAAAGAGCATAAGAGAATTATGCAAAAAATGCAATAAAACAAAAACATGCTAATTTTACTAATAAATATTTAATATCTGCCAATAACCAAAATGGAATAATAGTGTCAATATTAACAATTTATATATTTTATCATTTTTATTATTTATGAATTTTTATTTTATAACAATAATCAGTTTTTTGCTGAGTGTTTTTATGCCCTGTCATGTTTATTATGTTACTGTCAGTTTTTTAAAAAAGTGAGATTGCATTGGAATATAAAAAAATTATTGACCAATCAGAATCAAGTATTCTAAACAGCTGTGTAATAATATGATGTACTGTATTATTGAATATTGCCAGGTTTAAACTAATATGACTTAACCACAAAATCAAAACGCTATGAATTGCCATGAAATTGCGTTGGAATAACATACCTTGGAATTGACCAATACCATTAAACATACCTTGAATTGACCAATCAGAATCAAGTATTCTAGACGGCTGTGTAATAACATGATGTACTGTATTATTGAATATTGGCAGGTTTAAACTAATATGAATTGCCCCCTAAATCAAAACGTTATGAATTGCAGTGAGATTAGGTTGAAATAATAAACCTTGTAATGTTATAATTGACCAATCAGAATCAAGTATTCTAGAATGCTGTATAATAACATGATATACTTTATTATTGAATATTGACAGGTTTAAACTAATATGAATTGCCCACTAGATCAAAACGCTATGAATTGCCATGAGATCGCGTTGGAATAACATACCTTGGAATTGACCAAGACCATTAAACATACCTTGGATTGACCAATCACAATCAAGTATTCAAAACGGCTATGTAATAACATGATACATTGTATTATTGAATATCGGCACACTTTTAAACTAATACGAAATGGTAACTAAATCAAAACGTTATGAATTGCAGTGAGATTACGTTGAAATAACCAACATTGGAATGTTGTGATTGACCAATCAGAATCAAGCACTCTCAACGACTGTGTAATAACATGATATATTGTATTATTGAATATCGGCACACTTTTAAACTAATACGAATTGCCCCCTAAATTAAAAAGTTATAAATTGCCATGAAATTACATTGGAATAACAAACCTTGGACTGTCTTGATCGACCAATTAGAAGCAAGTATTCTTGACAGCTGTTTAATAACATGATATATTGTATTATTGAATATCAGCACACTTTTAAACTAATGCAAACTGCCCGCTAAATCGTGAATAGATTACGTTGAAATAACAAACATTGGACATCGACATCAGAATCAAACTGGTTTAAACTGATACGAATTGCCAACTAAATCAAAATGCTATGAATAGCAGTAAGATTACGTTGGAATGACAAACCTTGGAATGATGTGATTGATCAATCAGAATCAAGTATCCTAGACGGCTGTGTAATAACATGATATATTGTATTATTGAATATCGGCACACTTTTAAACTAATACGAATTACCCACTAAATCAAAACATTATGAATTGCAGTGAGATTACGTTGGAATATCAAACCTTGGAATGCAGTGATTGACCAATCAGAATCAAGCATTCCAGACAGCTGTATAATCACATGGTGTACTGTTTTCTTAACTATTGGCAGGTTTAAACTAATACGAATTGCCCACTAAATCAAAACATTATGAATTGCAGTGAGATTACGTTGGAATATCAAACCTTGGAATGCAGTGATTGACCAATCAGATTCAAGCATTCTCGACGGCTATGTAATAACATGATATATTGTATTATTGAATATCTGCACACTTTTAAACTAATACGAAATGGTAACTAAATCAAAACGTTATGAATAGCAGTAAGATTACATTGGAATAACAAACGTTGGAATGTCGTGATTGACCAATCAGAATCAAGTATTCTAGAAGGCTGTGTAATAACATGATATACCGTATTATTGAATATCGGCAGGTTTAAACTAATACGAATTGCCCGCTAAATCAAAACGCTATGAATTGCAGTAAGATTAGTTTGAAATAACAAAAATTGGAATGTCCCTATTGAACAATCAGAATCAAGTATTCTAGAAGGCTGTGTAATAACATGATGTACTGTATTCTTAAATATTGTCAGGTTTAAACTAATACGAATTGCCCACTAAATCAAAACGTTATGAATTGCAGTGAGATTGTTGAAATAACAAACAATGGAATGTTGCAGTTGACCAATCAGAATCAAGCATTCTCGACGACGGTGTAATAACATGATATATTGTATTACTAAATATCGGCACACTTTTAAACTAATACGAATTGCCCACTAAATCAAA
>CAIGQQ010000001.1:1853159-1883431 GCA_903798035.1 Danio albolineatus | reverse complement strand
TGCAAATAATTATATTTTATATATATATATTATATTTTTTATATATGTATATATATATATATTGTTATTCAGATATTTTTCATATTAACTAAAATTTGTTTTATTTGTTTTATTAAAATATGTTGTATTTGTCTGACAACTGTGCATGCTTAATAAACAATGTAATTTAATTGTATGCCAGTATGAAATATGGTGTCATTACATTAAAACGTTTTGTGTTTTGATACATATATGATACATATATTTTACATATATTTATTTACAAGTACATACATATAACAAAACTCAAAGTTCCAGTTTGACTTTAATTTGTATTGTCTCTGCCTAAACTTTTTTGTATAAAGGGCCTAAAACAAAATATCATTGAGAGTTTTGGGCTGAAGATAAATATATCAAACTATAATGCATGAAATGTTGCCATGGGTAATTTCCTAATTTATTAGAAAGCATTACTTTAAATCGTATTAACTAATACAGTATAACATTACATCAGTAAACAGCAAACAATCACATTTATAACAGTGGAGTTTAAAGCTGAATTCACTAGCATATCACTGCCATGATTTGTCCGCTATCTGTCGGGTGACAGTGTGTACATTCAAACTAAATCTGATTAATTTACACCATTTAATTGAAAGAGTTAGCTTTTAACAATTAAACAAACAAATAAAATGTTTAGATTAAAAGTGACAATCTCTAAACCATCCCCATCATTCTTACTCTCTTCTCAGATGGCTTGGCGGGGGAAATTAAAGGTTACCATGGGCCAACTTTGGCCCGCGGGCCCTAGTTTGGGCATCCCTGGTCTATGCAATGAGATTTAAGTTAATTTTACTATTAAGTCAAGAAATTAAATTACTTTTTGAGTAACTAAGTTAGTTACTTTTTAGACAAAGTAATTAGAATAGTATTTTTGAAGTAACTTAACCAACACTGCTTAGCAATTCATGACCTTAACATTTTGTCTCCTTTTTTCCATAGGAAATAACTGCCTGTTGTCTGCACTCCTGAAAACTGAGGACCCAAGCCTGATGCTTAAATTAATTCTGCTCAAGAATATCATAGTGAGAGGAGAGAGATTACAAACTTACATGCTGAACTGGACTGGGCTTACAGTTAAACTCAACCCAGAACCATCACTGATACGGAAATACGGACTATCACATACATAAATACGGAAATACTGATCTGCAATCTTGGGTGTAATGAGCCGTCTGTCAGGTCGTCTGCGCTCTGGAGGTGTTCGCTTGACTTGTGAGGCACTGCCAGAAAAGGACTGCAGTGATGATGAGGGACCCTCTCTATGGGAGGGGGATGCAGAGCCCGGGGCCACATCCATTGGACCCGGCGATGCTAATCCAGCCAGCGCACTACATTACAACTTTTATTCACCTCCCTCTTTAGCTAATGGCCTGCGGAACCATGAAGAGCAGCTTCGACGTAGAGCAAGGAGACGCAGGCCGACAGAATACACGGAGCAAATACACACACAAGAACAAATGCACATTCAGCAAAACACACAACCACAGACGCATACACTCACACAACCAAGCACACACCTGCAGCCTCATACACACATTCCGGTGGATGCACATTTGTGGATGGACACGAACACGCTAACACACAAGCACACGCAAAAAGGCATGTGCACACCTACTAGCTCCTCAATTATGGAGCAGGATCCCTCACTTATTCCAGAAGATTTATCTTTACCTTCTAAGACTGAAATGCATAGTGTACAGGTTCAGCCTGCCCCTTTGTTACACACCACCCTGGCCACAAACACTTTGACACCTCCACAGTACAACCCTTGCTCTTTACCCAAGGATGAGCACAATTCGTGTAAGCCAGAAATGGTTGAGGGCACTGACCTCGACCATATGAAAGGTCAAGCTGCTGCGATGACCTCTGTGGAGGCTGAAAGGAAGTATACACTGCGTAGCTCTGGTCGACCACGTTTTCCCTGCCATCTTCGAAAATCTTCCCGCTTGCGCAGAGCTCCAGAAGATCACATGTTCAAACGGGATTTGGACCAAAAGGATGAAGAAGAAGAAGAGAATATAGTGTGGAGAACAGAGGACATCGGTCAAATAGAGGAACATCTGCCAGAGCCGTGTGCTGCTGAATCGTCTTTTGAGGTTTTACCACTGCCTGATATATCAGAAGATGTTACACCAAATCATAGCACGATAACATCAGAGGCAGAGGGCAATGGTACTCAATCAGTTAGGGGGAAGCGACAGGGACGTTACATAGGTGTGAAAAGGATTGTGGTAAAAGTAGCCAGGATACCTGTTCACATGAGCCGACGTCAAAAAAGCTACAAGATCTCATCCCTGGAGCCTGTGAGTGCTCCACCCCGTGGAGAAGGGGTCACAACTGGAGTAGGGCCTGAGGGGGGTGTAGGGAGTGAGCCAGTACCGAATGTGCCCAGAGAGCCCACAGCACTTCTTCGCATGAAAAACAATGGAAAGAGTGTAATGGTAATGTTTCCACCAGGAGAGCTTCCTGTAATTTTGAAGCGACGCAGGGGACGTCCTCCTAAACAGGCATTACCTGGACAACCTGACATGCATGAAACTAGAGTAGGAGCTGCCAGTGCAGCAGAGCCTAAAAAAATCAGGAGGCGGAGAACTGTGAAGCTGCCATCTCCACAGCCCTCATATGTTAATGATACCAATGATGTTAAAGTAGAATATGCAGATGTCCTCTCTAAACTGGCCTTTTTGAACAGACAACCTCCCAGCACAGGCCGCTGCTCCCCTCCACGCTGCTGGACCCCAACAGAGCCTGAGACTTTTAACATACCACCAGAAAACCCATCCCTTTCCACTCTTTTGCATCGCCTCACAGGCTTCCGCAGGAGAGGTGGCCGAGCGGGCTGCATGGGGAGTAGAGGAGGGGGAGCAGCGGGAGCTTCCAGTTCCTTTAAAAGGTCATTCAGTGACTTTTTTGAAACAATTGGCAAAAAGAGGAAAGCCCCTGCATCTGAACCGGGAACCCCTCGAAAAAGAGGCAAGGGGGCCGCTGGGGGATTAAGTAGAGCAGCTTTAGCTGACTCTGCACAAGGTGAGAAAGTTAGAAAACGCCGGCCACGGAAGAATGGCGCTTTAAAAAATGGGCCTGGTGTCCAGGAACAAGACTGGCAAAACGAGAACAGTAGCTGGATAGGGAAAGGAGACCATCCTGAGAAAGCAGGTAGTTATCAGAGTCCATGTTCCCCTCGTGGAAGCTTTCAAAGCAGTGACGGTAGTAAGGGTGGCATATACCACAGCCCAGGTATGAGAGGAGTGGGCAGTGGAGAAGAGTCTCAGGGTCTGTTTGCAGGATATTTTCGCTCTCTACTTGATTCTGATGACTCCTCTGACCTACTAGACATCTCTATGTCTAGCCCTGCTGGGCGACAGGAAAGTCGTAAGCTCACTCCAGGATATGAGGGTGGCAGTCCGGGTGCTGCTCATCGTTGGTCTCCTGCCTTTCCGAAAAGAAGTCCTAAAGGAGCAGCTTGTCTTGGGGACGGGGCGCAATTATCTTCACCCCAAACTCAAGGCAGCTTGGCAACTAAATCCTCATATTCATATAGTGTCTCACAGACTTCCCCCACCCCATCTTTCCCTAAATCCCCTGCACTCTTGCTTTCCCGTTCACCCAGCTCTCCGCATCCATCAGGAGGTTTTCCTCAATATCCGCCTAGTTATAGTGCAGGGGTTCCTCAAGGTGGAAGCATTTATCCCCTCCCTCAACAGCAGCAACAACAGCAAAGGCCAAGTGACTGTAGCTTTGCATATGGCACAAAAACTCCCTCTGTTCCCTCTGCACAGTGTCAGATGAGTTATTCCAACTACCAGGGCTCTGCCAAGCGCAATTATAGCAGCTATCCAGGCCCACCCCATTCAACCACACAGCGAGGAGAATCTGGCCCAACATCGCCAGGTGGAAGTTATATGTCAATGTCAAAGTCTAGCCCTTATTCCTTATCCTCTTCTCCACCTGAGGGTTGCAGACAATACACAGCTCACTGGGGATACAGGCAAGGAGGAAACAACTGGGGTGGTGATGCATATGGTAGTCATCAGTTTCATGGTTACTCTGAATACGGGGTTGCTGGAACTGGATCAGAATCCAAAGATATTCTGGACATCTCAAACTACACACCCCAAAAAGCCAAACAAAGACCCTGCCCTGACACACTCTCTGAATCTTCCTCAGACTCCTCGCACACTGGAGGAGGAGCGAGCGTTGTGGGGGCAGCCTTTCGCCCAAGGGATGTTCCAATGCCTGAGGGTCAGTCTAGTCTTTCAAGCCTGGAGAAGCTAATGCTTGACTGGAATGAGAATTCAGCAGGCCCTTCTTACAACTGGAGTCAGAATGTACTTTTCCAGGGAGGGGCAAAACCAGGTCGTGGGCGGAGGAAAAAGTCTGAGGCTCACAATGAGAAGGAATCATGCTCTCTTCCCCCAGGATCCCCTGCCAGCCCTCCTATGCAAGGAGCAGGGCCGAAACGCAGCTCTACAGGTGGCAGACAGCCCAGGGGGGCAAGAGGCAGGGGAGGATTCTCTCCATGCCAAAGAGATCGGCCACCTCCACCAAAAACCAAATCCCAAAAGCCTTCAGCCCCATCAGGGTCAGGGCAGATGGGATCGGGAGCTGTTTACCAAGAAGCACTAGATTACTACAGTGGAGACAGCAGTAGCCTTTCACCCCTCAGCCATGCCCCAGAGTCCTGTGAATACCCTTCTCCATATTCTGTCCACACTTCTACTCCCTCCTCAGATGAGAGATTTGCTCATGTCTACCCTCCAGACTCTGCCTCTGTGTCACCCAGTTTGTCAATTCAGTCGGATGCCCTGAAGCAGTATCCTAAATCTGGTCCTGCAGCACAGACATATGGGCATGCTGCCAGGACTTTTAGTCCAAACCTTTCCCCAACCCCTCGTCTCTTGCCGCAGTGTGGTTCTGCAATGAGTCCGCATCGAGTCCCGAAAGACCAGTTCTCCCAGTATGACTCCCCCAGTTACAGTGGCTCTCCCTGCTGGTATGGGCAAGGAGGAAGTGTCGCTGGCAGCCCCCAAAACTATGAGGAACAGCGAGCACCAGCAGTCTCTTTGCCCTCACAAAAGCGGGACATGTCACTGATGGTCTCCGGGATGAGAATTGCGTCACATTCATCGTACCCTTCCCCATTACAAAGAGGTCCTTCCATGTCAACTTCTTGTGTGAGTGGGACTCTGGACTCTTCCCCTCAGCATGAAGAGATGGGTTACCATGGTAACTTGGAGAGCTATGCACCCGTTGGACAACGTTATGCACCCCAAACAGCCCGGGGAGGGGTACTCTGCCAGCTTCTTGACCAGCCCAGTGATGAAGGCTTCACCGTCACCAGCCTGTAGTAGAAATTATCTTGGCACCCCTAAAGAGGTAAGACACTAATTCTGGGACATGGCTCAGATTGTAACTGTATGAGATTTTTTAAGAAAATACTTGACATCATGTTCTAACTACATGAGACGTGACATGATTGCAGCGACAAGCAATTTGTCTGTCTGCACTACACAGAAAAAATTACCAGATACCAGCCATTCAGAAGCACAGAATAGTCTTCTGCTCTTCCCAGAAAATGGCATAGTACTGTATATACGACACATAATTTGACTACTGATATCCATGTAAACCTAGTCAGTGTCATAGTAACACTGTTGTTCAGCCATGACAAAAGGACAAAACCTCCTTTTAAAAAAGATAGCTTTTATCACATATGGCAGCATCAAATCATGTAGTTAGGGCACGGTGTGATGAAACCACAGTCTATATATGTGGCAGGGGCGCCGCTAAGGGGGGGAAAGTTAGGACGATTCTAAGGGCCCATGCACTCTAGGGGCCCACAGAGATCTGCTTTATAATTAATAACAGTACTATAATGTAATATAAATTATGAATGGATATCTAAATTACAAGTAAAACAAGTTATTAGAAATAAAAAATAAAAATACGGCTTATATCTGACTCTTGTGTCTGTCACTGTCAAATTGCACCCCCCTCCTTTCACTTTATGGTTCAGTCCGTCAGTAGCTGAGAGTTGATGCTTTGTTGAGTGCGATCATCAGGTAAACTGTCAAAGCAGCGATGTCCTCGAGGTTAACATCAGCTACGTCCCAAATCGCATACTTATGCACTATTCTACGCCATTTTGTAGTATAAATAGTGTAAGTAGTGCGTTCGCACTGAAAACTCTAATAATAATAAGTGCACTTTAATAACCTGGATGATGCACTCAGCATCATTTATGGCTCTCGGCTTATTTATGGGTCTCATTGTAATATAATTTTGTGTCTTATTGATTTTGGTCACTGTGTATTGCACATTGTATGAGACACCTTTGCAGTACAGTTATTTAAATAGTTACACATTGGTGTTTTGTGTGTTTAGAAATGTACAATTTTCAGTGAATATTTGATTACTGTTCCTTTTATTTGTACTACATTTACATTTGAATAATAAATCATCTGCTAGCTACAGTCACGGCCGTTCTCTTACTAAATACTGATAAGTAGTGGACAAAATCAATAATAAAATGCATACGTCAGTATAACTACACTGCAGACAAACAGTTTGGATAGCTAGCTTGGTAGTAGTGGGCCCATCCTCATATTTTTTCATGGGGCCCAAAATTGCTAGCGCCGCCCCTGATATGTGGTCTATATAAGGTTTATACCACTATCTATTGAGACTAACCCTCATTTCACTGTTCTTTTTTTTTCTTTCCCTCACAGATGAAATGGACAGTACCCTTTTCATATTTTTAATCTTTTTTAAAGGATAAGCTTTGGAAGACCCAGTTAGACTGAAGAGTTTCAGAGCTACGGACTAAATAAAGACTTCTCCAGCAGTGACAATCAAGATCCAAATTCATACACATGGAACATATGCACGAACACAAACATACTCTGTGCTATCGAAACATTCACTTACTTGCATATACTTTTTCATACGCTGACTTGCAACTGCAAATGCACGCACAAAAAGACAGTCTTGCAAACTAATATTGCTACACAGCTTGGGCTAGGGACTTATTAAATAAAGAACGGACACTGCTTGTATTACAACAAAAACATTTTGAGGAAATGCAGGATGTCCCCTTGTTTTAGAGATTCACACGTATTTCACTGATGCCCAAAAACCAAACCAATTGGAAAGACCAAGGTTTTTTGTCCTGCTCCCTCTTTCTCTGTCTGTTTTAATCTCAACGCCTCCTCTAATTCAGTCAATAGGGGATTCTTAATCCCTAAAAGGTCCATTTGCTTCAGCATCTATTAATGGTGACTGCACAAACTCTGCCCTCTTTTCACTTTTAAGTTTTTATACTGCATTTGTACATAAGCTACTCAATTTGTTCCATCACTTGAGAAGCTCACTGCTATGAAAACAACCGAATCTCAGAGTCCTGCTGAAAGAGACATATGTTAAAACAGCAATGTCAAAACAGTGTTTTTTTTATTATTTTATTTTGGGGATCTGCTCTAAGAACAAATGAGGGAATTACCAGTTTTATGTGGCTTTAAATTGTTCAGCTTGGGTTTGTGCAAGTACAGTTTAAGTAATCTTTTTATCAGTGGTCTGGTCCCACGGGAATGTGTCTAAATTTGATCCCTACAACCGTCGCTCTGGATCCGCAGCATGGTCACTTTGTGCCCAACATCCAGCTCTCATTTGTGTGTTTTATCATCACAGGAGGACAGACAGACACCCCCCCGAAAGATGCTGTCCTTGTCAAGTTGAGTTTAGAGGCCAGGGCACTTCCCACCCTGGATACGATGATGGCCTGGAACTCAGGGTGTGGACAATGCATATTCTCCTCCTCTTTTTTCTTTCATCCCTATGTTCGTATTTCTTGTGGTCCGCTGTGTCGTACAGTGATTTTTTGTGATGAAATATTGTATCTGTCTGTTCCATATACTGTATCTGAGGTGAAAATATTTAAATACACATTCTGTTCTGATCATTGTTTAATTTTGTCCTGCCTCTGTGTCTGGGGAAGACAATTACTATTAAATTACATAGCCGAGAAGGGAAATAATAATTAATAAAAGTAATAGTTATTAGCCTGCGATTATAATCACCACCACATAGAAATATTATACATGGCAATATATAAATATATCAGAGATGCTCCGATCAGGATTTTTGCAGTCGATACCAAATACTGATTTCTTGTCATGTGATCGGTGGATACAGAGTCTGATTGTGATGCTTTAAGCTTTATAATGCATTAAGCACATTTCCTCTCTAAATACACTCTCAGAAATAAAGGTCATGAGCTGTCACTGGGGGGGATACAATTTAAAAAGGTACAAATTTGCACCTTAATGGTCCATATTAATAACTTAAGGGTACATAGTAGTACCTAAAAAGTACAAAAGTGTCCTCTTAAAATTTTTAGGTACTAATATATACTTTTGAGGCACCAATATGGACCCGTTGAGTTCAAATGTGTACCTTAACCACCCCAGTGACAGCTCGTGTACCTTTATTTCCGAGAGTGTATGATACTTAAGTGGTGATCTCTCCCAAGGAGAATAAATTACGGATGCTGTATATAATGTCTTAAACACATCTCTTATAACCATTTAGGTGTGAACATGTCATGGTCACCCAGAAAATAACTTTGTGTTTAATAGACATCTAAACGTAGACAGCTTGGCTAAAACAAAGCTAAACTTGGGCTGTCAATGAAAATATAATAGACATCTAAGAATAGCACAAAACTAAACTAGTCGTCAGATAGACAAATTAGACAGACTATATACAGTTGATGTCAGAATTATTAGCCCCCCTGTTTATTTTTTCCCCCAATTTCTGTTTAACAAGAGATTTTTTTCAACTCATTTATTTATATCACTGATTTATTTTATCTCTGCCATGATGACAGTAAAAATTATTTTACTAGATATTTTTCAAGACACTTCTATACAGCTTTAAGTTACATTTAAAGGCTTCGCTAGGTTAATTAGGATAACTAGGCAGGTTAGGGTAATTAGGCAAGTTATTCTATAATGATGGTTTGTTCTGTAGCCTATTGAAAACAAAAAAAAAAGCTTAAAGTGGCTAATAATATTGACCTTAATTTATTTATTTTTTATTAAAAACTGCTTTTATTCTAGCTGAAAAAAAAAACAAATAAGACTTTCTCCAGAAGAAATAAAAAATATTATCAGACATACTGTGAAAATTTCTTTCATCTGTTAAACATCATTTGGGAAATATTTAAAAAAGGAAAAAAATCTAAGGGGGGGCTAATAATTCTGACTTCAACTGTATGTGTAGTCATTAATTTCTGTTTATTTGACTACTAGTCTAGTTTTGACCTATTCCTATACGTCTAGATTTTCGCTGACAGCCCAAATTTAGCCTTGTTTTAGCCAAGACGACAATGTTTAGACATCTATTAGACATTTTTTTAAAACTGCAGAAGCAGCTTTACAAAAAATAATATAAAGAAAAATGACTAACAGTGCAATTTGGAAACACTGCAAATGATGGAAGAAGAATTTAACATGTCCCAATCAAGATACATTTGGAGCGCAAATTTGATTTATAAGAAATTAAAATGTAAACCAATGAATCCATTACTTCTTTACTAAAAAGAAATAGGTCTATACACTACAGCTTAACGCAATAAGTAAATTAAAAGAAGTTATATTATTAGATGATCATGTTAAAAATATAATTTGTAAGTTTTTTTTTTTTTTAAATGTAACTAAAATTTTCAGCCAAGTTTTAGTGAACTTGCAATATTGTTCTATATGTAAAAGAGCCTAAATACATGCACGGTCATTCAAAATATTTGCTCATCTCCAACTAACACAAACACTTGCAATTGGTTCATGAGATCAGCGAATACCAATAGAGTCATTAAATGTGATTATCGGCCGATTCTGATCTTCTGATGATAGATCGAAGCATCCCTAATATATATATATATGAAAAAAAATAAGCAACCAGTATATTGGAATATATTGCATGTATAACATATTACATATACAGTTTTATTACAATTATTAGCCCCTCCTTTGATTTTTTTTTTTTATATTTCCCAAATGATGTTTAACAGAGCAAGGAAATGTTCAAAGTATGTCTGATAATATTTTTTCTTCTGGAGAAAGTCTCATTTGTTTTATTTCGGCTAGAATAAAAGCATTTTTTAATATTTTAAAGATCAAAAGACATTTTAAGGTCAAAATTATTAGCCCCTTTAAGCTCACTTGTTTTTTGATAGTCAGAACAAACCATCGTTATACAATAACTTGCCTAATTACCGTAACCTGCCTATTTAACCTAATTAACCTAGTTAAACCTTTAAATCCCACTTTAAGCTGTATAGAAGTGTCTTAAAAATATCTAGTCAAATATTATGTACTGTCATCATGGCAAAGATAAAATAAATCAGTTATTAGAGATGAGTTATTAAAACTTTTATGTTTAGAAATGTGTTAAACAAAATCTGCTCTCCGTTAAACCGAAATTGGAGGGAAAAATAAACAGGGGGGCTAATAATTCTGACTTTAACTGTATATGAAATCCAAACATGAACTTGTATCTCACATATGTAATTTGCATATATCTCCATGTATCATTTTTCTATAGGGGCCTTACCTAAAATGCTTAACAAAATGCAGCTCTCTCGCAGATGACTGTACATTTGAAAACAAAAAGAGAGTCTTTAAATTATTTAATCTTATTATGATATAAGAGTAAATGTGCAGCATAAACAAGATCAAACTGAACAGATCATTGTAATTTTAGACAGGACAAAGCCTTCTTCCTGTAACATTATCGATATTTCTCCCCTCGAACGAGCCTGTTTTGCAATTCGGATGAGTTCAGATGAGGACACGAGCAGCGATTTGAGAGAGATGCAGAAGAGGTTGTATGGGAATTATGAAATTTATGGTGGCGACGTGATCTGAGTTGTGAAGTGAGATTGGTGCTTTCGTGTTTTATTTGCTCAGTTCTCCTTTTTGATTTTCTGTATTGCTTTAGTATTTCCATTGATCAGTGTGTATGTGTGTGGAATTGGAGTGTGCAGAGGAACGGGGAAAGGGAGGGAGGGGTTGATACATTAACTTTAATTTCTCATCCTTGTGCTGCCCCACTGTGTTGAGAATGTGAAAATATTGGACAATTACATCAGAGTTATATGCAACAGATCAAGCCTAAGGGACGTATCTAAAGATAAATGTTTGGCTTTTTGTCAAATGTTATATTTTATATGGCCTATACATGGATGCTGAAAGAGAAAAAACGAAAGAAGAAATTCTGTGTTTAAGAAAATACTGTGTTGCAACTGTCTGGAAATCACTTATATGTTCCATTATATATGCACATGAAGCAAAAATGTTCTTTGCAGCACCTGACTATGAGTTGTTATATGTTCTTTCACTGTCACTTTGTATTTATATTAATACAAAAAAGGTCAAACAAAAACTTAACGCTGCTTTTGTCACTCTGAAGTAAACACTGTTAATATCACATTTAAATTAACATGCAATTAATATGCATCTGCTGTGCAAATCAGTGATTAATACAAATGCAATTAGTTGAGGAAATTATTCAATATTTATACAGGGAGTGCAGAATTATTAGGCAAATGAGCATTTTGACCACATCATCCTCTTTATGCATGTTGTCTTACTCCAAGCTGTATTGGCCTACTACCAATAAAGCATATTAGGTGATGTGCATCTCTGTAATGAGAAGGGCTGTGGTGTAATGACATCAACACCCTATATCAGGTGTGCAGAATTATTAAGCAACTTCCTTTCCTTTGGGAAAATGGGTCAAAAGAAGGACTTGACAGGCTCCGAAAAGTCTAAAATAGTGAGATATCTTGCAGAGGGATGCAGCACTCTTAAAAATCGCCAAGCTTCTGAAGCGTGATCATCCAACAATCAAGCGTTTCATTCAAAATAGTCAACAGGGTCGCAAGAAGCGTGTGGAAAAACCAAGGCGCAACATAACTGCCCATAAACTGAGACAAGTCAAGCGTGCAGCTGCCAAGATGCCACCAGTTTTGCCTTATTTCAGAGCTGCAACATCACTGGAGTGCCCAAAAGCACAAGGTGTGCAATTCTCAGAGACATGGCCAAGGTGAGAAAGGCTGAAAAACGACCACCACTGAACAAGAAACACAAGCTGAAACGTCAAGACTGAGCCAGGAAATATCTCAAGACTGATTTTTCTAATGTTTTATGGACTGATGAAATGAGAGTGAGTCTTGATGGGCCAGATGGATGAGCCCGTGGCTGGATCGTTAAAGGGCAGAGAGCTCCAGTCCGACTCAGACGCCAGCAAAGTGGAGTACTGGTTTGGGCTGGTATCATCAAAGATGAGCTTGTGGGGCCTTTTCAGGTTGAGGATGGAGTCAAGCTCAACTCCCAGTCCTACTGACAGTTTCTGGAAGACACCTTCTTTAAGCAGTGGTACAGGAAGAAGTCTGCATCCTTCAAGAAAAACATGATTTTCATGCAGGACAATGCTCCATCATAGCGTCCAGTTACTCCACAGCGTGCCTGGCAAGAAAGGGTCTAAAAGAAGAAAAACTAATGACATGGCCTCCTTGTTCACCTGACCTGAACCCCATAGAGAACCTGTGGTCCATCATCAAATGTGAGATTTACAAGGAGGGAAAACAGTACACCTCTCTGAACAGTGTCTGGGAGGCTGTGGTTGCTGCTGCACGCAATGTTGATGGTGAACAGATCAAAACACTGACAGAATCCATGGATGGCAGGCTTTTGAGTGTCCTTGCGAAGAAAGGTGGCTATATTGGTCACTGATTTGTTTTTGTTTTGTTTTTGAATGTCAGAAATGTATATTTGTGAATGTTGAGATGTTATATTGGTTTCACTGGTGAAAATAAATAATTGATATGGGTATATATTTGTTTTTTTGTTAAGTTGACTAATAATTCTGCACAGTAATAGTCACCTGCACACACAGATATCCTCCTAAAATAGCTAAAACTAAAAACTACTTCCAAAAATATTCAGCTTTGATATTAATGAGTTTTTTGGGTTCATTGAGAACATGGTTGTTGTTCAATAATAAAATTAATCCTCAAAAATACAACTTGCTTAATAATCCTGCACTCCCTGTACTGTAACACTACTGTAACAATACTGTAACAAATCCCACATAAACTACTCCTCTGTGATATGTAAAGTTGTTTAGTTTGGTTGAGGAAGCTAGATACAGTCAAGCAGAATAAATATAGGCTACAGTACTAATAAACAGCCATTCTAGTGATATAAAAACATCTGTACATGTGTTCCCAAATGACCTACAGGCCTACTACTGTTTTAATCTACAAGTTTAATTCATTTTCAATACAACTTTTCACTCATTACAGAGTTTTTCCTGCAGAAACAATGCTAACAGATTCTTAAAAATAAGCCCCTGATGCTCGTCCACACGTTAGCTGTCAGTAAATGCTGTAATTGTTCATTAATACGTCACGTAATAAAAAAGCAAAAGCAGTAAGGGATTTTTGTTTAAAACGAGAAAGCCATGTACAGCACAACCCTGCCTAGCAGGTCAATTTTAACGATTTGTTTGTGTTTCTCTTGTACAGCAACACTCTCTCTCTCCCTCTCCCAAATGGACCTTTTGTTTGTAAAGTGAATTTGTGCAGACCACACTCCCACCAGTAGGTCTGTTTTCCACAAATAACACGCATGATTTGTTATCCGCATCCATTCCAGGCTGGGAGGGTTAATTGTTAGTCAGACAATGCGATAAATTCTCTTAATTGCTCGAATTCTGTGGTTTTGTTTTGCATCTAAATTTAAATAATTAATTCTCGACCACCAGTAGATATCTTTCAGGATCTCAGCAGATGCACTATACTACGTCTTAGGGGCATTACTCATCTATTCCATTATAAATAGTTGATATTTTGGACATCCTACTCATCTGACACGGTGTTTTTGCATACGACATACATAGTAGTAAAATATGTTCGCGCGCGGGGGTGGTGTGTGTGTGAACGCGCCTGTTTGAATTTAAATGACTATGCGCGCGCACGATACGCACGTGCGTTCCACTGAATTATTTTATCTTTATTGCTCTATTTTCCTCCTAAAATCTCACAACCCATTATAATGTTTTAACGTCGTATTTTATGGATTTCATTCAAATATTGTTATCTGTGGGGAACATTGTCAAGCACTGACTCACACTAGTGTTTGTTGACAGTGTCCAGCCGTGAAGCCCTGAAGCCAAAGTCACTGTGGCGCCGACTCTTCATTTGCGTCTCCCACAGGTCACTTTACAGCTCAAGAGGGCTGAAGTATGGCCGCTTGTAACTTTAACAAACTAAAAGGCATTTCCCAGCGTGTATTTATAATCGGTTTGCCGGTTTTGCTCCTCGTCCAGCTTCTGGTCAGTTTAACAGTAACGCGCAGCGGCACGAGCGGGGACGAGCCTGCTTTTCTCGTCATAAGCATAGAGAAAAAGAATGACGGGTCACTGTCTGACCTGAGAAAACACAAGAGGGGTTTGGACAGCGGTGTTTTGGGTTTCTGGACCGTAGAGGATTCAAGACTGACAGGATACGAAGACGAAAACGAGCTTGAAGCACTGCAGGTAATCTTACATTCACTTTATGCACGCAGGTAACCAGTTTTAGGGAGATTGATGCACTGTGATGCACTGTTAGTTACTAAATCCCTATGTACATTGTTCAAATTTGATCAACAGTAAAACATGTATTTACATTTACACTTACAATCCCTTTCATGCATTTCTTTCTTCTGGTTGAACACAAAAGAAGATAGTTTGAAGAATGCTGAAAACCTGTAACCATTGACTTACATAGTGTTTGTTTTTCCAAGTATGGAAGTCAGTGGTTCTAAGCTTTCTTCAAAATATCTTGTTTTGAGTTCAACTTAATACAGAAACTCAAAGTTTTGGAACCATTTGAGAGTGAGTAGACAGAGAGTAAATTAAATATTTGGGGTGAACTATCGCTTTAAGTCAACTAATCGCTTTTTTACAGTATACAGCAACTTTTTATTTCACAATTTAGGTTTCCCCCTTCAAAATCTTGAGTTTGCAAAATTGTTAAAAAATAAAAAATAGTTAAAAATGTAAAATATATTCTACAGTTCCTGCGGGGGAACAATAACTGCAATAATTCTGTGCATTTTATCTGCATTGAAAGTTTGAAATAATAAGTTGAAATTTATTTATTTTTCAGAACTCAGACACAACGGTGCAATTCTGTGGAAGACTGTCAGAATTATGACGTTATATCTTACAATTTTGACTTTTTCAGAATTGACTTTACTTCTGGTAAAGGTGCAAGGAGAGCAAAAAAGGCAGAATTGCAAACTCAATCAAAATCGCTAGTAAAAATTCACAATTAAACAAGCAAGAAAAAAAATCTCAAAGCAATTAAAGACACATTTGATCAACAGTACAAAATGTTTTTACATTTACACTTTCGTTACCCTTTCCTGTTTTATGCCTTAATGAGTTTCTTCTGGTTGAACACAAAAGAAGATACTTTGAAGAATGCTGGAAACCTGTAACCATTGACTTACATAGTGTTTATTTTTCCTATGGAAGTCAGTGGTTCTACGCTTTCTTCAAAATATCTTGTTTTGAGTTCAAATTAATAAAGAAACTCAAAGTTTTGGAACCACTCGAGAGTGAGTAAACAGTGAATAAATTAAGATTTTGGGGTGAACATTTGTTGCAGCTTTTATTTTTTGTTTTATCTGGAGGGACTGAAAAACATATGTAAAAGTGAGTTGGCAAAATAATCCTGAATCCCTCCATGACACATTAGCATGGAAAAATATTAGTTACCTATTTTTTAATCTCATATGTGTGATACTGTATGCAACTCAAAAGAAACAATAGAATTCCTTTATATAAATGAGCTTCATTGTTGTAATATGAATAAATGTGTGTAGACATTTTTTGCAGCTTTTATTTTTAGTTCTATATGGAGGGACTGAAAAACATGTATAAAGTGACAATGCAAAATATATAGGGATCCCTCCATGACACATTAGCATGGAAAAATATTTGTTACCTATTTTAATCTCATATCTTTGTGATATGCAACTCAAAATAAACAATATTATCCTTCTTTATAAACGAGCTTCATTGTTGTAATATGAATAAATGTGTGTATACATTTGTTGCAGCTTTTATTTTTAGTTTTATCTGGAGGGACTGCAAAACATATGTAAAAGTGACTCAGCAAAATAAATAGGCATCCCTCCATGACACATTAGCATGGAAAAATATTAGTTACTTATTTTTTAATCTCATATCTTCATGATATGTAACTTAAAAGAAACACTATTGTCCCTTTATTTAAATAAGCTTCATTGTTGTAATATGAACAATTGTCAGTGTAGACATTTGTTTCAGCTTTTATTTTTAGTTTTATCTGGAGGCACTGCAAAACATATGTAAAAGTGAGTTGGCAAAAAAAAATCGTGAATCTCCCCATGACACATTAGCATGGAAAAATATTAGTTCCCTATTTTTTATCTCAAATCTTCTTGATATGCAACTCAAAAGAAACACTATTGTCCCTTTATTTAAACGAGCTTCATTGTTGTAATATGAATAAACATCAGTGTAGACATTTGTTGCAGCTTTTATTTTTAGTTTTATCTGGAGGGACTGAAAAACATATGTAAAAGTGACTCTGCAAAATAAACAGGGATCCCTCCATGACACATTAGCATGGAAAAATATGTTACCTATTTTAATCTCATATCTTTGTGATATGCAACTCAAAAGAAACGCTATTATCCTTCTTTATAAATGAGCTTCATTGTTGTAATATGAATAAATGTCAGTGTAGACATTTGTTGCAGCTTTTATTTTTAGTTTTATCTGGAGGGACTGAAAAACATATGTAAAAGTGAGTTGGCAAAAAAAAATTGTGAATCTCTCCATGACACATTAGCATGGAAAAATATTAGTTGCCTAATTTTAATCTCATATCTTTATGATATGCAACTCAAAAGAAACACTATTATCCCTTTATTTAAATGAGCTACATTGTTTTAATATGAACAAACGTCAGTGTTTGTCGCAGTTTTTAGTTTGTTTTATCTGGAGGGACTGCAAAACATATGTAGAAAGTGACCTGTCAAAACAAATATTGAGCCCTCCATGACACATTAGCATGGAAAAATATTAGTTACCTATTTTTAATTTCATATCTTTATGATATGCAACTCAAAAGAAACAATATTGTCCTTTATAAATGAGCTTCATTGTTGTAATATGAATAAATGTCAGTGTATACATTTGTTGCAGCTTTTATTTTTAGTTTTATCTGGAGGCACTGCAAAACATATGTAAAAGTGACTTGGCAAAATAATCGGGGATCCCTCCATGACACATTAGCATGGAAAATGTGCAAACTGGAGTCTCTCACTCTGTTTGTCAGTGAGTCTGACTGTCCGCCTCCGCCTCCCCCACAGCAGTGAGTTCCTCAGTGACTCATTCCTCCAGTCTAGAGTCTCCACGCTTACTAAACATGCTTTTCTCTGTTTTGGGAGAGGCTGCATTTCCAACAGCCTGTTAAAAAAAAAAAAGAGAAAAAAAGTTGTGTCTTTTGTTCTCAGTCTTATAACCTCTGGTTTCAAAAGGGCACATTCTGTGACCCCGAACAAGCTGCAGCTTCTCCTGCCTGAAGCGCTGCACACGCTCACAGTCTGCTTTTCTTCAGTGGCTATCGAATGCCTGACCCTCCTCCACTGCATCCCTGTTTTATTTATTTTTTCTTTTAATGTGCATTTGAAATTTGGCCAAGATGAGAGAGAGACAGAGAGAGAGAGAGCTGTGTGTTTATGTGTTTACAGGCCACAGCTAGAGAGCTGATATTGCAGCCATGGGCTTCAGAACAGCCATCGTTTTTTGCAGAGTTGCAACGTCTCAGCCGGTTCATCACCACCATAGAGGTACACAAACATTCTGGCTTCATGTGATCTCGCATACATACTGTAGTTACATTGTATAAAAATGGGCTGTAACTTCATGAGATTTCTGAACATATAACATCTGAACACAGAAATCTAATATATATAGACCCTTTTCACATTTCTGGGTGTCTCAGTAGCGAAAGTAGTCATAGTTTTTTTTTTTTTTTTGCAATCTTATTTGCTCATATACGAAAAAAAAACTCCTCAATGGTGTTTTAAAGACTTTCAGAAAAAGAAAAAAAAGTGTGAGACTGATCGCACGTTCGCCTCACAGCAAGAAGGTCGCTGGTTCGATCCCCGGCTGGGCCAGTTGGCATTTCTGTGTGGAGTTTGCACGTTTTCCCCGTGGTTGCGTGGGTTTCCTCCGGGTGCTCCGGTTTCCCCCACAGTCCAAAGACATGTGGTACAGGTGAATTGGGTAAGCTAAATTGTCCATAGTGTATGTGTGTGAATGAGAATGTATGGATGTGTTTCCCAGAGATGGGTTGTGGCTGGAAGGGCATCCGCTGCGTAAAACAAATGCCGAATAGGTTGGCGGTTCATTCCGCTGTGGCGACCCCGGATTAATAAAGGGACTAAGCCGAAAAGAAAATGAATGAATGAATGATCGCAGCCGGAGGAGAGGATAATGTCTAATTTACTGTCCTGTCCCATAGACACTGCATTAGAAACCCCTTGCTCAAGCGGTAATTCGTTTTTTGTAATTTGAAGCAAATATAATATAATACTACATAAATACATATAAATGTTCATACGTTTAAAAAAAAATGTGAATAATTAAACTTTCAAGGATTTAAGATTATTATGACCGTTAAATGCATCATAACATGATTGTGAAAAGGGTCTAATTATATATGCAAATTACATACAAGTTCATGTTTGGATTTCACATATATATATATATATACACACACATATATAATATATACATATATACACATATATAATATATTTCTAAATATTGCTAAAATAGCTGTTCTCACTTTTTTGATTAACCACTTATAATTAAAAAATATATGCTCAACTATATTAGCTATAATTTTATATATGCATGAATATATTCTTCTTTATTTGAATATATTTTTGAAATATATATATATATATATATATATATATATATATATATATATATAGACTTACATAGTGTGTTTTTCCTACTATAAAAGTGAGTGGTTCGTTCTGGGTTTGGATTCAACTTAATAAAAAAACTTTTGGAACCACTCGTAGGTGAGTAAACGGTGAATAAATTAAAAATTTGGGGTGAACTATCCCTTTAACTCAATCACTTTTTTTACAATATACCACAACTTTTTATTTTACAATTTAGGCTTTCAAAAATCCTGAGTTTGTATCCATTGATTCAGACTTATTTTTCTCATCACAATTCAGAGAAAAATGTTACATTGTAAAATATAATCTTGTAATTGGTAGATGAACAGTTCTTAGGGGGATAAAATAGCTGCAATAATTCTGTGTTGTTTTTTCAGAACTCAATTTATTTATTATTAATTCATTATTAACTTCAATTCAATTCATCTTTATTTGTATAGCGTTTTATATCTTTATATCTCAACAAACTTTATATCTCACAATTTAGATTTTTTTTTTTAGAATTAACTTCATTTCTCATAAAGGTGCAAGCAAAATAGCCAGAACTGCAAACTCTCAGTATAAGAATGAAGTCAATCAAAAATGGCTGGTAAAAATTCACAATCAAACAAACAAGCTTCCATATCTTCCTGAAACAAAATTGGCCTTCCTTATAAATGAGCTTGTTTGTAAAATGAATAAAGTAATAAACTAAAATAGATGTTTTTGATTATTCATTCATTCATTCATTTTCTTTTCGGCTTAGTCCCTTTATTAATCCGGGGTCGCCACAGCGGATTGAACCGCCAACTTATCCAGCATTTGTTTTACGCAGCGGATGCCCTTCCAGCCACAACCCATCTCTGGGAAACACATCCATACATTCTCATTCACACACATACACTATGGACAATTTAGCTCACCCAATTCACCTGTACCGCATGTCTTTGGACTGGGGGAAACCGTAGCACCCGGTGGAAACCCACGCAACCACGGGGAGAACATGCAAACTCCACACAGAAATGCCAACTGGCCTAGCCGGGGATCGAACCAGCGACCTTCTTGCTGTGAGGCGAACGTGCTACTCACTACGCCACCGTGGCGCCCTGTTTTTGATTAACCATTTATAATTAAAAATATATGCTCAACTATATTAGCTTTATTTTATACATGTATGAATATATTCTTCTTTATTTGAGAAAAAAAAAAATATATATATATATATACACACACACACACACACACACACACACACACACACACATAACTAAATCATGTACATGGAAAATATAAACATTTACTTATGTACTTATTTGTTATTCCAGTGGATGGGAAAAAAGTAACATTTAAGGTCGTTTGTGCAATATTTCGAAATATATGTTGCATATATGTTACAATTGTGCATATGATTTCGTATGTCATGTATCTAATTTGCATATTTTTGCATGTATCCGATTTAAATATAAGATTTTTATAATATTTTAAGAAATGCTTTCATTCTACAGGTGAACTGCTCTGCGGTGCAGGGCTCAGACTGGAGTCAGTTTTCACTGTCTTCTGGTCACTCGGATGTTTTCTGCATTAACCACTGGAAGGGGAAAATGGGTTGTGTTGCATACTCATTCAGGTGAATATAAATATATTAAGTTACAGTATGTATCCCAAAATGCTTATTTAATTAAAGCTTTCTCTAAAAAAATGCAAGATCTGTTGTTAACTAGTATAGTAATAGTAAACCCCATTGCCCATAATGCTGGACAGAATAATTCCACCAATCTTCCTTGCTGACTTTAAAACAATATCTGGGGATGTTAATATTTATGTACACTTGTTAGTGTTATGCACTGAGGCAGCGCATTTAAGACCAGACATGTTCATTTCAAAGAATGTCGGCCATTTAGGGCTACTTTATTACGCTGGAAGGGTGGGATTTGTTGAATTTGTCTGGGAAAAAAACACAGCGCTGAAGCTTGCCCTAGATTCTGCAGCTTTCAACATGTCATGACTGACGCAGGGAGGCAGTAATGGCTTGGATAATTCATTGAGAGGTTTCATACTGTTCTGAATGAGCAGATCTTTTTTTTTTTCTCTCCATGTCTTCATAGCCTGGATGGGAAGGATGGGGTGTTTTTAGACACAATGCTGTATGCGGAGTGTGAGGTTCATCGCTTTGACCCCAGCCGTCGAGTGGGTCGAGAACCTGCATCTATTAAGCATCACCGAGTTTGGTTAGACTGGAGAAACCCACGAGGTCACTCACATACAGGCCTCATGGGTAACACACAGCACAGACTACTCGACATTATGGACTCCTTGGGCCACATCACGGTATTTACACTCAAATACAGTCATTCAGACTTCCGAGCAGGCAAGGATCCACACTTTGGTCCCACAACAACAACATGTTTTGCGATGTGATCTGATATTTTGAAATTTGTGTAACATGTAATGCGATGTATAGTTTAAGTCAAAATTATTATCCCTCCTGTGACTTTTTCCCCCTCAATATTTCCTAAATTATGTTTCACAGAGCAAGCAATATTTCACAATATTTCCTGTAATATTGTTTCTTCTGGAAAAAAGTCAGATGTTTTTTTTATTTTGCCCTGAATAATGGCATTTTTTAATCAATACGATATAATCAGTGGCATTGCTATAGCTTGAATGGCACTCTGGGTGAACCACCCCATACATGCCCCCCTCCTCCCACAAGCTTGTGAATAGTTGGTTTATAGAAGTATAGTTCTAGAAGGTTACATCTAGTTAATATTGAAAAGGACCATTAAACATGTACATTCTAAAAAATGTTTGTTTTACCCTAACTTTGGGTAAAATATGAACAAAACCAGAATTGGCTAGTGAGTAGCACGATCACCTCACAGCAAGAAGGTCGCTGGCTCGAGCCTCAGCAGAAAAGAAAATGAATGAATGAATGAATGAATGAATGACTGAATAATAATAATAATGATGATAATAATAATAATAATAATTATTATTATTATTATTATAAATAAACAAACAGAATTCATCCTAAATGTAACGGGAAAACTAATTTTGACAATTCGTCACCTTAGAATTATAAGGTTCTTACGCAAAGTTTTTGCATCCCATAGCAAACGATACGTTTGTAACATTTATTTTTAAAATAAAAAGCCTTAAAATGTAAACAACTTAAACAACCCATAATTTAAATTTATTATTATTTTAAGTTCTCAATTATTAAGAATATGTCAATAACTCAATTTTGATAAAAATGTCAGATAGAACCTTATAATTCTAAGGTGACGAATTCTATAAAATACAAAAAAACATAAATGTTTTATAGAATTTCTGTTCATCTTAGACTTGAGTCAAGGCCGAGAATTAATGTTATGAAGTCTTACCTCCTTGCCTCATTATCCATCCTTTCTGCCTCTATAGCCATAGTCAAAATAAGATCATCATCATCATCATCAACTTCAGTTTTGTCAACTAGTAGAACTCGCTGCGAGTCGACACCTCATGTCGTAAGTTACATAAAAGGCTGTTACTCTGGTTTCACAGCGCATAAGTGGCACGTATTTTAGCAGTGTGTTTGTGAACAACCGGGATTCACACAAGGAGGTGCGCAGGAATGGTTCTCTGTGTGTATGCGTCGGTTTGCTTTCACCAGTGTTGTTTCAGTTGCACAAAGAGAATAACAAACTTGTGCGTGCAAAAGATGCCGAATGTGAATGGTCACCAACGTCTTTATTCTGGCATTACCACTCTTGGGTACACTTACACTTACATAAAGTAAAACATATCTCAAAGCTTACTGAGCCACATATGATATTTACCGTGGCACGTTTTTGTTTTTGTTTTTGTTTTGCACTGTCTCCCCGTGTCGTGCTGCCCCCAGCAATATGCCACCCTGGGCGATCTCCCATATTTCCCATGCCTAAATCTGCCACTGGATATAATTTATATATTTGAACATATTTGTAATTCCAATGGTTGGGAAAAAAACATGTAAACAGACATTTTTGCTGTATTTGGAAATATGTTGCATGTAATATTAGTGGAAATACATGAGAAATCCAAATTTGAACTTTTATGTCGTTTATGGAATTTGCATATATCGGATTTCTGTTTGGGAAAACATCAAATTATTTACAAACACAAGCAAAAATGTTTTTACTTTTCTGTAATATAATTTAAATATTACTTTGCAAGTTACTTATATTGGCAGCACGGTGTCGCAGTGGTTAACACTGTCGCATCACAGCAAGAAGGTTGCTGGTTCGAGTCCCGGCTGAGTCAGTTGGCGTTTCTGTGTGGAGTTTGCATGTTCTCCCCGTGTTGGCGTGGGTTTCCTCCGGGTGCTCCGGTTTCCCCCACAGTCTTAACGCGTGTGGTACAGGTGAACTAAATAAACTAAATTAAAACATATGCTGGATAAGTTGGCGGTTCATTCTACTGTGGTGAACCCTGATAAATAAAGGGACTGAGCCTAAAAGAAAATGAATGAAGTTACTTTAATATAATTGTGATCATCGAGGGGCACCACAGTGGCGTAGTGAGTAGCACATTCACCTCACAGCAAGGAGGTCGCTGGTTCGAGCCTCGGCTGAGTCAGTTGGCATTTCTGTGTGGAGTTTGCATGTTTCCCTGTGGTCGCATGGGTTTTCTCCGGGTGCTCCGGTTTCCCCCACAAGTCCAAAGACATGCGGTACAGGTGAATTGGGTAAGCTAAATTGTCCGTAGTGTGTGAGTGCGAAGAGTGTGTAGGGATGTTTCCCAGAGATGGGTTGCAGCTGGAAGGGCATCTGCTGTGTAAAACAAAAGTTGGCGGTTCATTCCGCTGTGGCGACCCCGGATTAATAAAGGGACTAAGCCGAAAAGAAAATGAATGAATGAATGATCATCGAGCATAAATTATATGTAATTATATAATAATTATATAAATTATATAATAGAAATTATTTTTAAAAAGATTCATTCATTCATTCATTTTCTTTTCGGCTTAGTCCCTTTATTAATCCGGGGTCACCACAGCGGAATGAACCGCCAACTTATCCAGCATTTGTTTTACGCAGCGGATGCCCTTCCAGCCACAACCCATCTCTGGGAAACACATCCATATATTCTCATTCACACACATACACTGTGGACAATTTAGCTTACCCAATTCACCTGTACCGTATGTCTTTGGACTGTGGGGGAAACCGAGAACCTGGAGGAAACCCAAGCAACCACGGGGAGAACATGCAAACTCCACACAGAAATGCCAACTGGCCCAGCCGGGGATCGAACCAGCGACCTTCTTGCCGTGAGGCGAACGTGCTACTCACTACGCCACCGCGGCACCCCAAGTTGAACATCTACATCATAAATGATTCATTGATTAAACATTAAGATCAGCTAAATTAAATGACAGACAAATGTATTACAGTGAATGATGAGAGATGCAAATCAAAAGTTGGTTAGAAATATGCTGAAATGCTTGAAAAAAGTGCACTTTTGATAAACGGCTGTGATATAAGTATTAAGAGCACTGAAAATGTACAAATTGCTTGTCAAATCTGCGCCAAACTAATTAAAAAATATATATAAATTTTTTACAGGAGGTGCAACTATTTCGCCTTCATCTGTGTTTTTAGATTATTTCTTTCTTTCTTTTTGACCCTCCTGGAATGTCACTTGCCCCACCTTAAATTTCAAAGCCATATCCGGGCCTCCTTCAGAGAATCTCCCAAAAGTCAGTCCAGTGCTGAATCACAAGTGAATCACACTAAAGTTCTCCCTTTATGTGCTTAAGCCACATGAGCGTCATTGCAGCACTGACTCATAACACCATGAGTTGCACTTCAAAGCATATTCTCATCCCATTCATTCATCGGTCACCAGATTTCATGCATTTATTCAAAGTGCCAGCGCTTTTTGTTTGGTGGTCCCAAAATGTCACATTGACTTAGTGTCTGTTTGTGTAGGTGGATGTCCTCCGTATGGATTTGGAGAGCGCTGAGTGGCGCATGTTGGAAAGCTGGATTAAAGATGGGACTCTGAAGCGGATCAATCAGCTGATTCTGACCATTCATCTGCAGTGGGCGGGGTTTGAAGTGGGCGGGGCTGAGGAGGAGGTGGTGCGCTTCTGGTACAGTGTTTTGAGAGCGATTCGTATCTCAGGACTGCGACTCGTGCATTCGGCACATGGCCCAGGACACACAGTGCTGAGACACACACAGGCTAACTCGCACAGTACATACACACTCAGCTGGATGAGAACAAGAGAGCAGAGCAGAGCAAATCTGTAAATCTATCACGTGTCACGTATTTTTTTTCCTTAAGGCATCACATAAAACAAGTCTTCCTATATACAGTACACACGGAAACAGGATTTCAATAGTATCTGGATGCAGCCTTGATGATGCAAGCTGAGACTGCATCTCTCAGTGATAGAATGTCAGACAGAATACACTCAGTGGAGCAAGTGACGTCACTGTGAGGGGTGGGGTTAGGTGAGCATTGCATGGAGCTCAGATTGCCCTGCATCCAGACCCCTCTCCAAGATTTACTGCATACAATAAGGTTGTATTATTTAATGTATTTACTAACATGAACAAACTATTTTAATGTTTGTTCATAAAATAAAGTTGTTCATTGTTAGTTCATTAACAACGGTGCATTAACTAATGTCAGCAAGCATGAATTTGGATTTTAATAATGCATTAGTGAATGTTGAACTATATCAGGCATCACCAATCTCAGTCCTGGAGGTCCGGTGTCCTGCTGAGTTTAGCTCCAACTTGCCTCAAAACACCTGCCTGGATGTTTCAAGTATACCTAGTGAGATCTTGATTAGCTTGTTCAGGTGTGTTTGATTAGGGTTGGAGCTAAAATCTGCAGGACACCGGACCTCCAGGAACAAGTTTGGTGATCCCTGAACTATATGATAAATAAATGCTGAAGTATTGTTCATTATTAGTTCATGTTAGTGAATAAAATGTTATTTAATGGAACCTTTTCGTAAAGTGTGACCCAAAAACATTGATGCAATGCAATTTTTAGCCATTATTGTCCTTATTCATTTTTTATTTTTTGCTTTCTGACTAAAGTTTCTCTTTTTTTTTCTTTTGTTGAAGGCTTTTATCTAAGAAGTTTAAAACAGATTTGTGCCAGGGTAAAGTTATAATTCATCCAAAAAAATGTATTCTATCATTTTCTCAAATTTCACTTGATCCAAACCTGTTTGAGATTTTATTTTAATCTGTTGAACACGTAAGAATAATGTTGGACCCTAGAAGTTTTTTCCTACAGGCCTGTTTCCAATATTATTTTGAGTTCAACATAAAAAGACTGACAAAACATTTGAGCGTGAGTAAATTTTCATTTTTGAGTGAACTATCCTATCCTTAAATGTTAACAAATATTGAACATTTGAAAGAGATAAAGGCTTTGTTTCTGTTCACAGGCTTAGAGATGCCGTCTAGTGGCTGTTAAGTGTGTTGCAATGGTACAAATAAATCTATCACGCTGTGATAATCCTTTAACAGCCATATTAATAAAATATTTTTAATAAAATAGGGCAACGTGCAATATTTTACATGTGCATTGTTTATATGAAATAAACTGTAATAAAATGTTTATCAGATTTCCTTGTGTCTTTTTTTATTGTGCATTTGTAAATTACAATTTCAGGGATTAAAAGGCATCAAAAACCAAAGAGGTCCAAAGATAACTGAAATTCGAATAAAAAGGAAACCATTAACAAGACACCAAATACAGATTCATAATAACTTACAATAGACCAGAAAAGTGGTTTTTGTGAATAAACGAAACCGGGCGACGCAGTGGAGCAGTGCTGTTGCCTAACAGCAAGAAGGTCGCTGGTTCGAGCCTCGGCTGGGTCAGTTGGTATTTCTGTGTGGAGTTTGCATGTTCGCCCTGTGTTCGGTTTCCTCCGGGTGCTCCGATTTCCCCCACAGTCCAAAGACATGAGGTACAGGTGAATTGGGTAGGCTAAATTGTCTGTAGTGTATGTGTGTGAATGAGTGTGTATGGATGTTTCCCAGAGATGGGTTGCAGCTAGAAGGGCATCTGCTTTGTAAAATATATGCTGGATAAGTTGGTGGTTCATTCCGCTGTGGCGACCCCAGATTAATAAAGGGACTAAGCCGAAAAGAAAATGAATGAATGAATGAATACACAAAACCCATAGCTTTATGGCAAAACACCATAAGTAATATTAGGTCGGTGTTAGACTTTTATAAGGCATTTGACACAGTTGATCACCAGTTTCTGTTACAGGGTTTACATATATGTTTGGTTTCTAAATAAGTTTATTCAGATTTTCTTGTCTTTTTTCTTGTGCATTTGTGAATTACAATTAGAGGAAAAACACATCAAAAACAAAGAATTCAAAGATAACTGAAATTCTAATAAAAAGAAAAAAATGAAGACATTTACAAGACACCAAATACAGATTCATAATAACTTACAATAGACCAGAAGAGTGGTTTATGTGACATAATAAACAAAACCCAAACTGGCTTTACGGTAAAACATCGTAATTGTTCAAATATTAGGTCGGTGTTAGATTTTTATAAGGCATTTGACACAGTTGATCACCAGTTTCTGTTACAGGATTTACATAAATGTTTGGTTTTGTAAATAAGTTTATTCAGATTTTCTTGTGTCTTTTTTATTGTGCATTTGTGAATTACATTTACAGGAAAAACACATCAAGAACAAAGGATCCAAAGAAAACTGAAATTCAAATAAATAAATTAATTAAACCACTAAAAAGTGGTTTAAGTGACATAATAAACAAATCCCAAACTGGCTTAATGGCAAAAGGCCTTATTCAGATATTAGCTAGATATTAGACTTATTAAGCAGAGATTATAACCACTTTGTCAATTCAAAGGCACTAATTTTGTTTCTTGATTTTTTATAAAGCATTTTACTCAACTGATCACCAGTTTCTATAACACAGTTTACATACTTGTTTGGTTTTGGAAATAAGTTTATTCAGATTTCCTTGTGTTTTTTTATTATTGAATACAAGAAAAATAACATCACTGCATTGAAGAGAGAATGCAATAGCAAAAGTTAAGAAAGAGAGAGCGAAAATAAAAAACACAAAGCCTCAACTGTTAAAATTCTTATTCAAACGTATTCTTATTATTATTAACAAGTTGAAGAGAAATTTCAGCAAGGAAATATTAAACCTAGATATTGTGTTTAGGAATTTATTTTTGTGTATAACGGCAATTTCACACAAGTAGCAGTGCGATATGGCTGTATATCGGCACTGGTGGGAGGCTTGCGTTGCCTTAGTGTCCCATCAATGACTATATACAGCCATATCGCACTGCTACTCATGCGATATTGGGTTTATACCACAGTTCGACGGCATAATAGTTCTTTAAAAAAGAAAATCAAACATGGAGAGTCTAAAAATCCTTTTGTACAAGGAACTACTTTCTTCATTCACATCTTCAGCTGACGTCAGAACAGCAGAAACACTAATTCACAAACATCACTTTAGAGCTAGATTCTCTAGCGTAATGTCTAAAGTGATGAGAAAACAGGTGATTTTGCTCACATTTAAGAATTAAAAGGCTGAATGGCAGGAAATGCCATCAGTCTACAGAGATTTCACAGTATTCCTCTGTTGCAATCGGGATATCACAATAATTAACCCCGAAAAGGCCAAAGAAAAAGCAAACACTACCAGAAACACTGCCAGACTATGGTATAAAAACAGCACTACAGCATACAATAGACAGAGATCGACTTAGAAAATCACTTACCTGATCTACAATGTGTTTAGCAGTAGAAAATGCTGTTTTTCTCCCTTAATGACTTATGCGATCTCTCTCGCCATCTTGTGGTGGAACGTCAATCGTCTATGCCCTGCTCAGTATGAGAGACTGGTGGATGCTGATGCGCTGTATCTCTGAAATTATAACTATTTGAAATAAGCACTATCCTTATAAATAAACTGCATAGTTGCAACCTAAACAACTACATTCTCGCCTAAAAAAGTCTCAAAAGTACATTATGTTGCACAACAGCAGCAATATTTGTCTATCCACATGGAGTTTATTGATCTGCTGTCACTCTATTAAGACGCGGAGTAATACACAACGGTGAGGAGGCTGTACGAGTGGTGCTATTGCAGAATATCACACAGCTATCAGCCAATCAGATTCGAGAATCAGACAGAACTGTTGTATAGTGTACAATGTAAACACACAAAAGTTAATTATAAGATCGAGAGCATGATCACAACCAGAACCGTACAGAAACGTATATTTTATAGACAAAATTAAATCAGATTTAACAAAGAATGATAAATGAAAAATAATGTCACTCCAAAGACATTTAACATGAAATAAAGTTTCTTCCTGTATATTGCAGAAAGTTTGCAGAAGGTTTTTTAATGTCTGCCCTTTTCTATTTCTAGGTCACGATCAATGAGGCGATATTTAGGAAGACTGTGAAGACTTCATTTTTTTCTAATAATTGTTTTAATGATAAATAATTTGCCAACTGTGTGGTTCTGTTTAGGACCGAAAAACATTGAAGTTTAGTTTGGAGGTTGAATTCAGCTTTTAGTTTTTCAATATAATTATATTGTAATGTTTTGTCTGTTTTTGAAGGTTTTGTTTGGGGCCGTGCTTGGTTTGAGCTTTCTTCAGTAGTTCAGATCTGAGTGTATTTAACCATGTCAACACTGGCTCATTATTATATGCATGTAGTATTACGATGTAATGTCTCTGCTGTGTATTTAAAACATGGCGGTTTCTTTGTTTTCATTCTCCTGCTTCTGCGAGTGATGTTTCTCTGTAAACCAATAGCGTTCAGCTGCGCATCTATATCTCTGCCTTATGGTACTCTTTAGGGCTGCTTGGTAACCTTTGCAAAGGGTAACCAAAAAGTGCTATGGTACAGTCCGCTTTTAGGTACCTTTTGACAGTGGAAACTGCCATAAAAGGGCACCGAACTGTACCCAATGGAAACGGGCCATTAAATCAGGGGTGCCCAAACTTTTTCTCATGAAGGGCTAAAAAACAAACAAAGCTGAGGGCTGTGGGCCGAAGGTAAATATATCAAACTGCATTACAAAGTTGCCATGGGTAATTTCCTAACTTTTTAAAAATAATATTTAAAAATACATAGAAAGCTTTACTTTAATCGTATTAG
>CAIGQQ010000001.1:1816346-1852759 GCA_903798035.1 Danio albolineatus | reverse complement strand
TATATACATTTACAGAAAATGTAACAAACGTTTGACATATCTGCTGTCACATTCTTTGATTAAAAAAATACTTTATCCAACAACAAAAATAGGTGTAATTGTTTTCCTCTCACTAGATTTCCTTGTACCCTGTTTGTTTTTCTGAGGTGCGTGATGAAATCCCAGCTCATTCACAAAAATAAATCACATGCATACCTTCATCTTGTATCACATGTTGTGATTTTTTTTTTACAGTCAGTGGTTGTGGTGGCCTCTGCATAATTTCGCCATGTTTCGGATTTGTTGGGACTGGCTCAGGAATGCTGATTACTCCTGCCTTCCGTGTAGAAACTGCGAACAGATGTTTTCAAGCAGCTAGGGTGGAGCTGCGCCTTCAAGATTCCACTTTCTACGTCCGCCCTTTTCCCTTGATTGACAGGCGCACCAGCCAATCAAATGTTTGGATGGACGCTCATCGTCCAATGAAAAGTTACCAAATGCGAGACAGCTCTTCTTACTGTACTTGTAGACATTTTGTCGGCTCAGAAAATTATGGACGGCACCAAACTCAGGGAATGGTACTGCTGAGGTAGTTAAAAAGCGAGAAGACGTCGGCATTTAAGGCCAAATCTTTGTATATATCCAGGTAAGACACTTTTTATTTGCGTAAATAGTGAAATAGCCGCTGGGTTGGCGAGTTGACAGTCTGCTAAAGCTAATCACTTCCTGCTCTGCCCTGAACGCCTCACTCAACGTAGGCCTTCGCTTTCAGTTTTTAAAGTCTTTTAAATGTTCGTGACAAACAAGCCTGTGCCCTTTTGATATCGCCAGAGATTGTTATTATGGGCTGGGAGTCAGTATACAGGGTGGGTGCAGCTTTGATTCGATCTTATCTTCTCACAAACATAGTTGTAAAGTGGAGCCTCCTCAATGTAGGAAGTCTGATGGGTGAACAACATTTGATCCTTCCTGAAGATTAACTGTGTAACATGTTCATTTAACAATTGAGGTTAAGTTGGTTTTATATTTTACTTTAGTTTAGTGACAACTTTTCACACGCTTCTTGTCTTGTTTACCATGTTACTTTGAATATTTGCTTTAAAATCACATGCAAGTATGACTTGGAAACAACATCAGCACTGTTTATTTGACTGTAAACAATGCTGTACTTTGGTTGCTAATATAATTTTACAATTTAGAATTTGCGAATATTTTTTTTTGTGAAAATATATTATTTCTGAGCATATATCTGAGTTTTATAATCACGCACATTTCTGGTGTGAATATAAAACTAACTTTCCCTCAGTCATTTAACAGTTATAACATTTATTTCAGGCATTATAACAGCAAAAGGCTTTGCTTTTATTTTTAGGACTGTGTGTGCTATTTAATTTTAGTGTGAGCAACAAAAATATGACTCATAGCTGTAATAGACACCAATTAAAATGTCTTTCAGTTTAACACTGGTTTATAAACTAGAACTATCTTGTCATGCTAATTTAGCATACCGTGCAGGCCATGAATACAGATTAACTGTAACTTCTCGATCTTTGTATTTTATTATAATTGTTCTAAGCACTAGTTTTTGCCATTTATCAGCAAAAAGTTTGCAACCGTTTAAAATTTGATAAAATAAATCGATACGTTGAATTATTATTATTATATTTTTTGTCACTTGTTACTTCTTTGTTGTTTGTTAGGCTAAGTGAGAATGGGACCGTATTTCATCCATATTTTGAATTTTTTTTGTAACATTTTAATAACATTAGTTATTTGAAACATTAAAGTGGAAAGTACTTGCATTTAATATGCTTTTCACGTATGTAAACCCACTTTTGTAAGTTCAGTCTGAGGCAGACAGACACCCTCTTTGACTCATTTGGTGTAGTTTTATTTTCCAAGTGAGCAAAAGGCAAGAAGTGCTGTCGCATGCATGCATTTAGACTAGAGGTTGCATTTTGGTCAAAGAAAAACAGCAGCAGTTTTGGTTCTGCTTTAACCCTTGTATGCTGTTGGGTTGTTTTCATTTACTTGGGGGGTGATTTTGAGTCTTAATTTGGTCTCTGTGTTTCAGCAAATGGAGTGATTTTTGGTGACAAGTTTTATTTTGACACGTATTTTGTGTAAAATTTTCAGAAACTCAACAATACTCTGGGCACATTTACTACCCTTTTGTTATGTTGGTGTGTGTTTTTGCCCCATTGACTTCCATTATAAAAACATTTTTTGATTGCAAAGCCATGACACCATAGAATTATTCTTTCTTCATTGTTGGTGGTTTTCACTGTTGGGAAGTAGGCATGGGACGATAACCGCTTTTAAGGTATACCGCGGTATGGAAAACCGCCAAACTTTTCTGCTATACCGTTTCTAAGGTATGAGTAAGATTTTTTTTTTATTTACATTTTTTGTTGTTGTTTTTTTTTTAGGTGTAAATCGTAAAGAAATTTGTGTTTTTGAAACAAATGAAGACAGCAGAAGTCAATGATTCACTTGAATTATTTAGCCTGACATGTTTACTGCTCCAAAATATTTTAAATGTTTCTCAAAATAAAATATTTTGTGTTTAAAGGGTGCAAAGGTTTTGTTTTTTTAGCCAGACGTTTAAAAATAATATATTTTAGAGCAGTAAACACTATACCGTCATACCGTGAAACTGTGATATTTTTATCTAAGGTTATCATACCGTCAGAATCATATACTGGCCCATGCCTATTGGGAAGAGGTACAGTTTGGAATTTTTACAGTTTGTATGAAATATAGTGTGTGTAAGAATGTAAGGCCGTACTCACGCTAGGTACAGTTGCCTTGAACCGTGCTGAAGTGCAATAGTCCCCTTTCCCTCTCCCCCCGACAGCCTGCACTCACACTGCATTTTGCCTTCCAAACCTGAGCACGCTTGTGTCATCGATGATGCGACTGTATAGTTTAACAGAAGAGAAACATTGCTTTAGCTATAACATTTTGTATTATTGTTAGTCGTTTGGCATGCAGTCAAATTTTTTGCCGAACTTTTGACACAAATCATCATAAGTCATCGTGCTGCACGTATTAGGAGGTTTGCTAAAGGTGCATCTGGCACCTGGGCCCGATTTGGAGCACTCACACTTGGGGGTGTAACTGATCACGGTTGATCCATGATCCATACAGATCACAGCCCACCATTTGTAACTCGCGTGACCCACAGATTAATAACTTTTTCGAACTTGTCGGTTAATCCAACATTTATAATATAATGTTAGAGATCTCCTCCTGCATCATTCAAATCATGTGCATGAAAGCATTTTGGCTTTTTTGTAAAATATAATGATGACGGAAAAAGTTGTGGTGGGACCTACCTAAATGCTTTCTTGGGATAGTGTTAGTGTCTTAGTGTTTTCTGTCAATGTTTGTTTAGCCTGCATTAATGCATTCAGTGTAAAGTTGCACGATTAAACATTAAAAGATCGTGATCTCAATTCAAAACCACGCAACATGAACGATAAATGATGATTTGCATATGTTTTTAATCCTTCGAAGCGCTGCATACAGATCTGCACAGATCGAGAGAGATTCTGTTTTTACACTTTTCAGTTAGTTACAAACAATGAAATAACACAAGTACTGGGAGAACAGTTTATAGTTCAGATATAAACACTGATAATTATGGTTAAGATTAAAATTAATGGAACTTGACTGTGATGAATTTGTTTAGCAATTACATTGTGTAACCAACAGGTGACGACAAACAACCATCAAAATGATGTCACTGAATAGGTTTTCAGAAATGATCCACCTATAATGAAACACAAAGTTTTATGTGTGAATTGTTGAATCAGTAATTGAAAATGAATATGATCTGTTGTACAAGATGTTAGATTTCTATATTCAACGTTATCGGCAACAGCAGCAAAGATCCTTTTTCGTATTGAATATTTTCCTCTTTTTCAGCTGGTTCTTTCTTGATTTTTATTTTTATTAACGATACAGGATCTAAGTTATGTTTGTTCAACACAATGCTTTGTGCAGTATTTTTTTGTATGAATGGAAAGCAGATAACATTTGTCTCTTCCCTTTTTTTGCTGATCCGAAAAATGGCCTGATTCGTGACTCAAAGAACCGTAGTGTGATCTGAACTGGAAATTTGTGATCAGTTACACTACTACTCACACTTGTCGAACGAACTGGGAAATGCACCCACGGTTCAGATAGCATAGTGTGAGTGCACCCTAAGATAGACCTTTGCATACTTATCTTGATATGTCTGAGAAAATCAAAATAAACACCTGAGCTCTCAGAACAGAGTAAACCTGGTGAGTGCATTTATGCACGTGCAGAACTCTATATAAAAGCCAGAAACTTTTTCGCACAGGCCTATCTAAAGGGTTAATGCTGCCAATTGATAATCAACAGTAAGAATTAAAAACGAAAACCAACAAGCAAGAACGCATGATTATATGCTGTCATGGCTTTGCAATCAAAAAAACGTCATTATAATGAAAGTTAATGGGGCAAAAACGGCCTCCAACCTAATGAAAGGGTAGTCAATTTGAACAATACACAAGGGTTAAGACCCATAAGACCCACAAGTGTGCATGTGTATTAAATATACTCCAGCAATAATAAAATAGTGTGTTTTAGATCCTACCAGTAAAGCTAGTGACTCTAATTGTAATGCATCTTGTGTGATTTCTGTTTGTCTCAAAGAGGTAGGAGACGAATAATCTCCCATCATGCCTTTGGTGACACGAAACATCGAACCGCGGCACCTCTGTCGCCAGTCACTGCCAAATACCATCAAAAGTGAACTGGAGTGTGTGACCAACATCACACTTGCAAACATCATTCGCCAGCTTGGATCACTCAGTGAGTGTTTGTGTAATGGAGTGAATGCTGAGAAAAATCAGTCGTGCTGTTTTTAACCTGTCATTCAATCACAGGCAAGTATGCAGAGGATGTGTTCGGCGAGCTGTTTGTTCAAGCCAGTACATTTGCTGAACGAGTCAATACTCTGGGAGACAGAGTGGACAAGCTGCAGGTCAAAGTCACCCAGCTCGACCCGAAAGAGGAGGAGGGTAAGAAACTCATTGGGTTCTGCTCAAGGGATTTCACTATTTTACGTTGCTTAAATTTATTACGACTTTTTGGGGGACACTGTGGATTGTTTCAGAAAACAAAATGTAAATTTTCGTGCCGGCAAAGCATGTTATTGCATGATTATATATATATATAGATAGATAGATAGATAGATAGATAGATAGATAGATAGATATATGTATATACTAAAACAAATGTATATATATATATGTATATATATATATATATATTTGTATTGAATTGTTTTCTTTTGTTTTAGTATTTACTTTTCATTCTGATTTAGTTTTATCAAACTCCTGTTCAGTTGGTTATTTCGTTTTTTTGTCTGTTTTAATTTATTTTAGTTGTTTGTCTATTTTCGTTAATTTTTGTTTTTGTCTATTTTCTTTTTTTTGCTTTTGTCTGTTTTTGTTTATTTTTTGTTTTTTGTCTATTTTCGTTTTTTTTGGTTTTTATCTTTTTTTGTCTATTTTCGTTTATTTTTTGTTTTTGTCTATTTTCGTTTATTTTTTGGTGCGCCAAACTATTTGCTTTTCTATTATTTTATTTCTTAGTTTTTTCTTATCCAACTAAATTCTTAGATTTTTAGTTTTGTTTCCCTATTATTTATTATTTTTATTTTTTATTTTTCTAATCCAAACTATTAGTTTAATTATTTTTCTTAATTAATTTAATTTTTTTGTGTATCCCAGTCGCTCTCTCTTTTTTTTATTATTATTATTATTTTATCTGTTCTGAATGTAACTGGGAGCCAGTGTAAAGACCTGAGGACAGGTGTGAAGTGCTCTAATTTTCTGGTTCTGGTCAGAATCCTGGCAGCAGCGTTCTGGATGAACTGCAACTGTCTGACTGTCTTTTTGAGAAGGCTGAGAAGTCTGTTACATTAATCTTTCCTACTGGTGATAAAATCATGAACACGTCCTCACTGGGAACATATAATTTTTTCTTATTCAAATCCTTTTGTTTGTTTTTTCTTTTCCTAATTTATATTTTGTTTTTGTTTTTTCTAATCCAAACCGGTAGTTTAATTATTTTTCTATTATTTTTTAATTTTCATCTTACTTTTTGTGTATCCCAGTCTTTTTTTGTGTTATTATTTTAGTCATATTATTATTCGTTGTTGTTTCTTTTTTTGTTTGCCATTATTTGTAACATACATTTTTTCTTATTCAAATCCTTTTTTTTGTTTATTATCCGACTGAATTTTTTTTCAGTTTTGATTTTTTTTCCTAATATTTATTTATTGTTTTTTGTTTTTACTAATTCAAACCATAGTCATTAATTTTTTTTAATTATTAACAATAAATGTATTGTTCTTTTTATTATTATTTTTTTCTGTCTGTTATTTTTCTCTTTTCATTTTGTTTATTCTTTTAATTATTTTGTCTTAGTCTGTTAATATAATCATGTTATTTTATATAATTTTTACATCTCCAACAAATTGTTTAATTGATTGTTTAAAAATAAACTCAATACATTACATTTTTCCACTAACCCAATCCAAACCAAATCCTTTTGTATGTTTAAAATAATTTTTTGAAAAGCATTCCAGTATGAACTCTCTGTTCAAAGTGCTTATTTCGTCACTATGATTGCAGTATTATCCAAAGAGGTTACTAATGTCCAAAGCTGTTACTGAATTACACCATTTTTGCTCATATGTCACACTCACCACATTAATATACTGAATAAATAGTGCATTTATGCCTTTGACGCACATTGTGTGATGCATTTCAGTCCAGTAAGCCTAATGTCAAGAGCGGAGGCAAAATTATTATTATTATTATTTTTTCTCTCCCACTTCCTCAGACATCACAGTCATTATTATGGCAACACAAATTTGTGAGCATCACTTGCAAAATGGCAGTTGCCATAAAGATCCGATCTGTGCACAATATAAACAAGGCCTTAATTTGTGGCTTTCAAGGCAATGATTGAGCTCAATTTATTTTGAAACGTCTTTAACTTTGTTTCTTTCTTTCCTGTTTTTGTTTTCCCACTCTAGTTTCTCTTCAGGCAATCACCAGCCGCAAAGCCTTCCACTCTAATTTCATCCAGGACCAGCAGCTCTTCATCAGGGCTTCACTGCCACAGCCCATCAACGAGACCTATCTGACCTGCAATCAGCCACCGCCGCTCGACAAGCTCAGCCCTTACAGGTACACATGCAGATTTTTATTTCATTCATATTATTGCTTGATTATATTGATCACATTTGATTAAACAAGGACAGGATAATTTCATATTTTCATTTATAACTCTTTAAATTCACTGCAGTTTTGATCTTGGAATTTGAAGCGTGCAATATTTTTATCTATATTATAAGGTATAATTAAACAATTATTATTATTATTATTATTATTCATTCATTCATTCATTTTATTTTCGGCTTAGTCCCTTTATTAATCCGGGGTCGCCACAGCGGATTGAACCGCCAACTTATCCAGCATTTGTTTTACGCAACGGATGCCCTTCCAGCCACAACCCATCTCTGGGAAACACATTCATACATTCTCATTAACACACATACACTATGGACAATTTAGCTTACCCAATTCACCTGTACCGCATGTCTTTGGACTGTGGGGGAAACCGGAGCACCCGGAGGAAACCCACGCAACCACGGGGAGAACATGCAAACTCCACACAGAAATGCCAACTGGCCCAGCCGGGGATCGAACCAGCGACCTTCTTGCTGTGAGGCGAACATGCTACTCACTACGCCACCGTGGCGCCCTATTATTATTATTATTATTAATAATAATAATAATAATAATAACAACAATAATTATTATTAGTATGCTAATAATTCTGAATTCACATGGCAGAAAACAAACAAAAACACATCTTGAGAGTCCATAAAGATTGACGTGATAAAGCCTATTAGTATGATTTATAGATGATAGCCCTATGAAAGCAAAAATATCCATCTATGATTTTATTTATCTATATTTTTATATATAAGGTATACCTTTTGATATGTCTCATATGATTCAGGTACATTTGCTAGGTAAATATTAGCATGTAAGAGCAATCACCTACATGATATTGATTTTTAAATAACTGTTCAACAAAAAAGACTTAATTACTGAGTAAATTACATTTTAAACTTGTTATTGTTGTTATTAATATTATTATTATTATTATTATTATAGAGCCAAAATAGAGCCAAAGAACGTCAGAGCCAAAGATTTGCGCATTTAATTTCTGTATACATTTTTTTTGAATGAGTCATTCATTCATCAATCAGGTCGGTGATTCAGTAATTCCTTCATAAAGACAGTGGCTGTTTCTCAACTCCAAGAATGCAGAGAACGGACTTGCATTCTCATGGAGACCAGTCTAGCCAAGTTACCTTGGAAGAACGAGCTTGTGAGAGCACGAGAACAGAATACATCCTGTGAGAAATGAGATGCTGATGGTCTTCCTGATGGTCACATGACCTTAATTGCATTTCTAACAGAAAATTATTTAAACATTACTGCATTCATACAACGATTTATTGTTTTTTCCCCTTTTTTCAATATATAACATGCACAAACACCTTACAAATATACTTTGCACAATATAAATAAAACAGATTTTAATGTGAATATCAGCAAATAAACACCCTTAATGTGTTTATGCTTTACTAATATTTTCATGTAAATGTTTACTTTTACAGTCTCATTTAGAGAAACTCCTGAGATAAGTAATATCTCTGCACTTTAGGCTCTATCACAATCCTATTTTTGAACCCCTAACCCTTCACCTTTCTTTTGGCCCTTAAAACCGACTGTTAAGGAGAAGGGCTTCAAAAACACCTGCAGACGTCATCATATGTCATCGCGATCTCCTGCTTCATATGAGATCAGACGATCACGACTGCTGGAGTTACTCCAGTTGTGTTATTGTTTGGTGTTTATCTTCAGGAAATCACTGAAGGCGTATATTATGTTATCATAACGATCTAATGTGGCAATACGATCGTAAATATACTGTGTATTTATTCATCTTTGTAAACACACCAAAACTACATTAACATTATAGCAGACACTGTGAAAAGCTCATTCCCAGCCACTAGACATTACTGACAGGGTATACCAGTGTCAGAATGTTGTGAGACTGCTGTATGATTATGGATTATAGATTGTGAAATTTAGGGGTTTTATTTTAGCGTTTTTATTTTTGTTTTTGTAAGGCTGACAGTAAAACTCGAGCGCGGTTATGAATATTTATTAAAACATATGTTTGTTTGTTATAAAAATGACAATAAATACTAATTTGTGGATCTCCTTACATCCGGGTGCAGCTGTGGCAGGTATATTCTAGCAAATTTTCCTACCCCTTGGTTTTGAGTGTGGTCCTGAAAAAATCTTTGTTCAAAGGGCTATCTACCCCTTGCCCTTATCCTACGCCTTCAAGCTGAAGAGAATTGGGACACCCCTACCCCTTAACGGGAACGTGCAAAATGAGGGGTAAGGGATAGAATTGGGATTGGGCCCTAATAGTAAATCTATATAAAATGCTGTGCTTCCAACCTCCTTTATTCAGCCGCAATGACTTCTGGGACACTTCTCGAGTGAATTTTGTATTGTCGCATCCTTGATATCATGAATGCATTCGGGAACTTTCACGCGTTCTGAGCTTTTCCAGTTTTGGAACTGAACTTTGAACTGAACAAGGACGCAAGATCGATGACGAACATGTTGAGAAACAGCCAGTGCTTTGATTTTCAATGAATCATTTGATTGAACGAATCAATGAATCACTCAATCAAGACTTGCTGTCACCTACATAATTTTTGTGTTTTGTTTTGTTTGTTTATCCATGACCAACACAAAACCATCTCCCAATGATGTTAAATTATTTAATTAAATTAAATAAAATTAACAGAAATATATTTTTTTATCACCTCTTGCTTAAATTTTGTCCAAATGTTATTGATTTTTGCCAAGTATAGTGTGTTTAAAGTGTTTTCTGTTTTCCAGGGAGGATGGTAAGGAGGCTCTTAAGTTCTACACTGATCCGTCTTACTTCTTTGACCTTTGGAAAGAGAAAATGCTTCAAGATACCAAGGACATTATGAAAGAGAAACGCAAACACAAGGTGAGACGTGCAAGTACACCACCTGAAAATATCCTCCAGAGTTCAGCTTCTCAACCATCTGTGTGTTGTATTTTTGTGTTTACCATGAGCAGAAGAAGAAAGATGACAATGTGAACCGAAGGAACTTGAACCCTCGGAAGATCAAAACCCGTAAGGACGAATGGGAACGCCAGAAAATGGGGGCGGAATTTGTTGTCCCCAAAAGCGATGCCTTGGGGTAATTATAATAGATGCCTATATTTTGTAATGTTAATGATGCTGTTATAAGTTTAACATTATTGTTACCGTCTCTCTAACAGCAACTCTTCAGAGGCATTGAATGGCAGTATTGGCTCTGGTGATGATGGCTACAATCACACTGATAGTTATTTGGAACAAAGCACTAACTCCTACAGCTACGATCCCGGCTCTCCTCTCCCACCTCCAGCGCAGGAGGATTTCCCACCTCCACCACCTCCAGACACGCAGTGAGTGTCTTAAAATAGCCCACGCTCTACCTGTTGTTGAGTAGGGCTGTGCAATATGATGATATAAATCGTATGGATAAAATCTATCTATTCATCCATCTAAAGTCTATCTATCTATCCATCTATCTATCTATTCATCTATCTATCTATAGTTTATCTATCCATCTATCCATCTATGCATCTAAAGTCTATCCATCCATCCGTCCGTCCGTCCGTCCGTCCGTCCGTCCGTCCGTCCGTCCGTCCGTCCGTCCGTCCGTCCGTCCGTCCGTCCGTCCGTCCGTCCGTCCGTCCGTCCGTCCATCCATCCGTGCATCCATCCATCCATCCGTGCATCCATCCATCCATCCATCCAAAGTCTATCCATCTATCTGTCTGTCCATCTGTCTATCTATCCAATTTCAAACTGCTTTCATCCATCCATATTTTGTCTGTCTATCTATCTATCCATCTATCAATAGTTTGTCTATCTATCTATCCATCCATCTATCCATCCATCTAGGGCTACGTTCACACTGCAGGCAAATGTGGCCCGAATCTGATTTTTTTTTGCCCTCATGTGACTCGGGTCTTGACAGTGTGAACAGCCCAAACCGCATGGAATCTGATCTTTTCATGTCAGATTTGTGCCACTTACATATGTAGTCTTAAATTTGACACAGATCTGATATTTTGCAATGCGACTGCAGTGTAAACGGTTATGTCGGATTTCATGTGACCTTTACATCATCTTTGAGCGACAGGCGTCATCATTCTGTGCTGCAGACGTCATCTCCTCCTTAGCAGCAGCAGAACGGCACGCAGGGCCATTATTTTACCACAGAAACTTGGTTGTTCATTTAAAAAAAAAGATTGTGAAGGCAAAACTGGAGCTTGTTAACCAATCTGGTTAACGATTAGGGCGCAGGTTGATTGCGAAGCTGTGTCGGGGGGTGTTGCGGGGATCCGTGCTCAAAGGAGGGGGCACTTTCATTTTAAGGACGAAATTTCTGAGAGAATAAAGTGCAGGTGCACCCAAATCAAACCCCCCTTTCTGCACATGTCTGTTGTTTATAACGACGTAAAATGAAATAACTCTGCAAACATAGATAAACCAACTCCGCCTTCACTGTTCAGTCTGCAGCTGCTCATTAACCCTTGATGAGTTCACTACACCGGTGGTCAGATAGACGCGCATCGCGGTTGTCATAAATCACAAACGATCAGTGTTTTCAATCACAAGAGAAATATTTTAGGTTTCAAACACACATTAGCAGTAGCAGAACAACCCTTTACAGTTCATGAAATACACCACGGGTGTCTGTGAAAGGGGCAATAATTACATTAAGCATAACAACGTGCTTCAGTATACACATAGTGTGGATAATCAGACATTCTGTGCTGTCCGTACCTGCACTTTTGCGCATGCAGGTCAGTTTAGGGACCAGATCTGTTCACATTGCAAATCTGATATTGGCCACATTTATAACAGCAGTGTGAACAGCGGTGCAAAAATATCAGATCTGAGAAAAAATCAGATTTGAGCACTAAGCCTCGCAGTGTGAACGTAGCCTAAGTGGAGCCATTTACCATGGGTAATTTATTTAGTAATGTTTAAAAACGACTAGAAAACATTGCTTTATAACAACTAATACAGTATTTTTACATTGTACCCACTATATTGAACCAACTACAGTAAAAACAGAATTACACTAGTTTTTGACTTTATTTGCTTGCTGATGTCTTCAGAGTAGTCCTCTATCCTTTAAGTGACAATTACATTTTTAAAAATCTGATTAATTTACAACTAATTGAAAATTTTTATTTCAGTTTGCTTTTTTTTGCAACTCGGCAATAAAACAAGCAAAAAAAGGTTACATCAGAATAGAAATGAGGATCTCTGTTAGGGTTGGGTGATATCGACCGATTGAAACATCGCGATAGACAATGACATCGTTGTCATAGGCGACGGTGAATTATTTCATGAATCATTATGACTCGGGCATGAATAGGCAGAGTGATCTGTGTCGTTATAATGCCGTCGACAAACTTGGTTGGTAAAAAAAGGTGCACAACCAACACAAACCAACCAACAGTATCTGAGATTTTCACTAAAACTACTAAAGCGAAAGATTGAAGCAGTGTACTGATGCTGTGACACATTACCTGATTCAAAAGGCAGAAGAGTCCTTAGATCGAGACAAGATTAATTAAATATCACGCTTAACAAGTATAGTGAGACCCGATCCAGCGGTACATCTTTGATAAACTGTCTGACGTGCTCTGCTGTGTGTATTTTTCTCGAGCGGGTTGCTGCTGCGATGGGGGAGGGGGATCGTCTATCCACTCAACCCTAATCTGTGATAAAGTCATGTTATGATATTTGAGTTAAAATTTAACGGTTTAGTTTGTCACAGTTCATGCTATTAACTACTGGCTTATTACCTGCCTATTATTAAGATATTAACTGTTCATTAGTAGTTATAAAGTATGATCTTATTCTGCATCCTTAATCCTACCCAAAACCTAAACCCAACTTCTACTGTACTAACTATGAATAAACCGCTAATTAATAGTTCATTAAGCTAGTAGTGTTCGTTATTTGTTTGTTAATGTCGTGATTTGTGACCTAAAGTGTTGGCAAGTTTAATGAATATTAACAAAACAATCAAGTCCACAGATGCATTGTTTAAAACAAGAACTACTATATACATATGGAAATAAGAGTAAATGTTGCTTTCATGGTGACTATTGTTGAGTATCTGATGCATTCAAAGCTGACGAATGCTTGCTGTCTTTCAGGTTTCATGAATCTGGTGGTGCTTCTACAAAGCGTAGCAGTGTATTAAGCCCCAGCCATCCTCCTCCAGCTCCACCATCCATGCCTTCTTCCCCAGGCCGTCCGACTGTGGCTCCACCTCTGGCTCCTCCACCACCTCCACCTCCCGGCGGGATGATCCCACCCCCACCTCCTTTAGGTTTTGATTCGCCCCCGTCTCCTCCTCCGTTCTCCGGCAATGCTGTTTCCATCCCGCCTCCACCACCCATGGATTCGTGTATCCCAGCTCCCCCTCCTCCACCCATGGCTGGTGGGCCTCCTCCTCCTCCACCTCCGCCTCCTCCTCCAGGGCCTCCTCCTCCAGGACCGCCTCCACCCTCTGCTCCAGCTTCCGCTCCATCTGCACCCAAAGCTCAGCCGGCTCCAGCTGCCGGTGATGCTCGCAGTGACCTCCTCGCAGCCATCCGTCAAGGTGACTAAAGCACATACACTCGCATGGTCTTTAAGACTCGTTTCAGCCCAAATAATCACTTGAAATGTCATTTATGGCCTGTTTTCACTGAATGGTACAGGTCGGTAAGCTTTTATGGCCGTTTCTACTGTCTAATAGCGTACCGTACCATACCATACCATACCACTTTTTGGGTACCATTTGCAAAGGGTACCAAGGGTACCAAAAGGCGGAGCTAGACGCGCAGCTGAACGCTATTGGTTTACAGTGATACGTCATTCGCTCGCGCAACAAGCCAGAATGAAAACAAAGGAAGCGCCATGTTTAAATACACAGCCAAGACATTACACCGTAATAATATATACATATAATAACGAGCCATGGTCGAGACGATCTCAAACAAACCTTGTCGTCTTGATGAACAGCCACAAAGCCAAGAAGAAGAGCAGATTCTCCCCTGAGCCCTGTAGTTTTTTTATGAGCTCGTCTAAAGAGCGAGCGGTTTCGCTTTGTCGCTTGCGTTCACGTCCGCGTCTTTATTTGAAATAACAAACTTCTTGAGCTGATGATAATAACGTGCGCTTGATTATTGATGTGCTTTTGAAACCCTGGGGTCCAGGTTAACATTTATATTTTAAAAAACGAATGAAGTAATTTTTAAACGAAGTTATTTATCCCAAAGTGTTTTAAACCTTCAAGTAGACACTTGACTTACATTTTTATTTGCTTTATCTGTATATAAAATAACTTTTGTTCAATTCACATTGATGGCATATCAAACTACTAGTTATCTTTTATAACCTTTTAAAGGCTTTACTTGCATTTTAAATCAAATAAATGCATCTTTCAAGAGTTCACACTTAGCTGATGATTGATTATAAAGCTAGTTTGGCATGCTGTCCCGGGAGAGAGCCCTGAGCTCATAAGATCCTTGAGCCTGGGGCTTCCTCCCGTTGCAAGTCGAGAGGAGAGTTTGAGCTCTGGTAGATCTCGAGAACTCCCCTGCTGTAGTAGCTAATGGACAGATAGTGGTTGCTCTTAGGAGATAACTACTTACTAGGAGCATGTCTATGGTGTCTATTTGGATTAGTCAGTTAACTTAAGTTGCATGTTTTTGGACGGTGGGAGGAAACCGGGGAACCCGGGGGAAACTCATGTGAGCACGGGGAGAGCTTGCAAACTCCACACAGAAACGTTGGCTGGTTTGGTAAGGACTGGAACCAGAAACGTTCTTGCTGTGAGGCAACAGTGCTATGCACTGGGCCGCCGTGACACCCATCTAGGAAGGAGGAGGAATAGGATGGAAGGGGGGGGATCCTTCAAAGCGAAGATAGCTGTGATACACAACCAAGGGTATTTATAGTAACTTAGAAATCACCTGATTGGTGCATTGTGAATTGGATAATGCAGGTCCAGCTGCTAGCAATAATTAGCACGTGATCCTCTTGAAATTTGTTTATAAATAAACTCCGCTTCAATTAACGCATTAATTTCATTTCTTGAAACAAACAAAATGAATTATGAACAAAAAATATATTTTTGCTGCTTGTTCCAACTGCTTATTTATAATGAGAATCAACACACTTTTTGTTTCGTGGGATAACTTAATTGTTTTGTTCAACTAACTTTTAAACATTTAAGTTAACTTACTCGATTTGTGTTGGGACAACATGAAGGAATTGTGTGGAACAGTGTTTTTGAGTTCGTCCACTTTTTACTACTTAAAAAAAAAAGTAAAAAGTGGACGAACTCAAAAACACTGTTTGTTTAGTGTTGATCATGACACAGTAATGTTCATGCATGACAACCAACACTGTAAAAACGCTTCAGTTCAGCTTACTTGTAGAGTAAATCCACATGTGGTCAACTGCAATCAAAAAGACCCCCCACTGACTGAACGTGATTGCTACGGTATGTGTAGTGAGAGAGTGCACCAAAACTAGCTATTTATACTTCAGTGTGTTATTACATGAACAGAGTAATTGATAGTTGCCATCCAAATCCCTTTCATTCGCTTGCTTTCCTGTTAGTTTATAAGCCGCGTAACACAGGCTCGTCTGTGTTTTGTGTCAGACTTCTACAGCTCAGTAGGCCCACAGAAACTCTGCTTGCAGAAAACGATGCAGATTTTTGAGCACAGAAGTTTATTTATTTACTTGTGTATAGATATGTATTCATTTAGAGGTTGTATTAATTTCAGTGCTAACCACTGAGCCACCGTGCCGCCCCATGAAGGAAACCATTAAAAAGTTTTTAATTAAAGTTTTGACCTGATATCAAACGTTTTCCTTTGTTTATGGAGCGGTTATTAACTGCATGTTGTTAAATGTCAGCATTTAACGGCCTTCAAGTACAAACCATAAAGGAGGAAAGTGTCTTTAATAGTGTATGCAGGGGCATAGCAACCAGGGGGACGAGGGGGACATGTCCCCTTCACTTTTAGAGACTGACCATTTAGAAACTGATGATTCAGGGGTGTCGCTAGACCCCATTTACAGGGGCATGCGCCCCAGTAAAAATCACCAGTAAAATGCTTTGAGATACGATTTACTTTATGCAAGTGTATTTATTTATGGCTCGCTTCCACTGAGTGGTACAGTACGGTATGGGTCACCTTTATCAGGCTTGCGTTGCTGCTGCTAAAGGGTACTCTTTTGGCGTGGTGTATGACAGAAAGTTTCAGTCGACATCATTCTTGCTCGAGGAAATGTCTACAGTAAAGCTGTACGGGTCGTTCACAAAGCACTTCTCACAAAACAGAGGCTTTATTATACACATAAACACTGCTGTATAAATGTTCATTACTGACCTCTCTATGAACATGATCTGATTATAACTGCAGATCAATGATGCGAAATAGCCTACTGTCTGGGATTATATAAAATAAATAAATAAATGCAGCATATATGAACACATACAGCCCCTTACAGTCTCTGATATGTTATCAAGTACAGAAAAACAACACACAGCAGACATTTATGCCTTATTTAGGTTCAAAAACAACACGAAATATAGCCCACAGTCAGTGCAGACCTCTCATGTGTGTCTGTAATCTTCACCAGCACATGTAGCCTCTTGTTGGAAAGTAATTCTGTCATTCTGAGTTCATATTGGTCCAGGTTAGTCCAGCAGTTTCTTCATGTTGAAACATTTCAAATATTGACGCGCACGCGGGTAAGAAAGTAAGAAAGTATATAGTAAGAAAGTAGTGTGTGTGTGTGTATATGTGTGTGTGTATATATATATATATATATATATAGAGCAATTCCAGCATTATGGATGTGACATTTGCATTAAAAAATCAAAACATTAACGCACAGAAAAGGTATATGTTAACATTATATTGAATCATCTGTTTACATTTTCCAAAACAAATATACACAGAATTATGGGATCCAAAAAATATCAATCTGAAAACAATTTTTATACTTTAAATGAGGAAAATAAACATGCGTTATGGATGTGACGAAAAAAGTCTGTATGTGAGTCTGTTTACAGTATACAACATACTTTGTAGAAATTCTGTGGACTAAACTGCACAATCCAGAAGAAATAATGCTCATCTAAAGGATAAGAGTCTGCTCTCTGTAGAACAAACATGGTTGTTTTTATTTTAATTTACATTTTTGCATTTGTGAAGAAAAAGCTTCATTATGCATGAGACACTTTTCTGTTATGGATGTGACGGTGAGATTTTGGTAAATCAAATATAATAGTTTAAAAACATTGTCCGAGACATTTTTGAGTATTTGTACAGCACTGTAAAATACAACGATACACAAAAAAATTAGAAGGATTTCGCTATTTATGATGACAACTTAATTTTTCCATGGCAGGGTTGACATTTGCATGGAATTGCTCATATAGTTTTAGGGGGACCAGTAGAGTTTTTTGTCTAGCAATGCCCCTGTAGATGATTAACAATTATACGAACGCAAACTTTTGGATCTCATACAGCTGTCCCCCACTTTTAAAATGTCCGCTACGCCCCTGAGTGTATGAGTATGATCATATTGTGTATGTGTGCTGTGTATGATCATATTGCACATCCTCATTGTATGGTGTCACGATCATATATGGCACGTCCTGACTGAAATATTACAATAGAGGAACATTCATTAATTTACACCTATGAGATCTGATTGAAAGTGACAAACTAACACTTAACAATACGTCTTCAAATGTGTCTGAGCTGAAACTGTGTGTGTGTGTGTGTGTGTGTGTGTGTAGGGTTTAACCTGCGTAAAGTGGAGGAGCAGCGAGAGCAGGAGAAGCGGGATCACAATGGTAATGATGTGGCAGCCATTCTGTCTCGCCGCATCGCCGTGGAGTGCAGCGACTCTGAGGATGATTCGTCTGAGTTTGATGATGACGATTGGTCCGACTGAAGCATCTTCATCACCTATGCAACCACATCAAGATCATTCCTGTTAGACTCGCACTTCTCATATTACTGTTTACTTTCAGTGTGGCCAAAAGCAAATAAGGGGAAGCGGGCCAAAGTGTGTGTGTGTGCGTGCGTGCGTGTGTGTGTGTCCGGAAGGTCTAATCTAAATGAGAGGGTGAATTATTTAGTTATTAATCCGTCTCCTGTTTCAGAGAGCATGTGGCTCTGTACAATGTGGCCAAAGGTAAACTGAGATCATCATCTAGTGTGTGTTTGTGCGTGCGCAAGTGTTTGTGTGTGTGCACAAGCGTTTATGCGTGAGTGTGAGCGTTTGTGCTTGCAAGCGTTTGTGCGTACAAGTCGTGCGTACAAGTCACAGTACTAGTCGAGTGTGTGCGAGCAAGCATTTGTGTGTGTGTATGTGTTTGCGAGCGTGCATGCGTTTGCTTGCGAGTGTTTGTGTGAGCGTTTGTGCATGCGTGCGAGTGCTGTTTGTGCAAGCGTACGTTTTAAGTGTGCGAGCGTTTGTGCGTACGTGTGAGCAAGCATTTGTGTGTGCAAGCGTTTGTGTGTGTGTGTTTGCGAGCATGTGCGTACGTTTGTGCATGCGTGCGAGTGCTGTTTGTACAAGCGTACGTTTTATGCGTGCGAGCGTGTGCGTGCGTTTGTGTATGCGTGTGAGTGTTTGTGCAAGCGTACATTTTATGCGTGCGAGCGTTTGCGTGTGTGCGTGCGTTTGTACTTGCGAGTGTTTGTGTGAGCGTTTGTGCGTGTGTATGCGCAAGCGTTTGTGTGAGCGTTTGTGCGTGTGTATGCACAAGCGTTCGTGTAGGTGTTTGCGAGCGTGTGTGCGTTGTGCTTGCGAGTGTTTGTGTGCGAGCTTGTGTGCGCGAGTGTTTGTGTTTGCAAGCGTTCATGTGTGTGTTTATGTGAGCTTTTGTGCATGTGTTTGTGCTTTCATGCGTGAGTCTGCGTGTGCGCGAGCGTTAATGCGTACAAGCGTTTGTGTGAGCATTTGTGTTGGTGTGTGCGAGTGTTTGTGCTTGCATGCGTGAGCGTTTGCACGTGAGCATTTGTGCATGCACGTGTGTGCGAGCGTTTGTGCGTACAAGCGTCTGTTTGTGTGTGCGCAAGTGTTTGTGCTTGCGTGCGTGAGTGTCTGTGTGTGCGAGCATGAGTGTTTGAGCATGCACGTTTGTTCATGTGTGAGTGTTTGTGCGTGCATGCGTGCGTGCGTGAGTGAGTGTGTGAGTGAGTGAGTGAGTGAGTGACTTTGTTCGTGCGTGTGTACGTGAGCATGAAAGTTTGTGTGTGTGTTTGGCCGTTTGTGCATGTTTGCATTCTACATGTTTGTTTGTGCACACTTGTGTTTGAATATTGTGTGTGTGCGTGCGTGCGTGTGTGTGTGTGCCTTCCTCTGTATCCATCAGTATAGATCGAGTTAATCTCACCATTAACATTATTCCATATGAATGAATCCACTGAAGCCTTTCTTAAACCAAGACCAGACACCCTTTCTACTGCAGATGTTTCCAATAGTACGTCTCTTCTATCTCTCACACCCTGTAAGATAACATAACCTGATGTTTCATTGCAGTCTGTGTTGATTCTCCATGACCAAAAGTGCTTATGTTTGTGTCCCGAACAGAGTGATGTTTGTCAGCCGCACAGTACTAGTCCTTCTCTTTCCCTCTCTTCTGTTCAGCCCAAGTGCCTGCTTCATGATGCCTGTTGTTTTAATGCCAAAGTTTTAGAAATTATGCAAGATTTTGAAATCAAAGAGCAGTGAGATTGTTTTATTTGATGTATGTGGGTAATAATTACGAGATTTTTTTCTATCAGCAACCGAAATAAAATCTTAAATACTGTATATCCTGAGGTCTTGCTGTAGTCGGTTGTTTTCTAAGTGTTCTTGTGTGCGTCGCTTCTGTCTTTCTACATGTTTGAGCTTGCATTTGCAGGGCCTTTAGAGACTTCAGACTGTTGCCGTTTATCCGGCTTCCTTTTAGATAAACACAGGTCGTCTTTACAGCTTTATGAATAGTTTTTGTAGGAAAATGAAGAATACAGCATGCCAGTTTGTCCTTCGTCCACAGTGATTTGGTGTTGGCATATCATTTAATCCATATTAGCTTACTTATTTGTTCGTTTTGACCTCAGTTTGGTCATGCTTATAGTTTATTCTGAGATTTGTTCATTTATTTGGCATTTCAGAGGTTGCCACGGTGGAATGAATCACCATCTATTCTAGCACATGTTTAACGCAGAGTAAGTATAACTTGCATTAGTTGTTATTTTCTGATTTTCTTTCATTTTATTCAATTGTTTTTGCATTTCTCTGACTTTATATACGCTAGCTGGCAAAAGGCTTGTCGTCAATCTCAGTTGTAAGAGCAACAAATAATAACTTGACTTCTAGTTGATCTGGAAAAGTGGCAGAAGGTAGATTTTTCTGATGAATCATCTGTTGAACTGCTTCCCAATTATCACCAATACTGCAGAAGACCTGCTGGAACCCACATGGAGCCACGATTCTTACAGAAATCAGTCAAGTTTGCTGAAGGAGAAATCATGGTTTGGGGTTACATTCAGTATGGGGGCGTGCGATAGATCTGCAGAGTGTCTGCAACATCAACAGCCTGAGGTATCAAGACATTTGTGCTGCCCATTACATTACAAACCACAGGAGAGGGCAGATTCTCCAGCAGGATAGCTCTCCTTCTCATACTTCAGCCTCCACATCAAAGTTTCTGAAAGCAAAGAAGGTCAAGGTGCTTCAGGATTGGCCAGCCTATTCACCAGACATGATATTGAGCATGTCTGGGGTAAGATGAAGGAGGAGGCATTGAAGACGAATCTAAAGATCTTGATGAACTCTGTGAGTCCTGCAGGAACGCTTTTGCCATTACAGATGACTTTATTAATAAGCTATTTAAGTCATTGCAGAGATGTGTGGATGCAGTCCTCCAAGCTCATGGGAGTCATGCACAATATTCATTCTGTTTCCACTGCAGCATGACTTTATATTCCATACTGGACATTATTTCTGTTAAGTGATGAGACTTTTGTCTAAGCAAAGTCAGACCGCACTGTCCTCGTTAAATCATTAAAAATTGGGTAAAGTAAGTGTAATCTAGAAGCCTTTGCCTTTCATATAAGCCACTTCTGGCAGTGGTGCCCGCAGCCGTACAGCAGTATGCATTGTGCCATGAGAGAGTGCGAATTAATGCCACTTTTTATTTAATTATTTATTATTTACAGAATTTTAATTGATTATTAAACACTATACACTGATATATAGACAAAGCAAGACCGGATGAGAATTAATAAAGGTGTAGTTGTATGTTTTCAAGTGTGTATGGGTGAAGAAATCTATTGGCTTTAGTTTTGTTGGTGGTTTTTCCACACACTACAAATTACAATTCAGATAGCCTATGTTTAAAACACAAAGTTCAATATGAGTAAACTCTCTATGAGTAAACAGCTAAACTTAATTGAGACATTTGCCAAAAGGCCTAATACTAATGAAACAAATATTGCAAATATTGCTTCCCCACATGGGGTGAAGACCGCAGTCTCATCAGCACCTCCAGGCCCAGCCCGTGTCTCATTCATTCATTCATTTTCTTGTCGGCTTAGTCCCTTTATTAATCAGGGGTCGCCACAGCAGAATGAACCACCAACTTATCCAGCATATGTTTTTACGCAGCAGATGCCCTTCCAGCTGCAACCCATCTCTGGGAAACATCCATACACACTTATTCACACCCATACACTACGGACAATTTAACCTACCCAATTCACCTGTACCACATGTCTTTGGACAGGGAGAACATGCAAACTCCACACAGAAACGCCAACTGACCCAGCCGAGGCTCGAACCAGCGACCTTCTTGCTGTGAGGTGAATGTGCTTGCTGTGAGTGCCCAGCCCGTGTCTCATTCAACGGAAAATTCTGATCCAGCTGCACAGCCTTCTCACATGGAACCGCATTACTATTCAAGGTGTGTTAAACAATTTTAGGATTTGGGCGGGGTGGTGCTGGAGATGTGCGTATACTTTTGAATAAAATCCTGCAGTCACCCCTGATCTCTGATACCAAATGATTCACTAGAAGTCAAGTTATTATTAGTTGTTCCTAAAACTTGGATAGACGACAAGACTTTTGTCAGGTAGTGTACTATTTTTTTCCATTTGAGTTATTTTAGCAGATATTTAATAGTTTTTTTATACATTTTAAGTAATTTTTATAGTGTTCTACTTATTATAATCCTGATTCATAGCCCATTTTTTGAAAATTAATTAAATTCATGCTTTTATGACTTTTAGGTTGGATTACTGTAATGCTCTGTTCGCTGGTTGCCCAGCCTCCTCTATTAACAAACTTCAGCTAGTACAAAATGCAGCCACCAGAGTTCTTACCAGGTCTAGAAAATATGACCATATCACCCCAATTTTATCCTCCTCACACTGGCTGCCTGTTAAGTTTCGTATTGAGTTTAAAATATTACTTCTTACCTATAAAGCCTTAAATAATCTCGCTCCTGTTTATCTAACCAACCTTCTGTCTTGCTACAATCCAACCTACGCTCTTTAAGATCTCAAAACTCAGAGCTTCTGGTAGTACCCAGAATAGCAAAGTCAAGTAAAGGGGGTCGAGCCTTCTCATTTATGGCTCCTAAACTCTGGAATAGCCTTCCTGATAATGTCCGAGGCTCAGACACAAACTCACAGTTCAAAATTAGATTAAAGACCTATCTTTTTAGTAAAGCATACACTCAATACATCACATAGCGGTATGATGCATGAATGTGTTCCACGCATCTCCTTTATATACACATATGAACAGCAGCTACGCTAATTATTCTCTTTGTTCTCTGTCTCCATCTAGAGATACTCATCCCGAGGCCCCCAAAGACTATGCAGCGCCACGGATGCGATCCAAGACCCGCGACGAGACAATTCCAAGGTTCCATAATCCTGGACCTCGCTGTATCCTGAGCAGCTGCTTGGTGCTTGGCGTAGTAGCAAGCATTAGACTGATTCCTGTGATCCTCCAAGGACAGACGAGCCTCGAGTTCTCCAGCCGCCGGCGCCTAGACTGCAGCTAGTTTGGACTCTAAGTAGTCATTATTAAACCACACTGAACTAAACTGAACTCAAACACTAATAACTGGACTGACACTTTCAATTTACTATAACCTTCTATGTAAAGCTGCTTTGACACAATCTACATTGTAAAAGCGCTATACAAATAAAAGTGAATTGAATTGAATTGAAAGTTACATCTAAATTTCATGCAACGATTGGAATTCATAACAATGATGACAATACAACAAAAATGTACAAAAGTTACAATTTATTCATTATAAACATTTTCCATAAAACATCTCATCATTTCAACAATAAAACATTCACTCATTTGGACAGTTTTTTGTGCAACATTTATACATTGTAAGTGCAAACGAGACATTTATGACGTATAAAACCATCAGTCAGAATAACAAATGGCAAACAGTTTGATCATTAAAAACAAAGTTTCAGCCTAAAAGTCAAGTCATTGTCGTAAAGTGCAAATGATTTTGATTCCATCAGTAAACTCTGAAACGGGACTTCAGAGGACGAAAAATGAGGCACAGATCTGAGACATTTAAGCGGACAGGAGGGTTTCTGCTCGGACCCTTTAGTTGGCAACTACAGTAGCTAAAAGGATACAGTGGCAGTCTTCAGTAAAAAAGGACACACATTTACATTAACATTTTCAGATTGAAATAAAATGATGGAGAGTAGATCCGGTAACACCATTTAGACAGCAGATTTGGCACAGTGATTTCCCCGAACAGGAACAAACACAAACTGTGTAACAGGGTGGGTGAAAAACAACTAGGCATTAAAGGGATTAAGATGTACTCATTTGGTGCAAACCTGTTTGAGGTTTCTTTTTCAATAATGGAAGTCAGTGGCTACTGGTTTCAACATTCTTCAAAATAACTTATTTTGTGTTCAGCAGGAGAAAAAGGAATTCAGACAGGTTTGCAGTAAGTCAGTACATTTATATTGTTGTGTAAGCTATCCCTTTATTTATCGGTAACAAAGTTCATATCTCTTATACTGCCTTTGGAGGCAAATACTTGTACAATTGAAATGGATGATATGAAATTATATTACCTATTGACTGTTTTCTTCATGATGCTACGAGTTCTTTCGCTATTGAATACTGCCCAGTTGTTTTTCACCCATATTTTTACAAATGCTGGATTACTTTAACCCAATTTTGGGTAAAATAAGGACAACACCAACACTGTAAAAAGTGATTAGTTACTTTACATAAAAAGTGAGTAAACACATTGCCTTAAAAAGTGAGTAAACCTGTTAATTAGATTTTTTAAAATATAGTTATTTTTTTATGATTTTAAGGCAATGTGTCCACTCACTTTGAGTCAACTAATTGTTTAAAAACAAAAAGTTTACTCATTTTTAAGTAGAGTATTAATCACTTTAAAAGCAATGGGTTTCCTTTAAGTTGAGTCAACTAATCGCTTTAAAAAAATGGGTTGACTCAGTTTAAGTAGAGTCAACTAATCGCTTTAAAAACAGTGGAATCACTCATTTTATTAAGTAGAGTCAACTAATCACTTTAAAAACAATGGGTTTACTAATTTTTTAAGTAGAGTCAACTAATCACTTTAAAAGCCATGGGTTTACTCATTTTTAAGTTGAGTCAACTAATTGCTTTAAAAGCAATGGGTTTACTCACTTTTTTGAGTAGAGTCATCTAATCGCTTTAAAAGCAATGCGTTTCCTTTAAGTTGAGTCAACTAATCGCTTTAAAAACAATGGGTTTACTCACTTTTTTGAGTAGAGTCATCTAATCGCTTTAAAAGCAATGCGTTTCCTTTAAGTTGAGTCAACTAATCGCTTTAAAAGCAATGGGTTTACTCACTTTTTTGAGTAGAGTCATCTAATCGCTTTGAAAAAACAACGAGTTTACTCATTTTTAAGTAGAGTCAACTAATCACTTTAAAAGCAATGGGTTTCCTTTAAGTTGAGTCATCTAATCGCTTTAAAAGCAATGGGTTTCCTTTAAGTAGAGTCAATTAATCGCTTTAAAAGCAATGGGTTTACTCACTTTTTTAAGTAGAGTCAATTAATCACTTTAAAAGCAATGGGTTTACTCATTTTTAAGTAGAGTCAACTAATCGCTTTAAAAGCCATGGGTTTCCTTTGAGTTGAGTCAACTAATCGCTTTAAAAACATTAGGTTTACCCAGTTTTTTAAGTAGAGTCAACTAATCGCTTTTAAAACAATGGGTTTACTCTGTTTTTTGAGTAGAGTCAACTAATCACTTTAAAAACAGTGGAATCACTCATTTTATTAAGTTAAGTCAACTAATCTCTTTAAAAGCAATGGGTTAACTTTAAGTAGAGTCAACTAATTGCTTTTAAAACAATGGGTTTACTCTGTTTTTTTGAGTAGAGTCAACTAATCGCTCTAAAAACAGTGGAATCACTCATTTTATTAAGTTAAGTCAACTAATCGCTTTAAAAGCAATGGGTTTCCTTTAAGTTGAGTCAACTAATCGCTTTAAAAGCAATGGGTTTACTCAGTTTTAAGTAGAGTCAACTAATCGCTTTAAAAGTAATGGGTTTCCTTTAAGTTGAGTCCACTAATCACTTTAAAAACAATTAAATCACTCATTTTATTGAGTCCCAATTGTATTAATTAATGAGTGTATTAATCACTTTAAAAGCAATGGGCTTACTCACTTTAAGTTGAGTCAACTTATCGCTTTAAAGCAATGGGTTTACTCACTTGTTTTAAGTAGTCAGCTAAATACTTTTAAAGTGAACCACTGGATGATTTAAAAATTACATTTATAGGACCAAATTGAACCCAATAATTGAAACTGTCCCAATAGTTTACCCAGTATTTTCAGAGCGCACCCTGTAGACTCTCTTATGGCACCATAATAATCGTTTCCAGAGCTGCCAGAGTTCAGACGTCGCTGGGAGTGTGTGTGTTTTTGTTAGGCGTGTTTGGCAGACAGCAGCACACAGTCTGTCGCAGCACTCTCTGGATGTGTGTGTTCCTGTAGGCATAGATCAGCGGGTTCAACAGAGAGTTTCCCGTCACTGGAACCAAAGTGGCGTAAGTGTACAGAGCAGGGGACGACCCGTCGCCCAGGAGGCCATATAAAGCGAACGGTATCCAGCAGCTAGCAAATGTGGCAAGGATGAGTGCGAGAGTGTGTACCCGGCGACGGGTGTGTGTGCGTGCGGATGGGAGTGTGTGCCTCTGGAGGGCGATTTGATGAGAATGGCGAAGCACGACCCGGCAGATGCGCGCATTCAGCTGCAGCATCAATGCTAACGTTAGCAGGAATCCACCGCACAGGGTGGCTAAGTGCACTCGGGTCAAAGGTCGAAGCACACTACAGGAATCACCGTCATGTAGACAGTTCCACCCTAAAGCCGGAAGTGCACCTTGAAGACCAGCAAGAGTCCATCCGACGGCCAGAGCGCAGCGCGTTTGAGTGTGTGTGCGCCGGGATCCATAGGTCAGGGCGCGATGTAGAGACAAAAACCTGTCCAGAGTGATCCCCAATAAGGAGAACACCGAGGCACTGAGAGCGCTCACTAATAAACCCACGCTGCCCAGTTCTAGCGCTTCTGAATACACACATCTGCGAGACAGGAAGTGCAAAAGTAGCCCCACCCCTGCCAGAAAGTCTGCCCATGCCAGGCTGCCAATCAACAAGAACATCGGTGCACGTAGAGATGACGAGGAAAAAATGGTGGCCACTACTATTGCATTTTCACAGCAAATCAACACTCCGGATACACACAAGGTGATGTCCCATGGTGTCATGACGGAGGCCTCCAGGGGTTTAGGGGGCGTGTGGGAGGGCGGGAGGTCTAGGAGTTGGTTCATAGCCATGATGACTTCTAAGCCCACTTCAGAGCTGTTCTGGTCCATTACTGTGGGAGAGGGAAAGGAAATTTAGTCAGAATCTAGTGCAGAAATGTCACATATTCAGCTCCTGCACTCCACCTCAAGGCCTGACCTCATAATGACACGCAGAGTAAGATGAACAGCAGGAAATAACATCTGATTAAAGCTGACATCTCTAGTCTGCACACTATAAACACTGTTGGAGATTATAAAGGCAATGCAAAAGCTAGTGTGTTATTTTATAATTCTATTAATCAATACACACATACATATATATATATATATATATATATATATATATATATATATATATATATATATATATATATAATATAATATAATTGTTTTTTGATGCTGGTTCAAATCACTTACTGTATGTAAATTTGATTAAATAAATTTGATTAAATTTATTACATTTAAGCTAAAACAACACAATTCTTGAGTTTTCTTCTGGCAACCTAATTGTTTTTGTTCAATCAACTTTAGTTAACTCGATTAATTTGAGTTGGGACTGTAAAAAAGCACTGTAAAAAAATGAGCACAGGAAAAAAATATTCTGGTTGCCTTCTGTTTTTTAGCTTAATCAATTTAACCTTTAAAGTCCATTGAACTTATATTATGTTAAACTAACTTAAAACAGCTTGGGTGACTTATAAAATTAAGTTAGAACATGATTAACATAGTTTAATAAGTTACAATGATCTAAAAGCATATGTTGCAATGACTACTTGATCATTTATTTAGTGAGGAAATTGTGAAACCCTGCATTTTTACACAGTTGAACATTTGATTTTGAAATAAAATATTAGATATGAAAATGTTTAAAAAAAATAACATTATCTAAGATAAAAAGAAATAAAATAATATTTACTCATCATTTATTAATTTAATGTAATGTATAAAACACATTTTCTGAGATACCAAATGTTAATGTTATTTGATCAAAAATACAATATAAACAGTGATATTATTACAATTTAAAATAACTGTTTTGTATTCAAACAATTTTGAAAGTGTAATTTATTAATATCTATAAATAATAATATTTTATTACATTATATATATAATTCAGATTCCTGATTAAATGCTCAATAAGCATTTCTAATTATAATCAACACTGAAAACACTTGCTTGATCAAGACACAAACTAGTTTCCAAAAAAAAAGATATATCTCTGATGCTATCCCTATATTTCTTAGTATTTGTAATATTTAATTCATTAAATATTTAAGGTACTATAATAAAATTAATAGTATTTTCTTTTCTTTTTTTTAAATATAGTGCATACTCTTACTTTTTAATTTATTTGACGATGTCTTGTCTAGTATCGCATAAAAATCTCAAATGTCAAATCCTCCAAAACACAAATGCATCCAAAGCTTAGATATTTTCTTGACTCAAATTATTACAGTGTACTATTATTAGTATCATCACTAATCCTGACAACAATTAATTAAAAGTCCTTTCAATAAATATTCATAGAGTAGCTGGATGGGAATCACCATTTTGAAGTTGACAGCAGATTTGAGCACTAGTGTCACACACACGATTATGTAAACCACAGGAGCTTCAGTAATGCCTTAAAATACTCCCTATATAGTCTACAGACAGTGCTTTTCTAACAACACAACAGTATTGAATTAAACAAGACTCTTCATAGAAATAAAGATGCATGAATCAGACTTACGGAAGATGTAGGAGATTGCAAAAACGATCAATTCTTCACTCCACCATCCAACTGAGGAGCTTGTAAAATATATCTTCTGCCCTGTTGAACAACGGGAGTCCTCGTAGGTGCAAATCCAGTCCTTAAGGATGAAACTCTTGCTCGATGTTTTTGCTCGTTTCTCCGCGGAGCTCTTCTGTGTAAAACACTCAGCTCCGGTGGGCTGCAAGCTATACCCTCACCGAGTCCCCTCTGACGTCAGCTACGATGATGAGGGGCGATTCTGCGCCGGCTGACCAATCAGGAGCCTCGCAGGAACACCATCCTCTGTCGTAATTTCATTCATAAAAATACCGCATTCTTCCACCCCGCCCACTGCGACGCAGGAGAGAGGACAAAGTGAAATCCACTAACTGGCTTTGTTAAAGCACTAAAAAGCACATATTTCGCTGCAATCAATCATTAAGTCGTTTTTTTTAAACTTCTAATAATACAGTTAGTGATATTATGATTGCATGCGCGTGTCAGTGTGAGCGCGCGCACGCGAGAGCAAACGTGATTGCGAGTGAGTCACTGCTGTCCGTGGTGCTGAAAAACTTGATGGTGACGCAAATTGTGCCGCACTATTTGTGGGTACGTGGCACTCTATACTATTACTACGTTCACCTTTAACAGAAAACCCCATGTGTTTGGTTTGTCAATAACCTTGAATGAGAGAAGCTTTCGTGTTCGAGACAAGAAACGCACGCACGCACGCACGCGTATCTGTCCAAATTGCTGATTAATTAAATGTCACTGCTTCGATGATTGAAGGTTATAAGGGTGACATAATTTCCCAAGAAATGATGGAGATTCTGGCGCTTCCCGGTATATTCTGCGCGTGCCTGTGCATTTCAATGAAGCAGGTGGGCGCGCGCTGCAATACTGGGGACTCTCCTGCACTCTATATAAGGGCAGGCGCTTCCGGTGGTCACCAGCTGGAGGATTCATATAAGAAATGCCTTCCTCAATAGTAAACAATTTATTTATTTAGTTATTTACGTGTTTGTTTTGTGTTTAGTAATTTTTTGCAGTATTATTATTGTTTATTTCCATCATCCTGACATTGTATTGTTTGTTCTGTCATGGTTTTGTTGTTTAAAGCATAATAAATATAAAAATCCTCCCTTAAAGGACACCTATGATGAAAATCATCTTTTGTAAGCTGTTTGGACAGAACTGTGTGTAGCTATAGTGTGTCCCCAGTCATATTGGGGTGATATAAAGACAATAAGTCTCTTTTTTTACATTTCCCAATGTTAAAATAGGATCCAAATCCCTCCCATTTTGAGGCCGACCACAATGTGATGTCGGAGTGAGGTTCCCCGCCCACCAAATTGATTGACAGCCGCTTATTAACATGTCTCCATAGTAATGCGTATAATCATATCAACAAGACAGGACGTGTACAAAGCAACCGGGATTAAAAGATCTGTTCAGCTCTCTGTGATCATCAGTCATCATCAAATGTGATCAAGAGTGAGTTTTACAAGTTTAAAACGTTATTAAAACAGTGCATGTTTGTAATAAATACAGTAAAATCGCTGTAAGTCATCACCACAGCTGCATGTCAGGACAATTATAAAAGAAGACACTTCAATCTCGGTTTGTGGATGTTAAATCAGGATTATTTTGCACAATAACATAACGGATATCCATACAGCAGTGGATATTAATGTGTCTCTTGTCACATTTGCCTTGCAAAAACAGTGCAAAGTGTGTCTGCTGTGTGTGTAAACTTTTTAAAGACATTGTGTGTGACTCATCGACGCCGAAAGGCTTGAATTAACTTGAAGTAACAAATACATCAAATAATCATTGGGAAAGTTCTTAGTGTAGTATTTCTCACAAACGTTACACGAGATCTGATTCCTTCATGTCTGTCACTGTGCTGTTTATCTGACGCAGCCGAGGCAGAGATTGCACACTCTGACAGGCATGTGGGAACGGTGGGCGAGGAGAACTAGCATTAAAGTCACAGGCAACAAAAACAGCGTGTTCAGAGCAGCAGATTTCAATATTCTGAAAGCTATAATAAATAATCTGATGGGTGTTTTAAGCTGAAAGTTTACAGACACATTCTGAAGACACTAAAGGCTTATCTTAAATCTTGAAAAAGGGGGGAAAATAGGTGCCCTTTAAATAGTATCTGTAAGCAATTTTGGATTGAGAAGTGGACATAAACTTGGGGAATATAATAAAAACCTGTGGCTCCTGATGATATAAAAACTATTTATGTAAGAAAATAAACAATATTTATTGAGTTATATTATTGAACTCAAAAGTAAGCTGAAATCCCTCCGTTATGCTTTTGTGTTCAGGAGGAGTATCTGTAAGCAAGTGTGTAACTTTGCTTTTAGAAATGGACACAGATAAATAGGGGAAAATGTTTTTGATTTTAATACCATTTCTTATTTTTACATTTATTAAAAGACTATGGTGACACAAAATAGAAGAAAGTGGAGTTTGCATGTTCTCCTCGTGTTGGTGTGGGTTTCCTCTTGGTGCTCTGGTTTCCCCAACAAGTCCAAACACATGTGCTATAGGGGAATTGAATAAACTAAATTGGCCATATGTGAATGTGTATGGGTGTTTCCCACTATTGGGTTGAGGCTGGAAGGGCTTCCACTGTATAAAATATATGCTGAAATAGTTGGCAGTTCGTTCCGCTGTGGTCAAAGGAAAATGAATGAATTTTTACAAAAATTACAAATTGTGATCTTTTAATTATCAATTGTACTAAGCACTAAAAATTTGTTTATAGGTAAATTATATGTGGCGTCACAGTGGCGTAGTGGACAGCACGTTGGCCTTACAGCAAGAAGGTCGCTGATTCGAGCCCCGGCTGGGTCAGTTGGCATTTCTGTATGGAGTTTGCATGTTCTCCCTGTGGTTGCATGGGTTTCCTCCAGGTGCTCCGGTTTCCCCCACAAGTCCAAACACATGTGGTACAGGTGAATAGGGTAAGCTAAATTGTCCGTAGTGTATGAGTGTCAGTGAGTGTGTATAGATGTTTCCCAGAGATGGGTTGCAGCTGGAAGGGCATCCGCTGCGTAAAACATATGATAAATAAGTTAGCGGTTCATTCCTCTGTGGCAACCCAAGATTAATAAAGGGATTAAGCCGAAAAGAAAATTTCATTCATTTTCCTTCAGCTTAGTCCCTTTATTTATCTGGGGTCACCACAGCGGAATGAACCACAAACTTATCTAGCATATGTTTTACACAGCGGATACCCTTCCAGCCGCAACACAGTACTGGGAAACATCCATACACACTCATTCACACACATACACTACGGACAATTTAGCTTACCCAATTCACCTTTAGTGCATGTGTTTGGACTGAGGGGGAGCGCCCGGAGGAAACCCACGCCAACACGGTGAGAACAATCAAACTCCACACAGACATGCCAACTGACCCAGTCGGGACTCGAACCAGCGACCTTCATACTGTGAGGCGACAGTGCTAACCACTGCGCCAATGTGCCACCCTTTAATCCTTATTTTAATAACGTTTTTCATGAACTAACAACCACCCTTAGCTAACAAAAAATAATTCCTGGTGCTAATTTTCTGTGCAGCGTGAGTGACAACAACAGGTGTGCACAGAATCTGTACGACGGAAAATATGATTATTCTGACCTGAGCTAAAATCAGCACGTCTGATCATTTGAGCACATCACAGAAAAAAAAACAAAGATATTCAAGTGTCTTTCTGTCAGATACATTATGTACCGTATGTCCTGTAAGTATTTTCATTCTGAAAAATAATATAATAAGAGCACAGACACTGTTTAACATTCTGCTGCTGTATCTCCTTGTGCTCATTTTTGGCGGGAAGTCTGTCTGCGTGAGTGTGTGTGAACGTGTGTGTGTGTGTGTGTGTGTGTCTACTGCGGAATTTCTCCCCATTACCTAATGCCTTCAGAGCGCATGCGCGGCTTTATCTCTGCACCTCGTCCTCCCTGGAGAAAAAAAAAACGCCCACTCTCTGTCTATTCATGCGCTTTGGCACAACCTATTGATCCGTCTGTGCGTCGTGAGACATTACAAAACCGTTTGAGGGGTGATGGTGTGGGTTAGGGAGATTCTCGGTGGGTTTTAAGTGATCTGTGGGAAGGCAGTGTGGAAACAAATGCAGAGATTTCCCAGATGTGTCAAAAAAATGATGTGATAGCAGCGACCACGTCCTCCTACAGTACGCAAGCATATGCACTCCTACACTCCTATACGTACACATTCACCGTATAATCATCATCATCATCATCACCTCCGCTGTTCAGCTCATGTTGTGATTTTTGATTACTGTTAAAGGGTTTTGGAGGACGGTGAAGATGCGGAGGACTTGAGGGACGTTGTAAGGTGAAGATGTTATATAAGTATCAGTCTCTCGAGCTCACTCTGACCCTGTTCTTTCACATGGCAGATTTTTGTGTGTGTGTGTGTTAGTCAAAGCCTTCAAATGCCAATATACAGTGCTCTCAGTATGAATGAGTACACCTTATTTTGAAAATGAATATTTTTATGCATTTCTCAATGGATATTGGTCATATTTTGGTGCATTTGAACAAAGCTGATTCATTCAAGGGATATATTTATTAAGATAATATTATATTGGGTATCAAGTTCTTCGGTAGAGTAAAGAAACTGCTCTCCACAATGATTGGGCTCTTCAGTCTCTCTTCATAACTAATTAAGCAGATGACATTTTCAGATCATGATTAGGCTTTTTACTTGATATTGTTACTCTACACATTGAGGCGGGTCATTTATAACTGGTGGTATTGTATTTGGCTTATTTGGATCATAGGTGATTAGACCCGTTCTTTTTTTTTTTCTCAATCAATTGTACAATATAAGCTTTCACTGACCATATAAGTGTGAAAAGGAGACAATGGGGAAAAGATCCAGAGAGAAGTCTTGTGTGTTTCTCATCTGACAGCTGAAATTACACTAGTGCTGTGAGATTTATTTTGAGTTGGGACCATTAAGAACTTGAGTTTTATTATCTGCAATGGTCCAGCTCAACATTTTAAATCCTGTTGACCAATGAATTTAGTGGCATTGACTTGAAATTGGATATCTAAAATAATCTTGATAGCTGTTATCTGGAACCTTTTGTTTCAAAATATAGCTGATATGGTCTTACACCTATTCACTGTGATCCATTAAACTATTTACGTTTAATGACCATTTTAATGTCAATCTTGAATTCCTTTATGATTTTTCCCCTTTCTGTGACTATAGAACAAAAAAAAAAGATAATATTATAGAAATGAATGGGTTGTGCATGATGTGCATCAGGACTGTAATGGTTTATTATACAACATTTTTGTAGTGACACGTCAAGGACACTTAAATCCTGTGTTGTCGTTATTTAGGAACAGATCTGAACCTTTAATTGCAACATAGGCATGAGAATGTAGCCCTATATACATTTCTGGAGATCGTGAATTATGTAGCCAGACAAATGAATGGCTGCATTTCATCTTTAAAACGAATCCTACGGAGCGGTATGACATCATTTTTGCGCTTTTCAGCTGACCGATTACTAGGGCCAGATGAAATCTGCGGACATTTTTTGCTATTTCTGCGAAGTATTTTGTTAAAAATCTGTGGAATTATTTTGGGAGTATCATGACTAAAACCTTCATATATAAAATAAAAAGTATTACCTTTTTAACTTTTATTTAATGTTTACATTACGAATCCAATTAGATCAACTTTCTTTGGTAAACAAAGTAAGTCTCTCGTTTAAAGGGCACATACATGACCCCTTTTTTTTATATTTAATATAAGTCTTTTGTGTCAGCAGAATTTGTCTGTAAAGTTTCAGCTCAAAATACCCATCAGATTATTAATTATAGCTGTTTAAAGTCCTTCGATTATAGCCCTAAACAAATTTTTGCTGTTTTTGGCGCTAGCCCTTTAAGAATAGTCCTCCCCGCCCACCGTTCCCGTCAGCGTGCCTCAATCTCCGCCCTCGGCTGCGTCAGACACACAGACACAACAGGAACAGATCTGAAAGAAGCAGATGTCACTACGTTTAAGAAATACAACAGTAAGAACTTTACCAAAGACTGTTTAATGTGTTTTTTAAGGAGTTGCAACGATGAGACACACTCAATGCAGTAACAGAGTTCGTTCGCGCGCGCGCGCACATACACAAACACACACACACACACACACACACACACACACACACACACACACACAGCGCGCATTGAGCTTCGCACTGATTTGCAAGCAAATGTGAAAGGATACGAGTTTAATCTCCACTGCTGTATGGATATCTGTATGTTAATGTACTAAATAAACCTGATTTAATGTCAACAAACCGAGATTGAAGCGTATTTTTTGCTTACACGCGGCTGTGGTGATGAAGTAAAGCTGAAGTAAATGGCTGTAGTTTATTACAAACATGCACTGTTTTAAACACGTGTTAAACTTGTGAAACTCACTCTTGATCACATTCGATGATGATTAATGACCTTCCCGAACTGAACAGACCTTTTATTCCCGGTTGTTTTGCGCACGTCCTGTCTTGTTGATATAATTATACACGTTACTACGGAGACATGTTAATACGCAGCTGTCAATCAATTCGGTGGGCGGAGGGACCCGCACTCCTACGTAGAGTTGCGGTCGATCTCAAAACCGCTCCAATTGGTCCACCGTTTTTATGCTGTTAAATTGAAAAAAAAGGACTGGGTGTGTTTGTATCACCCCAAAATGACCGTCTATACACTATAACTACACATATGACTGTCCAAACAGCTTAAAAAGTAGATTTTTCATCAAAGGTGCCCTTTAAATCTCTACTAAAAGACAGAAAATAGTACTTTACAAACTGTATTGTAAATAAATCATATGAATATTTTCATATTAGTCAATATTATTACTGAAATTAATTTGAAAACTGAATAAATCTAAATTTACACACATTAACACCAGTAAATAAACAGAATCAATGATGGGCTAAAAATCTGCGGAAATCTGCACGCGCAGGTTGATTCAGTGATTTTAATATCATGTTTACTTTATTTATCATTTTAATACTTTCATGTATTCAAACTTTCATTCAAATACTGGGTTCCACACAATTCCTTCATGTCGTCCCAACACAAATCAATTCAAAATCAAGTTTACTTAATAGTTTTTACAAATTTAAGGGGATTGAATATAGACCAATTAAGTTGTACCCCCAAAAAGTTAAGAATTGTCTTGTTTCAGTTCATTTTAAATAAGTAGTCTTTTTTTGAGTGTAGAAAGATATTTTTATTTTAATTCATTCAAAATACAAAAAAAAAAATCTAACTACACAATTTCAAAAAAAAAAAAATATTTTTGTTTCTCTGTTTCTATTTTTGCTCTTTTCAAAACATTTTTATGTAATATTTTAACATAAAATCTGTATACATTTTAACATTTTAGTCAGTGAAAGATCAGGGTAAAAATTAAATTAAATAAAAAAAAATTATAAATAAAATAAAATATATTTTATATATATATATATATATATATATATATATATATATATATATATAT
>CAIGQQ010000001.1:1780258-1814142 GCA_903798035.1 Danio albolineatus | reverse complement strand
TATATTATATTATATTATATTATATTATATTATATTATATTATATTAGGGATTAATGGGTAAAACCGAGTGGTTTTAAGAGAGGTGGCAATGTATAAAATGTTTAAAATGAAATGGCTTAATATTTAAGAACTGCACAGTTATGCTTCAAAGGTCTTTTAATATGTTATCAAATGATTTTTGTTATAAATATGCCTGATGTTTTTTGGTAAATACTAGTAATGCTGGTTATTATGATCAATGCACAGACCATGGATAAGTATGCAGTTAGCTTATTCTAAGCTGTATTAAAAGATCATATTAAGCGTTATTATTTTATATTAGGGATTATTGGTTGAAACCGAGTGGTTTAAAGAGAGGTTGTAATGTATAAAATATTTAAAATGACATTACTTAATATTTTAGGACTGCACAGGGATCCTTCAAAGATCTTTTAATAAGTTTTCAAATGATTTTTGTTATCCTGAGAGGGCACAAGAATCCTTCAAAAGTCTTTTAATATGTTATCAAATGTTTTTTGTAATAAACATGCCTGACAACATTTGTTGGTATATCCTGCTAAGGCAGGTCATATGACCAATGCACAGACCACAGATAAGTATGCAACAGTTAGCTTATTCTGAGCTGTATTAAAATATCATATTAAGTGTTATTATATTATATTAGGGATCAGTGGGTGAAACCGAGTGGTTTAAAGAGAGGTGGTAATGTATAAAATATTTTAAATGACATTACTTAATATTTTAGAACTGCACACTCTCAGAAATAAAGGTACGCAAGCTGTCACTGGGGTGGTACCTTTTTAAAAGGTACACATTTGTACTTAAAGGGTCCATATTGGTACCTCAAAAATATATATTAGTAAATTTTAAGAGGAACATATTTGGACTTTTTAATATGTACCCTTGAGATAGTAATATGGGCCTTAAGGGTACAAACCTTTTTTTTACCTTTTGAAAAGGTACCACCCCAGTGACAGTTTGCGTACCTTTATTTCTGAGAGGGCACAGGGATCCTTCAAAAGTCTTTTAATTTGGTATCAAATGTTTTTTCTAATAAATATGCCTGACAACATTTGTTGGTATATCCTGCTAATCCAGGTTATCATGACCAATTTACAGACCCCAGTTAAGTATCAAAGCGACAGTTAGCTTATTCTAAGCTGTATTAAAAGATCATATTAAATGTCATTATATTTTAAGGGATCAAAAAATATCTTGTTGACAAATGGGTAAAACTGAGTGGTTTAACGAAAGGTGGCAATGTATAAAATCTTACTTTTATGTTCATATTTTATTTTTTATTTTTTACTTTAATTTTTATCAAAGTTTATTCATTAAAGTTTATTTGTATAGCACTTTTCATAATAAATATTCTTTCAAAGCAGCTTTACAAAAGATGCACGTCATCAGTCAAATTGGGAAAAGTGAAGGTTGTTAGTTACCATAACTTTATTAGCTACTAAAAACTAATTAACTAGCAACTAATAGCTTTTAACAGTTATTATATAGTTATTATATAGTTATATAGTAGACTGCACATGGATCCTTCAAAGATCTTTTAATATGTTATCAAATGGTTTTGGTTATAAATATGCATGGCAATATTTTTTGCTGTGAGTATATTATTTTTTACACTGAATGACACTTTAGTACATGCATTCTGTAAAATATGGATTGAAAAATTGGAAGTGTCCTTAACAGATTTTACATTTTGCTAATTAATGCTATTATTTTACGCTGTATTATGTGATATCTTTAAGTCATTACATATAACCAATAGTAACTTTTGATGATTTTTGATGATCTCATAAATGTAAAACATAAAAATCAACAGTAATACCAACAGTTTGGTCCATTATATGTACTTTTGCTGGTGTTTTTCTTAGTATTAATACTATTAATATCTCCTAATACTTCAAAACACTAGTGCATTAACCTTAAATAAAATTATTTTAATTTTTAGAAATATATACAGTATATTTAGAAATGTTTCTACTGTATTTTTAACAGTAAATTTCTGGCAACTATTAAATAGCAATCAAAATAATCTCTAATTTTGAAATTCATTATGAGAAACGCACAATTTTAGAGTCATTAAGCTTGAGAGGAGTTTTGGATGACCATAAAGTGTTTATTCTTCTGCAGTTGAATGTTTGCTGCTAAAAAAATATTAAAACTTACTTCATAAACTTCATCAATTCGTAATCCAATGTAATTTCTCTCCCATACATTATGATTCATCTTTAATTAATAGCCTTTCCACAGTTTCTCTCTTAAACTTAAATGTATGAAGTGTAATGTGAGCTGCTGAGAATATAAGCTTACGTCTTTTATCTCCTGATGGATTGACAGATTCGCCAGTTGTGGACTGTTCTCAGTTTAACTCCTGTGATTCCTGCATCAGCGGAGACCCGGCCCTCAACCTGACAAGATGTGTTTGGCAGAGCTGTAATGACGGTAAAAAACACATGTATTATATTTAGTTTAGATGTATTCTCCTGTGCAATGTCTATGTTGTTCACACACACACACATATACAGAGGATCCCGCTGATGGACATGTGATCCTAGCCATGGAGAGCGATCTCAGGAACAACCTGGTGAATTATTCAAACACGGGCACACGCACAGTTACAGCTGCCGTCCACACAGACATCAGTGTTAGTAAATAATTCAACACCATTATCTAGCCTCCTGGAAATAAGTGTGTGAGAGAGAGAAGAGAGAAGAGAGAGATGTTCAACAAGAAGCAGCATCTTTTAGTCTGTTCATGCTCTGTTGCCAAGGTAACCAAATCTGAAACATGGTTTCTCTCGCTCTGTCTCTCTCTCATGGACCCATTTCTGAAATATAACTAGACTTGCATGCTGACAGTGCCCATCGATTTTCACACAAACACAAGCATTTAAACAGGGATATTCCATAGACTTGTTTTGATATACAGCTAGATATGGCAGTATTATTTACTCTTTAAAGATGACCTATTATGTCCCTTATTACAAGATGAATAATAAATCTCTGATGCGCCTAGTGTGTGTTAGGCATCGGTCGGTATAAGATTCTGATGGTATGATAACCTTGGATAAAAATATCACGGTTTCACGGTATGACGGTATTGTGTTTACTGCTCTAAAATATATTCTCTTATATTTTTCCTTTGTTTTTAAATATATTTTTCCTTTATTTTGAGAAACATTTAAAATATTTTGCAGCAGTAAACATGTCAGGCTAAATAATTACTATGAATCATTGACTTCTGCGGTCTTCATTTGTTTCAAAAACACAAATGTCTTTACAATTTACACCTAAAAAACAACAAATAAAATGTAAATAAAAAAATCTTACACATAGCTTAGGAACAGTAGGAGAACATTTTGGGGGTATGAAAACCTTGACTTTTACATACCGCGGTATACCTTGAAAACGGTTATCGTCTCATGCTGAATTCACACCAGACGCGGCACGCGCGGCAAAATCGCGTTATTCGCTCGTAAATAGACACGTAAACATTTGAGTTTACTCGCTTCATTCGCGAGTACAAATCCGCTTCATTCGCGCATCAAATCTGCTTCATTCGTGCGTCAAATTGACTTGAGAAAAGACGCGGATTCGCCTGATGGGCAGGGCTTTCCTGTCTATGTGTGACTGTAGCTTTATTCCTAAATGGCTAACAGGGGTTTTATAGAGAGAATAACTGTGTTAATGTGCTTTATGAAGGCTGAAACACAGCGTTCATTCGTTTGGAGCTGTATATGAGACCACTAGATTATTTGGTGCACGGAACTCTGTGAGCTCATAAACTCCTCCAAACACTGAACCTGGATGATGGAAGTTTTCAGCAGTGCTTCTGACTGAGTTGAGCCGAGTATGATGAACTGTTGTCGGTGTCAGCTGGAGGATTTCCCCCCGAGACACCCTCAACAGGCGCTACGTCATAATCACACCCCCACAAGAGCAAGCTCCTGATTGGTTAACGCGGCACGAACGACCGCTGAAGTTCAGATTTTCAAACTGAAGCGATGCGCGCGAATTGCGCGTTAAACGCGTCAAACACTCAATTCACGCGGCGCCATTCGCGCGTATCGCGCCATTCGCGCAATTCGCGTCATTCACGCCGTGCCATTCACGCGTATCGCACCGCAGCATGCCTATTCGCGCCTTTGCATTGACTTAACATGTAAATGACTCGCGCTTGACGCGTCTTCCGCGTCTGGTGTGAATGCACCATCAGGCTAATTTATGTCCTGCCGCAAAATTACTTTAATTTATAATTTTAGTGATCTGCTTGACGTACAGTAGGTCAGTTTATTTTTATGCTTTTAATGAAGTAGCATTCGAGCTCTTTAGACCATGCGCAGGACGTTTCTCCATGTTTCACTGGTAATGTCTTTAAGTAAATAAACATTTAGGCCTATTTAATTATTCGATTAATATTTATGGACAATAATTGAGAGATAAAATTAGATAGTAAAATACAACGAAAATGTAAATGAAAACGTAAATGAAAAAGCTTATTGGGTAACTGTTTTAGTCACTTTAAAATACCAAACACTGTACATCTCTCTATTTCAAGGCTAAAACACTGCTTTATATATTTGTTTATTTAGGCCTATTTTTATGTATGTTTGTACCTACTTTCATTTTAGTTGTCGTTTATTTTAGTGGTCTTTTATTTCTTTAATTTTACTTTTTCCAAAATGAATCTTCATTTCATTTAACACATTTACAATAATACTAAAGCTGTTAACAAGTTTTTAATGATTAATGAAGCAATTATAAAGTTTTGTCCTATTATTTCATCTTCAGAAGTAGCAGGGTATTTACAGCTACTCTATATTTCTGCCCGTTCGCATCCCGTCCCCTTGTGCACCCTGGCGGCAAAGTCGCAAACTGCAGTCATCCCTTAAAACACGTTCTCCCGCGGCGGCGGTACTTGCCACGGCAGTAATGGCCATATTAAAGTAGTACCTACTGTATGTAAAGTTTCAGCTCAAAATACCACAATAATCTTTTTTGAGCTCTTTGAAACTGCCCTTTTTAGGCTTCGATCTAAATAGTGAAGTTTTTGGTGACTGTCGCTTTAAATTCATATGAGATTGTGCTCTTTTCAGAAGAGGGCGGAGCTATAAATGCCTATGGCTGTTTCTCAATTCCAAGAACGCAGAGAACGGACTCGTGTTCTTGTGGAGACCGGTCTTGCCAGGTCACATCGGGAGAACGAACTCTGGAGACCGCGAGGACAGAGAACGCGTCCTCTGAGAAATGAGATGCTGCGTTCTTCCTGATGGTCACGTGACCCTCACGCATCTTTAACCGAAAATTATTTAAACCTTACAGCATTCATACAACAATTTATTATTTTCCCCATTTCACAATATATACTCTGCATAAAGACTTTACAAATATATGTTTCACAATATAAATAAAACAGATTTAATCACGAATTTTAACAAATAAACACTCTTAATGTGTTTATGCCTTTATTAAGATGTTCACGTTAATGTTTACTTTCACCGTCTCATTTAGGGAAACTCCTGAGGTAAATAAGTATATCTCTTAACTTTAATAATAAATCTATACGAAATGCTGCACTTCCCACCTCCAGTCGCAATGACTTCTGGGACTTCTAGAGCAAGTTTGGCGGTCAAGTCTGCATCGGAGCGTCCTCGATATCAAGAACACATCCGGGAATTTTCACGCGTCCTCCGTTCTTGCGGTCTTGAGTACTGGAACTGAACTTTGGCGGATGATGATGACGTTACACAAGAACACAAGGACGCAAGACTGCTGAAGAACGCATATTGAGAAACAGCCTATGTATCAGCATAGTGGCAGATAGGGATGGGCGATACCAATATTTTTGTTTCCGATTCGATACCAAGTATTTCGAGACAAGTATCATCGATATCGATACTTAAATCGTACTTATCAATACTTAAATGAAATAATTTATAGTGATTTTTTAAATCATCTTTATTATTATTATTATTATTATTACTATTATTATTATCATTATAAAATAAAACACAATTCTTTTTTATATTTATTAAAATTACAGATCTATAATTGGCTAAACAGCACCATATATAATGAAAAATAATACACTGCACAACTGAATTTCTTCACCTAATTTAAAGGTCAAAGAAGCAGAACATTGGATTAAATCTTAAATTTCAGTTGCAATACTCATTTGTGCTTTCAGATTTTAATCAGGTTCCAGGTTTTTGTGAAGAAACAACTGAATTTTTTTCCCTTTAGCCGACTACTTTTACGATAGCTCCAGATTATACTTCGTTTACGTTCAGTCATAATGTTATCAGCTCCGCTCTCGAGTTTTAATACCCCCACTGGGTGTGTGTGGTGTCTGTATCCCTGTGCCGTGAGATAACACTGACCTATCAGCGGAGATACAGTGGAAGAATATTATAGTTCCCATTCGTGTTCCAATATGCGGCGCTATAATTAATTAGATATATTAAAATCTCTGATCACTCAGTAAGAAAAAAAAACCAGAAAAGATCGATGCTTTTACTTAAGGATCGATCCTTTCGATACATTCCCAGTATAGAAAATATCGATACTTCAGGATCGATCCGCTCATCCCTAGTGGCAGATTCAAAAGTCTAATGGCAGACAGCTGCTTCTCACTCAGGGCTGTTCATGCTAATGAGAGAGAGATCGTCACAGATGGGCGGGGCTTTCCCCCTTTGATGACATTTACAAAGGGAGAATGTCAATCAAAGTGTTTCTGCAGACTGTTTATAAAAAATATAATTAATTAATATTTACCATTAGAGGCTGGATATATTCACACACTGTTGCCAAACAACTGTGTTTAAACCCCTTATAAAAGTGATTTTTGCATAATAGACCCATTTTAAGAGTGTTTGATTGTTTGAATTAAGGGATAAAAAAATCACAATGTTATTATGAACAGACAGCAGATATTTCACATCATTTTTGCTCCAAGTTAAAGAGTAGTGCAAAAATTTCTTCAAAATCTGACTAATTTATTTACTCCTTGTTCTTTATATTAACCATCAGAATGAATGAATGAATTAATGAATGAATAAATAAATAAATAAATAAATAAATGCATGAATGAATGAATGAATGAATGAATAAGTGATTTAATTCTTGTAAAGGGCTATCCAACACTGAATTTTAACATTTAGTAGTGAGTATAACTTTATTTAATATCATTTACTATACAAGATGTTGCCTTTGTGTGGTCAAAGTAAAGGATGTAAAAAAAATATGGGTATAAACAAGCAAAATAGTATAAACAAGGATGTTAATAATGCACTATGCCAGTGGTTCTCAAACTGTGGTACGTGTACCACTAGTGGTACATGGGCTTCCTTCTAGTGGTACTCGGAGGAATCTCTGAGTAATTAAAGTTAAAAAATTAACACACTTTTAACCCTTTGACGCATACGATAACACTGACGTGATCAGTAAATAAATTTTAATAGGCTAAACCTTTTATTTTATTTTCAATTTTCTAGTGTTTGTTATGTATCTATCATTTGAAGCAAATTTCCTCCGCATATTTGTAACTGTTGTTGGGGCGTATCTCTCACTTTATATCCCAATGTTGACAGGTATAATTTAATCACTTAATTTTTTGACACACAATGCCTACTCTAATGCAGTAAGTAGATCTAATTTCTAATTTAAATATGTAAATTCAGTTCATATATTTAAAATGCAAATTAATGTTTAGATTTTAAAGACAAATAAGTTATATGTATATACATGCAACATATTTCAAAAAGAGTTTATATATGAATATGTTGACATATAGCCTATATTTATGAGGTCCAAGGAACTTGATGAATAGGCTACTTTATGATCATACTTTTTAGTTTTCTTTTTACTTTTTAAGTACAGTGCTATTTTTAATTAACTTTAAAAGCACACTTTAATTTAAATTTTGACAATTATTTATTGTTTTCTTACCTGTAAGCACAGTACAGTGTTAATGTTCAAACTATTTCAAATGTTTAAAGTGGCTGACAATAATAAATATTCATAATATTAAGAATTAATCTGCCACATTTTTGAACTGAGCTGTAGCGGCTTGATTAGGCCTACTTTGCTAATTTAGTACTCAATACTGGTCATTATGGTGGTACTTGAAGAGACAGTTTTTTTCTGAGGTGGTACTTGGTGAAAAAAGTTTGAGAACCACTGCACTATACACTACTGTACTATACTTACTGTACTATTATAACGCATTATACCATAGGATAAGTAAATATAGCCTACATTCCAACCTCATTCCTTTAAAATGAGCCCAAAAAATCTGAATTATTAGATTAAATGTCACAATTAACATTATAATACCTTGTTCTGTGGTGATTAGTTAGACACAGACTATTATTGAGACGCAAACTAGAGTATTCACTAAACAATCTAGTGTTTTGTTTTGTTTGGTTTTAATAACCTCATAAAACATAAAATAAAAGCAATAGATAAATAAAAAGCAGAATATAAAATGTAGCACATCGACTGTTTTCACAGCCGGAAGCCGTCGACGCCATGTTAGCGTCATGTTTCTTTTTTATGACAGGGATGAGTCTGTGAGGAACAGAATGATAGTGAATTGTACAGTTCGATGAATAATATTGTTACTTAACAACATACCGTATGTTTAGATCGGTTTAGATGGCAAAACGTCTTTAGCAAAAACGTGTGAATTCACATGATGCTTGGTTTTTCCTCCGTAGATTCGTTTTCATCCGCGTTAAATTCAATGTGAGGTCAATTGACCAATCAGAGTCAGGTGTTACTGTTAGCGTACTGCGTGACTGTGGCTAAATCAATGTCATAGATATATACACGACTGGATGTAAAAAAAAAAAAATATATATATATATATATATATATATATAATATTTAATTATGCTATTTGTTATGTGTATATATAATGTAAACATGTTATATATTTTTTTTTTCCAGGAAATGACACGAGATGTATGTCTGACACTGACGACTATGGAGGCTGCTCTGTCTACAACGAGACGGGCTTGTGTCAAAGTAAGCAAAATAAACAAATAAATATTATATAATCTATAGATGCTATAATCTAATAAATGATCTAGTCATATAATCATAAACTGTATATGTATTTGCAAATGAGTGAGCCTGCTTGCTAACAGTTTGTGTTTATATTGTGGCAGATGGTGGATCTGCTGATAGTGGTGGCACAGGTGAGGCTTTTGATTTTCACTGTATATCATTTAACTTATTCGTTTTTTATTGTATATACAGTAATTCATATATTTCTTAAGTGATGTTTAATGTAGTGGCGTAGTGGGTAGCACCATTGCCTCACAACAAGAAGGTCGCTGGTTTGAGCCTCGGCTGTGTCAGTTGGCATTTCCGGGTGGAGTTTGCATGTTCTCCCCGTGTTTGCTTGGGTTTGCTCTGGGTGCTCTGGTTTCCCCCACAAGTCCAAAGACATGTGGTATAGGTGAATTGGGATGGCTAAATTGCCCGTAGTGTGTGAATGAGTGTGTATGGATGTTTCCCAGAGATGGGTTGCAGCTGGAAGGGCATAAAACATATGCTGGATAATTGGTGGTTCATTCCGCTGTGGCGACCCCAGATTAATGAAGGGACTAAGCCGAAAAGAAAATGAATGAATGAATGGATAAAGTCCAACACTAACATAAGTTCTCTTAGTTTAGCTGGATATAAAAAAAAATTAAGCTCAATATTATTAGCCGCCTTAAGAATATATTATTTATGTTCAATTTGCTACAGAACAACTTATCTAGTTAAGCTTTTACATTGCACTTTAAGCTGAATATCTCACAAAATAGCTAGAAAAATATTAACTGTCATCTTGGCAAATACAAAAATTGTTATTAGAAATTAGTTATTAATTGTTATTAGAAAAAATATATTTTTAAAATAGTATCTCCATTTAACATCACTTGGGAAATATTTTTTTGATAATTAAAAGTTTACTAAAGGGATAATAATTTAGATTTCAACTTTTTTTTACTTATTGTTTTTTTATTTCCAGTTTTATTTTTCAATATATGTAAAACTAATTTAATTGAAAAAAACATTAGTTTTACCTGACCAAAAGCAAACAAAAAAACTTAATATCAGAGAAATAATAATAATTAAATATTATATTCATGTTATGTTTATTATTTGTAATTATATAATTCATTCATTTATTTTCTTTTCGGCTTAGTCCCTTTATTAATCTGAGGTCGCCACAGCGGAATGAACCGCCAACTTATCCAGCATATGTTTTATGCAGCGGATGCCCTTCCAGCTGCAACCCATCACTGGGAAAATCACACTCACTGTATCACTCATCATCACACACTCATTCACACACATACACTACAGACAATTTAGCTTGCCCAATTCACCTATAGCACATGTCTTTGGACTGTGGGGGAAACTGGAGCACCAGGAGGAAGCCCATGTGAACACAGGGAGAATATGCAAACTCCACATAGAAATGCCAACTGACCCAGCTGTATAAAACATATGCTAGATAGGTTGGTGGTTCGTTCCGACGTGGTGACCCCGATGTATAATGGGACTAATCTGAAGGAAAATGAAAGAATGAATTATATTATACATTTAAAAACAACTAAAAAACAACAGAGAGATAGACCAGAAAAGGCCCCCAATTTTAGTTATATAATAGTATTTTCTCAGTATATTAATTATAATTTTTTGCCTTTTTATTCTCATGTTTGACACACAGATAACACGACTCCAGGCCCTCAGTTCTCCCAGGCATCCTTCGATCTGTCCAGCTTCATTGGGGGAATCATCCTTGTGCTGGTGTTACAAGCTGGAGGATTTTTTGCAATGCGGTTCCTCAAAACAAAGGACAGCACCTATGAAACTATGTGAGTAATCTAAACATCTAAACATATGGTTGTTGAGCATAACAGCAGCTTCATTCTGCATGTGTATGTTTTATAATGTTTTCTTATTATCTTTTACAGTGATCAACCTCAATGAGATGAACAGGAAAAGAAATTATAGCACAGAACATAAAATGAAGCATATTTTTGAGGAAATTAATGTTGCGTTGGCGAAAAGTCTATATGAATTTTTCTTTCTGCTGGTCTTAAAGGGATAGTTCACCCCAAAATTAACATTTTATAACCATTTGCTCACCTTCTAGTGGTTTATTTTGATCACAAAAGAAGATATTATGAAGAATGTTGGAAACCTGTAACCATTGACTACCATAGTAGGTAAACAAATACTAAGGAAGTCAATGGTTACCGGTTTCCAACATTTTTCAAAGTATCTTCTTTTGTGTTTAACATATGAAAGAAACTCAAACAGGTTTGTGACAGGTAAAGGGTGCGTAAATAATAAAATAAAATCAGTTTTGCGTTAACTATCCCTTTAAAACCTTATTATTTTTATTGTTTGGTTCAGTTATCACAACTATTGTGTGTGTGTATGCGAAATATGAAAAGAAAAGACAAATATACCAGAGGATTATTCACGTTTGAGTGTTATCTGTTTGGGTTATTTATTTTCTCTCTTGTTAATTGATTTAAAACAGTATTGAGCTATGTCATATTCGAGAGTCATTGCATGCTCTTCTATAGCTTTTTATTAAATGCTATATGTTTTGTAGGTAATTACTTCGAGTCATGTTGCAATAAGTTTGTTATTTCTTTATGAAAAATGAAGCAATAAAGTGGGATGTTATACATTATTGACCCTGCAGGTGTCAGCAGAATGCAATCTATAAAACTATCTAGAGCTACTCTTTATATCTGTTTCTTTTATGTACTGTATGTGAAAAAATTATTATTATTATTATTATTATGGGCGCCACCGTGGCGTAGTGAGTAGCACGTTCGCCTCACAGCAAGAAGGTCGCTGGTTCGATCCCCGGCTGGGCCAGTTGGCATTTCTGTGTGGAGTTTGCATGTTCTCCCCGTGGTTGCGTGGGTTTCCTCCGGGTGCTCCGGTTTCCCCCACAGTCCAAAGATATGCGGTACAGGTGAATTGGGTAAGCTAAATTGTCCAGTGTATGTGTGTGAATGAGAATGTATGGATGTGTTTCCCAGAGATGGGTTGTGGCTGGAAGGGCATCCGCTGCATAAAACAAATGCTGGATAGGTTGGCGGTTCATTCCGCTGTGGCGACCCCGGATTAATAAAGGGACTAAGCCGAAAAGAAAATGAATGAATGAATTATTATTATTATTATTATTATTATTATTATTATTATTATTATTATTATTATGGTCGTTTTTTAAACTCGGTCTTTTACACTTAATCGAATAAATTAAAGAAGACCTCAAAGTAAAGTCAAAGTCTCTTTCTTAAAACAAAAACAGAAAATACCCTTTAATATTGATTAAAATAATTACAATTACAAATAGTGTATATTATTTAAAATAATGGCAAATTAATCTCTCTAGTTAAAATATATTTTATTGGAAACAACACTTTTTTGCAGTATTGCCAAAGCATTTTAATATACACTCACCGGCCACTTTATTAGGTACACCTGTCCAACTGCTTGTTAACGCAAATGTCTAATCAGCCAATCACATTGCAGTAACTCAATGCATTTAGGCATGTAGACATGGTCAGGACAATCTGCTGCAGTTCAAACCGAGCATCATAATGGAGAAGATGATTCAAGTGACTCTGAATGTGGCAAGTATTTCAGAAACTGCTGATCTACTGGGATTTTCACGCACAACCATCTCTAGGGTTTACAGAGAATGGTCTGAAAAAGCGAAAATATGCAGTGAGCGGCAGTTCTGTGGGCGCAAATGCCTTGTTGATGCCAGAGGTCAGAGGAGAATGGCCAGACTGGTTCCAGCTGATAGAAAGGCAACAGTAACTCAAATAACCACTCGTTACAACCGAGGTCTGCAAAAGAGCATCTCTGAACGCACGTCCAACCTTGAGGCAGATAGGCTACAGCAGCAGAAGACCACACCGGGTGCTACTCCTGTCAGCTAAGAACAGGAAACTGAGGCTAAAATAAGTACAAACCCACCAAAATTGGACAATAGAAGATTGGAGAAATGTTGCCTCATCTGATGAGTCTCGATTTCTGCTGCGGCATTCGGATGATCGGGTCAGAATTTGGCATCAACAACATGAAAGCATGGATCCATCCTGCCTTGTATCAATGATTGGTGGTGTAATGGTGTAGGAGATATTTTCTTGGCACTCTTTGGATACATTAGTACCAATTGAGCATCATGTCAACGCCACCTGAGTATTGTCGCTGACCATGTCCATCCCTTTATAGCAGGATAACACACCATGAAGCACGAATCATCTCAGACTGGTCTCTTGAACATGACAATGAGTTCACTGTACTTAAATGGCCTCCACAGTCACCAGATCTCAATCAAATAGGGCACCTTTGGGATGTGTTAGAACAGGAGATTCGCATCATGGATGTGCAGGTGAAAAATCTGCAGCAACTGCGTGATGCTATCATGTCAATATGAACCAAAATCTCTAAGGAATAATTCCAGTACCTTGTTGAATCGATGCCAAGAAGGATTAAGGCAGTTCTGAAGGCAAAAGGGGGTCCAACCCAGTAAGTGTACCTAATAAAGTGGCCGGTGAGAGTATATAAATATATAAAATATTAAGGGAGACACAGTGGTTAGCAGAAAGAAGGTTATTTTTCTTATGCCACTGGTTGTTTAAAAGAAAAACTCATTTAATTTTGACACTATTTTTTACTTATCTTGAAAATGCTTCTTGATATAAAATTGTTTAGATAATTGAACTAGAACTCAAATACAAAAACTCTATGATTACTCTATTATTCTATTTAGCACAGAATGTTTTGATTCTCAGTTCACTTGAAGTAAAAAATGAATAGACTCCCAGCATGTATAGCAGTGAAGGAATTTCAAGGTTATATGAGGTAAACTCCCTCTTTCTCTTCTGTTTTGGTGTGTGGCTTGAAAACAGGATGGGATGCGGAGCTTGAAAAAAACATGAGCATCTGTTAGACTTAGTCTTCAGATTTTCAATGCCGTCAGATATCTCTAAGTCCCTTTACATGGCTGTGGGGAGAATGAAGAAACACAGTCTCATCCAAACTCAACTGTCTATTGCTTATTAGAATACAACTCATATATTATATACCAACACTCTAATTACTGTCAAATTTACTATATTTACTACTACTGCTGTAGTCTTACAGCACAATTGTAATTGTTAATTTACAGTGCACTTGTCAATTTCACCAGTAACACAGTAAAATTGCCAGTAATACTGTAAAATTACAAGTGCACTTGTAAAACAATAGCATAAACTCCACACAGAAGGGCCAACATGCTGTGAGGCGACAGTGCTAGCCACCGTGCTGCCTCAGTCTCATTCACTTCCATTGATTTTTAGCTGTAAAAACACTCGTAATGCTGATTGACCACCAAACTGGTGTTTTCTTGAATTCAGTTTGACTGTTTACTGGGATTTATTACTGCTATAGTGATTTAGCAGCAAATGAAACAGAAGTTCCAAGCAAAGTTTACCTCTAATCCTGCTTCAACACACTTACCTGTAGATTTTAAACCAGCCTAGGGCACTCAATTGATTAGGTGTGTTTAATGGGGTTAAAGTATACATGAAATCTAAATTAACCATATTGATTTTCGTAGCTCATATTGCTTATTTTGTAGTGAACAATTCATCTGTGCATGTCATTAGGAAAAATAAATCATGTTTGTCCTTGTAATCTTGAATTGAAATCTAAAAATACACTTCCTGCTTGTTTTCAGTTAAATTCTCAGATTAAGTATGTCTGAGGTGTGGGCGTGGCTAACATAATTAACCATGCCCCTCCAGCCGTCATTGATAAGAGACAGAAATGGTGAGGAGGAGCAGTCTGTTAGGTTGTAACTTTCCCTAAACCATTTTCCCGATCTTTTTGAATAAAATAGCCTACTTTACTACATCCAATAAGCTCGCAGTAGAAAAATAAGCCACGCCCACTACTTTCTCATTTAATATTCCTCAGGGAACTGCATCACATCCCACATACCAAATGGACTTGGCCCAAATGGGGCCTTATTATGGCACTGCTGGCTTGTTGCGGCACTAGCATGCAAAATGTCCGCTGAATGTGGGCCATACATGGCAATGATGGCACTGCATACATGACGGCAAACTACATTTGGGCCAGTTGTGGATGAGAGATGTGTGACCCAGATCAGTGTAGCGTTTGTTTACATAGTTTACGTAACATTAGGCTGGGTTAAGGCTCAGTTTTTGGGGTTTCTAGTTAATAAACTAATAGCTGAGAATCTGTACTAATAATAAACCTGTTTTGGCCCAGTTCAGTGCCAGTTAAGGGTGGTAAATTGGCTGAGATTCAGGCCGATTATGGCCCATGTGTGGCCCTTGTCTTTAATCCAGTTGTAGGCCACTTCAGGACCGTCATTCTTTGCAGTATTTGGGCCAAGGGAAAATTATTGTGTGGCCCAGAGCTGGGCTAGAAAACATTTACTATGTGGGAATATGGAGGAAACGGTTGCAGCTTGATTCATGTGGACTTTAAAGCTAATCTGTGCTGAGCTGTGGCCCTGCAGAAACTGAGTTTGACACCCCTGTTCTACTGTAGATGGCCACAGGAAAGAGCTTACTTCCGGATTGCAAAATAAGGGGAATATGCTGCAGCACTTGCAACTTCCTGTAAATTAAATCCAGTGAGAACAAGGACTTTGATGAAGGATTAGGCACTCCTTTTGGACTAGTGGCTGAAGAGCCCTGGTTGGTTGTTTGATTGCTTTTCAAGCACTAACATGTTCTTGTGTCTGCAACAGATGTTATGTCTGACGAGTTAAGGACAAACAGAACGTACCATAGTGGAACGGGGCAAAATGAGGTCATGTCACCATGACCCTAAAGATACTGTAGATACCATAGTCAAGGATTAATTGTGGTTTTGTCACCCTCGTGCAAATGCTAGTTTCTGAAAATAACATTTTGTATGATGAGCTGCGTATTTCTGTGGAAAAATACTACATTTACACCTAAAACATTTTAAACAAAAACAGGACAGTGATGATAAGAGTATGCATGAAATGAATGGGCCTAAGATATGCTTTAAAGAGAATATTAGAAATGCTGTCATCGTTTACTCATCCTCCATTTGATCCAGTTTCTTTCTTCTGTTGAACACAAAGGAATATGGAGGATGAATCTTGCAAAAATAATAAATAAATCTGTAAATATATAAAGAGATGAGTAAATAAATCCATGAATTCCTGCATAAATAAAATTTTAAATAAATATGCAAATAAATAAACATTCATTCATTCATTCATTCACTTTCTTTTCGGCTTAGTCCCTTTATTAATCTGGGGTCACCACAGCGGAATGAACCACCAACTTATCCAGCATATGTATTATGCAGCGAATGCCCTTCCAGCTGCAACCCATCTGGAGACATCCATACACACTCATTCACACACATACACTACAGACAATTTAGCCTACCCAATTCACCTATACCACATGTCTTTGGATTGTGGTGGAAACCAGAGCACCCGGAGGAAACCAACACAACCACATGCAAACTCCACACAGAAATGCCAACTTACCCAGCCGGGGCTTGAACCAGCGATCTTCTTACTGTGAGGCAAACGTGCTACCCACTATGCCACCGTGGCGCCCAATAAATTAACAAATAAAAATAAAAAAATCCTCAAATTCCTGCATAAATAATAGTGATGCAGGCAGATTCATTTCTTGAACGTATTCTGTATTTACTTTACCTCAGGTCAACATGCTAATGAGAATGAATGAATAAACGCTTGAAAGGGGGAAAATCAACTTTAAGCTTATCATTTTCTTAATCTCCCAGTATTCCTGTAAATTATATAATTATTTATATATTTATTAATGCAGGAATTTGTGGGCTCTTATATACATTTATTTATTTAATTGCATATTTATTTATTCATTAATTCATTTTCTTTTCGACTTAGTGCCTTTATTAATCTGGGGTCACCACAGCGGAATGAACCGCCAACTTATCCAGCATATGTTTTACACAGCCGATGGCCTTCCAGCTGCAACCCATCTCTGGGAAACATCCATAGCACGTCTTTGGACTGTGGGGGAAACCGAAGCCAACACATGCAAACTCCACACAGAAATGCCAACTGCTCCAGCTGAGGCTCAAACCAATGAGGCGAACGTGCTACTCACTGTGCCACCATGACACCCCATTTGGATATTTATTTATTTATTATTTTATTTGCGCAGGAATTTATGGAATTATTTATTAATTCATTTATATATTTGCATATTTATTTATTGTTTTTGCAGGTTTTGAGCTCCATAAAGGAAGATACTCTGAAGAATGTTGGTAAAAGAAAATATCCATTGACGTCTATAGTATTTTTGTTCCTACAATGTGTGTCAATGGGTGCTTTATACCCCAACACTGTTCAGCAATCTTGTTTTGTGTTCGAAAAAGAGAAAGAAATACATAAAAGTAATTAGTAATTAGTAAATAGCAAATTTTTTGTGTATTTAATTTTTTAACAAGCTTAAAGAACAATACTAATAATAAGTATGATAATCAGTATCTTTCTGTAAGAGATATGCGATTATACTTCGACGTCCACATGTAAATTATGCTATTTTTTAACATTTAAAAGCCGAGAAATTAGGTTTCGTTTCCCCTTTCTCAGCTGAAGCACAGGAAATAAGTTCCCTTTTGAATATACACGAAGCTGTCGTGACGTTTTAATGAATATTCAAATGAACACGCCTCCAAAAACAGCACACTCACATTTTGTTTCACACAGAACCTAGAAAAGCGTGCAGGTAGGCAAACGGATTATCATATTAACTCTTTGAAAAGCGACAACTTAACATTTAATTATTGTTTAGTCCAGTTGTTTTCATCGCATGTATCGACAAGCTAATAGCACGTGCTTCACAAACAATCTGATGACTTATTAACGTTAACTTCTCAACTATTTTATGTGTCGATTCTCTCATGTTGGGTTATAGATAATTTCTCCACGTTAGTTAACTAGATTTAAAGCCGTTAGTTATGGTTTTTAAAAATTTTCGCCTGCAAATTACCTTGTAATCGATATAACGTAGGACTGGATTAGTGTTAAGTCACTATACTTTTCCTTTAATGTAATGAGGCGATTATTTTGGTCATATATGCAAATATATCGTCATATAACGTTATGGAAACGAAGATTGTTGTCTGTCAGTCAACTTTTGCTTCACAAACGTTAGCTTTTGACTTTATTCCACGTTCACAAATTTATTTTCAGAACCAATTGTTAAAGGAACAGTGTCATACCCTATGTACATTTATTAATGATAAAAATACACTAGTTACACTACATTAAATCAAATAAACTTCGATTAAACTATAGAACACAGTATGTAAATGCCGCGGACGACTGCAAAGAATTAGCCTATGTGGTGTGAAAGCTAGCAGACCCCCTATTTACACATTTTATTACAGGGCCTGATCTTTATCAGCTGTTTTTTTGTGCCCTTAGGGATTCCCTTTAGTGAGAAAATAAGATTTGCAATAAAAACAAATACCTTTGATTGTTTTTAGCATTAGATTAGCTTTATTAAAGAGATAGTTTGCCCAAAAAAATGAAAACAACCTCATCGTTTAGTCTCACTCTACTTTTTTCTTCTTCTGTTAAACACAAAGGAAGATATTTTGAAGAATGCTTGTTGATGGTAATCATTGATTTCTTAAGTAGGAAGGAAATACTATGGAAGTCAAAGGGTTTCAGTAACCAACATTTTTCAAAATATCTTCTTTTTTGTTCAACAAGAAACTCAAATAGGTTGTGAACAAGTGAGGTAAGAGTAAATGATGGCAGATTTAACATTTTTGCGTGAAATTACCCTTTAAAAACAAATGTGAGGCTCATTTCTAGATATGCTTTTCACGCACAAAGGCAAGGCAAGTTTATTTATATGGCACATTTCATACACAGTGGCAATTCAAAGTGCTTTACATAAAAATTAAAAGACAAGAAAATAGATAATTAAATAAAAAGATAATTAAAAATGATAAAAAAACAGATTAAAATGTGTTAAAACAGGTTATAAATTTTCAGGTGGATGCTGCACATTGGTGGTGGCTAAGGAGATCCCCCCCCCCCCCCCCCCTACCCCCCCAATTGTGTAAAGTGCCCAGAAAAGCTCTATATAAATGTAAGGAATTATTATTATTATTATTATTATTACTAATATTATTATAAATGAATGAAAAAGAAAAAGAAAGACACTATAGTGTGATCTGTTGGACGTAGCACAGTGCTCATTCAGTAACGGCACAGCTAAACTGATGTGTTTTCAGTCTTAATGTGAATGCGTCTAATGTTGGAGCACATCTGATCATTTCAGGAAGCTGATTCCAGCAGCGGGGGGCCTGTTAGTAGCTGAAGGCCGATTCACCCTGCTTTGACTGAACTCTTGGAATTTCTAGTTTATATGATCCTAAAGATCTGAGTGATCTGTTAGGTTTGTGTTCAGTGAGCATAGCTGTAATGTATTGAGCTCCTAGGCCATTTAGTGATTCATAGACAAGTAGTAATACTCTAAAATCTATTCTGAATGTAACTGGGAGCCAGTGTAGAGACATGAGGACAAGTGTGATGTGCTCTGATTTTCTGGTTCTGATCAGAATCCTTTGCCGCAGCATTCTGGGTGAGCTGCAACTGTCTGACTGTCTTTTTGGGAAGGCCAGTAAGGAGGCCATTACAGTAATCCACCCTGCTGCTGATAAAAGCATGAACACATTTCTCAAGTCTTCATTGGAGACAAAGCATCTAATTCTTGGAATGTTTTTGAGATGATAGTATGCTGATTTACTGACTGCTTTGACATGACTATTAAAACTCAGATCTGACTCCAGAGTCACCAAAGCAGGAAATCCATGAAGATAATGTATATTTTGGCAAAAAGTAAATGCAGGAGTGTTTTTTTGCCTAACAATAAGTATGCTATTTAAAAAAAAATTATACGTTTTTTTTATGCTTGAAAGAACATACAAGCTACCAATAACATACACGCTACCAAGTAACAGTCGTAATAAAAGTCTTAATATAATTCCAAAATGTCGCTGCAGCAAAAAGAAAAAAATCTAATTATTATAACATCAAACCATAATAAATATAAATTATAAATACAGATAAAACAAATAAATATGAATAGTTAATTAAATAATGTACAGAAAACAAAAGGGGGCTCAGGTCTTCAAAAATGGCCTTCAAAATATTACTTAAAATGTAATTTGTTTCTTAGAATCTTAGAAATTACTTAGATTTATATATAGTGCATAAACTTCAGGGATTTAAAGAAGACCATTCATTCTTTTTGAAAAAAAGGAAATTTTGGGTTAAAAAAAATCTGCATTTAATATTAACATCATAATATTTTCAACCAAAGATTCTACATCACAATTCCTACAAAAGGCTAGGTATTTAACAATTTTAAAAGTCAGGTACATAAAACTTAACCTGTTATTATAAACATCCCTGTGGATAGCTTAAAAGTTTAGCCCATCTAAAGATTAGTTTTTTCCTTCTTTCTTTCGCCCTCTAGTTGTTTCTGGTGATCTTTTCAGCACTCCAGTCCGGTTATGTTTTCTTCCAGCTGCCCAGCAGGTTTGCTCTGACTAGCGCACTTACACTCATCCAATTAGGACTGCACAATATCTCGTTTCAGCATCGATATCGTATCTTAGTAAAGAGCCTGCCATGTTGTGTTCCAGGTGGGCACAGTCACCTGTACAAATCCCTGCGTTCATATCTGGACAATCAAAGCCGAGCACAGCCCATCATTGGTAAGAGAGATTCCTCCACTTTAAACAGCTGACATCTGATTTAAATGTGTGTATAAGAGCTGCACAGCATATAGTTTCAGCATCGACATCGCAATATGCGTATTCGCAATAGTCACATATCTGGAGTTGGAATTATTGCTAATGAGTGTTTTACAATTTACATTACATTTGATTATTTAATTATAGGGATGGGACAAAATAGCGATATTGTACTTTATCGTGATAATTTTGTCTGCGATACATTATAGATACCTTCTAGGTGGCAGTACATTTGGTGGCGCTTCTCACAATAGCAGAACAAAAACATATCCATGTTGCAATTCTATACAATATATGTGCTGTTAATAAAAGTAATACATTTTGTAACTTTTTGATGCAATTTTTCCTCTTTATTTACAAATATCATGATATTGTGGATGTTTTTCTTTTGATATATCGCTGATATTGAGATCTATCATTGGCAAAACATTTAATAATATCGTGTCATGTGTTAACCAAGCAGTAGCCTCCCGCTCTCCCTCAGAAAGCCAATACGGAAGTAACTTAAACTGCAGTTCACCGAAATTCTAGTCCTGGCTCCATAATAGATTTCTAATGAGCCCATTGTTAAAATGGCCGGCTTAATTGGAGAAAAAAGGTGTTTACAGCCTGGTACAAAGAACGATTTTGGTTCATATAGCTAATATTACCCTTCATGAAACTGTGAGGGGGTGAATTGTTCTTTTAACTCATCCGTTTCCTTTATATGAAGTTAAATTATGTCTGCATAATTAAGGGCGTGGCCAGTTGGTCGCCGTCACGTCACCTCAGCTGATTAGCCGCTGATCTCGGCATATTCGTCGTATTTTTGTGTTGTTTTATGTGGCTTTACACTGTCAGTTGCCTTTTGGAATTATTTCTTACAATTATCAGACAATATAGCATGCTGTGTGCACTTAATTGTGCTCACAAACCATTCACGTGGCCTCCGTTTCCCAGGTGAGTGAAATTACATCCTTATACCATCTCTATAAATGTATTTGTTTTATTTAGGATCATTTATAATGTTCTTTAGAGCTGTAATGCACTCCATAATCTGACAGATTGATTAGCTGTAGGCTCTATAACAGTCGTCTGAAGCGTTGTCATACAGTGTTCTGCATGGATTTCATCAATAGCCCTGCATTTACTAACACAGACTATATCTGAAGTGTCTGGATGTAATTCGCATTTTCCTCCTGTTGAAAAACGTCTTAAGAACAATGTTTAGTGGGTCAATGTGTTACAGCAGTGTTTTTAAAAGGCTAAACACTTTTATTAATATAGTAAAAAAACAAGCACATGTGGTCAGAACACAAACGAGTCGCAGGTAATGAAGTATTAAGCGTTTCTCCCATAGGAAAGCCCGCCTAATCAAAATGCCAGCATGCATCTGTAGCTACGCTCACACTCCGCCTCTTTGCCCTTGTTTGGTATGACGCGCGAACAAAGTGGCAATGGTTGGCCACGCCTACTGGTAGCCTGTTTTGGGTTCTTCATAAACCTATGGGTGATGTCACGGATACTACGTCCATATCTTTTACAGTGTTAATCGGTGATTCCCACCCCTATTCAATTACTGTACCTGATTATCAGACTACTGTTTGACTTTTCAGTAAACATTCTTATATATGTCTTATTTATTTTTGCTTGCAGTAAGTTTGATTCTCTCCACTACAAATTTATTCCAAATAATCTAATTGAATGATTCCATGCCAAATAGAGCTATTCAAGTCATCTGCTCAAATTGTATGTGTGTATATATCGCCGAAACATAAAATATCGCAATGTCAGATTTTTCGTGCAGCCCTAGTGTGTCTTTGACACTGTTTTAATGTTTCAGGTCTGAACTCCATCACTGAGGTGCTGACACACAGACATCCTGCTGTTTACTTCTGTGACGTTTGCTTTCTGAGACTAACCAAGGCTGATATTAGAAACCACATCATGGGCAGCATTCACAAATACAATTACACTGTAAGTTCCTTTCTTGTGATTAGGAGGTGACTGCTTTTGTATACATTTGAGGGCAAAATTATTAGTGAAGAAGAAAGTAAAGAAGCTCTTCTGTGAAATATTTATATATATTTTTAATATATTGGTCAAGTAATATTTAACGGATTTATGAAATTTTCACAGTATTTGCTAATATATATATGTATATTTTTTGTGAAAGTCTTATTTGTGTTGTTTTGGCTAGAATAAAAGCAGTTTTATAGTAGTTTGGTTTATTGGGAATTGTCTAATATCTGATTTAAAAAAACCCAATAATTTTAAGGTCAATATTGAGCTATATATTTTTTTTAAGAGTCTATAGAACAGTCCATCATTATACAATGACTTGACTACTTACACTAACATGCCTAATTAACCTAGTTAATCTTTTAAAAGGATAAAAGAAATCAGTTATTAGAAATGAGTTATTAAAACTATTATGTTAAGAAATGTTGAAAAAAAATTATCTCCATTAAACAGAAAATGGGAGAAAATTTAAAATAATTAAATTATTGAAAAGGAGAGTTTATAATTCTGACTTAAACTGGATTTATATCAGGAAATATAAAAAAGTGATTAATTTTCTGTTAATGTTTTACTTTTTGAACATTAAATGCCTTTATTGTGTTTGATATGATTCTACTATGAATTTTTTTTACCCTCACCCAAAAGCAATACTTTATTTAAAAAATGAAATAAAAAAACACAGTTTAGACCTACAAAACACACATTTAATATTTATTAATTAATTCATTTATTATTTGTTATTTATTATCATTATTTTTACTTGCATTTTAAGATAAAATGATAAGATATGACTAATAACGATTCTACTCAGGGCCACATAAATTTGGTGTGGTTTATTGGTAATTGTAATAAATAAAGAGAAAATTAAGTAATACAGTAATATTGTAAAACAGTAATATACATTATGAGGATCCAGCAGATTTGAGATTAGCATTTTTTTATCAGGTAATCTAGATATGTCATTTAGTTTTATTAATATTACAACTTGTAACTTTTGAAATTGTGAGTAATTTTCTTTAGGCGTTTGTCTCCATGTTCTTTCTCTACTATATATATATATATATATACACCTATTTTATGTATACTTGGTTTTGAATTCTAGTAATCATTGATTAAACTCATTAAATCATTTTCAACCAAATTTTAACATCTGCTAATTATACTTCTATCAGTTTTCTTTTGCATTTATATATTTATTATTAATCCATTTATTTATTTTTAAACAGAAATCACTTCATGAACACGGATGGAGGTCTGACACCGACCTGACTCTTCTGGCTCGCCATTTAATGGAAATCGCAAAAATGGTTGAAAAGAAAGAGGGAACAGGAGATATACAGGTGAAAAACTTTGTAGGATAAAAAAGTATGAAAATAGAGCCTTCCTAACTAAGGCTCCACAATATATCGTTTTAGCATCAACATCATAATGTGTGGAACTGCAAAGGTCAAGATATGCAATATTGAGTCAGAATTATAGTTGAAAAGGAGCCACAGAACACGTGATTTGTAGAGCCACTGCTAAGTTTAACCATAATAGAGTGAAGGTTTATCCTTTGCACGTGTTTTAAAGCATTTCAAGAGAGTTTAAAACATTTGAGCACTAAAAATTCTGATGTTTGAGGTGTGAAAAGTATTAATTGCGTTTAATTATTTATACAGATTTTATAGAATTAATTTTTTTCCTGTTTCTAGTCCAAATATCTACATTTCAAAGCAAAAACCTGATTGTTTTATTCACCCTAATGGCAGATCATTTAGCTTGTTTTAAGGGAAAACTCTGTAATTTTTTAATTTTTTCTGAAGGTGAAAATAATACAATATTTTTTACTTAATCGCAGAATTTTTCGACATTTGGACTAGAAACAAGACACAACATTTTTATTGTACCTGACTAAAGGCTGATTTATACTTCTGCGTCAAGTGTACACTTATGCTCCGGCACAGCCTATGCGTAGTCACATACCCCTCGCCTCTCAGAAAATTTAGCTACACGTCGAAACGACGCATGCCACAAGCTCTGTGATTGGACATTCTGACGAGTGTGGGTGGGGATGAGAGGCGCGCAAACCCAATGGAGTGAGTGTTTACAAGTGTGATGTCCCGTGAAGGAGCTCCAGATGGAAACTTTTGTTTTGTGTTTACCTTATGAATAAAGTTGTTACACGTCTTCTGGTTTCTGCAATAAAAGGTGCGTGTTTGAGCCACTTGTACGTTGAAGTAAGCGTTCAGAAAAAACAAAACACCAGCGAAGAAACTCGACACTAGGGCTGTGCAATATGGACAATAATCATATTGCGATTTAAAAAAAAAATATATATATTTTATTTTATTTTTTATTTGTTTTTCAATAAATATTGCGACTTTTTATTTGCTTTTTCAAACAAGCTACATACACACTTTCTAAATGTATTCAGTGCACAAGAAGTGCATAACAAAACATTTCACAATGAAATAACAGGGTATTAAGTTTAATAAATTAAACTGTTGTAAAATTAAAACAACATAAAAAAAAACAGACAACATAAAATAAATGAAGATTAACTAACCTCAGCTCTAGTTAAACACACACACTGTATACAGTAGTACTAACTGCTTGATAAACAAAACTGTAACAAAGTGTGTTAAAAACTAACCTCAATTCCAGCCAGAACAAAGGGTTTCGGGGTTCTCTAGCTCAACTTCATCGTGCGCGGAGTGAGCTCTGATTGGTTAACATCATTCTCCCGCTCAGCTCAGCAGTAATTGCCCGGTGTGCTGCGTCAGCTCTGATTGGTTAACATATTAAAATCATGCGCACAAGAACATGAACAAATTTTAACATAAATTAATAGATAAAATTGCAGCCTTACGTGATTTTAGAAATTGCATGTGCTTAAATTGCGATTTAATTAATTAATTAATTATTTATTTTTTTGCGATTGCGATTAATTGCACAGCCCTACTCGACACAAAGGAATATAAACACCTCACTCCCAGCTAGAGTTTCGGAAGTGTTATTGAAGGCAACATAAACTGCGCACAGATGTATAAATGCACAACTCACGCATATAAATGCTCACTTAACACAGAAGTATAAACCAGGCTTAATTCCCCAGAATAGACTACCCTGAAAACTGCCAAATAGAGCTATTCATCTAGTCAAACTCTTTTTATATTACAATATTTATTGCAGTAAAACATTGCAATATCAGATTTTTCCAATATCGTGCAGCCCTATTCCTAACTAACCTTACATTTTCTGCATGTGGAAAGGTTCTGTATGTGGATGAAGTTGTCTACAAGAAGATGACCTCTGCGCCTCTCCCTGATGGTCTGTCTTTTATATTTAATCTTTTTCCTTCAGCGCTCATTTATTCAACACTTGTGGGAAAGAGTTTCAGCTAAAACGCTCATTGAGTTATATTTATATACAGTAAGTAGACGCTAAGTGACAGCAGAAGGGATGTGATTGATGTGAAAGTTTGTTTACATCTGATGTGGTCACATTTCTCTGCCAATTTGTATCTTTTGTGGAAATTTGACATGTCTGTGTATTTGAACCCTTAACACACCCTTTTCTTCAATGTAAGTAGCTTTTGCTCAGATGAAGGAGATAAAGGAGCAACCAAACCTTAATGCGCAGGATTTACATGTTCAACACCGCCGGTCAGAAGGTATTGATACTACTGTGTGTTTAATAGGACTGCTTTTGCTCTATTAGGGCTGTGCAATATTGATAAGCAGTACATATAAAAAATGTATGAGATGGTGTACAAGAGGCATTATTGTGGAAAATAAATATTTTTCAGCATCTATTTACATTTGATTTGGGCAAAAAACGATTATTTTGTATTTAAAGGACATAGTAATTGTACTAAGTTAAAAAATACAAAAATAATAATACTGTAAATAAACTTAGTATAACTTAAACACTTTAAAAGGAAAAAAAATGTAATCATCAAAAACTTTAAATCAGAATTTGCCAAGGGTATGAAACACAACTGGCATGACAAGTTTAGTTGAAAGTCTTGTTTCCGAGTTCTGTGGTTTTACCTGCCCTCAACGGCCTGAATGTATTACCCAGGCATTCATGGATTAAAAGACACAGCCGTGCCTCGAACTTGCAATTTGCATTACATTGAAGAAAGGATACAGTCTCAAGAAAAAAAGAGTTACAGCTTGTGCGTGGCGTTTGTAATGCAGCGTCTATGGTGGCGGGACTGTAAATTTGACCTTGTTCGCATGTTTGTCTGCCGTTATCAGTCTCACACAATGTTTTACTTTTTCTGAAAGTCTTGATAACACCATCGATTAGTCTTTCTTTTATTATCTGAGCACGCAGGAATGCAAAAAAATAGGTCTCTCATTCACTGCGCTCTAAGTTTAACAAACGGTGACAACTTCTGCTGCTGAGAAACCAGGAAAATTGAAAAAAGGTCCATATTGTAACTGTGATATGTAACTCGCTCATATGTTAAACGTTTGTATAAAATCACAATCACATTTGCATCAATGCTCACTTAACGATATTTAGTAAAATGGGACTCTTAATGCAAAGACGAACACACCTATACAGGGACATTTGGGATTTTTCAGTTTTGTTCAAGAAGTTTGTTCAATGGTAAAATGCCTCAGCACAGTGCGTGAATGACATACTCAATACCTTTCTCTAACATTCTTAATGCAAAAATTATTAAATTAATAATTAATTAAATTGAAGAATATAAGGCCCAATTCCAATTCATGTCAAAGGGTAGGGGTGTCCCACTTCTCTTTAGCTTGAAGGCATAAGGCTAAGGCGAAGGGCTAGATAGCCCTTGAATTGGAGATTTACCCGGACCGCACTAGAAACCAAGTGATATGAAAGTTTCTGGTATGAATACATCAGCTACAACGGCAACATTGCTGTACATGAGAGTCTGGAGATGCACAAATTCAAGTATATTTTAGCTTTATTATGAATCTTTACAACAAACAAGCACATGTTTTAATTAGGGCTGTCAAAAAATTAATCGTGATTAATCACATCCAAGATAAAAGTTTAACATAATATTTGTGTGTGTACTGTGTATATTTTATTATGAATATATAAATACACAAATGCATATACTTGATAAAATGTTGGTTTATATTTAGACATATAAAAAATATATGTGTATGACACAAATTTTACATTTGAATATGATGTAACTACTTTGATGTAACTTTTTTATATATAGTTTTGGCTTATATGAATGTGTTTATCACATATACATAATAAATATATATAACACACACACATATTATGTCAAAACAAACTTTTATTTTGGATGTGATTAATCACGATTAATTCTTGGACATCCCTAGTTTTAATACATTCATAATGGCATTGATGTTTTACCATCATGCTTTTTTAAAAAAATGATTAAAACCTGCTAAATCTGTAATCTATAGTAACTCCTGCATAACAGTCCCACAACACACCCATCTGTCACTCAATGATGCCCTGTCAGAAAAGTCTAGTGGCTGTGAAATAGATTTTTACAGTGTCTAGTATAACATTAATACTGTTTTCTTCTGTATACATGGATGAATATGGCTATGGTGTAAATACACAGTACAGTTACGAGCTCATCGCCACATTATATCCTTATGATCGTTGCCTTCTGTGATTTCCTGAAGAGAAATATAAAAAAAGTATGCAACTGGAATAACTACAGCAGTCGCCATTGTCGATCTCATATGAACAGCTTGTGATGACATATTATGATGATGATGTGTAAGGGGGTTGTAGTGCTGTCCCATTTCTTAGGGGTAAATTTGAAGCCCTTCCCCTTCAAACTTCAAACTAGGATTGGGCCTAAGTATTGCACACCTCTAATAATCAAATATGTTTGATGTATATGTATACTGTATGTTAATGTGTCTTTGTTTTTATGAAAGGCAGTGAAACCAGTGTTGAATGGCAGCACATATCTGGGAATGTGGATGGGAATGGACATCGTACCACTTTGTATCCAACCCATTATGTGTCCACTATGCCATCAAAACATCCAACTGATGTTGAACCTCGGACAACCTCAACCCGCCCAACACCAAATGCGTTGCTCCCTAGTGTCAAACCATTACTCACATGCCAGAATAAATCTACACCTCACAGTCTAGTGGATCCACATGTTTCATCCAGGATTCCTGTTCTGGGATGTTTCATCAGCCAAAACGCATATCAGGGTCAACCACACAGAAACCAGAGTTTTCAAACACACACAATGCCATCCGAAAACCAGTGTTTAACTCAATTGTGGAGAGTTTCATCAGTAAGACCACCAACACATTGGAGCCCCGTCGGACCTCCTTGCCAAAACTACGTAGTGTGTTCTGGTGAAGAAAACAGGAATACAGTCATGCAGTCATTTGGAGTTGGTTATGAAACCCATGCACGTTTACCTCAATCCACTCCATACCAAACACCATCTTATCCCGTGAGCCACAATGTACCTGAGATAACCCAGCATTTAACCAATGAATATTTGAGAATGGAAAGCCCACGTGATGGAAAGCCTCGCTGTGATGTGGAGACCAACAGTTTAATGAAGCCCCACAGTAGTGGTGTATTGGAATCTGCTAGAGCGCATGCAAACCAGTCGTATGATCAGGCGTATTCACAGGAGCCAGTCAACAACAACTGGGAAGCACATGGTAATGAATTATATTATTTTGGGAATGCTTATTTTTGAGACTTTTATTTTGTATTTAGTTTTTTCCACACATTACTCATGGGTCAAAGATTATTATTATTTTTTATTATATTTACAAAAGTGAATTTATCTACATAGCATCCCAAACTGTTCCTGAAGGCACACCAACATAGGCATGGGCCGGTATAAGATTCTGACGGTATGATAACCTTGGATAAAAATATCACGGTTTCACGGTATGACGGTATTGTGTTTACTGCTCTAAAATATCTTCTTTTTCATCTGGCTAATTTTATTTTGAGAAACAATTAAAAATATTTAAACATGTAAATAAACAATAAACATATTTAAACATGTAAATAAGCAATAAACATGTCAGGCTAAATAATTCAAGTGAACATTGACTTCTGCGGTCTTCATTTGTTTTAAAAAACACTGATGTCTTTACAATTTACACCTAAAAAAAAAATGTAAATAAAAAAAGCTTACACACACCTTAGGAACGGTATAGCAGAAAATTTTGGCGGTATGAAAACCTTGACTTTTCCAAACCGCGGTATACCTTGAAAACGGTTATTGTCCCATGCCTACACCAACAGTACACAAATTCAACCTCTCGCAAATCAAACACACCTGAATCAACTCATCAGAACATAAGAAGAGATTCCAAAACCTGAAGTTAATGGGTCAGATAAGGGAGAAGTCCAAAATATGTACTTTTGATGTGCCTCTAGGAACAGCATTAGGAAACATCACTACATAAGACGTTAAATGCAAGTAAAATGTCTAATTTAATGTTTTACATTACAATGAAGTATAAAATACGTGTGAAATAAGGTTGTTATTTGATACAGCCAATATATTAATATCATTTCTAAAACAAAATAACAATTATTTTAGAAGCAGAATTATTCTGAATGGTAATGCTTAAAATTCATGATAAATTTGATTAATTTTTAAATTATAAAAAAAAAAATTATTGTTGTGATATTAAGTTGTGATATTAAGTGTAAAGATGTAAAAAAAAAAGTAGTAATATATTTTATAATAAATATTTTTGGAATTATTTAATTTAATTGTTTATTAGTAATTATAATATACCTGACAAGATTATTTGATCGAGATTTAGAACAGGGGTGCCCAAACCTTTTCGTATAAAGGGCCAAAAACCAGATATCATTGAGAGCTGTGGGCTGAAGGTAAATATACCAAACTATATTTCATTAAATTTGCCATACTGTTGGTAATTTCCAAATTTATTTAATAATTTTTCGAAATAAATATAAAAACATTAAATTGTAATAACTAATGCAGTATACATTTTAAAATGATAGCTTATTGCAATAAAAGCAAACAATCACATTTATAGCACAGTGGAGTTTAATGCTGAATACACTAGTCAAGCAGCATCAGCCTTTGACTTGATTTGATCACCAAATTTTCTGCATTTTCGGGTGACAGTATATAATTTATTTATTTTTTAATCTTGATAAATTTACACCATTTAATTGAGACATTTAATTTCAATTAGCTTTTAACTATTAAACAAACTAACAAAGGGTTACATTAAATTTGAATTGACAATCTGTAAACAGCTCCATCGTTCTCCCTCTCTCAGACTGAATGGTGGGCCAAATCAAAGGTTACCAGTGTTCTGGGTATAATTTACCAAAACTTATGGAGTTGATTAAAACAGAAATTAATAAATTGAAATTGTGGTTTGACGTAAACAAATTGTCATTAAATATAAGTAAAACAAAGGGTATTTTATTTGGGAAATTAAAAAGTAGTAATAATATAGATATACGAATTGATAATGAAATTATAGAAAGAGTATATGCAATTAGGTTTCTTGGTGTTATATTAGATCATAAAATTAGTTGTAAACCGCAAATAAATAATGTGATATTAAAATTAGGAAAAACAGTAGCAATAGTGTATAAAGCAAGATTTATCCTGGATAATAAATCGATGTATGTATTATATAACACACTTATGTTGCCATATATGAGTTATTGTGTTGAAATTTGGGGATCACGTATAAATCTAATTTACAATCCTTCTGTAGAATACAGAAAAAAGTAATTAGACTGATAGAAAATGTGAGGTATTTGGAGCATACAACTCCTTTATACTTTAAATTAAAGATACTTAAGTTCAATGATTTGGTTAAATTTAAAATGGCACAGTTTATGTTTAAAGCCAGGAATAAATTACTTCCGAAATGCATACAAAAGTTTTTTGAAGAAAGACAAGTGGGATATAATCTGAGAGAAGAACTCAATTTTAGGAGGTTGAATAATAAGGTCAACTTTTAAAAAGCTGGTGTATATCTGTATGTGGTGTGAAATTATGGAACAGAACAGAGTCTCAAACAATGTCAGGATATTAATCAATTTAAAAAGTAGTATAAATATATATTATTAAAGGCATATAATGATGAAGGTGATTGAAAAAGGATAAAATGAGGAAGGTATGATGAAATTTAAATTAATGGCTATTTTGCAGTACTATGTTTTGATTTTATTTATTTATTTATTTATTTATTTATTTGTTTGAGTCTATGTTATAAAATGCAAATGTATAAATAGAATCAAACATTATAGTATGTTAAAGATGCCAAAAGGATAAAATATGTCCAATGTAAAAAGAAGAGATAAGTAAAAAAAAGAAATAAGTTTAAGTAATAGACGAATGTTGTGTATGGTAATGGGGTGGGAAAGTAATAAGCTTGTGCTTCATCCTGCTCCATTTTCGACCATGTTGAAATGTATTTTTAGTTAAAGATATTTTATGTATTATATTTTTTTGTTCGAAAATAAATCATATCAAATTAAATCAAAACCGTGGGCCAACTTTGCCCTGCGGGTAATAGTTTGGGCGTTTCTGATTTTGAAGCCGTTGTTTCTCTGAAAGGCATTTTAATGGGTGTTTCTTATAAATGATGAAGATATAAGATTTGTGTTATTACTTCTGCTTAAAAATAATTATAAAACGGGACATTTTCTGAGGTATAAGACAAAGAGAAAGGGCATTATTTATTTGCTGCTTAAAAAGCATTTTAGTTTTTGACCCATGTATATAATTATACTACCTAATTATCTAAAATGCATTATTTTTCTTTAAGAAAACTGTCTATGACATTTCTGTTTGTGCTGATAACCTGTTAAAACTATAAATTAAAAATGTTTTCATGTGTCCTGGGTAATGAGCAGTGTCTGGATGCATTAAAAAATCTTCAAATGTAATTTAGGTTTACCTGTTCAGAGTTCTCTAGTTAACTAATTCAGATAAAAATATCAGATCTCATGCATTATCTTGCTGTTTGTGTAATTTTCATGTATATTTACAGCTGAACTTGAAAACGGATATCTGTTGTCACAAAACCCAATTACCCCCTCAAATGTGGCTATGGTAAACCACAGTGGTCAAAAGCCTCTTATAGGTGAGTGTGTCTACAGGCTTTTTAATCCAGCACAATAAATCACACACAAAAGATGATTCAGATTCACTGCACCAAACTGTCTGTGAGCGTGTTTGTTACAGGTCTGCAAGCGGTTATTAAGTGCCAGTGCATGAACAGGAAATCAGCTTCGTGCTTTTACCTGTGTCAGGTGTGTTCTGCAAAGATTAAGAGAAGAAAAAAAATAATCAAGCACCTGATTAACCCTGACCACCAGAGAAAGTACCTGGTAAGTGTTCCTTTAACTTTGACTTTGCCAGCTTCTAAATTACAATTAGTGTGAGATCACTTTAGCTTAGTCATGCATGTACATGTAGTACAAATGAATGAGGAAGAGGATGGAGGAAGAAAAAAGAGCAGGAAAAAAATACATGATCACTTACATAGAAGCTGTGATAGATTTTTTTTGTGGTCAGGGTTACATGTTTTTTTTTACGCTGTTTGTCTACATGCAAAATATCTGACTAATCAGATGAGGCCTTTACTCATCCGAGGCTTTACTGTGGCCTTTACTGTCTTTATTCCCATTTTGCCAGTAGGTGCTGTTAGGTGAACATAGAGCTGAAAAGCAATATTAATGCTGGTAGACGAGGAAAAATTACAACAATAATAATCCTCATAATTTTTTTTTACTAACTTTCTATCTATTCATTTCATTTGTATAGCGCTTTTACAATGTAGATTGTGTCAAAGCAGCTTTACATGCATTATAAAAAATTGAAACAGTGTCAGTCCAGTTTTCAGTGTTGAAGTTCTATCTATCTATCTATCTGTCTGTCTGTCTGTCTGTCTGTCTGTCTGTCTGTCTGTCTATATGTATATATGTGTGTGTTTTTATATATATATATATATATATATATATATATATATATATATATATAT
>CAIGQQ010000001.1:1754437-1774143 GCA_903798035.1 Danio albolineatus | reverse complement strand
TATATATATATATATATGTATATATATATATATATGTATATATATATTCTACTGCATGTATACATGCATGTGTTAGTGTCATACATGTATGCATATGTATGTATATATACATATATGACCCCAACACATGTGGTAGCATATATAAACAGCATAAATGTGTATATGCACTTTATGTACACACAGGCATACATATGACACCCAAAACATAAGCATGTATGCATGTAATAGTAAGTATGTATGTGTCTGTGTAATACATATCCATATACACACACACACACACGAATACTGTATGTATGTGTGTGTGTATTTAAGTAGCGTTGCTGTGTGGGAGTTAACAGTAACATATCTTCTCTGTGTTGCCAGTTTGTTTGTGTAACCAGTAAATATATAACTGTTAATTTGCATTCAGTAGCATTGACTTGGTCATTGCAATAGTTTTTCCATACAAGCATACATTTACAATTTGGAGAAAGTAGTTCTTTTAGTATCAGGAGTAAGCAAACCAAATAATAATCTCTTCTCTGAGAACAACATTTAATAAAACAAAATCTAAAAAGCTGCCTTTTCCTAAACAAGAATCGTTTTAAAAAGTGATGGATTGGGATGTAATCAGCACCAGCGAGATAAAGAAAAATAACAAAATAAAGAAAATATTTCTTAAACATTAATTAATTAATAGGTTTTTCATAGTTTTTTTTTGTTGTTGTTCCCCCAAACGGCACAATATTTTTTCACAAGTATTATTTAGCACAATCATTTAGTAGCTATGATATTTAGTTAAGGTATATACTTATTTTTTGAAGAACTATATAGAAAACAAGTTAAAATTTATTTAAATAGAGCAAGAGTGCTGCTGTTTACTAGTTAATAAATACATGTTTGTGTTACCAATGACCATTAACAAATATATCTGTTCATTTTTGAGTTTTGTAGCTTTCATTCCTTCTTTCTGCTACAGAACTGTGCAATCGAGTCGTGCACTCTAGTTTAAGAAGATTAAAAGTAGTTTTTGTTTACATGCATTCATAAGCTATGCTAAATTTATGTTGTTATTATTAGTCTAAATGTTAAATACTTCACATTCATCTGGTTTAAAGTTAGCAGCAGCACTTAGAACTGCACTTTCTTTCTTTATAAACTTAAATAGTTATGGACAGTAATAGACAGGCAACGCAGATTAGCTTTTGTTGTTTTGTTAATTTCACTGCTTTTAATACTGAACATATCGTTGTAATACCAAGAGTAGATATTTTGAGGATCAGCCAATTTCTTTAGCTTTATTTTTTTGTCTTGGCTGTCAGAACTGAGTTTAAGTTGTTAATGTGAAATCATTTGTACCATAACTGATTATTTTAACACCAAATGCATAAGTCTTTAATAAAATGTGTATTTTCACAATCATTGTTTGAGTAAAACGTCTTTTTTTAAACATTTTTGCACATTTTAACCTAGTTAATGAGAGTATTTAAAAAAAATTGAGCCTTTTAATTGTAAACACAGACAAGCAGTCTGATTCAAAACTTGTCAATTAAAAAAAAACATCAATTTAGTTTTATTAAAACTACTAGTAAAGCGATTTAAGAAAGTGATTTAGTAATTTGCCAAGAATTTTATGTTTTGTCATAATTCCAGTAATCATAATACAGTCATAATACAGTACCTTGATCAACCAATTGATGGCGCCAAATTACCAATTTAAAGCCAAACGGCGGTTGAAGCGATGTGAAGCATTTTAGAGAAGCAAAAACTGCTTTTACATCAGTATTGATACATTTTAAAGTTGTTGAAAAGTAATTCTGCACATTATATTTGTTAATATATACCCACGGTTTAACAAGAATATATAACCTTTAACAAACACTCCGTGTGAAGTGAACGTCAATTGAAAGGGCGCGAGGACGAGCAACTGCCATCTGAACCTCCACATTCTCAACTATTTATTGACGTTTCGTATTTACACTTAATTATACTGTACTAAGGTATTTCTTTAAACAATTTAAGCAGTAACTGGAGTCGTAATGAGTGAGTTACTTGGTGGGTTGTTTTGTTTTCTTCTCTGTTTTGTGTATAGATGTTGACTAGTGAGCTAAGCAGGTTAAGTTTGATTTTCGAGTGTTATTGTTTTGTAGAGTCATCGTTCAGCATCGAAGACATTATTAAGACATCAAAAAGCTCAGGTATGACATGAATCACTCACTATTTTAATAATTTACATTTCAATTAAATTGGCATTAGTAAGCTAACAATGTCCTCACTGTACCAAACCAAATAATTTCAGTACTGTTTGTCCTTTTTGTTTATGAATGAATAGAGCCTAGGGCCTAACCCATGTCTTCAACGAAAAAAATGAAATATTACTTACCATTTACTCACCCTCAAGTGGTTATAAACCTTTATGTGTTTAATTTCTTCTGATGAACACAAAAGAAGATATTTTGAAGAAAGCTTAAAGCCATTGACTACCATAGTCAGGAAAAGCAAATACTATAGAAGTCAACGGTTATATGTTATAGGCTTTTATGCAAAAATATGTTCTTTTGTGTTATATAGTACAGAAGAAAGGATGTCAAACAGGTTTGGAATAAGTGAAAGGGTGCGTAAATAATGTAATTTTCATTTTTGGGTGACTGGAAGATATTGTATTGTGTTTACTTCATAACATCTGATTTTTTCTATAGTCAGACGAGCAGAATTAAAACCAGAGGAGCTTATAACCCAACTCAGAAAGCTACAGCAAGGTCAGTTGTCCTCTTTAAACTGTTAATCAGTCAGTCAATCTGAGTATAAATCAAAAAGTAACCCCAATTTATTGATTTCAGTTAAGAAAAACCTTGAAGATGAAGTAACGGAAATCATGCTCCTTAAATGTGCTAGGAAGCAGGAGGAGGATGCCTGTATGTATATAATGATTTAGTATGAATTATACTGTACTGTTCATTCAAATGAGGATTAAGACAATTGTATTTTATCTTACAGTAGCTGCAGAAGCCTTAAAGTTGGAGGGAACATTGAATGAAAAGGAAGGTACTGCAGTATTAAACCAAAACGGAGACATTTGAGTTTATATAACAGTATAGCGGTATAAAAAGTAACCACACACATTAAATTTCTCATTAATTACGTTTAAGCTTTGTTATTTTACACGTTTTGTCCTACAGAGTTAAATAGATCTCTGCAGCTCAAATGTGAGGACCTTCAGCTTGAGGCACAAAGGTAAGCATATGTCAGTATCATAATAAAACTCACGGTTATTTAATCTGAATCACATGTGAACCACAATGAGCGACATTGAGCTTTGGTCTCAGGTCAAATAGTTTACTACAGGGTGTGTATTGACTCAATAACTTACACAAATCATATTAAAAGTAGGACAATGAAGAGGGAGCAGCCTTTTGTTGTCATTTAGCTAAAAAATGTTTTGCGAAACACAGCGAGAGTCATGATTGTGTTTGATTTCGAATCTAATTTGTAACTTTGTAGGCAGCTGGAGCAGAATCATCAGAAAGAGGAACTGGTAAAGCAGTACAGCTTTCAGATCCAGGAGACCAAATTAAAGCACAGAAAGATTCGGTATGATGACTCGCTGTTTTAAATAGCAAAGGAAACTCCTAGCATTTCATAGACACTATAGATATGAGATGATGTCACAGAGTTGTTGTAGGTGTATTAGCATTAATAAACTGCTAAGCATATTTACACTACCTGACAAAAGTCTTGTCGCCTATTCAAGTTTTAGGAACAACAAATAATAACTTGACTTCTAGTTGAACATTCAGTATCAGAAGTGGCTTATATGAAATACAAAGGCCTCTAGATTACGCTTATTTTTCCAAAATAAAATATGATCACGCCTGGATTTTTAAAAATGATTTAATTTGGACTGAAAGGTCTGACTGCTTAGACAAAAGTCTTGTCGCTTAACAGAAATAATGTACAGTATAGAATATAAAGTCATGCTGCAGTGGAGAATGAATATTGTGTATGACTCCCATGAGCTTGAAGGACTGCATCCACACATCTCTGCAATGACTCTAACTCATTAATAAAGTCATCTGGAATGACAAAGAAAGCGTTCCTGCAGGACTTCCAGAGTTCATCAAGATTCTTTGGATTCATCTTCAATGCCTCCTCCTCCATCTTACCCCAGGCATGCTCAATAATGTTCTTAACTGGTGACTGGGCTGGCCAATCCAGGAGCACCTTGACCTTCTTTGCTTTCAGGAACTGATGTTGAGGCTAAAGTATGATCCTGCTGAAGAATCTGCCCTCTCCTGTGGTTTGTTGTGTAATGGGCAGCACAATGTCTTGATACCTCAGGCTGTTGATGTTGCCATCCACTCTGCAGATCTCTCGCACGCCCCCATACTGAATGTAACCCCAAACCATGATTTCTCCTTCACCAAACTTGACTGATTTCTAGAATCTTGGGTCCATGCAGGTTCCAGTAGGTCTTCTGCAGTATTTGTGATGATGCTAATGCAGTTTAACAGATGATTCATCTGCCACTTTTCCAGATCAACTAGCAGTCAAGTTATTATTTGTTGCTCTTGAACTGCAATTGACGACAAGATGTTTGACAGGTAGTGTATATGTAATCATCATGGGCCGGTTGCACCAGCAGGTGCATAAGCTAAAAAGCGAAGCCTAATTGTGACTTAAAGGGACACTAAGTTACAACTTACAAACTACAAACTTTTTTGTTGCACCACTAAACTTAGATGCTATAAACGTAACGCTATGTTCCAACTAAATATTTAAGGCAGCATCCCCCCATGTATAATGGTTGAAAAGAGATGATAGAGAGATTATTTTACATCAGGGGTTCCCAAACTTTTTCTTACGAAGGGCCAAAAATCAAACTTGATTGAGGGTTGCGGGCCGAAGGTTACTATAATGGTTAACTTCCTAGTTTATTTAATAATGTTTAAAAATGACTAGAAAACATTGCTTTATATTAACTAACACAGCATAATTCTTTTTACATCTTTATAATGAACTTATTACAGTAAAAACAAAAACAATCTCATTTAGGACAGAATGGAGTTACACTCTTTTGTGTTGATTAGCTCGCTGATGTCTTCTGCATAGTCCTCTATCTGTCGAGTGACATTATTTACATTTTTGAAAATCTGGTTTATTTACAACATATAATTAAAACATTTCATTTTGGATGACTTTTTTGTAACTCAACAATAAAACCAAACAACTAAAGTTTACAACTTAGAAATCATGATCTCTTTTAAAGGCATTTGCCCCAGCCCTCTCCATCATTCTCAGATGGGATGGTGGGCCAAATCAAAGGTTGCAGTGGGCCAATTTTGGCCCGTGGGCCCTAGTTTGGGCATCTCTGCTTTACATTGAGGAGCACACGATAATAATGAAGAATGATTTCCCTCTACTCAGCCTTTTTTTCCTCTCAAATCTTGCATTTGTTTTTAGTTTGTGAAAGAAGAGTTTAATTTTCTTTCAAGGAGTGTTTTGTGTTAATTGTATTCATCAGCTCTTTTCTCTTTCATGTGTAGGATATTAAAAAATATAGTTTAATGTTTTGGTAACTTCATGTGTATTTCGCGTGCATTCATGGCTCGCGATGGAGGTATGTGCGTCGACTGTAATGCAATTTACTATAAAAATTTTATTTTGTCATTTTATTTTCATAGGACAGTTATATATAGTTGCAGAATTTTAAAGCAGCTTAACAATTTAAATGCTTTTTATTGGATATTGCTGGTCATTCAATGTGACTATGCATGATTTTACAGAGAGCTTATGACCCAACTACAGTTTTCCTTAAGAACGTGGTGCAACTGAAGGAAGAAATTTAGTTACAAACTAACTAGTAGTTACTAAGCCCCTAGTTTGGAGTTTCAGTTTAAAAAAGAAATTACTAATAGCTGGTGCAACCCTACCCAGTATATATTTATTTTAATATCCACATTCAAACAATAGTTTCTATTAGTTTACCTTACTTGTGAAGCCATTTTAAAATAAAAGATGTTGTTTTATTTGTAAGAAATACTGCTTTTGAAATTCACACTCGTTTGAATTTAGGATGAAGTTTGAGAATCAGCTTCAGCAGTTGACGGAGCAGCATAAAAACCTGTCCGCTGTCTTTGTAAGTGGCCCGTGAGATGGACATTACTTTAAAAGCAACAGTTTTAATGCGTTAAATATTATTAGATCTCCTGTGATTTTATTTATTTATTTTTTTAAACATATATTTTTTAAATTCTTCTGAAGACAGTCTTATTTGTTTTAGTTTGGCCATAATAAAAGCAGTTTTCAGTTGTTTTAAAGGTCAATGTTATTTTTTTCCAGATTGGCTACTAAATATTTGAAAAAGAAATCAAATAATCTTTTATGCATTTTATTTTCCAGGCTCCGCAAAGACTTCCAGCAGAAATACAGTCTGTGCAGTACAGCACTGAGCAGCTGCTGAAGGCTGGTGTGTTTTATTGTAATTTCTTTTTCCATTGCATAAGTGTCGAGGCCCTCTTCTGTAAGAACAGTGTGTGTTTAACAGTTTTGTGTGTTTTAGTGTAACATTTCCAGGTTTCTAATTTCATTCAGAAATAGCCAAATTAGTCCAAAGTATTTCCAAAATGATTCATTTGGCCGTTAACAAGGCAATGGATGAGTTCAGAATATATATTTGTAAACAGATAATAAGAGAAGTATGCTATTCTGAATTTAGCCATTTTTAGAAACACCCAACGGCTAGATGACTAAACACAAAGCTAGAGTTGCACAGGAAAGTAACCTCATACTCAAGTATCCGTAAGACCTAAAACTGAGCTCTCAACATCGAGAGTCCTTAATCATGAGATCAACACCATCAGGGTTTCTGCAGGTTTTATGAAGGTGAAGACGTTTAAAGACCTTTTTTTAGACTACGTAAAGCAAATTTCAAGTTTCAGTGAAATTGAAATAATGTTTTTGAGATGTTACTATAAGTATTGTTAGTTTTTAGAATATCTTTAAACTAGTCAGCACCAAAACAGTGACAAAATTTGCATTTAGAAGATATAAAACTGATATAAACATGTAAAGCTTGTAGTTTGTCACTTCCACCTACATGGTTTCATTCATACTTCAGTTTCTCATTAAATATTGACCAATCAAGTGCTCTATAGTATCTGGCATGCCCCGCCCTCTTCAAGACACTTTTCATTTGCTTTTAATTTGATGCTCTTCAGCTTAACCACTCTCCCTGGCAGAGCTGAGGTAAAACAAAACACTATTGGCTTTTCAAACATATTGGCTTTTTCAAAACTATTTTTTTCAAACATCGAATAAAAAAATGCATATTTCAAAGTGCTTCACGTACTTTTAATGAATAACTTAAAGGAACACAGTGTGCCAATATGTTTCCTGAATGGAAATCTATAGACAAAACGTTAATTGTAGGCAAGTTAATTATCATATTTTAGCAGAAATTGACCAAAATGAAGCAAGTTTAGAATTAAAACATGAACAAATATCTGGGCTTAGAAAAATTATTTAATACCCCATTAATAGATTTTGTTAAAAAATATATTATAAGTGTAAATTAATTGCAAGTTTTCAATTTTGGATGAACTATCCATTTAAGGCTGTTGTAGAAATTGTAGAATAGCAAATTGAGGCATTTAAAGGGAACCTATTATGCAAAAATCACTTACATAAGGTGTTTAATCACAGCTGTGTGGTAACAATTTGGGAATTTAGCCAGTCTCTAATTGTAAAAAATTATTAATTCCATTTATTTATAATCACACTTGATAACCACAGTCTGCAGAAACACTTTGATTGGCATTCTCCCTTTGTACGTGTCATCAGAGGTGAAAAGCTCTGCCCATTAGTGATAATCTCTACCTCATTAGCATAAACAAACCTGAGTAAGAAGCAACCAACCGCCATTAGAGTTTGCCATTAGAGTCATATTGGTGCATAAGTGTTTGTAGCCCCACCCTCTTTTAAAAAGAGCACAATCTAATTTAAATTTAAAGCGACAACAGCACAATTTAGATCAAAACCTAAAGTTTCAAAGGGTTATAAAACATTATTTCTGCTGTATTTTGAGCGGAAACTTCACATACACACTCTAGGGGCATCAGAGACTTGCTTTGCATGTTGTAAAAAGATAAGATGTCTCCTTTAAGATATTTTAAAACCCACAGAAAGCCTGTCGTCCTCAGAGTAATCGGATATTTTACTGCGTGTTTGTGTGTCTGTCCCAGCAGAGCAACAGAAGCTGGAGCAGTTGGCCAAGCTGCTGGACGAGTTAAACCACACCCAGAATGCAGAGGTGCACATGGACACCTCCGAAAAAGCACCATGAACAGCTCTCACTGACTGAAGATGAGTTCCTAATTCATGACAGAAAAATAATCAGATTTAACAGCAGATACTTTGAGAAGTGGCTTTTCCAATCTGTTCTTATATTTTAACATGTTAGAATCTACACTATCGTTTTATGTCAACAAAGACAACATTAAATTATATCCATGCCCAGAATATAAAACTTTTGAAAACATTTATTCAGAATTTATGACACAATAAAAAAAGGTTTGTAAACAAGTCTAAATTCCCCCAGATTTGTATTTATACATCAACGTACAGTATCAATGACTCAAAGTCAAAGTTTAATTCCATCATACTTCTCGATCAGATATACAACTTCCGGTTTCCTTAAATCAGTCCTATGACACATCCAACAGGGCACTCTGGGAGTTCTTTGGTTTTCAGTAATGTCTGTCTTAATTACATTTTGCATTGTTAAAATACAGGCCAAAGCCCAGTCCTGAGAGCTTTTATTATCAACCTAATATTTTACAGTTACTACTAACGTACACGTGTAGTTTGAAACCACTAAACGGCGAGTTCTGATTGCCAGTGTAATAATAAAGTTAATTCATCTCCACTTTCCATGTCACTTTCTCAGCATTCAGTCCACTTTCCTGATAGCACACTGGTTATAGAGGAAAAAATGAATGAACAGGCCTTTCATTTTCATACATCCCTTACATACTTTCTGGTCATTTCTCAGTTGAGTTTTTTGCTTTCAAGTAGAAGCGTTGTCTACCAACCATCTCTAGTTTTCCTTTATGCCTGTGATCCGTTGGCACAGAGTCACCACCAAAGCATAATTTCAGCATGACGTGGCCTGGGGCGTTTGTGTGGTGTACTTTAGAGAGGGTGTGTTTTGGTGCCTTCAGAGCAGCATATCTCAGCTTCTGCCCAAACATGTTAATTTCCTTTAGCAGGGCTGGAAATGGCGAACAAATACATCATGAAGAGATCACAGAAGTATAAAAATGTCCAAGCTGAGAAAAGCCTCCTGAAGTCCGAACCCTTTCTTTGGCCTGATTTGTACTTTGCAGAGATGGTGTGTGATTTTTGTTATGAGGTATGCCCTAATGCCTTATAAGGGCACAGTGAATCATCTGTGGGCTCAGATTGGCACAGAGCGAGGAATATTCCTCTTGCTGCAACAAGACTCCTCATATTTGAGGTTGTGCTATTTTCATGCTGTTTTTATGAGATCCATGGACCATTAAGTTACTAGTCGTTTATAGTAGGCGCTTTTATTCTGAAGCGACTTACTTGCTTCTCTGTGTCTGTTCACAGCAGTATTTGGGGTGTTTTGGTACAATTGTTTTAGTACGGATTCAGGTTCTCTTTACAGTTTTCTGTGAGGAACATTGGCCCCTTCTTCCATGTTTTGTTATCCCAGGTTATTCCCCATCTGTTGAAGTAGAGTGACAGATATGTAAGTGAAACAACCAACAAAAACGTCTCGGCCATCAACCCACAAACAGTACAGGAGATTCTATGATAGTCTATTTGATTTATTTCTATTGTAAATTGAAACATAAATATATTGGATGCTACAAACAAACTGATACTTGCATGGTAGGTTTCAAACAGCAATGAACAAAAGTGTCATACAGCATTAAACTGTTAAACCATTTTTCCATCTTATCATATTAATTGTGACATAGCATCACAATTTTACACATTACACATAAAAATTTAATTTTTTAGGTGTAAATCGTAAAAAAATTTGTGTTTTTGAAACAAATGAAGACAGCAGAAGTCAATGATTCACTTGAATTATTTAGCCTGACATGTTCACTGCTCCAAAATACTTTAAATGTTTCTCAAAATAAAATATATTGTGTTCAAAGGGGAAAAAGGTTTTGTTTTTTAGCCAGACATTTAAACAGAATATATTTTAGAGCAGGGGTGACCAACCCTGCTCCTGGAGATCTACTGTCCTGCAGATTTCAGTTGCAACCCATATCAAACACACCTGCCAGTAATAATCTAGTGCCGTTCAGGTCATAATTAATTGGTTCAGGTGTGTTTGATCAGGGTAGGAGCTGAACTCAGCAGGAAGGTCGATCTCCATGAGCAGGGTTGAGCACCCCTCTTTTAGAGCAATAATAACAATACAGTGAAAACGTGATATTTTTATGCAAGGTTATCATACTGTCAGAATCTTATACCGGCCCATGCCTAATTGCGTCTGCTGCTGCCAGGGTACGGCCGCAAAATGTACTGATTATTATGCCAGAATGTCTCTAGGAGGCTCTAGGAGAGTATAGTTCCTGGCTGTATCACCCTAGAAAAAGGGTAACTTTTAATTTTCCATTGGTCTGTAAATACAGAAGAGTCAAGCTTTAAATATCAAAATGACCAAAGCTCTTTGGTCACTTTAGAGGAGATGCTAATGGTCTAATCCGATTCAGTGATCTTTGCTATGCTAAGCTTAAAGCGCTCCACTAGACTCAGAAATAGGCTGAATGGATTCAAAAATAGTGAAACTGATTACAGGATTGTAAAATTAGCCTGTTTTCCCAAAAACAATGTGGAGTGTTCCTTTAAAATGATTACAGTTCACTACAAATATTGCACAAGGATCTCATTTAATTGATCTAATCGGAAATTGGGTTGCCTGCTCTACACTTCCCCGCTCCCAGCAACACTCTTCTCGGTTACGATAAAGTACCTCGAAACGACTGTAGACTTTCTTTTCTTTGCGCATGCTCTCTATTCTCTTCAGCAGATTGTCTCTCTCCTGTGGGTTGACTGGAGTTCGGCTGAACCGGTTTCGGCTTTGGAAGGATGAATTGGAAACGTCATCTTTGCCCCCATCGCCTTTCCCAGATTCTTCATTCTGCTGTCTAGTTTTCTGGCTATTTGCTGAGATTTGCTCTAGGATCACTTTGGTATCATCCCTGAGGTTGCTGCTGAATATTATATTGGAGGTAGAGGACTGATAGCGTGAAGTAGTCGGTTTAGCACTGGGCTTGTTCTCTACTGCGGTTGAGGATGAAATGGATTCAGAGGGTTTGTCTTTGTCTGAGACCTCCTCTTGCACCTCTGGGACTGCTTTCATTGACTTGTCCTCTTGAGAGTTGGCCCCACCTGAGTGCTTCTTATCTCTATTTGGCCCAAGGATACCCTTCAATCTCTGCGTCTGTTTCTTGAGGAAGTCAAGAGCCTTTGTGTCCTTGCTTTCAGTGTTTCCAAGGGAGCTCAGGCTTTCTCTGGACTCCGTGCGGGACATTCCTGATGTGCTGAAGCTGCGAGACTTTTTGAGCTCACTCTTTTCAGCATCTGTTGCATCTGTGAGAATCTCCTCACCACATGATATCCGCCGACTAGAAGATTGAGAGCTTTTGAAGGGTTTTAAGAACTTGGGTGAAGGGAAAGGCTTGAGTGATTTAGTTGGTTCCTTAACAGGCTCTTTCTTTGGTGCATCAGCTGTGCTCTCTGTTAGAGTTTTGCTGTTGGTGTACAGTCTGTCCACAGAGACTTCTGATGGTTTTGGCTTCGTTTCAATCACCGGGCGCTGTGGTGCAGGATCTGTTCGCGAAACTGATGGTTCTTGTGTCTTTACAGTGGACTGCTCTGATGTTACAAGCACATTTGGACCTTTGGTTGCTGTGTCCAAGGGGTCTGGCTTTTTTATGGCTGCTTCTTGACTTTTGGTACCCAAATCTAATTCTAATTTAGAGGTCTTCCTCTTTTCTTCCAGATCTTTGAAGTACTGAAGTCGGCTTGCTGGATCATTCATGTTTAGCGAAGAAGTTATTTGCTGAGATGATGAAGGCACTTTTGGCTGTGTAACTTTGTTTTCCTCAGGTTTAGGTTCATCGGGTTTCTCCTTTACTTTGATGGGCTCTTCTTTGGTGTCCTGGATCGTAGTCAGATCTCCAGTTGAAGCGTGTTTAACATCTTTTTCATCTGCTTTTTTATGCTTATTCCAATCAAACGGCTCTCTAGACAGAGATCTCCTCTTCTCAAGAATCTCTGCTACAATTGATGAGTATCGAATAGGCTCACCCTCTTCTTTCTCCTCTTGTAACTCTCCACCGGACTTAGCTTGCGATGAGTTGTGTTGCTCCAACTTGGAGGAGCTGAAGATTAAAGAAGACCGTAATCTTGAGCTCCTTTGAAGCATTGGGTTAATTCGAGTTCGGAACGACTCATGCTTGGTAATGCTGATTTCTCTCGGTTCTGCCAGCTCTTTCTCGTTGTCTGTTGAAGATGTTAGTGATGAAGATGAAATAGCTGGCTTTAATGTGTCAGTACTTGTGGGACCCAAATCAGAGGTATTATCTTTTGCTTGATTCCTATCTTGTATGATGGGTTTACCAAAACGTGGCCGCAAATCAAGGTTTGGCTTAGTTGGGATATTCGGACGTTCTCTAATGTTTGAATGAATACCTGGTCCTTCAGAGCCATAAAGTCTGCTGTCAGGTTGTTGATGTGAGTCTTCAAAAGCGTCTGAACCCATGGGCTGATGCAGGCCTTCCTCTCCTCCATCTTCATAAGTGCTGAGATAAGAGTTGATCCTCCAGCTCCGCAACCCCTGCTTCACGCTGGGGTCCTGCGACTGCCGTACCTGATCTCCAGTGGAGAACAACTGCTTTTGGTCTGGAGGATGCGGCTGAGTCGGCGAACTCTGACAGGCATATGCATGGCCCGCAGCAGGCCTCTTGTGGCTTTGTGGATCATAGCGACCTCCAATGTTATACTGTTTTTCTGAATCACTTTTGAGGTCATCAGAGGATAAAACATTCAGATTTCCTGGTGCCTCAAGTTCGGGGGGATATCCAGAATCTGAGTGTTGATCAGCCAAGCCATAGTTAAATCTGTCATAGTGTCCACGCTCATCGTGTCCCATGCCCTCGCTCTGATAATAATGTTGTTCTCGTTGGTAATGCGATTCAGTCTCCTCTAAATTGTTCATTACACGCTGTTTCATGTACTGCCGGGAGGAGGCGTAGGTCTCCCGGGTGCCTTCTGCATAGCTATGCCTTTTAAAAGCATTCATTTCCAGCTGCCGGGAGGCTAACATCGAGCGCCCTGGATCCAAGAATGACTGTTGCATCCTGAACTGCTGTGTTGCATATTTTGTGACCTGCATGGGACCACTTGGTTCAATTGTATGGCGGAAAGGGTCATCCCTCCGAAAAGGTAGTATGGAGTCAAGACGATCTCCATATTGGTAACCACCGAGTTCAGGTTGACGAAGATATCCTCTGGGATTCCTTAGTGACTGAGTCCTTTTTAAGCCAAACTGGTTGCCAAGGTAACTATCTTGTGGCATGGGCACAAGGGCATTTTCAACAACAAGAGGCTGAGACTGAGCAAACAAAATACGAAACTCCTCGTCAAAAGTGGCAACAAGTTCTCCAAGGAATAAATGGGCGATACAGCGGTGGATCTTCTCAAAAGACCACATAAAGCTAGGGAAAGAGAAAAATGGACAATGTTAGGTCACATTTAAAATGCATGCTTTAGAGTTTAAAGCTTATCTGCATTAAAATGCCACTGATCTCACCTATAGTTTCCACTAATCACTGCTCTGCAGTCTGTCAGAAGAAAACGGTCCATCACTTGACCTTTAAATGATTTCCCAGTGCGGCAGAAATAGGTAACGCCTGACACTGTCCTTACCCGCATCATCTGTAACCAAACAAATCAACATTAAGCCTGAATTATGTTAAAATTCAAATGAAAACTTAGGTTAGATGAGCTCTGCTAAACTTACATGGATCATTTCCAGGTTTACTTTACAGCTTGCCACCATGTTAACAAAATAATGGGCATTTTGTTCATCCAGCAGAATATAGACAGGCACATGACGTGCTGCAGCTTCCAGAAGATCAGAAAATATATCAACATCTGTGAAAATATCCATCACTACTGCAATAACCTGTTAGAAAAGGTAATAAAATTGAAAAAGGCAATTAAAATGAAAATAAAGTTATTATTAATTGAATTTACCTTTTTTAAATTTAAATAAAATTCAGGCCATGTCCACTCTAATATGTTTTTGTTTTAAAATGCATATTTTTCACTCCATTTTGGCATTTAAGAGATGAAAGGTAAATAAACGCCAGGTAGATATGATGCCGGTAAAAGCGTCTGTGTGCATGCACAGTACTGAACGAAAGCATTGTCTGTCATTTTAGTGTGGATGATAAAAAATTGTGTTGACATAAAGTTTCTAGAAGAAAACACAATTTCAAATGTATCCATATTAGTATAGACATAGCCTCAAATAAATATCAAGACTGTAAGAAAGAGAAAGCTTTAAGAAGCATAGCTTTTTTTCTTAAAGAAACAACTAGTGATGGAATAAATCAGATTTAACAGGACATGCGTGAATCAGACTTTTTTTTTGACACAAGGCAGGTAAAAAAGGCAAATATTTAGGCTAAAATGTGCCAAAAAAGCGAAAAGCCTTAATGGCAAAGGCAAAATGTTTCCTGTAATATTCCATCATTTTAAATATATTCATTACTAAGAAAAATAATTATTGCATGCATCTTAAAGACATTAGTATGCAATTGTATTTGCATATTTATATTCCAGTATTTAATTCCAGCCAGATATGACTACATTTGAACGCTCTGACCTGATGTGCATTTTTGATGAGTCGGCGGGCCTGCTCCTTAATGCTGGGCCGTTCAGGCTCAGCAGGGTTTACCAGCATTGTAACCTCTGTGGGCCCCACAAAACTATGCTGCTGCATTGGCCAACCAAGATCTAATCCTGGTGCATCTAAGTCCGAATGCAGAGGCCAGTAGGTATCAGAAGACCCATCCTGATCGATTTCTCCATACGGCAGTTCTGGTACATTTCCAGCACTCTGTGGCGTCTGCACAGTGCTTTTAATAGTCTCAATCTCTGACCTTGATAAAAAGTCCACCACGTTAGCGTTTTGTAAAAAGTTGTAGTAGCCCTCGATGTCGTCCTCCACCAGGGCATCAATGGCCATGCGGTACTCCTCCCGGTAATGGGGACGCAAATAATTGGGATCCAGGGGGTTGTCTCCTAATGAAGAACTCTGGGAGCGACGGGCCATGATGGAGCAGGGAAACAACCTAAAAAAAACAAAAATAATAGATGAGTGTATTGTCCATTTGAAAAAAAAAATACACAAATACACTTCTAATACTTTCACAGATTTATACTTTAAGTTGTTGTGCAACGTAATATGCAAATGTAACTATGTTAAAGGTGCATTTTGGATTCTTGAATCGTGCTGTATGCAAATGATAAAAACATACAAACTCTGGAGTATTATTTTACATTCATAGATAAATAAAACTTATCAAATGTGAAGTATTATTTTATATGCAGCCTGCTAATAAAAAGGTGATTTATTTGAACTTTTATATGCAAATGATAAAAAAAACATACAAATTCTTGAATATTGTTATTGTTCAGAAATGTAATTTGGTATTATAACATATTATATTTTTTTACATTTACATGCAAATCATAAATACCAGAGTATTATTTTATATTTATCAATAGAACCTGATATTAAAAATCTGATTTCTTTGAACATTTACCTGCAAATTACAACAACATACGAATTTCAGGGTATTGTTTAATATTCATTAACGTAACTCGGTTTTAAAATCTTAATTTTTTTTTACATTTACAAGCAGATAATGTAATCATACAGTATCATTTTGTTTGTTAATATAACTTGCTATTAAAATGCAGATGTTTTAAAACATATTTTTTTCATATTCTTTAAAATTCAGCACACACACATTTTGAGAATCATAGAAAAGAAAGAAATTAATGAATCTTTTGTTTCCATTCACTCAAAAAATTACTTCTGCAGCTTGTTTAAGGTACTTGTTTAAGATGAGTTGAAACAACACAACTCTAATCTGTTTTTTGGGGACAACTTAATTGTTTTACGATGAATCCACTTAAATTTTTGTTAATTTAATCAATTTGGGTTAGGAAGTAATCTGTAACACAGATTTTTTTAAAGTGTAACTAAAATTACCAAAGCTCTTTTTAAAAAATTATCTGAAGATAATGCTAATGGTCCAATCCGATTCAATTCAGTATGCTAAGCTAAGCTAAAAGTGACCCAGCCAGAACAAGAAATCAACTGAATTAATAAAAAAATGGTTAGGAGACTTGTAAAATGAGCCTTTTTCCAAAAAAAAAAGGTGGAGTGTTCCTCTAATACAACCAAGCATTTATTTAGAGTGTAAATGATAATAGAAAACTACCTAACCAATATTTTGATGTTTTATTTTCGCTAAACACTTGCATTTATTACTTTCTATGTATTAATTATCACATTTGTTCAATGCAGACACCAACAATGGACAATTCATCTTTGACCTATGAATCTCTGGTTCATATGGGAGTTTACATTATGTAATAGACATGTTATGAATCAGTCACAACATGTTTCGGTTAATTTATGGCCTGCTCAAAGTCTGATTCTAACTTGCATATAGTTAACTCAGCGAGTCTTTCACAAGAGCATCAGCAAAACACTCCCTTCTTTGATTCAGTCACATGCTGCTTCAATTTTTCCCTCTTGTGCCTATGTCTTTCGCTTCCCCTCTTGCCCACAATGAGTCACTCGCCAACAGGCTGACACTGTTTCCATGGTGAAGCCGAAAACGTAAACAAATGTACACAAGTACCCACAACCTTCAAAATCTGGCTTAGTGTTCATTATCTGGAAGGTCCCACGACAGACAGGAATTCTCTTTGTACACAATGAGCCAAGCAGAGGTTTACAGCAGGTCATTTCTACACATTTATATACACAGAAAAAAGTGAAACTACTGTGTGTTTCATTCAACGTATATTTTTGTATTTGGATTAAATGGAAAGTTATGGTTTCTTTTATTTAATTTGCCTTAAATTAAAAAAAAAATAAGCCTTAGTTTTTTCTAAAAGTAATATATATATATGTATATATATTTTTTATTTTTTTATTTTATATTTGTGGTAGCAATAAATACAGTTCAATAATTACACTTTAGAGAATGTACATTTCCCACTGCTAAACATTTTTTCTTTTTTTTACAAACTATAAAGTAACAGAAAAATAAAGTTTCATAAAATAAAATATACATAGGTCGGAGAGGGTCAAATCTTTATTTGTTCAATCAATTTTAGGTTTTTTATTAACTGTGAATTCTTAATCTAAAGAGAGAATTAAGAGGGGGAGTGCAATGGGTCGTAAACTGAAAAGTGTTTGTTCTGTGGATGGGAATCAGATAGTAATATTTTTATATTTCTATGAAGATCGGATGGAGCAATCTAATGTAATCAGTCCACTTGGACCAGATATTTCTAAATGCGTTCATTTAAAGTCGAAAGGAGAATGTAATTTCTTCCATCACATAAATATTATATACCAGGGATCACCAATCTCGGTCCTGGAGGTCCGGTGTCCTGCAGGGTTTAGCTCCAACTTGTCTGAAAACACCTGTCTGGATGTTTCAAGTATACCTAGTGAGAGTTTGATTAGCTTGTTCAGGTGTGTTTGATTAGGGTTGGAGCTAAAATCTGCGGGACACCGGACCCCAGGAACAAGTTTGGTGATCCCTGTCTACTATCTCTAGCCATCCCTACTATCTCTAGCCATTCTTGGGTTGTTTGGGGATTCAGGAAGTAACCAGTGTCTTGTAACTGCTTTTTTGGCTGTGATTATTAAAACATCAAGTAAGTATTTGTCAGATTAACTTATTTGGATATCAGAGCCTCCAAAACAGATAACCATGAATTGAAAGGGTAGTGTGATATTAAGTATGTTTTCTATCACTCCATGTGTTTCTACCCAAAATTGTTTTATTACTGGACATTCCCAGAAAATGTGCCAGTGATTAGGTTCCTGAGACCCACATAGTCTCCAGCACTTGTGTTTTATTTATACATTGTAAAACACATAATAAAAATTAAACAAAAAGGACAACATAAACATGTAACAATAAGCAAATACATTGAAGAGTATTTTGAGCAAAATAATAATAATAATAATAATAATATTAATAATCATAATAATAATAACAAATAAATAACAAAAAAAAGAAAACAAAACAAACAAACAAAAAACTAGTGCAATCTTATATACAGAAGAAATAAGACTACAATGTGTTGACTAGAACTAGTATCCAGTACCAAGCTGGGAATTGGGGGGGGGGATTTGTTTTAAATTCTAAATTTAGCTAAACAAATTATGGTAATTATTATTATTATTATTATTTTATTTTATTATATTTTTTTAGGTTGGTCCAATGCGAAACCATTTATTGTAAGGGTAAAAAAAAAAAGATCCAAAGTAAAAATCCACATCGTACCAAAACAAATTGTCTATATCAGTGACGCCCAAACTAGGGCCTGCGGGCCAAAGTTGGCCCTTTGTATCCTTTGATTTGGCCCGCCAAAGGGAAAATGATTGGGAAGGGTTAGGGAATGCTATTTTAATGTAACCTTTTGTTTATTTGTTTTATTGTTAAGCTACAAAAACTGCAAACTAAAATTAAATGTTTCAATTAAATGTTGGAAATGAATCAAAAATGTAAATACTCTCACTTAACGAATAGGGGACAAAGCAGAAGACATCAGCGTGCAAATCAAGGCAAAGGCAGGTTCAGCATGACTACTCTATTCAGCTTTAAACTTCAGTGTTTTATGAATGGAATTTTGTTATGGTTCTATTGTAAGTTTGTTAAATCAATATAATTTTTTTTATTTAATGCATTAGTAAATACAGTTGAAGTCATTTTTGGTATTTATTTTTAAATATTATGCATAAAATAGGAAATTACCCGTGGCAACTTTAATGTAATGCAGTTTGCTGTTTACTTTCCGCCCACATCTCTCAATCAAGCTTGCATTTTGGCCCCTTATTTGAAAAAGTTTGGGCACCCCTAGTCTATATAGTAAAAAGAAATTCTTGACCACAGTAAATATTTTTGATTTAGATTCAATTCAATTTTAAAGTCTGAACCAAAGTTAAATTATACTTTGAACCAACTTTTTAAAAAAATACTGTAATTTGATACAGCAAAAATTTTAATTTTAAGTATAAATTTAATTTTATTATTAATTTTAGTATAAAATTTGTTCAGTGTACATCTTGTAATAAAATTGGTGAAAAATTATAGTTTTCTAAGCCAATTTAGCTAGAAAGTATACTCTTATTCTGGCACAATTGTCAAAAACCCTGCTGCTATACCATGGCTGCACCAGACAAAGTGATATTATGCAGGTGTAGTGTTCCTTTAACCCAACATTGGGTCAAATATAAACAAATCCAACATTGGATTCATTTTTTTAATTCAATTTAAATTACATACTGTTGGTTTGTTGATTTTTTTTTGTGTGTGTGTGTGTGTGTGTGTGTGTGTGTGTGTGTGTGTGTGTGT
>CAIGQQ010000001.1:1719982-1744127 GCA_903798035.1 Danio albolineatus | reverse complement strand
CTCAGAAATAAAGGTACACGAGCTGGCCCTGGGGTGGTACCTTTTTAAAAGGTACACATTTATACTTAATGGGTCCATATTGGTACCTCAAAAGTTTATATTAGTACCTAAATATTTTAAGAGGAACACTTTTGTACTTTTTAGGTACTAATACGTACCTTTGAAGTATTAATATGAACCCTTTAGGTACAAATGTGTACTTTTTGAAAAGGTACCACCCCAGTGATAGCACCTTTATTTCTGAGTGTGTATAATTTATGCATGTGTGTGTGTGTGTGTATTTAGATAAATAAATATATATAATACACGGACACACATTTATTATGTCAAAACAAACCCCTTTTTTGGGATGTGTTCATCTTAGCCCAGCACTAATAAAAAAATAAATATATGCATATTCATCAATTATATATGTTTATGTAACACACACACATACACAAAAGCTAAACTATATATTTTTGTAGAGATATTTAAATGTGTATACAGTTATTATCATATACATATATTTTTTGTTTTTATACAAAATAAACATTTTCTCAAATTTATGCATGTGTGTGTGTATTTACAGTAGATATACATAATCAATATATATAACACACACAAATATATTATGTCAAAAAACGTATTTCCCAGCACTAATATATATATACAATTTCTAAATCAAACATTTTAAAAATCTTTGTATTTATTTATTTTTCATCTGTTATGTTTTAGAGTCTCAAAACAATATTCAAAATTAAAAGAAAGCCAAAAATTGTCTGTCTGGCCCTGCTGAGCTGATCAGTCATCATTTGCACACAGCTGTCAGACTCCACTCCGTCAAGTTATTCAAGCCTCCATTGTTTTAATGTTTACTCCAAAAGTCATATGAACTAATACACCACAGAGCTAACCGTTCACAATCCGCTTCATATAAAAAGCGCAAACAACATTTCCACCGCTGTCAAAAGCTTCAGCAGCTCTTTCGCCTTTGTGCTTGCAGTAAGTTGAGACTCCTTCTTACCTTTACGCTTGAAGTTACGGCTCCTGAACAAACTTTATTCCCGTCCCGAAACAAAAACTCGGTCGTTTCACCCCCAGTTCAGCCAACACATTCGCGGTACATTCCTGATGTCTGTGCAAAAGAAAAACCCCACCCAAAAATGAGTTTAAAAGCAGCCTTGGCGAAACCTGTCCGCGCTCGGCCGAGTCCTGCCCAGCAAAAACTCTCGCTTCCCAAACCGATCGACTCTGAATCTCAACCCTTAAACTCCTCCCTAAACACATCTCCGGCGTCACCTACAGCTAAACTACCCATGCACTGAAACAACAGGCTTTTACAACAACCTTTCTATCTGCATAACCGGCGAAACACGTCTAATAAACGCGCACTTCATCTCCCAGCGCGCCCCGCTCTTCCTCTTCCTCTTCCTCGGACAGATGGTGGATTGTTGTTGCTCGCGGGACAAAAGACGTGCACGGGTTACGATCTGTGTGCATGATGATGGTATATAGAGGATTAATTATTCATTCAGAGTTAGTGTTTTACCATAAAACAACAACGCTCGTGTCAAAACAAGCGCCCGTCTATGATTAAACAATGGGTTTACCAACGAAAAGCATGCAGAACAGAAAGTTTGCAGGGTTACTTTTAGACTTTATTGATCACGTTTTATTTTAAAGGGATAATACACTTTATACATTTAATAATCACTATTTACTCAGTGGCTCAGATGAGTTATCTGTTTGTGTTATAGAAAAGAAGATATTTTGAAGAATGTTAGAAACCGGTAATATTATTTATTTTTGGCATAAATTATTTTCATCAAAAAATCAAACACAATTTTGATTATGTTTTTATATATCTATAACTATTATAAAAAATGTTTTATAAAAAATAATTTTGATTATATAGCCTAATTATAATAATAATTAAAAACCGATAATATTCAAATTATTTTTGGCACAAAAACATTTTCCTAAGAAAATAAAACACGATTTTCATTATATAATTATTAATAAAAAACGATTATTCGATTATTTTTGGCATTAATAATTTTAATCAAAAATCAAAGAATTGTGATTATGATTACATAATTATAATTTTCAAAAAAATTAACATTCTAATTATTTTTACATAAAATAATTTATCAAAAATCAAATGCAATTTTAAATTATGATAATATAATTATTATTTTAAAAACTGATTATTCGATTATTTTGGCATGAATTATTTTCATCAAAAATCAAACATAATTTGGATTATGATTACATAATTATATGATAATTTTTAAATTATTTTTGGCTTAAAAAATCAATTACATCAAAAACCGAACGTAATTTTGATTATGATTATAATTATTATTTTTAAGAACTATTATTCACATTTTTTGGTATAATAAATCTTTTTTTTTTTTAAATCTAACATAATTTCGATTATAATTGTATAATTATATTTATTATAAAAAAAACTAACATATAAATTATTTTTGGCATAAGAAAATAATTTTTAGTAAAACTCAAACATAATTTTGATGATAATTATAATAATTATTTTAAAAAATTGTAATATAATTATTTTTGGCATAATAAATAATTTTCATCAAACATAATTTTGATTTTAATTATATGATTAGAATTATTATTTAAAAAGTTAATATTCTAATTCTTTTTGGCATAAAAATCATTTTCATCAAAATATGTACCACAGTTTTGATTATAATTATATGATTATTCTAAAAAAAAACGTAATATTCAAATTATTTTTGCCATAAAAAAAAAAATTTCTTCCAAAATGAAACATAATTTTGATTATAATCATTATAAAAAACTTTAATATTCTAATTATTTTGGCCATAAAAATATTTTTTTATTAAAAATCAAACATAATTTTGATTATAATTATAAAATTATAATTATTATCCAAATCTATTTTAATAATAAACCATACAATGTACATTCTGGACCTATGTCAGTGAGGGGTCGGTCTTTCGAGCCCTGGCTATACGGGCCTATAATAAACCACAAAAATATTTCACGTATTCTAAGAAATATTTATCATTTACATTTAGTTTTCCTGACCTGTTTTCTTTAATATATTTACATCTAAATTATGTAAATTTCTCAATGCTTTTGTTTTATTTCACATTTTGGTAGATGAGCTCTTTTTATCAAACATTAAGAACTGATAGGTGTAGAAATATACATTTATTTTAGCAGTAATTCACACCTTCTGACTTGCAGTAACATCAAAATATGCTATTACAGTTTAATTACATTTGCATGTGCTTATTGTTCAAGCATTGTACTACAGTACTAGACATCTCAAGAGCAATCCAGTACTTTATGAGGCTGTAATGATTATGGGTTACTTTATTACAGTTTGTGTAAATAAGTGCACATGCATGGCAGTACGTTAGTATGCACAGTTCAGGGGTGGAGAAAGTCTGAGGATTTCTGCTCCACCCTTGAAAAGATTTCCACATTTCCTAATTATTTCCTAATTCTGCCAGACTTTCTCTCTGAGCGGCAGAGAGGAGCTCGCTTTTAGTTTCTGCAGGATTATTGAGCTGATGAGTTATGTGAGAGCAGTTTCGTGTTGTCCTATGAGCGTTTATAAGCATATGTGTGTATGTGGTGGTTTACAGGGACTCAAAGTTGTATAATGACATGGGTATGACCTTAAGGTGGTTTAAATACCTTGTGTCCCTGTAATTCCCCATGTGTGTCCCCTGAGCTGGGTTTATGGGTAGGGGTGGGGATATAATAAGCGCTTTGTACAGTTTAAATGACTTTACAGCTACACTGTAAAACAAAACGTGGCTTCCACATAATCGATTTGTGTTGACATGAAGGAATTAACTTAATTTATTAATTTTTAGAAATTTAAGTGGATTGAACTTTAAAAAATTAAGTTGTCCCCCCAACAAAACTCAAGAATTTTGTTGTTTCGGCTCGTTTAGCTATAAATAAGTTGTAAGAAACAGCAAACATCATTTTTTTTGACTGTATGGTGAGTCCCTGTAAACCATGTATACAAGTAAGTGTGTGTGTGTGTGTGTGTGTGTGTGTGTGTGTGTGTGTGTGTGTGTCTGTGTGTGTGTGTGTGTGTGGTTTGTCTCAGGTGAGGGAGTGTGTGTGAAAGGGTGCGGCTCCTGAAGAATGTGCCAGCGCAACTGAGAGATGTTCACCACACCCGACACACACATACAGCACAGTACACACACACACACACACACAAGCAGACTTACCTTTCTAACGTGTACATAACCTTGCTCACATTCACTTGAGGTCATGCGTGTCACAAAAAATCATTACTCGAACCACAAATATGGTGATATGAATATGCAAATACTCTGTTGACTACGACTAAAACCACATTTGTAACGTTTTAATAAATGTTAGGTCAAATAAAATGAAACTTACACAAAACAAAACTACAGTTATTTTATACCGTCCTGTTGCTATTGAAATATTTATTTCTTTTATTTAACTTAAAAACAAAAAACTATTTATAAATTAAATGTTGAATTAAGTTGGATTGAATTTATTAGCAAAAAAAAAAAATATCGCAATATCTGAACAATACAAAAATAAACAAAATTAAATGTACACTAAAAACTACATTTATTTTATATCAGCTTGTTGCTATTGAAATACTTATTTATTTGTTTGTTTGTTTAGTTAGTTAGTTAGTTAAACTTTAATGAAAAAAAACTAATATTTTAAATGCTGAATTAAGTTGGATTGAATGTAATATACAAAAGAATGCAATAATAACTGAACAGTATTAAACGTTAAATAACTTTTAGATCAAATGAAATGAAACAAACAAAACAAAACTACATTTATTTTATACCGGCCTGTTGCTATTGAAATATTTATTTCTTTTATTTAACTAAAAAACAATTTATTAGCAAAAAAATCGCAATATCTGAACAGTACCAAACATTTAATTAATCTTAAGTTAAACTAAATTAAGTGTATTCTAAAAACTACATTTATTTTATATCAGCTTGTTGCTATTACAATATTTAGTTAGTTAGTTTAATTTGAATAAAAACAAAAATAAACAAATATTTTAAACGCTGAATTAAGTTGGATTGAATGTATTACAAACAAATGCAATAATAACTGAACAATATTAGGTTTTAATAAATGTTAGGCCAAATAAAATGACACACATACAAAACAAAACCACATTTATATATTTATATTATACCAGCCTGTTGCTATTGAAATATTTATTTCTTTTATTTAACTTAAAATCAAGTACTAATTATAACTAATTATAGATTAAATGTTGAATTAAGTTTAATTGAATTTATTAGCAAAACAAAAATCGCAAAGTCAAACAAAATTAAGTGTATACTAAAAACTATTTCATATCAACTTGTTGCTGTTGAAATATTTATTTATTTAGTTAGTTAGTTTAACTTGAATAAAAAGAAACTAATATTTTAAACTTTGAATTAAGTTGGATTGAATGTATTACAAAAAAATGCAATAATAATTGAACAGTATTAAACATTCAATAAATCTTAGGCTAAATAAAATGAAACCTACAAAACTACATTTATATTATATCAGCATGTTTTAAATTTAAATGTAATAATATCTGAACACTAACACAATGCGTAATAAAACAAATACTTTTGTACTAAAGTAAAACTAAAATACAGCTTATATAATAATAATAATAATAACAATAATAATAATATATTTAACTTAACGTTTTTCTTTCATTTCATATTTATTTCAACTATAACTCTCAACATAAATTTTTATTTTCATTTAGCTTCACTTAATGTGCTGAAAATAACCTTTGATACTAAATTTGTATGATATTTATTAAATATTTAAAAACATAACCGAATAGATTACTACAGAACATCTCATAGATGTTAAAATGGTAAAAACACTCATTCAGTCATAGTGAAACTCTTTATTGACTTTTCAGTTTCACCTGCATGTGTTCATGAGCCTGTGTAAATGTAGGCCTGTAAACAAGCAGGGGAATAAAACAAATAATATTTAGCATTATAACAAGAGTCTTATCTCTGAAGTAAATAAACAAAAAAATCTACCTTGCATTGTATTTATTTTGATCACAACATGTAATTATTAAAATGTTCATAGTGTCTCCATAGTAAAAACGGTATATAATAGCAACAAAACTATGTATATTCACCCAAAAGTGGTTGCAAACACTGAGTTTCTTTCATCTTTTGAAAAGACTAAAAATATTATATTTTAAAAAAATGTCTTTCAATGTTATGATTTGTTTTACATACATTTGAAAATAAAACTGGGGAAAATTGTGCATTAAAATTAAGATTCTGTAAGCATCAAAACTGAAATCACCTTTAAAGTGTTTACATTACTATATATAGATATTTATTGAAGGATTCGTTCCATAGAAATAAAAATACTTCGTTCAACACTAGACAGGTTTGGAACAAGTAATTGATGACATTATTTTAATTATTTCAAAACTGCTGAAAATTGTGCATTAAAATAAAGATTCTAACAGCGTCAAAACTGAAATATCTTCATTAAAATGTTTACGTTGCAAAAATATACATATTTTGAAGAATTCTGTCCATAGCAAGAAAAAAATAGTATAGATTTCCAACATTCTTCAAAATATCTGTGCATTCAAATTAAGATTCTGTCAGCTTTAAAAATGAAAACTCTTTTAATTAAAATGTTTACGGTACAAAAATATGTTATTTCCATATCAGGAAATAAAAATACTATGAAAGTCATTTCCAACATTCTTCAAAATATCTTCTTTTGCGTTCAACATAAGACAGGTTTCAAACAAGTAAACTATGATATTATCTTCATTATTTTCAAAACTGCTGAAAATTGTGCATTAAAATAAAAATTTTGTCAGCTTATAAAAACTAAAAGTTCTTGATTAAAATGTTTACTGTACAAAAATATACATATTTTGAAGGATTCTTTCCATTGCAGGAAATAAATTACTATGGACGTCAGATTTACAACATTCTTCAAAATATCTTCTTTTTCTTTCAGCAAAAGGCAGGTTCAAAACAAGTAAATAATAACATTAATTTCAAAACTAAAATAAAGATTCAAACAGTGTCAAAACTAAAATATCTTCATTAAAATGTTTATGGTGCAAAATTATACATATTTTGAAGAATTCTTTCCATAGCAGGAAATTTTTTTTATAGATTTCCAACATTCTTCAAAATATCTGTGCATTCAAATTAAGATTCTGTTGGCTTCAAAACTGAAATCTCTTTTAATTAAAGTGTTTACAGTACAAAACAAATATTATATTTTAAAGGATTCTTTCCACAGCAGCAAATAAAAATACTATAAAAGTCAGATTTCCAACATTCTTCAAAATATCTTCTTTTGCGTTCAACATAAGACATGTTTCAAACAAGTAAATGATGACATTGTTTTCATCATTTTCAAAACTGCTGGAAATTGTGCAATCCACATCAGGAAATAAAAATACTATGAAAGTCAGATTTTCAACATTCTTTAAAATATCTTTTTTTGCGTTCAACATAAGACAGGTTTCAAACAAGTAAATGATGATATTATTTTCACTATTTTCAAAACTGTTGAAAATTGTTTGTTAAAATAAAAAAAATTCTAACAGCGTCAAATCTGAAATCTCTTAATTAAAAAGTTTTACGGTGCAAAAAATATGCATATTTTGTAGAACTCTTTCCATATCATGAAATAAAAATACTTTGAAAGTCAGATTTTCAACATTCTTCAAAATATCTTCTTTTGCGTTCAACATAAGACAGGATTGAAACAAATGATGACATTATTTTCATTTATGTTTGAACTATTCCTTTAAATGTCTTAAATTGCATTTTATTTTTTAGGACAAACAAAGTTCTATGAAGCAGAAGGTTGTTGATGTGATCAGCCAAGCTAGAATATGCTGAAAGACTATCATTTCCAGGCTTGTTTTAATAACCTAAACACGTTTTAGCCTGCCGTCCTGATCTGCACTCCTCAGTGATCTTTAAAACAGTGCTCTTTATTCTCCCAAACACGGTGTCCTTTTGCTGTCTGGCAGAGTCACTCCCACAATTCCCTTCTGCTGCTGTAATATCACACCTGTGTCTCATGTGACATACGGCTCTCTTAAACACACAGATGCACCAAACACACACTCTCTTCACCGACTGCACTTATTATGCTCTCAATAGGTACTCATTGCACTTAAATATAGTTATATAACCACATTTGGGTCCTATTGTGTCACTTGCTTGTATCACAGTTGTATTATATAAGTAAATATTATGTCCACCCATTCATTTTTGGAAAAACATTGCTAATGTTCTAGCATATTGCTATATACCATGTTTTGGCACATTTATAGCGTGTTGGAAACATCATAGTGGCATGTTTAACATAGTGGCACGTTTTAACATGTTGCTAGCATGATGCTCAGATGTTTAAGTGTATTGCTTGCTTCTGTATAGCATTAATAAAATTTATACACATTAATAATAACATTTTTGTAATCATTTGCACATTGTGTAAAAATTTGCGTGTTTTAAAAATATTGTAACTTGTTATTTTTTATTGCTAGCATGTTTTATAGCATGTTAGAAGCATCATAGTGGCACGTTTTAATATGTTGCTAGCATGTTGCTCAGATGTTTAAGCAAATTGATTGCTCGTTTATAGCAATGATAACATTAATACATATTAATAACATTTTTGCATGTATTACCATTTTAATAACATATTGCTTGCTCATGTTAGCTTTGTGTAACGTTTGCATGTTTTAAAAATAGTATTGTAGCTTGTTATGCTTTAGAGTATTGCTAGCATGTCTTGGCACATTTATAGCATGTGGGAAACATCATAGTGGCACATTTTAACATGTTGCTAGCATGTTGCTCAGATGTTTAAGCATATTGCTTGCTTTTTTATTGCAATAATAACATTAATAATAAAAATTGTGAATGCATTAACTATAATAGCATATTGCTTGCACGTTTTAGCACATTTTGGACATTTTCACGTTTTAAAAATGGTATAGCTTGTTATGCTTTAGAGTATTTCTAGCAAGTTTAGGCACATTCATAGCATGTTAGAAGAACCACAGTGGCATGTTTTGATAAGTTGTTAGCATAGTAAGTTCTTTATAGCATTAATAACATTATTACATATTAATAATAACATTTTTGTAACCATTAACACTTTAATAGCATTTTGGTTGCAGATTTTAGCACATTGTGAATGTTTTCGCATGTTTTAAAAAATGGTATCATAGCTTGTTGTGCTTTAGAGTATTGTTAGCATGTTTTGATACATTTATAGCATGTTAAAAGCACACTTACCATTTTACTAACACAATAGTGGGATGTTTTAACAAGTTGCTAGCATGTTGCTCAGATGCTCATATTGTTTCTAGCATAAATACCATTGATACCTCTTAGTAATATTATCATTTTAGAATGTTTAGCATGCTTTTAATAATTTAATGGCATATTGCATGCATATTTTAACACATTGTGTTCAAAAAGCTAACATGTTGTGCTTGAGTATCGCTAGCACGTTTTGTCACATTTATAGCATGTTAACATTTTGCTGACATGTTAGTGGGATATTTTACCAAGTTGCTAACATGCTGTTAATGATTTAGCATCATATGTGTTTGTTTGTAGCAATATTAACATTATACACTTCAATAACATTTAAGCTTCAACAGTTATTAAGATCTTGCTAGTGTGTTTTAACACATTGATTATTTTTGAGCATGTTTTAAAACAAAATACATGTTAAGCCTGTTGTCAAACTGATGACATGTTTTAGAGCACTGCTAGCATGATTTGCCACATTTCTCTGTTTTATCACTTGGATGACGTTCGTGGCATGTTTAATCAAGTTGCAAAGATGTTTTAGCATCATCCTTGCATTTTTCTAACATTAACATCAATAATACAATTTAATAAAATAAATAATATGTAAGCATGTCTTAACACTTTAATAGCAAATTATTAGCATGTTTTAACAGAGTTTTTGTCACGATCACCAGCGATCTCCTCTGTCAGAGATCGCTGGTTCACACACACACTTCCGTGAATTACAAATCAGCCATGTTTAAGGACTACAATACCAGCCATGCAACACACACACACACACTCCTGTTCCATATCACAACTGATTGCACAGACACCACCGGAGGACTGTCTGAAACTGATTACACACACTACAAAAGCAGCACACACACTCTCTGTCACTGCTGTAGTATTGTTATCTGTTTGTGACATACAACGCGTTTTTTTTGTTCCCGTTTATCTGTTTTTTGACCTTAGCCTTGCTCTTTGATTATCCTTGCCTGCCGCCAGCCTTTTGATCTCATGCCTGTTCTCGACTACGATTTTTGAATTTGCCCATTAATATTTGCAATACTGTTTTTTATATTAAAATCTGCAATTGGATCCTCGCCTCCGTTGTCATCGTCACACCCATCGTAACAGTTTTAAAACATACATGTTCTATTATGTTGGCATGTTTTAGAAAACTGCTAGCATGTTTTACACATTTTAACATTTTAGCATTATAGTTTAATAAAATGATAAGATATTTAAGCACATTGCTTTAAATTTGCTTGTGTTTTAAAATGTAGTAAATATGTAATAGCCTGATAACATGCTTCAGAACATTGCTAGCATGTTATCACCTTAATAGCCCCTTAATATCATGTTTCTTGCAGACTGTTAGCATGTTTCTAGCATGTTTTATTAATATGTTCAATATTAATTAATATAAGTCAATTAATTAATATTAGTCAATTAATATGAACAACTTCTATCACGCTTTAGAACAGTGTTTCACCAATTCCAGTGCTCATGGCCAACACCTCACACATTTAGTATTGGACACATTCGACAGTCAGTTTTTTTCGACAGGATATTCCACCATGATTCCTCTTCAAAGAAAGCGTACAGTTTGTTTCCTCTAAAACTAATTTTACTGTGTGATATTATGTCACACTTCTCTAGTATGTGTCATCTGTGTGTGTGAAGACGCTGCAGGCAGTGGTGTTGTGTAAGTCTGTGAATGAACATTCTAAAGCGAAGTAAACAAGCTACTTAGGGACCTTGTGTAGTGTTTATCTGAATCACTGTATTAAATAAGAGCTTGAACCAATGTAGAATCAGCGCTGATATCATGTTTCATCAAATTAATTACTTGTTAGCCTGCATTATCACTGTTGATAGCACATTCTTAGCATGTTTCAAAACTGAACTTTTCACAGTCTTGTTATATAAGTAAATATTCCCTGTGTCCATTCATGTGTTATGCATGTGTGTGTTTTGCATTACTGATAAGCTGAGGTGGTTTGCGATGTGAGGTTGAAACCTGTAAAGTAGCATATTTTCACAGTAAATGTCAAGCCCCTGGAGCTACAGAGTAAATTACAGTTTATTGCCTGAGCTCCTCCAGTAATGATGTACACCCGGGGCTGTGTCGCGCTGAGCTGTGCTTTATTAGTCAGTGTCCACCACCCAACCGTAGGACAAAGAAACCAGTCCGCCATCCTGAGACGTTGCATGTGCCTGAATTCCTGAACTGATTCAGAAATTGTTAGACATATACGAGAGCTGTAATGATTATGATTAGGACACCTTTCATCGTGCATGTTTAATCGTGTGATGTGTATAAGACTCATAAATATCTGGATTTTTTTTTTTAATGAAAGCTAGACATATTTAAAAGTTTAGGAGAAATATTAGCAGGTTTAAATGGTTTAAGTTCATGACTGATGTATTGGCTACAATGACACAATCCAGGTCTCTATCATAGTGTGTTACTTCACATTTTGAAGTATCGCATGAGAAACGATTGATGGCAACACATAAGCCCCTTATCTCCATACCTGTCAATATTGGGATGTGAAAATAAGGGACCCCAAACACCCCCAACCCCCCGGTCTGGCATGCGTCTGGCATTTTCATCGTAAATAAACAGTTAAAGCGCTCGCCAATATGTTTATTTATTTTTTGGTTTATTTATTATTATTTACAAAGGATAGAATGAATAGTATACATTAGAAAAAAGCTACAAATAAATTAGCAAACAGTTTCGCCTATTAAAATTAATAGCTATTATAAAATAATTGATTTATTAGACAATAAACAATCTAATTAAAGCAGCAAATGAATCTCTCATTTAGATTTTTCATTTGATCACATTAAATAACAGAGGTGTCACTTTAAAAATGCACATATCTGAACGCATTTGATTGCTTTCCTAACTGTTTATGCTAATTTAAGACTAAATGTGTTGTGTTTAAAAGAAAAACCACCAAGATCGACATGTTTAAATGTCGTTATTATTATTATTATGTGTATATGTCTGTTCAAACACACACCCAAAACCCAGAGTGTCCACTTTCGTTCCACTTCAAATCATGTGTACAGAATCCGTTTGGGAAACAGCGTCTGTTTATCACTATGGAGCGCGTCTGACAGTCACACACTGCTATATGAACTGACTGTTTTGAGGATTGATGCCTGTCATGGAAAGGATGTGAATCCCGCTGTTTTTATATTTATTTCAAAGTGTTTTCATGCCTAAATAAAATAAAAGCACAGAACTGACTCACATTTAAGAGCAAGGGGCGGCCCCTGTTGGTTCGGCGGTATGGGTTACGTATAAGGAGGATCGGCTCTTTGATGTTTACTGACACCCTTCATAGAAAGATTGAAAATACGGGAGAAATATGAGAAAATACCTTTTTACAGGATGATAGCGGGATAGAATTGTAAAATATGGGAGATATGCTTAGTATGTTTATTTCACTAAAATGCTAGCTGGTTTTGGATTCAGGGTTAATGCGAATAATGAGCGATTAAAAACGAGCATTACATTCACGTGACCAATTTGTGGCCTCCAGTAAGCTTGCCTTGTTTACTGTTGGTTGCTAGGTTACCAATACTACAGTCAGCTGCTCTAACAAATTGGAAACACACTTATAACTCTGTGTCTCACTTCAGTATCTGCATCCTCTGAAGGATGCATTCAAAGTGCTCTGCATCATCACGGCGCGACGAAGGGTGTCTCATTTCAAATAAAATCGAATGCTTCTTCAAATGAGGCCTCAAAATGCATCCTTTGTTTCCCAGGTAATGAAGGAGACAACCGGTGGATCCTTTGTCACCTCGAACGTCCCAAGATTCATTGCGCGCTGATATTGACAGGACGTTTTTAAAATAAATTTTTAAAATGATTAAATGTGTGAATTAGGATTATTTTACTTTGATATCTAAACACGTTAAAAAACAAAAAGAGTATGACATGTCTTACTAAAGAGGGATTTTATAGACCATTTACATTTTTATGTGTACATGTATGGATCAATAGAAACATATTTTCAGCTTCTTTAAACCACTCTTTGCCTTCAGATCGCTTAAAATAAGTTTTAAAATCACTTTTAAAAAAATTACACATTCTATTATCGCTTATTAACAGCAGCTGTTATGGTTGCTATATAGGTGACGAGATCTGTCCTCTATAGGCTAGATCGTCTCATTTCAAAATGCTCGGTTCGGCCTGTGAGGACTTTGAAGGACTCATCAATGAAGTCTGCATTCTTCAGAGGATGCAGCCTCTGAAATAAGACACAGCATCTCTGTTCTAACAACACGCAATGCAACAAGATTCCAGTGACAAGCAATTTGTCTGTCTGCACCAAACGTGATGAGACATGAGAGAAAAATGAAAAAAACAGCCACTGCACTCCCAACTAAATGGTAACGGATTTTAATCTGATTAATACATTTTAAAACTCTTCAGAAAATGTATTTATTTTTTCCTTGACCTAATGTTTCATGTAATGTCTGTGTATACGTGGTAAATAATAAGAAAACATTGCATGTTCAAATGTATTATCATAAAACAATCTAATGTATATAGTTCATTCATTTTTCTTCAGCTTAATCCTTTTATTTATTAGGTGTTGCCACGGCGGAATGAACCACCAACTAATCCAGCATATGTTTTACATAGCGGATGCACTTCCAGCAGCAACCTAGTACTGGGAAACATCCATTCACACTCATACACTACAGCCAATTTAGTTTAATTCACCTTTGGACTGCGGAGGAAACCGGAGCACCCGGAGGAAACCCACGCGAACATGGGGAGAACATGCAAATTCCATATAGAAATCCCAACTGACCCAGCTGGGACTCGAACCAGAGACCTTCTTTCTGTGCGGTGACAGTGCTAACCACTGAGTCACCGTGCCTCCTCTATATACTTTAAATATATTTTTATTCATTCATTCATTCATTTTCTTTTCGGCTTAGTCCCTTTATTAATCCGGGGTCGCCACAGCGGAATGAACCGCCAACTTATCCAGCATTTGTTTTACGCAGCGGATGCCCTTCCAGCCACAACCCATCTCTGGGAAACACATCCATACATACACATTCACACACATACACTATGGACAATTTAGCTTACCCAATTCACCTGTACCGCATGTCTTTGGACTGTGGGGGAAACCGGAGCACCCGGAGGAAACCCACGCAACCACGGGGAGAACATGCAAACTCCACACAGAAATGCCAACTGGCCCAGCCGGGGATCGAACCAGCGACCTTCTTGCTGTGAGGCGAACGTGCTAACCACTAGGCCACCGTGGCGCCCATATATTTTTATATCTATGTAAACTTTATTTTTATTTAACTTTATTATTGTTACGTGAGAGTTTGTGATTGGGCAAGAGCTGAAATAGAATAAAGACAAATAACCTATATTCAAGTATACAGATTTTTGTTAAACAATTTCCATGACTTTTCCAAAACTTTTCGTGGTCTGGAAAATGCTATGTGAGGTTTTCATGACTTTTCCAGGTTTTTCTTGACCGTAGGAATCCTGAATATTAGATAATTAGCAATAAAATCACCAGAATAACTTGCATTCCCGAAGTCATTGTTGTGGTGAGCTCCACTGCTCGAACACAATACCCGGCTCCACACCGGACATGCTCCTATAATCTCCTGCTCTGTTCCTCTCTGCAGTCATGCAAATATCCTGCTGCGACGGTTCACCAATGGCATCTTGCTCGTGACCGTTATGACCAATACAAAGTATGCATAGTATAACTCCCAAAGTATATATTTCCCCTGGTGCGGATCTGAACTCATTGGAGATACTTAACTCATCGGTGAAATGATACTCAGAAATGATACTGAACTCATCGGTGACGAGTCTGCTTACAGACAGGAGGTTAAGGAGCTGGCTCTCTGGTGCAGCCACAACAACCTGGAGCTCAACACGCTCAAAACAGTGGAGATGATAGTGGAATTTAGGAGAAACCCCCCTGCTCTCCCCCCACTGAGCATCATGGACAGCACTATGGCTGCAGTGGAGTCATTCAGGTTGCTGGGCACCACCATTTCTCAGGATCTGAAGTGGGACACTCACATTGACTCCATTGTCAAAAAAGCTCAATAAAGGCTGTACTTTCTTCATCAGCTGAGGAAGTTCAACCTCCCAAAGGAGCTTCTGAAACAGTTCTACACCTCCATCATTGAATCAGTCATCTGCACTTCAATAACTGTCTGCTTTAGCTCAGCTACCAAATCTGACCTTCGAAGACTACGTTGAATAGTTGGGACTGCTGAGCGAATCATTAGTACAACCCTCCCTACTCTCCAAGAACTGTACTTATCTAGTGCGAGCAGAAGGGCTGCCAGAATCACTCTGGACCCCTCACACCCAGCACACTGCCTCTTTGAACTGTTACCTTCTGGTCGACGCTACAGAGCACTGCGCACCAGAACAGCCCGACACAGAAACAGTTTCTTCCCTCAGGCAATCCATCTCATGAACACTTGATGATAATAATCGTGGAACCAACATCACTACTTGCTATACACTTTTTACACACACATACACTTATTTAACAACACACTTTACATGCCAATTTGCACATAACAGCCACACATATAACGTTGTATATAGTAATATATCTGCACATACACTTGTCCATCTGTATATTTAACACTTGCTTCTATTTTGGAATATATTTATTATCTGTTTTTTGTCCTGTCTCTGTAATTCTGTTGCACTGTAGAAGCTCTGTCACCAAAACAAATTCCTCGTATGTGTGAACATTAGGGATGGGCGGATTGATCCTGAAGTATCGATATTTTCGATACTGGGAATGTATCAAAAGGATCGATCCTTAGGTAAAAGTATCGATCTTTTCTGGGGGTTTTCTTACTGAGTAAAATACCGCAATATTTATAGCACCACATATTATATAAATATTTACTTAAATAGAAACACGAATGGGAACATGATATTCTTCTGCTGTATCTCCGCTAATGGGTCAGCGTTAGCTCACGGCTCAGTAGTACAGACACCACACACACACAAACACACACACACACACCCAGTGCAGGTTGTAAAACTTTGGCAGAATCCTTTAAGGAATCCGGTCATTATCCAGCTAACCAGAGGGAATTATTTTACAAAAAGTGGAGTCGAGTTCAATACAGACAGCCAGTTTATATTAAGTTTTACCTGATATATGTTCATATGAACACACAGATGCACACACTGTAAATATAATATGCTGAGGGGTAATCATTATATATTATTCTTTGTAACATTAATATGCCAAAGCTGAGGGGGAATCCTAAACTGTCATTTATGTAATTTGCGTAAATTGGCATATATCAGATTTCTGTTACATTCGCAGGGTTCAGAATAATAGACTGTAGACCACTCAAGACATTTAGATTTTTGGTAGTTTAGTTCAAATAGTTTTAAATAAACTTGTTTATCAAATAAAATACAAAGTTTAGCCCCCTCAGACCCGAATTGTGTTCCAAGTTTTGGAAAAATGTATAAGTATGTTTTCACAGTTCTTGAGGCTCCTATAAATGAGACCAAATAATAATAATAAAAATTCAACAACCTTCAAGTATATATATATTTGTCCATTTCAATGGACAACAGGTCAGAACAGTCGTTCTTCCTGAACATTATACCAACATAAAACACTAAAACAACACACATGATTGCTGGTATATAGATAAGTATATATATTATACAGTATAATATCTAAAGTTCAATCAGCATTACTGGGGATTTAATTTCAGTAACATATTTTGAACCCGTTGAACATCCTAATGGACAGACATAATTTTAAAAATTCTGATCTAAAGCTTGCGATGTTACAAAAGATTTTAAACTTTTAATTAGTAAGCGCAATCCCTCTTTTTTACATGCAATCTATGAAATATTGGCAAACAGATCAATAAATCTGAATAAAAACATTGTAAATGTGGCTTACGGATGACAGTCGTCCATGCTCATGGACTGCAGGCTTTAAATAAGATGAAATGCTCGGGAACCACAAAAAACATGGGCTGACGTGATGTCCATTATAATGGACACAGGGTCTGAAGGGGTTAGGTTCACATAATAACTAGGAGAGATCTACTTTTTTAATTAAACAAGGTTTCTGCAGTGTATTATTTTTTGTTATATATGGTGCCATGCAATTTTAGTTCTGCTATTTTAATAAATATAAAAAGGAATCATGTGTTTTGTGTTTAATTGAATAATAATAATAATGATGATGATAATAATAATTATAATAAAGGCAATAATCATTTTTTTAATCACTATAAAATGTTTAATTAAAGTATTGGTATCGATATTGACGATACTTGTCTTGAAATACTTGGTATCGGATCAGAAACAAAAATATTGGTATCGCCCATCCCTAGTGAACATACCTGGCAATAAAGCTCTTTCTAATTCTGATTCTGATTCTAAATAATCAATAAAAAGAAACCACTTCACAGTCATGAAGATTTAAAGGGCACCTTAGGTATAGAGTATAGAGGGTCATATTGGGGTGATATAAACACACCCAGTCCTTTTTTTTTTCAATTTAACAACATAAGAATGGTGGACCAATTGGAGCGGTTTTGAGATCGACCGCAACTTTATGTAGGAGTGCGGTGCCCCCGCCCACCCATATTGATTGACAGGCTCGCATTATCATATCCTCAGTTTGTTGTTTCGCATCTGCCATTTTCTTAGTGCGAGTTGAAGCGATGCCACCAAAGGAACACCCTTGCACTGTTTTTGGGTGCAAGGCTCAACACAGGAGCCTTCATCGTCTTCCTGGAAATAAGCAACAGAGGCTTAAGTGGCAGAGTTTTATCTTTAACGATCAGGTGCCTGAAAACGTACCTAAACTGTCGTATGTTTGCGCTAACCATTTTAGCGCAGACTGCTTTGAGAATGCGGGACAGTTCCACTCGGGATTCGCGAGTTAATTGTTTTTGAAAAACGGATCAGTTCCAACAAGCCGCGATCCTTTTTGCATATAAATCATACCAATGCAGTGTTTATCTTAGTGTATATCTTTATGTCTTGTCTGTATTTGTTTGTAGAACTCTGATATGGCGAACTTTATCAAACGTATTACGGATGATGCATGCATCATTACATAGCGGCTGTAAAACTGGACAAAGACATAAATGATTTTGTAACTACAACTCTGACACATTCTGGCTCATTCGGATTATTGATTCCTCAACAGTCGTCTCTGCTTGATCTGTGTCCGAGTCCGGGTCGTACACGTACGGCTGAATGCTTCTCTCTGTCTGCCTGTCTGTTGCCGTACACAAAGCAGGGGCGCTCTTGGCTCCGCCCCCTTGTTAAGATTGGCGGGAAGTCGAAACTAATTTGCATGTGAAGCAACACACCCCTAAAACAGCGACCTGTGTACACGCCCCCAAAATTACACTTTTTAACACATTATAATAAAACAATCTGAATTGTGTTTTGATCTGAACCTAGACTGGCACACTCAGAACAACCATAGTAGTGATATAAAATCTTAAAAAAGGGTTAATGTATGTGCCCTTTAACACACTGGTTATCCTTTGAAGCTGCAGAAAAAGTGTACTGAAACCATAAGTGTGTTAAGGAGCACTTTAAATTTCACATAATTTTGTCTGCCTAGCCTTTGTCTAGGCGACCTGTTGCATAAGTAGTGTCGAACTGAAGTGTCGATTACACAAATGGCTTAAGGGTAGTTTGATGTTACCAGTAAGTGACGTGACCCCGCTGTGACCCCTGACCTTGAAGACTCTGTATCAGTTCTTCAAAGCATCCAAATACCAACGAGCTGTAAATTCTTTGAAGAAAGTAAACAAAACCAGATGTGACGTCACTGATATCCTCAACCCAGCTTGTCTCATTCATGCAGACAGGCGCAGATGTTTCCCCAGGACATGCAGCATTCTGTTAGCTTCCGGTCTATACTTCCAGGATGTGACCGGCTGACCGCTTTAGATGTAGAACTATAGGGTGCATTAGTGTTTAGTCACTTTTGTCTGCATCTGTGACTCACTGGATGTGGTTTTCCCATTAATACTTTAAAAGGGAACTATTATAATGGTTAAAAAACAGTTGTGTGTGAACAGCGTGTGAATGTAGCCAGCCTCTAATGGTAAATTTTAATTAGTTTAAATCTTTATACTCACTCTTGATAAAAACAGTCTGGAGAAACACTTTGATTGACATCCTCCCTTTGTACATGTCATCAGAGGTGGGAAGCCCCACCCATTAGTGACCATCTCTCTCTCATTAGCATAGACAGCCCTGAGTGAGAAGCAGCAGTTCTCCATTACGCCTGTTTCACACCGCAAGCGCAAGCAGGGCGTGAGCAATGCGAGATCAGCGCGTTGGTAGAGCAGAAGCAGCACGCAGGCGTTTGCCTTTCACACCGACTTTATTTTATAAATGATGTAAATCATACAGTGCTGTATGCTTCTCGCGCTATGAGGAATGTCATTCATGTCTGGAGCACTCAGAAGACAATCGCCTGTGACACCACGTCATTTTGTTTTTGGTTGTCAGGATGTTGTAGGCCTAGTTATAATAATATTTATACAATATAGTTATAATGATATTTATACATGATCAAACTAGTGTTACTTTCTTCGCTTCAGCGATGTCCAGCGGCTCGTTAATTCATGCTCGTGCAAAGGATGAGACGGACAAAAGTAATCAATGCATGGCCTTCTTTTACTCATGTTCGTGTTGTCAGGTTCAGTGCAAACAGCTCCCGGTTGTAAGAACTTGAGTGAACATGAAACAAAGCCGAATAAAACTTTCCTCTGCTTCAACTGCATAGATAGCCCAGCTCACATCATCCAAGCATGGGTGTCGAACTACACTACCCACAATACACTTCATTATGGACTACAACTCTAGTCAATAAGCAAAAGTGATACTAAAGTTGTTGTACATTTGGTTTTGTAGTTCGGGCCTAAATAAATATTTGTTGCAGTTTTTAATCATTTAAGTTCATTTAATTGACCATATATATATATATATATCAGCTGATATTATTGATACATTTATTGGGTAAAATTGCTACTTTTTACCGTCATTCAATGTGTTTAAGCCATTATCAATGCACTGCCACTTTAATTGAGCGTGAGCAGCGTGACAAAAATAGACCCATCGCCGAAACTATCGCGGCACTGCTGCTTCAGCGACGCTCACGCCTCGCGCTGATGCGCTGCTTCTGTGTGCTGTATGAAAGCTCTAATCTGTTAACATGGACGCTGAAAAAACACGCGCTGCTCACGCTCTGCTCACGCGTGTGGCGTGAAACAGGCTTTAAGATCTAAAAGGGTCAGTTTCAAAGAGTTATAAAAAGTGTTATTCATGTGGTATTTTGAGCTGGAACTTCACATACACACTCTAGGGACATCAGAGACTTATTATACATCTTGTATAAATGGGAATAAAAAATCCCCTTTAAATATGACCCTGGACCACCAGTCTTATGTTGTGTGTTTATATTTGTGGACAGCCAAAAATACACTGTATGGGTCAAAATATAGATTTTTATTTTATGCCAAAATTTATTATAATACTAATTAAATGTATAAATATTTCCTTTCATGAATGTATCAAAACTTAATTTCTGATTAGTAATATTTATTGTTAAGACAAGGCAATTTAGATTATTTGAAAATATATTAACCCTTAGATTCCATATTCATTCATTCAGTTATTCATTCATTTTCTTTTTGGTTTAGTCCCTTTATTAATCTGGGGAATTAACTACCAATTTACCAATTTATTTATGCTATATTTAGCATATGTTTTACGCAGCGGATGCCCTTCCAGCTGCAACCCATCACTGGGAAACATACATACATTCTCATTCACACACATATACTACGGACAATTTAGCTTACCCAATTCATATACCACATGTCTTTGGACTTGTGGTGGAAACCGGATCACCCTGAGGAAACCCACCTGAACACAGGGAGAACATGCAAACTCCACGCAGAAACACCAACTGACCCAGTCGAGGCTCAATCTAGCGACCTTCTTGCTATGAAGTGACAGTGCTAACCACTGTGCCATCTGCGTCGCCCTAGATTCCATATATAACCAAACAAACCCTGTAACAAACTGCACATCAATGGAAAGTTGTGCTTTCAACTTTCAGATGATGTCAATTATGCAAAATTGACACCCTTTATTGTGGTCCACGGGCACAAATATGGAATTTTAAAAAGATGAAGCATTATAAAGCTTTGACATTACAAACCAGCGAAAGAAGAATGACTACAGTACATAACAAACCTTGATTTGAAGCACAGAACATAAGAAAATCAGACAAAAGGACATAACAATGAGGCAAAAACATTTAAAGTTGTTGGCTGTTTATATAAAAACTCTATATTACAAGTTAATCGTTTTTGTTTCAGCTTAGTCCCTTTATTAAGCAAGGGTTGTCACTGTGGAATGAAATCCAGCGATGTATTACGCAGCGGATGCCCTTCCAGCTGCAACCCAACACTGGGAAACACCCATAAACTCAAACACATACACCACAGCTAATTTAGCTTATTCAATTCACCTATACCACATGTCTTTAGACTTGTAACCGGAGCACCCGGAGGAAACCCACAAGAACACGAGGAGAACATGCAAACTCCACAAAGAAATGCCCACTGACCCAGCTGAGGCTCGAACTAGCAACCTTCTTGCTGTATGGCGATTGAGCTACCCACTGCACCACCGTGACATCCCCTAAGTTTATATTTAGGTATTTTGAATGAATAGGGAAACTGATTTAATCACAATTCACTGCACATTTAATGGCAGTGAGTGTGGCTCAAGTCTGACTGTAAATAGAATTTCTACACAAATATTGTTAAATAATTGTTTTAAAAATAAGTAAATGAATGTGACCGGATGGGTTCAACAAAATTAAACTCACAACAGGTTAGCTTATTTTTTGTAGGTAAACTTTATAGCTGTTTTAACTTCTGTAACTATTAAAAAAATAGTGATTTGGACAAACTGAAGTCATCAAAACTGTAAAACAAGTGTATACATTTAGGTTAAAAACCTAAAGCCACCATTTCCCTGGATTACAGCTGGTCAGATTCTCTCAGATAATTCAGACACCACTTTCCTTTCATTAGTATTAGCTTGTTCGTTGAAAATACAATTGCTAATAGTACTTTTTAGCATTGTGTTTATGTAATAGGCTATGACCTACCATTTGTATTTGTCTACAAAACTACACAGCCCAAATTCTGGAGTAGTAGGCCTACTGTATATAGATAAATATGTTTGAGTTCGCATTTCCCCCTGGTGTTTACAGTAAATAGAGGCAGATGGAGAAAAACAGGCCACATTCACTATTTCCATGTGGTGAAGTCGACCATCTGAGACTGTTTAACTGCAAGAAAAACAGCGCTCTCTGCTGTGCTGACATGATATCCGCAGTCAGATCATTGAACGTAGACATTTGGGATTATAAATTAGAATAGAATAAATACAGATAATATTTTATTCGATATGTATTAGTCTCATAAAAAAAGACTACATTATAGTCAGCAGCTAACTAGCTAAGTACAAACATGAATTCTTTGAGATTTTCACGTCAGTTTCGATACATATTATATCGATGATGTTTCAAATTAACTTAAATAAACATTTGAGAGATTTTAGAGGCATTCTAAGATTTATAAATACTGAAAACGATAAATTAAAAGCGGAAGTGACGCATTGAACAGCGGCCATGTTTGTGAGTGGCATCTGCGTTGAGGTATAATTTGCAAAACAAATAATATCGTTTAAACTTTGTCGTAACTCTAACGCCATATGCATTTAAGATGTTTTCTCTAAAGGTGTAGTTTTGTTTTGTTACCGGTTTCTGAAGTTTTTAAAACGATGAGTCGGTTATGCGGGGCGGAAACGCGACGGTTGTATGTCTGTTTCCGTGTGAGTGTGTGATAGCGAGAGATTTACTGACCCAGATAGAGATGAAAACAGGTCCTGCTGAAGGGGGTCTCCTGTCATTTTGAGCTCCAGTAATCTGACTGCCACTGAGAAGGTGAGTGACAGACATTTAACACTGGTTGTAATATATCGACAGACATGATATTTGCGCGTTTGTCAGTTATTTCATGTGGTGTGGTAACCAACACTGAACAGCTGTTAGCAACCTGTCCAACGATCCTCCACGGGGAATCACCAAAAGCTGCTGGATACAAGCTTCAGACACGGAAAACAGCTTAATAACGTTAAAAATGTTTATGAAATATGACATTTTGGGGCTAATGTTATAAAATATTAGCGCGAATACCGTTGCCGTTTCCAACTTGCAGGTGAAATAACCTGAGAATGTATGTAAAATAGTGTGTATTTCTGCCCTGACATGTCTATTGTGTGTATAATTTGATTTAATGTGATCTTAAATACGTTCTCGTTTTAGTTCTACTGTATATTCATTGATCTTTCCGCTTTGCGTTCCCTGAATTAAATGACATTGCTAACAGCATGTACGTCCACGGGATATAAACACTGCAGGATTTAGCACTAATGAATCCGTTTATAAGTGCGTTGTGCTGGCCGAGGAAGGCCTGTGATGACAGTTTAGCAGCCCGGATCTTCACACCTGCGCTCTTCCTTGTCTTGTCTCTTTTCTTAAACGCGTCACCTTCACCTGTCATGCACTGTTTACATCACTACGATCGCGACGCGTTTAACTATTATTGGGGATGTATTCATCAATTCTTGAATTTAACCCTTGAGTACTGTTGGGGTGTATTCATCAATTCTT
>CAIGQQ010000001.1:1707891-1719972 GCA_903798035.1 Danio albolineatus | reverse complement strand
TCAATCCTTGAATTTAACCCTTGAGTACTGTTGGGGATGTATTCATCCACTCTGGGATGATTTTGAGTCTTTATTTGGCCACAGCTTTATCTGTGTTTCAGCAAATGGAATGATCTTTGCTGACAGATCATATTTTGACATTTATTTTGGGAAAATGCTTTGATTTTTTTCAGAATTTCAACAATACACACTTGGCAAATTGACTACCCTTTCGTTATGTTCATGGGTGTTTTTGCCCCGTTTTTTTTAAATCAAAATTATATTTTTGAAAACACTTTATTTTGATGGTCCATTTGAGTATTAGTAGACCGTCTGCTTAATAGCTGTTGATACTAACATTCAACAGACATTTAACTGACTATAAGAAGCTTTGCAAGTACATGTCAACTTTGCAAGTACATTGCAGACTAACCCTAACCTAACAGTCTACTTATAATCTAATGAGAATTAGTTGCAATGTAACTTAAATTCAACAAATGGACCATCAAAATCAGGGGTGCCCAAACTTTTTTTTATGAAGGGCCAAAAACCAAACTTGATTGAGGGTGGTGGGCCGAAGAATATACCAAACTGTATTACATTAAAGTTGCCATAGTAACTTCCTAATTTAATACTATTTGAAAATAAATATAAAAAAATCATATATAAAAAAGCCATATTAATAATGACAATATTATTTTTTTATTTTTTATTTTATTTTATACTATACTTATAATACAATAAAGCCATAAACAATATTTTTTTTTTTTTAGATTAGATTAGATTAAACTTTATTGTTATTACACATGTACAAGTACAAAGCAACGAAATGCAGTTTAGGTTTAACCAGAAGTGCAATAGCAGCAAGTGCAGATACAGGTATAAATTATAAGGTTTATACCTTATAATATAAGTTTATAATACGATTGCAGGGCTCAACAATAAGGACTGCCTGATGGCTCGGGGACAGTGTGAGAGATGCTCGGGACAGTAGACAGAATCGTTACTGGCCCGATCAGGCCCGTGCTGCCTTGTCACTAAATTTTCTATTTGTCAATTGCATGCATATACAGTCTTAAAATCAAGAAATAGTTTGTGCTTTAAAGTATTTGAATGCTACCTTTTCTGTGAAGTCGTAAATACGATATTGCTTTTTTGCTTTCTCTTATCTGATTGGATGTTGTGAGCACGTTATTTTTTTTTCCATAACATGGTAAAAACCAACACAGCGAAGAGACGACAACATGACGGCAACATCAAATTATGAGGCTAAAAGAAAATGTCTGTTTTGTGATGTCTTGCTGTCATTTTTAAGTCAGTCAGGTTTTGTTTTGCAATAAAATACCTGCACATTTTCCTTAACATTTTTAGAAATTATTTTTGACAGATTATTTCAAATATGTGGCTGAGAAATAGCAATTCACTTTTTTTTTTTAGTGTGGCCAGTGAAAAATTTTGGCAGGGCAAGTAAAAATCTGAACCACTAGTCCAATCGGGCCAGTAGAAAAAATCCTTAGTGTTGAACCCTGGATTGAGTTCAGTGCTTTTTTTATTTACAATTTTTTTTTTATTCTATAGTAAAGTATTTGAGTCCTATTAGTGTGGTTTTGGGAGTCACAGTGGGTAGCATGATCGCCTCATACTGTACCAAGGAGGTTGCTGGTTTGAGTCCCGGCTGGGCCAGTTGGCATTTCTGTGTGGAGTTTGCATGTTCTCCCCGTGTTGGTGTGGGTTTCCTCCAAGTGCTCGGTTTCCTCCACAGTTCAAAGACATGCGGTAAAGGTGAAGTGAATAAGCTAAATTGGCCGTAGTGTATGTGTGTGAATGCAAGAGTGTATGGGTGTTTCCCAGTGTTCCTACTGCGTAAAACATATGCTGAATAAGTTGGCAGTTCATTCCACTAGGGTGACCTCTGATTAATAAAGGTACTAAGCCGAAAAGAAAATTAATGAATGAATAAAGTGTGGTTTTAACAACGTGCCACACACAAATACTGTATATGTCAACATCTAAAAAAATGTGCTTAAGGATGTCATGATCCATTAAAAAAAATCAGATTGAGGCCATGGATCAGAGATGGGGTGGCAGGCCAAATCAAAGGTTATCATGGGCCAACTTAAATCAAATATAGGTCAATATAAAGGGTTAATTCTATCAACTGCTGATCAACAGTAAAGAATTACACATTTTACCACTTCTCTACTGGGAAAACCACCAACAATCAAGAATGCATGATTATATGCTGTCATGCATTTACAATCAAAAAATGTCATTATAATAGAAGTCAATGGGGCAAAAATAGCCACCAATATAACAAACGTGCAGTCAATTTGAACAGTACACAAGGGTTAACGTGATATCTAGTCAGCCAATCACATGGCAGAAGCTCAATGCATTTAAGCATGTGGACAACATCAAAACAATATGTTGAAGGTCAAATCGAGCATCAGAAGAAGAAAATGTATGAAAGATCTTGAAGCAGATGAGCGAGAGCCAGGAACACTCTGTCAAATAAAATCAGCAAACTGAGGATGTAATTCACACAGGATCACACCAAAACTGGACAATAGAAGACCTTAAAAAAGTCGCTGAGTTTGAAGAGTCTTGAATTCTGCTGTGATATTTGGATGGTCAGAATGATTTGCGCCTTGCATTAAGGGTTGCTGGCCTCTGCTGGTGGTGTAATGGTGTTCAGGATGTTTTATTAGCACACTTTGAGCCTCTTGGTACCAACTGAGTATTGCCTAAATTCCTAAATCCACCTGCTTATTGTTGCTGAACATTTTCATCGTTTTATGACCACATTAATTGAACCCATTTTGTGTGCTACAGCAGGTTAAAGGGATAGTTCACTCTAAAATAAAAATTCTGTCATCATTTGTCCTCCTTTCACTTGTTTCAAACCTGTTTGAGTTTTTTTTCTTCAGTTGAACACAAAAGAAGATGTTTTTAAGAAAGCTGAAAGCCTGTAACCATTGACTTCCATAGTAGGCAAAACAATTACTATGGAAGTCAGCGGTTACAGGTTTTCAGCTTTCTTAAAAACATCTTTTGTGGTGAAGAAAGAGACTCATAAATGTTTGGAACCACTTAAGCTGAATCTTACGGTGGCTGAGAGAGCTTAACTCGCTGCCGTTGTCATGAGAAATCGAGTCCCCTGACAATTGGGTCCACCTATAGGACATCGAGTGATCCTATTGTTTTACTGAAATTGTTTAGTATAGTTAGTAGGTTCCTAGTTATAAAGTTCCAAACGGCACACAATGGCATAATACACATCCGTATCTCAGCAGGGTCGTCATGTTTTCTTGGTCCCCTTGAAACATTTCCCTTGTGTTGCGTGGATATTTGCCAGTGTTGTGTCCAAATGCAGCCTGTTTCTTCAATTGGTTGTGTTGTGAGGATTGGCAGCAGGTGTGCTGTCGAATTGATGAAGATCATTTCTTAATTTGCTGGTGTTTTTTTGTAATTGCATGTGCTTTCTCAAATTGCAGCGCGGTAAGCTCTCTCGGCCAGTGTAGAGTCTTCATTTTGTGGTGAACTATCCCTTTAATGCGCCATCTCACTCTCAAATGATCTTAAACTGTGTGTGTGGTTTTTTTTTTTTTATATAACAGAGTTCACTACTAGATCCACAACCTAATCTACATTTATTAAATGTCAATCCAATCCAATTAGGATGTGCTTGCATGAGAGATTCACATCATAGAAAAGCAAACAACTGCAAAAATGGTCTGAGGATATGAAAATATGGACAAAATCTCTGGAAATGTTTCTAGCAGCTTGTTGAATCCACACCACAATGAATTAAAGCAGTGACAGCATAATGGGGTCCATCACTAACGTCACTGTTCCTATTAAAGTGGCTATTGAGTGCATTAAATTAATAAAGACGTGTTGAATTGTTCACCCAAGATTCTAGTTTTATTTATTCACCCTTATTTTGTTAACCTTAACACTTCTTCTATTGTGAGAAGCAATAGAAAGGCAAGAGTGACTGCTTTGCTCACTATTCAGTTTCATTGTGTGAGTTGAAAAAGGAAAAGCTATGTTTGAAACTGTCATTCTGTCATTCATCTGCTTTTGTGATTTACAAGTTCTACAGGTTTGAAACAATATGCAGGAGATTAAATGACTGAATAATCATTTTTGTTTGAACTATCCCTGTTAATTTCTTTACGCCCTGATATCACCCGCCATTGTTGATGTGTTATTTTAAGCCATGCATGCTCTCCTGTAATGTTGTATGTCTTGAATGCAACTGTTGGTGGAATGTTGATTTTTCAGTCATATGACAGTTTTCCTTTCAACAAACTGAATGCAGTTTTATATTATTTTGTTTTAGGGTTCCACAAAAGTGGTAAAATATGCGATATATTGTTGCTGAGTGTTGAGATTAATGATATTTCGTATATACTATAGGCATGGGCCGGTATAAAATTTTGATGGTATGATAACCTTGGAAAAAAATTCACAGTTTGACGGTATTGTGATTACTGCTCTATAACACTTTCTTTTTAAATGTCTGGCTAAAAAACAAACTTTTTTCTCTTTGAACACAGTATATTTTATTTTGAGAAACATTTAAAATATTTTGGAGCAGTAAACATGTCAGGCTAAATCATTCAAATTAATCTTGTTTCAAAAACACTAATGTCTTTACAATTTACAACAGCATCTTTGGATGTCTTTTCTGCTGGAGATACTGTTGTCCTAAAAAAAACTACAAAAAAAAAAAACGTAAATAAAAAGCCTTACACATACCTTAGGAATGGTATAGCAGAAAATTCTGGCGGTGTTAAAACACTGGCTTCTCCAAACCACGGTATACCTTGAAAACTGTTATCGTCCCATTCCTAGGTCTTGCTATATAACTGACTTGCATAATGCTACTTATCAGCAATTTCAAAATATATATGTAATGATCGTACTGAAATAAACATATATAATAGATTTTCTCTGAGCTAATTAAATACATTAATTTTTAAAAGAGGATGTCAAGGTGCTAACATTTAGACTTAAAAACACCACAAATTAATCGTTCATCAAAAAAGTATGCACCTTACATTTGTTTTCATACAGTGCAATGTGAATTGCTTAATTGTTTTCTTAGCAAAAACGAATGACATTTTTACATGCTAAAATATTTCAGTATAACAGTAGTGGTCTGTGCACTGTATGATGCTGAAGCAAATATCTATTTTTTCATGGTAATTATATCATAAACATAGTACCATGAGTTAGTTAATATAAATATAAAAGTATAATAGATATGAAGATTTTAAAAATAAAAATACCAAGTATATAAAATAGTGCTGGAAAATTATTAATCGCATCTAAAATTAAAATTTTGTTTTTGGATAACTTTATCCATCTATATATCTACAAAAACAAAACCATACAAAACAAAAATACATACAGTATATTGCTATTTAAATTTGTATAAAATTATAATAGTAATAATATGCATGTATAGTAATATAGTATCATGCATTTGTTTATTTAAATACAAATATGAGAGTATATTTAATATAAAGAAAGTATCATGAAAATATATATAAAAAAAAACAAGTATATAAAATAGTGCAGAAAAATGATTAATCACATCCAAAATTAAAGTTTGTGTTTTTGCATAACTCTGTCTGTCTGTCTGTCTGTCTGTCTATCCATCGGTCTATCCATCTATCCACAAAAGCAAAACTATGCAAAACAAAAATATATACATTGATATTAATTTTTTTATAAAAAAAACAAATGCATACATTTAAATTTTCAATCGAAATATAAATAATAATTTTCTCAAATATTTGCATGCATGTGTGTGTTTATATATATGAACATATACATGATAAATGTGCACAGACAGTACACATATTATACAAAAGCATACTTTTAGTTTAGATTGCCATGGGGGGAAAAATCATGCGTTTCAGTGTTAATAATTAGCTTTTTTATTAAGGGCCTGTTCTGATAATCTGTTTTCAAAAGTTTGTATCTTGAGAGAAGTCCTGAATTTCTCACCCTGTTTGTGGCAGAAATCCCTGTATTGACCGAGTGCTGTGGTGCCATGCGGCTGTTTCTTCAGGAGGTGTTTGTGTGGACGACTCTTCATTTCCCTCGCTGCAGCGCTGGGGTTTCTGTACTGTCTTTGGGGAAAGGTATACAGCAAACATCTGCTATTGCAGGCAACTTTACCTTGTTTAGCGTAGGTCAGATTAATTAACAATTTAACTGTTTTTCTTTCCAAGATTGCTGCACTTAGTTGTAAGATGCCCAATGTGGAGCTGAGGATGCACCGCTGGAAATGGCCGACTCATTTTACCTCGCTTTACCTGAGCTGTCTGTATTTACTCTGCTCTCTGTCTGGTAAGCCAATCCACTTGGTGTATGATCTCTGTATGAAATGATTTTTAGTAACAAGTGCTGAAAGTGAGTGAATGTGTGTGACTGGTCGTTTCATTCATCATCAGGATCATTCACACTTGGTATTAAAGGGACAGTTCACCTAAAACCGAAAGTTCTGGCATCATTTACTCACTCTTCACATGTTCCAAACCTGTTTGAGTTTCTTTTATTCTGTCGAACACAAAAGAAGATATTTTAATCTCGAAACCTGTAACCATTGACTTAAAGTGTTTTTTTCCTGCAATTGAAGTCTTGGTTTTCAGCTTTCTTCAAAATATCTTCTTTTGTGTTCAGTGGAATTAAGAAACTCACAAAGGTTTGGAACCACTTGAGGGTGAGCAAATTCAGATTTATTTGGTGAACTATTACTTATAAATTTTAGGCGAAATGATCACAAGTAGATGCAAAAGACCAGTGTAAACAGGATTTAAGGGTTTGTTCACACTTGTTAGGCTTGGTTTTATTAATATAAACTCTTATACAATTGTTCTGTTGATGAATAAAACCAAACAAGTAAAACAAGACCACTGAAAAAAATGAGATTATCAAATATAAATGCAACACAGATTAAAGAACTAATAAAAATGCCAAAATAGCACATGATGTCAGAGGATGCGAGTTTAAAGGACAGAATCCTCAAGCACACCCGATTTTCTTGTCATAGTCACAATGTAAGACTAATCCACTAAGGCAGGGATCACCAATCTCGGTCCTGGAGGTCTGGTGTTCTGCAGGGTTTAGCTCCAACTTGTCTCAAAACACCTGTCTGGATGTTTCAAGTATACCTAGTGAGAGCTTGATTAGCTTGTTCAGGTGTGTTTGATTAGGGTTGGAGCTCAAATCTGCAGGACACCGGACCTCCATGAACAAGTTTGGTGATCCCTGCACTAAGGGAAAAAAGTGAGGTTTTACATTTTTACATAAGATAAATCACCAAAGTATACAAATGATAAAAACGAGTCACAAGACTTTCAAACTGTACAGCAGTAAACGTGTTCTCACTCAGCAAATCAGTCAGCTCAAGTCTCAGTAAATTCACATCTGTTCAAAATTAAAGTGGTGAAATTAAATCTTATCAAATTTCATCAGGCGCCTTTTACAATTCAGTACTGGAGTCTGAATTTTGTATGTCTGACAGATTTTGTATATTCAGGGTGTCTGCGGGGTCTTTGAACTGAATTGAATTTTTATTTGACAGATTTTAGACAGACTGTACAAAAATACAAATATCCTATACATTTTAAAATAAATATGTCGAGGATAAAACCATGTTTCCATTGTGTTCCTCGCTGTTGAAAAAAAACAAAGTACGGCTGCAAAATCCAGTTAATGACTAAAACAGGACCTCCACGTTTTAAAACAGAAACTAAATTATTCACAATACAGTAACGTATAAAATAAAAACCATCATCCACCGTGTAAAGTAACTATCCTCAAACAACAATCTTTTGATTGCTTTTTTTGAACCTCCTTAAGTCTTTTACTTCCTTGATCGATTTTGGTAATTTGTTGTTTGCACTTGTATATATTTTTCCCCACTAGACTTCTATATTTGAATAAACAAATATTAAAATCCAAACCCCTACTACTATTTGAATGCTGTTGCCTCACTATTTGAAAAAAAGGGTCACCAAATAACTATAAACCACATTATTTAGCATTTTACGTATCATTCTCAGTTTTAAAAAGCATATACTCTTGCTAACAATTAACATGCCTAATTCTTTAAAAAAGTCTTTGTGCAAGTGTGCTCTAGGATGAATTTTTTAAATTATTCATACGAATTAAAAAGTCTTAATGTCTTAAATTTCCAAAACAACATTTTATGCCTTAAAGTCTTAAATTCCCATGAAATATTGTCTTGGTCTTAAATTTATTTTAAATCCATCCAAACAATACATCTCAACTTTTAGCAAAACTCTACTTATAACTTTTAAAAAAATAATAATTTTAATTTTTTTAAATAATATATATTTTTTTTAAAGAGTGTTTTGTTACAAAAAATTTAAATGACACAATATTTAAAACATGTGGTTTAGAAGTCTGTAATTAGTCATTTTCTTTGATGGGGCATGTAAAATTTTAAGTTTTTTTTTTTTTTTTTTTGCTGGGCCATTAGTAAGCGTTTAGCCCTATACAAGTCTGAAATTTCATTTTTGATGGTCTTAAAAAGGTCTTACGTCTTAAATTTGACTGTGAAACCTGCAGAAACTGATATTGTATGCATTGAATATGGTGTCATTGCATTAAAAGGTTTTGAAACGTATAGTGTTTATCTTTTGCTTTTTGCAAAGTAATTCTGTTTGTTAACTAAAGAATGTTGTTTGCTGTTAAAACGCCCAAGCACCATTTTTTAAGCTAAAGTCCATATTTGACTAAATTAAAAATATATATTTTATACTTAGCGCTGCACAACATATAATGCCAGCTTCGATATCGTGCACATCTACAATAGAAATTTGTTTTATTGAACTATTCAAAGATTAAAGTCTTGCAGTGTTGTTTTATATTGATTTTTCAATTTCAATACAATTTGACTACCCTGAAAACCTTAAAGCACCTTATTTGCTCTAATGCATTTATCTATGCTTTTATAATTTCTTGTATTTAAATTAGATTTAATATTTAAAATATGATTGTAATTTTTTAATTATCTCTGCTTTTTATGTATTTTTTCCATCATGCATGATTCACTCTAATCCCAATCGATCTAAAATTAATCGTATAATATTAGTATATGCAAATAGAGCTATTCAAGTCATCTAGTGAAATTGTGTATACAGTTGAAATCAGAATTATTAAACCCCCTTTGAATTTTTTATTTCTTTTAAAAAAATTTCCCAAATGGTGTTTAACTGAGCAAGGAATTATTCACAGTGTGTCTGATAATATTTTTTTCTTCTGGAGAAAGTCCTTTTTGTTTTATTTCAGATAGAATAAAAACAGTTGTTAATTTTTTTAAACCGTTTAAGGTCAAAATGCTTAGCCTCTTTAAGCTATTTTATAGTTGACAGAACAAACCATCGTTATACCATAACTTGCCTAATTATCCTAACCTGCCTAGTTAACCTAATTAACCTAGTTAAGCCTTTAAATGTCAATTTAAGCCGTACAGTGTCTTGTAAAATATTATTTATTGTCATCATGGCAAAGATTAAATAAATCAGTTATTAGAAAAAAGTCATTAAAACTATTATGATTAGAAATGTGTTGGAAAAAAAAGTAGCCCTATTTCTAATGTTAATGCGTTGAGATTTATTGTGGTAGTGTTAAGTCAAGGAATTAAATTCATTATTGAGTAATTAGATAATTTTGCAATTAGAAAAGAAGTCTAAAGAAAATTTTAATGACGTAATTAGTTTAATGATGTTCTTGAAGCAACTTACCCAACACTGGTGGTCACAAGAAATGCATTCATTTGAACAATAATGCATCTCGGCTGACCACTCTTGATCAGATTACTGAACACGTTACATGTTAACACCATGTTTGAGACTCACGACAGTCATGAGTGGCGGCTCTTATTTGGAGTTCTACAAAGTGGGAAGTATAATGGACACTTTGTTTGTTTTCACAAAAGGGGAAATGGCACAACGGATGGGGCTGTCTTGCAGTTCAAGTTTCTCTGCCATCCCATAATAGGCCACCCTCCGTTGTCATGGTTTCAGTCTTTGGAGACAGAACAGTGTTTATGCAGGGTTTGACTCTGACTTCCTGGAACTATTTAGTGCAAAAACAAGTGCGATTTTGTTTGTGACCTGTGTGATAAACAGCCTTGTCTTGTGGTGGCACGACAGGCGTTGTTTTCCATCATGGCAGAGCTAGATGAGAGACTACTAGCATGAATAAACAGTAGCCTATTTGTTACGTCAAGTGTTTGCATGACTATACAGACAGAATATAATACTATAGAAAATATCAGTTTGCAACATTAAGCAGCAAAACAAGTTGTTTTTAATTTTAAAAATGATTGGAAGTCTCGAGCCAAAAAGATTCAAATGGCTGCGCCCGCTCGTACACGGATAATAAGGTGAATAAGTGAATTAAATAAACTAAATTGGCCGTTGTGCGTGTTTGTGTGTGTGAGTGTGTGCGTGCGTGCGTGCGTGCGTGTGCGTGTGTGTGTGTGCGTGTTTGCATGCGTGCGTTTGCGTGCGTGTGTGTGTTTGCGTGCGTGTGTTTGTGTGCGTGTGTGTGCGCGCGTGCATGTTTGCGTGTTTGTGTGCTTGCGTGTGCGTGCGTGTTTGCGTGCGGGTTTGCGTGCGTGTTTGCGTGTGTGTGTGCGTGCGTGTGTGTGCGTGCGTGCGTGTGTGCGTGCGTACGTGTGCGTGCATGTGCGTGCGTGCGCGTGCGTGCGTGCGTGCGTGTATGTGTGTGTATACGGATGTTTCCCAGTGATGGGTTGCAGCTGGAAGGGCATCCGCTGTGTAAAACTTATCCTAAATAAGTTGGTGGTTCATTCCGCTGTGGCAGCTTCTGATGAATACAGGGACTAATCCGAAGGAAAATTAAAGAATGTAATATTTATTATTACTATTTAATATTTAATAATTTATTTTAGTTTTTATACAGTAAGTTTTTTTATTATTTGTACATTAATACTCCATTGCATGGATGTTTGTCATCAGCCATTTATAAGTTAACGGCCACAACGACAACATAAATGATCACATTGCTGCCATCTTCCTGACATCACAGTGAATGTGCTCTTTTCTCTGTGCTCCACATATTTAAGCTGTGTTTTCTCTGCTGTGTCAGGGGTCTCGGGCAGCATCTGCTCTGTGACCGGTGGTGTTTTGGGGATCCACTGGAGCAGCGTCATTGGTCTGGGCTGGCAGCCGCTTGCGGTGGACCAGGGAGGGTCTCGTTGCTGGGAGTCCTGCTGTTTGGAGCCGTCCTGCGGGGCCGTGTGGACCCTCGGCGGGCGATGTGTGCTACTGGCCTGCTCTCAGAGAGAAAGCTGCAGCATCTCGTCTCTCCCGCAGCCACATGTAGAGTCTCTGGGGCTCCTGCAGCTCCTCAATAAGAGCAAGAGGAGGAAAGCCCGCAACGCTCAGGACATCAGAGCAATTAGGGACACAGAGCAGGTCAGACCGTCGTATGATTTCCTCTTCAGCTCACTGGAGGAAAACTGATTTATTCACAATTTTAATGCTAAATTTGCACATAAGCTGCATTTGCTTGTAAACTAAAAACTGTCTGACCTCAAAGCATTGCTGTTTCTGCTTAATTAGAGCTGTGGTGAAAAATCTATTGAGTAATCGATACTGCATCTATTTTGAGGTTTTTAAGAATGCATCGCTGTTCTCTGTTAAACTCATTGTGGGCTTAGCTCTAGGCTAGTTTTTAACTGAAACATCACTCTAGGCTAGTGTGTATCAGCAGACACCGCTCTAGGCTATTTTTGAACAGCAGATAGTGCTCTATGCGAGTTATGAACTGCAGACGGTGATCTAGGCTGGTTTATTAGCAGCAGATGGCACGCTAGGCTAGTTTTGAGCAGCAGACGGGACTACGTTAATTTAGAACAGCAGACAGTGCTCTAGGCTATTTTTCAACAGCAGGCAGCACTCTAGGCTAGTTTTAAGTAGCAGGCGGCGCTCTAGGCTTGTTTTTAAACAGCAGACGGCACTCTAGGCTTGTTTTAAATAGCAGATGGGGCTCTAGGCTCGTTTTTAACAGCAGATAGCACTCTAG
>CAIGQQ010000001.1:1681880-1697928 GCA_903798035.1 Danio albolineatus | reverse complement strand
GTGTTGCTTAAAATGAATCATTTGTAATATTATGAACGTATCTAACAATGCTTTTGCGTTGATGTGTTGCTTAATAAAAACATTATTATTTATCATTAACTTCTTAATTAGACCAAACTGTTGAATTGTAAGTTATGCATGTTGCAGTGTAAATCAGGACGAAATGATATTACAAAAATGTAAACCACAGCTAAGTTTACTAGGCACTCTGACATGAATCTATAGCAATCTGTCATTCTATTTGTTTGTTGCTTTTGTATATTAGTTTATATTTATCAAAATATATATTTTTCCATACTTTATTTTTATATCAAGCTGTTTCTTGTTATGTTTAGGCCATTTTTTTACACTTCAGTCAAATACAGTAACCAGATTCTACCTGTAAGGATTACATGCCAGGATTAACATTCATTTATTCATTCATTTTCTTTTCGGCTTAGTCCCTTTATTAATCCGGGGTCGCGACAGCGGAATGAACCGCCAACTTATCCAGCATTTGTTTTACGCAGCGGACGCCCTTCCAGCCACAACCCATCTCTGGGAAACACATCCATACATTCTCATTCACACACATACACTACGGACAATTTAGCTTACTCAATTCACCTGTACCGCATGTCTTTGGACTGTGGGGGAAACCGGAGGAAACCCACGCAACCACGGGGAGAACATGCAAACTCCACACAGAAATGCCAACTGGCCCAGCCGGGGATCGAACCAGCGACCTTCTTGCTGTGAGGCGAACGTGCTAACCACTCGGCCACCGTGGCGCCCAGGATTAACATTTAAATTTTAATAGGTTTGCCTTTGTTTGGACAATCAAATTATCAATATGCGAGAGAGGGCTTTGCAACTACACAAATATTTATTTTAAGATTTTTGAGGTAAATTATGCATCGTTGTTCTCTTGGTGGGTATTAATGCAAAATTCTATTCAACCTAAAACTATTTTGATATTATGCAAAGCACAAAAGCACACTGTGTTTCCGTTCATTAGAAGTCATGAAAATTTAGATTTTAAGTCAGAGAAAAGTCAGATATTTTGCTTCAAGCCCTGAGTGTAAGTCTTTAAAGCTGTTTGTGATGATGAATGTGTTTTTCAGAGAGCACTGATGATGATAAAGTGGTGTTGTGGCACTGGGAGGAGGTGAAGGGGCCGCTTCGAGAGGAAAAGGCCTCGGGAGACACTGATATTCTCACCCTCACCAACCTGGTGCCCGGAAACTACACCTTCAGGTTTGATTATCCGTCACTTCGTTTGCATCACAGCATGTTTGCAGTCTTCAGGTCTTGACATAAGACTGGAGAAACCAGTCTGTTTTAATAACTCAGACAACAACTGCAGCTATGTTTGATGTGAGTTAATTTGAGAATTGAAAATATAATGCATGCTCTTAACTGGAAGATCAAATAAACATTTGCAAATAAAGCACTGTTTCAATCCAATGAGCCAAAGAGAGCAAAATTATCACTTTCTGATTAACTTGGTTGCAAATTTCAAAAAGAAAATGGAGTTTGCTGTGGTAGGAGAAGACACTGTAGGACTTTTTCCTTCTTCAGTAACCGAGTTCGCCTAAGAAGAGGAAATGTAATGAACGTGTGGTGGCTTTTGGAAGCATGAGATGCTCTTTTGGAGCTCAAGGCAGTTCTGGAGGTAGTAATAATATAATAATAATAATAATAATAATAATAATAATAATATTACTGAACCACCGTGATGACAGACTTTAGCTGAGGGATTTTAGAAAGACCAAAACAACATTTTAGATGTTAACAATGTGCTCGCTCCACTCTTTTATCCATTAACAGGGTTTCTGCGGGGTCTTAAAAAGTCTTAAGTCTCAAAAGCTAAATTTTAGGCCTTAAAGTCGGTCACACTTTACAATAAGGTTCATTAATTAATGTTAATTAATGCTTTTACTAACATGAACAAACAATGAACAAACATTTACTACAGTATTTGTTCATGTAAGTTAACGTTATTTGATGAAAATACACTTGTTTATTGTTAGTTCATGTTAACTCACGGTGCATTAATGTTAACAAGCATGGATTGGATGCTAATAATGCATTAGTAAATGTTCAATTATGATTATAAAGGCTGTACAAGTGTTGTTCATGTTACTAAATGCATTAACTAATGAACCTTATTGTAAAGTGTTACCTAAAAGTCTTAACTCTTAAGTCTTAAAGCTGAAATATTGTGTTGTTGGTCTTGAATCTTCTTTTAACAGGTCTAAATTTTTCTTTGTTCATATATAGCTTCCCAAACGGGCCATTAACACTCCCAATCTCAAGAAAACAACAAAAAATATTATTTCTAACTCTATTTACCATAATGTTTTAATTATTTTTCTTACAGTAACATTTGTTTAAAGTTCTCCATTTAGTTACTGCTGAGGAGGATGCTGACCTGACCTATATTTGTTATTATTAAATTATTATTGTATCAATAAATGTATTAAATTGTAATCATATTTTGATAAGGCAAGGGAAAATGCTTTCCAACTGGCATATTCAAATAAAATTCTTAGCATTTAGCCTTGTAAAAGTCTTAAATTTCCTTCGTAATGGTCTTAAAAAATGTCTTAATGTGCTTGCTGCATTTTACTCAGTAAATGTGTTTCTATTATAGTTCATCCACATTCTTTCTTATCGGAGAAAACGTTGATCCTACTCTACAAACATTGTTATGCTCAATTCTAAAATTGATGCGCACCTTAGGGTTTCCATTAAGCATTTTTTTAATGCGATATTCCAAAATGTGTATGAAAAAACCTTGTGTTTATCCTTCAACAGACTCACGGTGACTGATTCGGACGGGGCTCAGAATTCAACCCAAGCCATGCTGTTAGTCAACAAGGCCACAGACTACAGGCCTACTGCTAACGCTGGACCCAACCAAGTGATCACGCTCCCACACAACTACATCACACTGTACGGCAACCAGAGCACTGATGACCACGACAATCTGTCCTACGAATGGTCACTCAGCCCGGAGAGCAAGGGGAAGGTGGTGGAGATGCAGGTACAGAATTGTGGATGTTGTCAGTGAGTAGATTAGTATGCAGAGAGACGAGTGAGAGTGTGTGTTTATTATTTTTCTGTTCTCTGTAGGGAGTGAGGACACCGACTCTGCAGCTCTCTGCCATGCAGGAGGGAGATTACACCTTTGAGCTGACCGTCACCGACTCATCTGGACAGCAGGACACGGCTCAGGTCACCGTCATTGTACAGCCAGGTATCTCTTTAACTTTTAATAGAAGACAGCGATTCACATTGTGCTGGATATCTTCATTTAATACCCTGATTAAGTAAAGAAACCAAGATCCTCTCTTTACTATATTTCTTAGCTAGAGTTTTGTTTAGGACCATCTTTTGTAATGTCTTTCAAGGAATAACTAGATAGTAAAGTTTGAGGACAAGCTTTATAGTGGCTTGAAAAGCCTGTTTTAAGTAGATTATTTAGTTTGAAAAAGTATCAAGTTGGTTAAAATAATGTTTAAGATCAATGCAGTCAACAATGTAACCATTTTAAAGACTGAAGCAAGCCAGTAAAAAGCTTTAAGTTGGTCCCTGTGTCTAAGGTTGGTAATAGCATGATACTACTCAAGTATTCAAGTATCAAGATTCTGTTATAAGTTAGCATGTTTCTAGCATGAATTAGCCTGTTACTAGCATGAATTAGCATGTTACTTGCATGATATTAGCATAAATTAGCATGTTACTAGCATGAATGAGCATGTTACTAGCATGATTCTAGCATGAATTAGAATATTACTAGCATGATATTAGCAGGAATTGGCATGTTACTAGCATGATTCTACCATGAATGAGCATGTTACTAGCATGATTCCAGCATGAATTGGCATGTTATTAGCATGATTCCAGGATGAATTAGCATGTTGTTAGCATGATTCTAGCATGAATTAGCATTGTTCTTAGTTTGATTTTTAGCATGAATTAGCATGATTACAGCATGAATAAGCATGCTGTCAGTGTGATTCTAGCATGAATTAGCATATTTCTAGTATGAATTAGCATGCTGTTAGCATGATTCTAGCATGAATTATTATGTTACTGGCATGTTTCTTGCATGAATTAGCATGTTACTGGCATGATTCTAACATGAATCCCCTTGTTTCTAGTATGAATTAGCATGTTGTTAGCATAAATTAGCAAGTTCTAGCATGACTAGCATGTCACTAGGATGTTGCTAGCATGTTTCTAGCAAGATTAGCATGTCAGTAGGATGTTAAAACTATTAGCATGTGCTAGAACAGCTAGTCACAGTCTATGGGGCAATTGCTAGGGTGCTGAAATTGGTTGCTAGGGAGTGGCTAGTAAGTTTAGAGGTCATCAGTGATTGGCTGCTGGCTAGACTGAGTTGAATGAGGCCAGACTCTAGTCTGTAGGACAGTCTGATGCAGAGTTATGAGCTCACAAGGCATGGGCCGGTTTAAGATTCTGACAGTATGATAACCTTGGATAAAAATATCACGGTTTCACAGTATGACGGTATTGTGTTTACTGCTCTAAAATATAATCTTTTTAAATGTCTGGCTAAAAAAAAACCTTTTCCCCCTTTAAACACAATATTTTATTTTGAGAAACATTTAAAATATTTCGGGGCAGTAAACATGTCAGGCTAAATAATTCAAGTGAATCATTGACTTCTGTGGTCTTCATTTGTTTCAAAAACACAGATGTCTTTACAATTTACACCTAAAAACAAAAATTAATTAATTAATTAAAAATCTCACACATACCTTAGGAACGGTATAGCAGAAAATGTTTTCGGTATGAAAACCTTGACTTTTCGGTTATCGTCCCATGCCTAGAGCTCACAAAGGTTGAACCAATGTTAAGTCAATGAGACTTTTGGGAATTTTCTGGGTCGTTTTTCGGAAAACCGAAAGTCGGATCAGTTAGAAAACATATAGCAACCTGAGTCACACCAGTTTGAAGGTTTGACGAAGGTTTGAAGGATGTAGCTTGAAAGGCTTAGGAGGAGATAGACTTTAAAATTTGTCAGAACAGAACAAAGAAGAAGAAGTTTTCAAGCCACCATAATTAGATTCATGCCTAACCACAAGGTATCTGTGAATGAAGCCAATGTCCACTCCAGAAAGAAAATTTATAAAAATACACTTTAATAAGATAAACCAAGTAAAAAAAGATGAAAAGTAAGAAACCTTTACTTGATTCTTTGTTGAGAATAAAGGGCCTTAGACTTACAGTATACAGAAATCTGCTGGTCTGTATGTTCCAGCCTTTTATACAGTATTCAAACCCTTGAATTCAAGTGTGTGCCTTTGAGTGATCACTGCTGATATACTTGAGTATATCTTTACAAAGATAGCCTGTAGTATATGTTTAAAAATGTTAATCAACATTTGGGCAGTCCTCAAAAGCCATATCTCTTAGTTGAAAGAATATATTCCTTTAAAAATAACCAGCCCATACTTCTTCCAGCTCTCTGTTGTAACAATTGGTTAAAAGTGTCATTCGGGGAAAAAAAAAGTGTAATTTGAAAATCGTCTTTTAGCATCCATAGAAACCGACCAAAGGCAAGGCAAGTTTATTTATATAGCACATTTCATACACAGTGGCAATTCAAAGTGCTTTACATAAACAGAAATAAAATTGAAGTATAAGAAAATAAAAACAAAATAATAAAAAAACAGATAAAAACAGATTAAAATGAGTTAAGACAAGTTATAAAAGAATGAAAAGAAAAGAAAGACACAATAGTGCGATCTGTCGGACGTAGCACAGTGCTCATTCAGTAAAGGCACAGCTAAACAGATGTGTTTTCAGTCTTGATTTGAATGTGCCTAATGTTGGAGCACATCTGATCATTTCTGGAAGCTGATTCCAGCAGCTATAGTACGTCGAACTTGACCTGTTCGAACTCTGTGAAAGACTTTTTTTTTCCATTTCTTATGTTTCTTCTCATTGCTAATAGCTGCTTTTGCAAGCATAGGAATATCCCAATATGTTAGTGAAGTTTTGTGTCTTTTACAATTAATGTCATCAAACCGTCCAGACACCACAACATTGAAATTCAACTACACTTTCTCCTTCTTTTCATGCTGTTAGATATTGCAAGGTTACAAAGTCACCATAAAGGCAGTGATTATCATGATCAGTAAACACGGTTTGAAACACTGATTTTAGAGTTTTCTTCCAGATATAAACATGTTGAAAATTTAAGTAATTCACGCCAAATTGAGCAGAGCCAGGTTAAGGTGGTAACCAAGATAGTGTGTTTTTGTATGCTTTTGACAAACCTTGATGTATGTGACTGATGAGAGAATGCTATTTAAAGAATATTCAATACTATTATCTGTTCATTCATTCAATTTCTTTCAGCTTAGTCCCTTTATTAATCTGTCGTTGCCACAGCGGAATGAACCGCCAATATGTTTTTTATGCAGCGGATGCCCTTCCAGCTGCAACCCATCTCTGGGAAACATCCATACACACTCATTCACACACATACACTTCGGACGATTTAGCCTACCCATTTCACCTATAACGCATGTCTTTGGACTGTGGGGGAAACCGGAGCACACGGAGGAAGCCCACACGAACACTGGGAGAACATGCAAACTCCACACAGAAATGCCAACTGACCCAGCTGAGGCTCGAACCAGCAACCTTCTTGCTGTGAGGCGATTGTGCTACCCACTATGTGCTATCACTGTACGCTTTGAGAAACTTGTGTCAGGAGTTTAAAATGACAAGACCACATGAAATTAAATACAATTTTTTAGATGTTACTATCAGTATGTTGGTCTTAAGGATCTTTATAATCAGGTGTGCACCAAACCAATAACAAAAATCACATTTAGAAGAAATAAACATCTAAATTTTGCAGCTTGTTACTTCCGTCTAAATGCACACAATTTTTAAAGTCACTCCATACAGTTTCTCATTAAATCTGCAAATGCTCTCTAGAATCTGACATGCTCCGCCCCCTTCAAGATGCTTCTCATTTGCTTTTCATTTGATGCGCTTTAGCTCAGCCACTCTTACTGGCAGAGCTGATAAAACCAAATGCTATTGGCTGTTTTTAAAAAAGGGGACCCTATGTGGCGCCACTGTCTTCAGGTTTCAGTTGAAACTACGTCAAACATCAAACATTCACATTTCAAAGCACTTCGTGGCAGGGTGTGAATTACAGTGGGGTTTGGAGGGGTGTGACCCCTCTAATTAACACTTGACCCCCCCCCCAACCTTCGAAGGACATAATAGAAGTAGTTTGCTCTGATCTGTATCTTAAAAATCATTAATAATTAAAATAAAACATAACTTAAATATACATTTGATCACCTCTAGAACAGCTCACACAATTGTGAATGCATGTTTGTGCCAAAAATATTCATTCAGTGATTTGAAACCAGCAAATCTACAGCACCAACAGACAGTGTAAGTGTTCACAAAACATGTTTCTTGTTAAACAGCTGAAGTTAAACAGTAAAATAAATAATACGTGCAGATCTTCATGGTCATCTATTAACAGGTGCAGGAATGCAAACAGTTAATTTAATATCACAATTTTGAGAACCACTCAGTATCCTTCGAAACAATGAAAACATTACAACAAGTTTGATTAATAAATGAGATTGAATTGAATAAAATATATAAATTTGGTTCACTGAGCCATATTACCAAACATAACAAATTACTTGAACTGCAGCAGATCGTCTTGACCATGTCTACATGCATATATTGCGATGAGTTGCTGAAAATGTGTTAACGAGCAGTAAGACGTGTACCTAATAAAGTGGCCGGTCAGTGTATGATTCGCACACTGCCTTAAAGGACTTTTGGCAACAAATAATTTTATTTTATTTTTTTAATAGAGTAACTGAGTCAAAAGCTCCATCCTCTTCTGGAAATGTGTATTTGCATTTAAAGTAACACAAACTATTGGTGCATTCACAATGCGATGTAGTGGATTATTAAGTAGTTATTTTAAGCTAAATATTTAAATATTTTACTAAGGGCATAATTAAGTTTCTGTTTGTTCTTAAGTGCCATCTTTGTGATATCTTTCAGAAAACAACCAGCCTCCTGTAGCAGACGCTGGTCCAGACAAGGAGCTGACGCTGCCAGTCGATCACACCACACTGGACGGCAGCAAGAGCACCGATGACCAGAAAATAGCCTCGTACCACTGGAAAAAGACCAAGTCAGTTACAAACACACACACACACACACACACTTTTGGTGTTGGTGGTTTACAGTGACTTAAAATTTAAATGTCAAAAGACACCGTTAACTATGATATTTTAAGCCTTTTGAATTGAAAGGACTTCAGGCATGTCCTCGCAAACCCACTCAATAGAGTAAAACTAGGTCACACTGATGTCATCATACAAAAATCTGTGCCTGTAAACCACCAAAACCAGTATACACACACACACACTCTCTCTTTCTCGCTCTCTCTCTCTCTTTCTTGCATTCATCGTTCCATTGTTTACTTAATTTTACAGGGGTCCAGAAGGGGTGAAGCTTGATAATGCAGATACTGTGGTCGTCACCATCACCGGCCTGCAGGAGGGCGAGTACATATTCATGCTGACTGTGACAGATGAAAGAAATCTGGAGAGTTCTGACACCGTCTCTGTCATCGTCCGAGAAGGTGTGTGTCCTTAAAGATATAGATCGTTCACCCAAAAAATTAAAATTCAGTCAACTTGACCCTCCAGTCGTTTAAAATATGTTTGGGTTTCTTTCTTCTCATGAACAGATAAACAGATTTAAAATTATTATTATTATTATTATTATTTTTAATGAATGCCTGAACACAACATCTATTATACTATATTTAATGATTGGGAATTGTTCAACACATTTAATAAAAAGATTTGCACAAACATACTTAATGTATACATGAAGTGTGCATCTTCCTCGTTAATTTTCTGACTGTATGTAAAAGATGTTGCATGTACGTTGAGCCAAGTTAACATACTTTTGTTTAACAATAGCTTTTCAAATACAGAAACTGGCACTATTAAAGTGGATTTAAACAAATCTTTTTAGATTCTATTGGTCTCAGCTATTAAAATAAAGTTAATTAAATAAATCAGCTATTAAAATTAAAGGAGTGTGGCCTGAAAAAAAAATTCTGTCAGAAGATTAATGGAAACGAAGAGTTAGAACCAAACAGGGGAGAGTAAATAATGAGTAAATTATCATTTTTATGTGAACTGTCCCTTTTAATCAATCCTGCAAGGTTAATCCATCTATTTCTCCACATCCATGATACTTTATATGAATTATAGGAGTAATTTGCATTAATCTGTAAACAGTCAATCATGTGTTTAAAGTGTGCACTGAGGTTTAGGGTGTACTCACACTATGTACAGTTGACTTGAACCGGGCTGAAGCATGCTTGTTGCCCCTCCCATCTCTCCCGACTGCCCGCACTCACATTACATTCTGGCCTGAGCACACTTACGTCATCGATGATGCACTGTTCAGTTTAGAGAAGCGCTCTCGCTCAGCACAGTGGTGATTTCTTCTTCTTCTTCTTCTTCTTCTTATTATTATTATCTTTTTAGTGGTTTGATATGCAGTGACACAGTTAAATATCTCGCAGAACAGATCAGTCATCTTTGACGCTCATAAACAATCATAAAGTCCTCGTGCTGCAGGAATTAGGAGGTCTGCTGAAGGTGCAGTGAGGGGTTTGTGTCTTTAATAATCTACGACAGTTCGCGTTCATTAAACAGTAAGAATGACTATTAAATCCATATCAAACAGTCCACAAAGGTCACGTCTCGTCTTCAGTTTGGGGCTCAGGTGCGCTTTGCACTCACACTACAAACATACCGCACCAAAGCACAAGCGAATCGCGCTCAGGCACACTTCTTCCAACTGGGCCAGGGCAGGCCAACTGTACCATGCCTGAGCCCGATTCAGAGCACTCACACTTCTCAAACGATAACATAGTGTGAGTACGCCCTTAGTTCTTCTCCGCATATTTTGTCTATTGAATATTAAAAGAAAACTTATTAGATTTGAAAATGACTCGGCAGACCATGAAAAATGACCAAAACTCAGAAAAAGTTCAGCAAAATTACTGTCATGTTGAATATTACTGTACTGTAGGGACTTTATAGAGACATTTATTTGGGTTAACAAAACCCAGTGAACTCTATATGTTTATTATTTTAATGTCACATTAAATTAAATACAATATTTTCATTCATTCATTTTCCTCCGGCTTAGTCCCTTATTTATCAGGGGTTGCCACAGCAGAATGAACCACCAATTATTCAAGCATATGTTTTACGTGGCAGATGCCTTTCCAGCTGCAACCCAGTGCAAGGAAACACCAATACACCCTCATTCACACACACACATACGTTTGTTTTTGTGAAAAGTGGGTACATTACATAGGTTTCCATTCATTTTATACTGTCCAAACCGTATATTATATTTTCCTCACCCCTAAACCCAACCATCACAGGAGACTGTGTGTAGCTTTACTCTCTGATTAAACTCATTCTGTGAGATTTATAGGCTTTATGAGAAATGTCCTTGTTTTTCACCTCCTTTTTGTAATACCTGTGTCATACCCGTGTCATTATACAGATTTGTGTCCTGACATGTCACAAAAACACGTACACACACATACACTCATACGCTATGGGCACTATACACTCATACACTATTTTGTTTATTCAATTTACCTATAGTGCATTATAGTTTGGACTGTGGGGGAAACCGGAGCACCCAGTGGAAACCCACACCAACATGGGGAGAACATGCAAGCTCCACACAGAAATGCATACCGGTCCAGTCGGGACTTGAACCAGTGACCTTCTTGCTGTGAGGTGACAGTGCTAACCACTGAGCCACTGTGCCGCCCCACATAATTTTTATGATGGATAAAACTAAATCACTAAACCTATGTTTGGCTTTGTGCTTTATTTTGATCCATTATTAAAATAATCAAACCGTTTTCACGCATATCTGAATTATCTGAAGCGCAGCCTTATTATTAGAAGTGGTTGATTTCATGGAAATAATAAAAATGACCTAAAATTGAAGTGCAGCCCATCATTTCAAACTCTGATTGGTCACTTGAAGCTAAAAGACTGTTGATTTGTTCATACAGTATATATTGTCCGTCTCCGATATTAAGCATTAATTCTGTTTCTATTCCTTCCAATCAGAGAATGATCTGCCACCGGTTGCAAAAGTGGTGTCTAGTCCTCCGATCACTTTGCCGGTCCGTACAGCAGTTCTGGATGGTTCTCAATCATCAGATGATAAAGGCAGCATCAGCTATCTGTGGACCCGTGAGGAGAACAGTCCGGCTGCAGGGGTCAGTTCTGCTCAGCACATTCACACTGCCTGTACTGCGGTAAATTCTGGGCTCTATTGAATATTCCAACGGTAGAGATGCACTGATAGACAGGCCAGTAATTGTGATACTTAGGGCCCGTTTACACTAGTGCGTTTTAGTTTTAAAACGGCGTTTTAGCATGAAAACAATCCACGTCCACACTAGTGTTTCACCCAGCGTTTCTGAACATATCTCCATCCACACTACTCCAGCGAAAATGTATATCATGTGACCATTCGTGCACTCTGGGCATGCGGGTTCAAGTATACACAGGAAGCATGTGTCTCGCTCTGCATTCTAAATAGGGCTTACGCCGCTTGAAACGCGAGCGACTAGTGAGTGCTCGAACAATAGCTTGCTTCTTGCGAATATATGCAGCTGTTGTAGTAAAAAAAGGCAGAGTTTAACTGCAAAATAGCGCCTAAAACGAACAGTAGTGCAAACAACGCTCCCATTTCTGTGTCCATGTTGTTGTTTACAGTGAATGCTGGTCTGCCGTCTTCCGGTGGCGTTATAGTCATGTGATAGGGGCTTCACGAATAAGGAAAGGATACGCAATGACCCAAAAGCCCCAATCAAGTAGTGAATCTCAGCAGCCATGCCTCTGTTTTCAGATGTCTCCGTTTTCCCTCATCCACACTGAGACGGAGCAGCAGAGTTTTAGAGTGAAAACGGCCTCTCCAGCGTTTTCCAAACGCTCCGTTGTCAGGGCTCGAAAACTCCGGCGTAGTGTAGACGGATGGCGTAACCGTAGCAAAACTTATGCGTTTTAAAACAAAAATGCATTATTGTAAGCAGGGATCAATGGAGACTACAGGATGTTCCAGCATCGCTGGTTTGGGAAGGTCCTGTAGCCACGCAGCCTTTATATTATGGAGGCAAATAAATATATAAATAAATAGTCATATCTTGTGAGGTCTGTGTTAACATAAGTAAGCCGTAAATGTAAACAGTATGTTAACGTATTTGTGTAATAATACACTGCTGCTGACTCGGTCACTATCAGCAGACTAAGTTTCTGGTCAAACCTCTTCATTTGTGAGGTATTGAGCTTATTCTTCAATGCTGAAGTCGCTCGTTTTTGTGATTGTTTTAGAACTTCTGATTCAGTCGCATATGGTAGAAATGACTAGGAATAATGAACGGCAGAAAACGGTCAAACTACTCGCTCTACAAACAAGTGTTTGCATGACTACACAGACAAAATAGAATAATATATTGAGAAAACATCAGTTTGCAACATCAAGCAGCAAAACGAGCTGTTTTTAATGTCTAAACATGAATTGAAGTGAATGAGAGCAGAAGTTCCGAGCCAAAAAGATTCAATACACAGAGAATAAGGTGAATAAGTGAGATTTTGAATTACTTTTACTTTTAAATCCTTTTAAAAGCTTCAACATAAAAGCTTTTTATCAAAAGTTGATCTTAAAAATGTATTTTAGATTTGCATTTTATACATTATTTATTCTTGTTTATGTCTTTTTATCGTTTTGTTATAAACCTGTGTTTTATAAAAAAAAAAGTGTTATTTAATTTAATTGTTTTTGCCGTGAAAGAGTCTTTGACAATGATATGACAATAAACTTTCTCTTCTTCATGAGCGTTCTCCTCATATGTCTTGTAACTGCATAAATTAACCACAGTGGTTGGTAATGTGTGTGTTCTTTCTCTTCCAGGATGTCCTGAATCACTCTGACCACCAGGCTGTGCTTTTTCTTGGTAATCTGGTGGAAGGGAAGTACAGTTTCACTCTGACCGTCACTGACAGTAAAGGAAAGACCAGCTCTGACAGTGGCGTTGTAGAGGTTCGGCCAGGTCAGTGTGCTTGCAAAGGAGAATTAAAGTAGGATGATTAATAACGCTGCATTAACATTTTTGTATTTGGTCATACAGAATGGCCGTGTGATATTTTTATGTAATGTATCACTCTGGTAAGGTATTTAAGAGCTCTGTTTAGGCACAATTTGTATTTGAATTTTATTATATTCGTAGTGATGTTGTCAGCCATAAAATGGATTGTCATTTACTGATTCAGTTTGATTTGCGAATTTATTCAGAAGAAATGAATCAAAATCAATTTGTTCATGATTCAGACGTCACCTTTAGTCAGCTTTAATGCTTACTAGAATGTTCATTTTTAACTTTGTTACTAGATTTTAGTTTCCTGTCATCGATTAATATAACACTAAAAAGCCAGTAGGTGGCGACTAGTCACTGTCTTAAAGAATGCTTAAAAACAATTGACTCTGGTGGTCACTGAAGTCATTATTGAGATGTTATTTGAAATAAACACCCCAGCAACTGCATATCAACCACTCAGAACATCCAAGGAACACCTTAGCAACAACTCAAAACACCCAAGCAACCTTCAGAACTCCATAGCAATTGCTTAGCAGTTAGAAACCACTCAGAACACCCCAGCAACTGCCTATCAACAGTTCATAATACCCCAGCAACCACCTAGCAACAAGAAACCACTCAGAACACCCCAGAAACCACTCAGAACACCCTAGCAACAACTCAAAACACCCTAGCAACCTTCAGAACTCCCTAGCAACAGCTGGGCAACTAGAAACCACTTAGAACACCCCAGCAACTGCATATCAACCACTCAGAACACCCCAGCAACTGCCTATAAACCACTCAGAACACTCTAACAATTAAGAACACCCTAGCAACACCTAAGCAACAACTCAAAACATCCTAGCAACCTTTAGAACTCCCTAGCAACCATTTAGCAACTAAAAACCACTCAGAACACACCAGCAACTGCCTATCAACCACTCAGAACACCCCAGCAGCTGCCTATCAACCACTCAGAACACTCTAACAACTGCCTATCAACCACTAAGAACACCCTAGCAACACCTAAGCAACAACTCAAAACACCCTAGCAACCTTCAGAACTCCCTAGCAATCGCTTAGCAACTAAAAACCACTCAGAACACCCGAGCAACTGCCCATTTCAGAGTTTTGCCGCGGCAAACCCCTCTCACGTTTTTTAAAGGAAATATACATATCTAGTTTGCTAAATGAACAACATACTCAGTACTGAGCCCCTGATTATTATTCTCTCATTGTTCCTCAGATGTCTACGAGCGGGATTTGGTGGAGCTGATCCTAGAAGTGGCCGTGGCTCAGGTGTCCCGCAGACAGAAGGATATGTACATCAGGCAGGTTGGCGTCCTGCTGGGCGTCCTGGACAGTGACATCACGATTCGAGAGATAAGCGCCTTTAATGAGCACAGGTCAGTCCATCTTAGCGCAACTTCAGGCTTAATCACAGAGCTAAACTTAACACACCATCTCCACTGAGCTGATTTAATAGCTTCACTGCATTAAAGAGACACTACATGTCTTCTTCTGATTCTGATTACGCACATTTGTGTGACCCTGGTCCTGATTTATCAGTGCGCATTTTTGGAAATTGAGATTGTTATCTTAAAGCTGAATAAATAAGCTGTACATTGATGTTTATGTTATACATCAACATATATTGTTATAATATGACAATATTTGAAATTGTGTAAAAAAAATAAAATAAAAGTCTAAATACTGAGAAAATCACCATTAAAGTTGCCTAAATCAACATGCACATTAAATCAAAATTTTTTAACATGGACATTAAAGGGCCATGAAACCCCCCTCTTTCAGTTCAAGTCTACCTTGGCAGAGGGAGGAGTGGGTGTGGCCGGCAGAGCAGGGGAAAAAGAGTGGACTGTTGTCAGTCGGCTCACAAAATGAGACACAAACCTTGACAGAGCCATGATTTTATAGTTTACAAAGTTGAAAAAAACAGTAATTAAATGTCCTGCTGCATTTGTTATTGGTAATTTCATACACGCATAACCACAGTTTGTTATATCATTATAAAGATAATGGTATTTATATGAACACTATAAATGAGGAGGACTTCTCTCCTCCTCAATCACAGGTCTGAATGCAGACACAGTGGATAGCAGTGCAGCAAGTCTCTTGTCCTGTCTATTCCAACCATTGACCCTGCTAGTAATCTGGAGGATTTTAAACACGTGTGAACACAGCAGCATGGAGATAGGCGATGTGTCTGAATGGTAACAAACTCAACTGATAAAAGACAAAGTCCGCCATTATCTAATTCTCATACAGCTCTCTAGACAAAAATGCTGTATCGGCCCTGACAGCATCACGGGGAAAAACATGAAACAAACCCTGTGGATCATGGAAACAAACACATATGACCCTGTGATGTGTGCGGATAGGATCTCATCCAGTCACGTGCTCTCATGAATAATTCAGAAGCAGGGTCTTCTCATAGGATAAGAAAACACCGCTATGCATAATAATGAGAAACCGACGCATCATCAATCCACTTGCAGATTCGCACTACGTCACTGATGCTGATCCCACCCACAAAATTAGTTTAAACCCGGAAGATGAAATTACCTCACAAAAGCTCAAAATGATCCAGTTTTCCCCATAGTTAAAGCTAACAGGAGCAAGCGCTGTCTAACCATTCAGAACACCCCAGCAACCACCTGGCAACAACTCAAAACACCCTAGCAATTTTCAGAACTCCCTAGCAACCACCAAGCAACAAGAAACCACACGGAACACCCCAGCAACTGCCTATCAACCACTCAGAACACCCCAGCAACCACTCAGAACACCCTAGCAACACCTTAGCAACAACTCAAAACA
>CAIGQQ010000001.1:1647377-1673789 GCA_903798035.1 Danio albolineatus | reverse complement strand
TATATATATATATATATAATGGCTTCATGACAGTCATGTTTATGACAGATTTTTGACAAGTTATGTTGTCTTGGTAATGTCAAGTTGTCATAAAGTTACAGCCAGTTGTGATGTATTTGTGTATGTAAAGTTGTCATAACAATGTCATATTTGCATTTAAAATGACACTACTGAGCGAATTGCGCTTAATGACGGTTGTTATAAGCATGCATACAATTCCATTTATATTCATGCCTGGTCATGTAATGATTATAAAGCTTTCATGACTAATGAAAGTCTAATAAACACCCCATTCAAGTAAAGTTTTACTGAATTAATTTGTTTATTTTACTTGCAGATTATTAAGCTTGTTGCTGACTTATGTTCTACTAACAAAACAATATTTTTCATTTGACTCATCTAGACAAAAAACGCTTCTTGAATTAAGATTTTTGACACATTTAGACTAGAAACTAGACTAAAACTTGAGTAAATAAATCATTTTTGTTTTGCAGTGTGATACGGCATCCAAACACTGCCCGTCACGTCTGTCCATTTGTATATTTTTACATGATGATGATGATAATGCAGAGAAACGAGTCCTGAGGCACCCAGAAAACGCCATGTGTGACTGCATGAGAAATCAAGATATTTGTTTTCTATCTTCTCACTTTTTTATGGTTTGCATGTATTGAAATGTGCGTGTGCTACTCCGCTGTATGTCTGAGGTGAGTTTTTGCCCCTTCGAACACCAGCAAAAGTGACACCTGCAGCATTATAGCCATGATCGTCAGGAATTTCGGTACTTTTAAGGATGGAAATCGTACACTGGAAAAACTGCATTGGGTGTTGCACTATAGAGCTTGTTGCTAGTCCCTCGCCCCCCCACTCTCGGATTTGGATATTGAATATAAACAGGATGGGGTCTGGCTCGCTCAAACTGGAATAGCCACCATAAATCATCTTTTGTTACACTTGCCAAAAGCATTGTGGGTGTCTTTGGCTTTCTGACGATCCTTTTTGACTGAAATCGTCATTTGGTTTCGTTAGGGAAAGGCTGAATGTTATAAATGATGTGTGTGTGTGAGATTTATTTTTATGTGTCCCCCTCACATCTGAGTCTTGCACATTTTGAATGCATGCGGGGGAAAATGAAGGGATTTTTTTTTATTTTAATTCATGTTTTTTTGTTTTCCTTCGGATGTTTTAATGAAGAGTTCCCTGTTTCATGTGACTTGTTCTAATTAAAATGGAATAAATAAAAAGGAATATATTTACAGCTGTCTTTTTTTGTCATTGCAACAAAAATTATAATTATTATTAAAAAACAATTTAAACATTTTTGTTTCCTAAAAATCTTGATGTTTTCTGGCTCTCATCTATCAAATCTGAGCTTTATTTTGTATTTTCTATTGGATTCGGGTCAGGTGACTGGCTGGGCCATTCTCCAGCTTGATGTTCTTTCTCTGAAAGCATCTGAGAGTTTCCTTCGCTGTGTTTTGGATCATTGTCTTGCTGAAATATCCACCCTGGTTTCATCTTCAACCTCCTGCTAATGTAGATGTTGGACTGAAGCAGCTGAAACTATCCCTTTAATTGAAGCTCAGTAAAACGGCAGCCACTTGCAATTCATAAACCGGTAACCATCGACTTCTATGATATTGTTTCCTATGAATTTCAATGGTTACCAGTTTTCAGCTTTCTTCAAAATATCTTCATTTGTGTACACTGTTAAAAATGCAGGGTTCCACACAGTTCATTCATGTTGTCCCAACACAAATCAATTAAGTTAACTGAACACTTTTTACAAATTTATAAGGATTGAACAAATAAAAATTAAGTTGTCCCACTGAAATATCAAGAATTGTGTCGTTTCAGCTCTTTTAAAATAAGCAGGTTGAACAAGCAAAAAAAATATATATACTCATTTTTCATCATATACTCATATTCATTTTTGGTTGAACTATCCCTTTAATTGAAGCTTAGTAAAAAAATTAAATAAAAAAACAGCAGTCACTTGTAATTCATAAACCTGTAACCATTGACTTCTATGGTATTATTTCTTATGGATGTCAATAGTTACCAGTTTTCAGCTTTCTTCAAAATATATTCCTTCGTGTACAGCATTAATGAAAGTAACTTTGTCACCTCTTATCTCACCAAATAGTGAGAAAGTTTTTATTTTTGGGTGAACTATCCCTTCAATTGAAGCTTAGTGCATATAAGAGTCACTTGTAATAAACCAGCAACCACTGATTTATATATATATATATATATATATATATATATATATATATATATTTATATATATATATGTATATATATATATATATATATGATTTTTATATTTAACCATAGCATTTATATTTCTTGTGAATTTTAATGGTTACTGGTTTTCAGCTTACTTAAAAAAAAAACTTAATTTGTGTAAAGCATAAATATAAGTAATTCATAAATGTTTATAACCACTTAAAGGGTGAGCAAATAGTTAGTGTTTTCATTTTTGGTTGAACTATCGCTTTAATTGAAGCTTAGTAAAAAGAAAAAAACAGCAGTCACTTGTAATTCATAAACCTGTAACCATTGACTTCTATTGTATTATTTCTTATGGATGTCAATGTTTACCAGTTTTCAGCTTTCTTTAAAATATATTCATTCGTGTACAGCATTAATGAAAGTAACTTTATCTCCATGTAAAGGGCGAGCAAATAGTGAGCGTTTTCATTTTTGGTTGAACTATCCCTTTAATTGAAGCTCAGTAAAACAGCAGCCACTTGTAATTCATAAACCTGTAACCATTGACTTTTATGGTATTTCTATTTTTAAGGGATGTCAATGGTTGCTGATTTTCAGCTTTCTTCAAAACATCTTCATTTGTGTACAGCACAAAAACAGACTCATAAAGTTTTGGAACCAGCAAATAGTGGGTAAATGTTCATTTTTGTGTGAAATGTGCCTTTAAATGAAGTTTAAAATAAAAAAAAGTCGCTTGTAATGCCCTGCACTGTTTTTGCAGATCAGAATTGTGACACACCAACACTTCCTGTTTGGGCAACAAGGATCTGAATCTCATACTTATCTTCCCCCTCGGGCTCCAGAAATACTTCAGAACTGCCAGTGCAGACAGGACAGGAGGAAACTGATAAGTATTTTTTCCCAAGTAAAAGATGAAAATATATAAAACACGTTGAGGAGAACATTATAAAGAAGAAGAACATTAACTGCGTACTTGCAAAGAGAAAACAAACATTAAAAAAAGAAGAAAAAAAAGGTTATAATAATATCAAAGTGTATACATTCACCGGCCACTTTATTAGGTACACCTTACTAGTACCAGCTTGGACCCACTCTTTTGCCTTCAAAACTGCCTTAATCCTTCGTGGCAGAGATTCAACAAGATACTGGAAGTATTCCTCTGAGATATTGGCCCATATTGACATGATAGCATCACGCAGTTGCTGCAGATTTGTCGGCTGCACATCCATGATGCGAATCCCCTGTTCCAACACATCCCAAAGGTGCTCTATTGGATTGAGCTCTGGTGACTGTGGAGGCCATTTGAGTACAGTGGACTCATCGTCATGTTCAAGAAACCAGTCTGAGATGATACACGCTTTATGACATGGTGCGTTATCCTGCTGGAAGTAGCCATCAGAAGATGGGGACACTGTGGTCATAAAGGGATGGACATGGTCAGCAACAATACTCAGGTAGTCTGTGGTGCTGACACAATGCTCAACTGGTACTAATGGGCCCAAAGTGTGCCAAGAAAATATCCCCCACACCATTACACCACCACCACCAGCCTGAACCGTTGATACAAGGCAGGATGTATCCATGCTTTCATGTTGTTGACACCAAATTCTGACCCGACCATCCGAATGTGGCAGCAGAAATGGAGCCTCATCAGACCAGGCAACGTTTCTCCAATCTTCTATTATCCAATTTTGGTGACCCTTTGTGAATTGTAGCCTCAGTTTCCTGTTCTTAGCTGACAGGAGTGGCACCCGGTGTGGTCTTCTGCTGCTGTAGCCCATCTGCCTCAAGGTTGGCCGTGTTGTGCGGTTAGAGATGCTCTTCTGCAGACCTCGGTTGTAACGAGTGATTATTTAAGTTACTGTTGCCTTTCTATCAGCTGGAACCAGTCTGGCCATTCTCCTCTGACCTCTGGCATCAACAGGGCATTTGCGCCCACAGAACTGCCGCTCACTGGATATTCACCAAATATCCCAGTAGATCTGCAGTTTCTGAAATACTCAGACCAGCCCGTCTGGCAGACTGAAGAAATCCTGCACATTATACTAATAATTGCCTGTACTGTACGTGTGTGCAATCTTAACAATAATACACAAGTGTATACATAAATAACAAAGGAGCATTACAGGAAAGCTATCTAAACCTAACCAGAGTCAAGTGATATAAGTCCTACATGTAAATCTGACAGGGTTTGTTGTTTGACAGATTTGAGTCGGCCTCATTTAGAAATGTAGGGACGAACCCATAAATATTAGTTTATGGATAAAAGATTTGATAAACAAAATAGAAAAGGTTAAAATATATATTTAATGAAACTGAAAATTGAGCACTTTCATAATCACGTAATTACGTCACATTTCCTCACAGCGGACTGGAGGAATTCCGCACATTATACTGTATCACATCAGCTTATCTCGATAATGTAACGTTAATCATAACAATAAACAACTTCGTTCTCATTCTTGAATCTTCCTGTTCCTGCTTTCCTCTTTTTCATCACTCCATCACGCACTCCTTCTTCTCTCTCTCTTTCTCTCCTTTGTCCTTATAAGGAAGTGGAGCAGTTGGTGGAGTTTGGGCGGAAACGGCGCGCAGTGACAGCTGGGAACTTCAACACGCTCATACAGGAAGAGAACGCAGACGGAGAGCCGAAACACACCCATTCAACATCCCAACTAAAGCAGGACCACCGGAACATTATTCACACGGCGACGGTAAGCAGAACACAGCGAACGCATTGTTTACATGATCAGATATCTGTGTGAAACGACTTGCCGGCGGAAGTCTGCGCAAATCATGACAACTGAAACGGGCATCGCTCGCAGCAATACGTGCATGTTACATACAGTGCGATTAGGTCATGTATGTATATCATATATTTGTGTGTATGTGTGCACATTTCATATCAGCACTGTAACGCGTCGGTTGGAAAAGTTCCTGATCTTGCAGAGCTCAGCGGTTGTGATGGGAAGTCGGACTCTCTTCAGCGAATCGATTCCTTTGAACACTAAGAATTGTTAAACGATTCATTCTCATACAGTGTTTGTATAATTAATCAACGAATGTTTCAAGTCTTTATATCTTACCTATATTTAAAATCTAACACATTTATTATTCTTGATTTCAGTTCCTGAGGTGATTAGACTTGAGAAACCGAGTCAGTTCAGTTAATAAAGCTGTGTTCATTTTAGCCGATTCACTAAGAAGATCCGACTCAAGTGAACACTTAAAATCGCATAGACGGCGAATGTAGGAAGTGGGGCGGGCGTCAAGTGCAGGAAATCTAAACACAAGCTCGTCGTGGACGATATATTGCTTCCGTTTTCAGGTTATTTTCTATAAACAGTCGCTCTTTATTGTGTGAACGAGCTCGCGAGCGTGTCGCCCCGGCTGGCCTGATTATTCAGTCAAATCACATCACATCAAATCTCTTGGCTCGCCTCCTGCCTCGTATCCTGTTGCAATCCAATTAATGGCTTGATTTTTCTGTCAAGAAACACAGTGAACATGTATTGTGTCGCGTGTTTATTTTTATTTTTAATGAATGTGGCACAGCTCATTCTGCGCTATGCCGAGAATGGATGTGATCTGGCCTAGTTTTGAGGCATAAATGACCTGTTTTTGTGTCCAGAAGCACAGCTTGCACCAATGTACTTGAGGTTTGAATGTCGCCCCTGAATGTATACTGTACTTTTATCGTGTTTTGTGTATCTTCAGGGTGTTGCCTAGCCTACACACTTTAGTGCAGGTGTATTGTAGAACGCTTGTACTAAATGAAGTAAACTATTGCCTTCAAGGGTTAGTTCACCCTAAAATTCCTTTACCTTTTAGTCATACTCAAGTGCTTCTTAGGCATGGGCCGGTATAAGATTCTGACGATATTATAACCTTGGATAAAAATATCACGGTTTCACGGTATGACGGTATTGTGTTTACTGCTCTAAAATATATTCTTTTTAAATGTCTGGCTAAAAAAACAAAACCTTTTCCCCTTTTGAACACAATATATTTTATTTTGAGAAACATTTTTGAAATATTTTAGGGCAGTAAACATGTCACGCTAAATAATTAAAGTGAATCATTGACTCCTGCTGTCTTCATTTGTTTAAAAAACACAGATGTCTTTACAATTTACACTTTAAAAAAAAAAGTAAATAAAAAAAATCTTACTCACACCTTAGGAACAGTATAGCAGAAAAACCTTGACTTTTCCATACCGCGGTATACCTTGAAAACGGTTATCGTCCCATGCCTAGTGCTTCTAAACTGAATTTCTTTCTTCTGTTGGACACAAAATCAGGTATTTTGAAGAATGTTGTAAATTAAAAAAAACATCCATTGAACATAAAATACTAATGAAGTCAGTGGTGTTATTTTTCCAGCGTTCTTCAACAGTGAATCTTCCTTTGTGTTCAGCAGAAGTAATAAACTCAAACAGGTTTTGAACAAATGATAGGAGAGTCAGTGATGGCAGAATATTTGAGTGAACTATCCCTTTAAGTCTATGTTAATGCTATGAAGCTGGGGTTCCTACACCTAGTAGATTTAACATCAAAGTTCTGGCCTTTTTTTTCCTCTCAACTTGAATTTTATTTCTTGTATTTCTGAAAAAAAAACATAAGAGATTTATTTTTTCCTCTTCAGAGCAGTGTATCTTGCAGTTCTGACTTTTTCAACTGAATTTATGTCTTGCTATTCTACATTGACATGAACTTATGCATCAGTAGAAACAATTAGACCCACAATAAAAGCTTACATTGTCAGAAAAGTTAAAGCTACATCCTTTTTTTTTACATTCTCAGGCAGGAACAGGCATCCATCAATGCCAGCGAAGCCAGAAATAAATAATTTAATAATAAATTTTAAGGCAACCCTAATTGATCATTTTAGTTTATGATTTTTCTTTTCTAAATGGGTGATCTATAATAATTGGGATTATCTATAATAATAATAATAATTATTATTATTATGTCTAGATCATTTTCTAGAGCATCTCTAGATCTAGATGGCTGGCTGTTTCTGGAATAATTAATCCCTCCTCATTGTGTGTTTTTAGTCTGTGAACACCAGGATCTAGTCTAAAACTCAAGGCAATTTGACTAAACTAATTTGAATGTTTATTTTCTTACAATATGGGAGAAAGAAAAATGGCGAAAGAGAAAATTTGACTCTAGTTTGACTCCAGCCTGAAAGTGCACTTTCTGCCAGAGCTGCTATCTTTATTATATTTGGCCAAAGTTGAGATTCTGCTCAGTGTTTGTACGATTCGCTCATATGTTTTTATTTCTTCAACAGCAAATTTCCATCTGTGATTTTATTATTATTATTATTATATTATTATATAATATATTATATTATTATTATTATTATTATATACACTCATATACTTGTGTAATCAAGTGTTTTGTTCATTACAGTTGCCTGAGCATTTGAGCCACAGCTACTTGTGGCCACAGAGAAATCTGTTATTTTTTTAATAATTAATATTGACTGGTTTACCTTAACTTAAATCATTTTAACCCTAGTGTACTGTTGGGGATGTTTTTATCCATTCTGGGGTGATTTTGAGCCTTAATTTGGCCACAGATTTCAGTCTGTTTCAGCAGATGGAGTAATTTTGGTGACAAATCTCATTTTGACACATATATTGGGAAATGCTTTAAAAATTCAACAATACACTCAGGGCAAATTTACTACCCTTTCATAATGTTGGTGGCTGTTTTGCCCCATTGATTTCTATTATAACATCACTTTTATCGCAAAGCCATGACACCATATAATCATGCATTCTTGATTTGTTGGTTTTCCCTGTAGGAAATGTGCAATTTTTAGTGGTGATCATCAGCTGCAGTGCAAAAAAAAGCTTAGTTTAACGGTTACATAGAGTAAAGTGTGTGTGAGAGAGAGGGAGACCTTTGCACACTTCTCCTGATATGTCTGAGAAAATCACAATAGGCACATGATATATTGCGCTGTAAAAAGTGAAAAAACTTGATTTAATTGTGACAAAGTAATTAAAGTTTGACAAACTTAATTTCTGACAGTTTTCAGTAGTAAATTAGGTTAGCTCTTTTAGGTGTTACAAGTTTTAGTAATTTAAGCGCACAAGAACAGAACAGTACATTTCAGTACCGTACAAATAATTCCCTTACCATGTTAATATAATAATAATAATAATAATAATAATACTTTAAACAATACTTGTACTTGCCATAAATAAATTACTAAAACTAGCTTAATATATTACTGAAAGCTGTCGTAAATTAAGTTTGTAAAACTTAATTCATTTAATTGTAACAAGTCAAAGTAATTTGCTTAAGTTTTTAATTTTAATACAAATTTTTAATAGTAATTTTCATAGTAACTGTATTTTATGTACACACGATAATCTGCTGTTTTACTCAGTAGAACTTCATATAAAAGCATTGAACGTTTGTTGCACAGGCCTATCTAAAGGGTTAATGCTGCCAACTGATGATCAACAAATGATCAACCTGACCTCTTCCCAACAAGGAAAACCACCAACAATCAAAGAACACATGATTATATGGCGTCATGGCTTTGCAATCAAATAATGTCATTATAATGGAAGTCAATGGGGCAAAAACAGCCACCAACATAATGAAAGAGTGGTCAATTTGAGCAATACTCAAGGGCTAATATACACTCATCATAAACTACACTCTTAATTGTTAATCGCAGTTTCTGGACATTTGTGAGTTACAAATACTTGGAGTTTTCTCTCAGGAATTGAAGCAAACTCTCATTAGTAGCGGGTGATTATGGATACCTGTGCATTATTTCCCTGAGGAGTCATTGAGCAAGCGAGTCAGTGAGCCAGATTCATGGATCAGATTTCTGTTACGTAATGTTACCTGCGAGTGTGTTTATGTGAAGGGGCAGTAAAAGAGGGACTCGCCCTTTGAAAGTTGCCCAAAGAAGGCAAACAACAGCTACTTCCTGATTATTGTGTATATATTGATAGTTTAGCCATAATTGTGCTTTTCATTAATTGCATTTTTGTTTTTTCCATCAGCATTTTTATGAGACGTGTTAAGACGCGTCCTGCATTCTCTTTAGAGGCTTTGGTCACATTCCCTTTTTTGTGTGGTACTTGAGTGTGTACGGATGCTGTTGATCTTTTGCCTAAAATTATAAAACGGATGAGCTGGAAATGTTTTTAATTATGACTGCACAATATATGGTATAACAATAGTCACATCACAGGACGTGCAGTGTCTAATAAAGATGTAATGAGTGTGCTTTGTAGATTAATACATTGATTTTTAACCATTGTAGAGTTATTCTAATTTGTGGTCTGCATGTGTTTTAAGTGCTGTAAACATTCCAAGTCAGTGCTGGGGCAAGAAATATTAAGGCAAAACAAGTTTATTTATATAGGACATTTCATACACAGTGGCAATTCCAAGTGCTTTACATAAACAGGAATAAAATAGAAATGAAAACAAATAATAAAAATGATCAAAAACAGATTAAAATGTGTTAAAACAGGTCATAAAAGAATGAAAAGGGAAAAAAAGACACAATAGTGCGATCTGTGGGTTGTAGCACAGTGCTCATTCAGTAAAGGCACAGCTAAACTGATGTGTTTTCAGTCTTGATGTGAATGTGCCTAATGTTGGAGCACATCTGATCATTTCTGGAAGCTGATTCCAGCAGCAGGGGGCTGTTAGTAGCTGAAAGCTGATTCACCCTGCTTTGACTGAACTCTTGGAGTTCCTAGTTTATATGATCCTAAAGATCTGAGTGGTCTGTTAGGTTTGTGTTCAGTGAGCATATCTGTAATGTATTGAGGTCCTAGGCCATTAAGTGATTTATAGACAAGTAATAATACTTTAAAATCTATTCTGAATGTGACCGGGAGCCAGTGTAAAGACCTGAGCTCTGATTTTCTGATTCTGGTCAAAATCCTGGCATGCAGCGTTCTGGGTGAGCTGCAACTGTCTGACTGTCTTTTTGGGAAGGCCAGTGAGGAGCCAATAACAGTAATCCACCCTGCTGCTGATAAAAGCATGAGTAAGTTTCTCTAAGTCCTCACTGGAAACAAAGCATCTAATTCTTGCTGTGAGAAGGACAAGTTTTATTTGACATAACATGTTGATAATATTAAGCTCATGGGTGGGGGTGCACTGTATGTGCTGAGATCTCAGCTTGTGCCGGAACATTTGCATTTGCAGATTTTTAGATTTTTCTTTAATAAGCAAAATGAGAATAATTAAATACATTTTTTTTTAAAATTCAAGCCAAGGACAAACACAAAGTCTTAGTTTAAATTAAAACTGCTTATTTTATTTGTGGTGTTTTATTATTGTTTTTCTTTATTATTAATATGAAATTTGTTTTATAATTGCAATTTAGTTATTCAAAATATTTTAATTTTACAAAGAAATGTAAAATCATTTGAGAAATTCTTGAAGGACACCTGTTATTTTCTAAATTCTCAACTCAATTTGTTAGAAAAATTGTGAAAAATCCTGTAAGACATTAGAGCTTTATTGTCATTGTATCCTTTTTTTATACATCGAAATTTGTTGGGTAACTCTTTGACGTCAGCTTAACAAGGATTATAGAAGAAAAAGTGCAGTAATAGTAATATCTTATTATAACAAATATAATAATAATAATTAATATAATAATAATAATAATAATTAATATAATAATAATTAATATCATAGTAATATAATAATCTTAATATCAATACTTGGAATCGTATCAAATCATGAGCTGAGTGAATGGTTGCATTCCTAGTCATTCTAATATAATATATTCTTTTCAAACAGAGCTATTCAGGTCATCTGGTAATTTATTTTAATTTTTAAAAAGAATTCTACCAACTACACATGCAGAACATTATAGTGATTTATATAATAATATGTGTGCATAAAATATGATAAATCCACAAATAAGAAAAAGATTAATATGATGAAGTACATTCATTCAGATGGTTTAAAATGATCTCTCTTTTAAATAAGAAATGGCTTTATTGGAATAACAAATGTATTGCCAAAGCATTTATAAAGTTTGCATTAAAAAGCCTGTCATTCTGGCTGTCTGTATGTAACGAGTGGTAGTAAAAAAATCTGAATAAACTACATTTAACAATCAGCATTTTCAGATGAAACAGTAATAATAATCTGTATATTTCTAATGATTCATTTCTTACCATCTCTCTCCTCAGGCATGGCAGATTTGGCGGGTCTAGTGCAGCGTCTGGAGGTGGCTGTGGGCCGTCTGGAGTCCATGTCCAGTTCTGGTGGTGGAGGCGGCCCTGCTGCAGGATCTGGAGGTAATAACAACCACTTCTGTCTGACAATAATTAGTAGCCCTTACAAACTAACTCTAAAACTTTGCTGTATTTTGTCTTGTCTCAAATTAGGCAGGTAACTGAAGGAGGATGTGCTGTAAGTTTGACATTTAAAGAGACCAGGGTAGCATAATTAAGGGTGTACTTTTGTTTAGCTTAGACTTATAAAGATAAGCCTGATATAGTCACTGTGAAGATAATTCTTCATTTAGAGGTAAAATACTATTAAACGCTAAACAACGAAATCATCTAGGGCACTCAAAGTAAATGGAAATAAGTTGTTATTAACATGGCTTATATATTTTGTATTAATATTTTTATTATTACTTTTCAAATGCCTTTCATTTACTATGTCGTTGTTTATCTTTATGAATCCCTTATCCAAAGAGCACTGACACGTTAACTAAGCACTTTTTGTTTGATTTAGGATTGTTAAATGTTGTTAGTGAACATCCCTACACTGACCCCATAGCTGACTGAGAGCAGCATGTACATGATTTTGTAACCGTGTGCTGTTTGTTTTCCTCTCAGTAACAATACACTAAAATAACAGCGGTGGAAATGTGAGGGTTTAAAAAAAGCATCATTTTTGTGTTCTTTGCGCAAGCTGTGCATTTGAACCCTTCAGTCGAGTCACATAATGTGTACTTGTGTATCTCACTTTGTGTATCGTAGATTGTTTTAAAGCAAGCTGTATAGTATTAAATGTGAAACTACTTTCTATTTGTATTGATTTTAAAATTGTGCTTCAGTTTCAGTAAATCAGCTCTGCAGGTTTTATATTTATACTTGTGGATGACTGGTTTTGCACTGTAAAAAAAAACAAAAACCTAGTCATCTGAACTTGCATCGGTCATTCATTCATTTTTTAAAAATTCGTTTTCCTTCGGCTTAGTCCCTTTATTTATCATGGGTTGCCTCAGTGGAATGAACTGAAACTTATCCAGCATATGTTTTACACAGCGGATGCCCTTCCAGCCGTCACCAAGTACTGGGAAACACCCATACACATTTATTGACACTTATACACTTTGGCCGATTAAGTTATTCAATTCTCCTATAGCACATATGTTTTTACTGTGGGGGAAACCGGAGCACCCAGAGGAAACCCACGCCAACACAGGGAGAACATGCAAACTACAGAACACAGAAACACAAAAATGCCAACTGAACCAGCGACCTTCTTGCTGTGATCATCAGTTAAACTGACTAAAAATATTAAACTAAATTAAATTATATTGAAACCTGAACCTGTGCATTTTTAGCAAACACTTGCCTTCATCCAATAGGTGTAGTTTTGATGGAATCGCCATGTGAATAAAGGCTTTTAAAATAATTTTTCACTTTTTTTCAAGTGCCTTGGACTTCTAATTTTGCTGTTTATCTTTATTTATCCCTTACCCTAATAGCACAGACACATTAATTACCCCTGAAGCATTTTATTTAGTTAGATTTTTGGATTTTTACATTGAATCCTGATTCACTTAAGTTAATAAGTAACACAATAACTTTTGCCCAGCACTAGTTAATGTCGATTAATCGCATCCAGAATAAAAGTTTAGTCAACATTTGAAGTACATCAAAAATATTTTTCAAAATTGTCCTAGGACAAGAATGGGTGTTGTTTGAATAGTTTTAGGACAACTTCGATGAAAGGCTTTGAACCACTTCAAATGTTGACATCTATCTGTCTGTCTGTCTCTAAAGTATATATATTTTTTTTAAAAGTGCGTTCCAAATCGCATACTTGTGCACTATTCTTCGCCATTTTGTAGTATAAATAGTGTAAGTACTGCGCTCACACTGAAAACTCTAAAAATAATAAGTGCACTTTAAATGCCCGGATGTAAATTACTTTATTTTGGATTGTGAAAGTGAAAATTCTCCTACGAGAGTGATTACAGCGCCTCCTGATGGTGAATGCAGTTATACTCATGGCAGCTATTATTTGGTACTTTGGTGATTTATTTCACCAATTTGGCAACCATCAAATGGCGTCAGGGGAACAGTTTCAATTTCACCTTAGTAAAAAACCATTAGTGTTCCATTTGGCACAACACTACATGCATATGCTATACTGTTGAGTGTGTAAGTGCATAAGTACACTGCATATCGTGCCATTTGGGGAGCAGCTAAACTTTTATTTTGAATGCAATTTTAGTTGTGATTAACTTTTGCACAGCACTAATAAAAATATTTGTTGTGATTACTGTTTGTCATATAATTTTTACATAGACTGAGATAGACTGAACTGAGATATACAGATTATTAGGTTAGAGTTGATGAAGTCACACCCACCTATTATCTAATCGCCTTTGGACCAACAGGAGTTAGGAAGTGTTTAACTTTCATAATTAGCTTTTCTAGAAAATTTCTCAAGCTATTTTAATCTCCCAAAATCAACTTTTTGGTTTTGGATTTCTAGGAAATGACGCCACACCAGTTGATTCTTCAGTTTCACTCGGACGATATCAGGGCCTCGAGTTACCATCTTAACAGCCACTTCTGCAATCATAGTGAAACTCTACCATTGTGACATTTTGAGTGCTTGTTTCTGAGCGTGTTGTGTTGTGTCATGATTAGTGCTGCACAATGCATCGATATCGCAATGTGTGCATCCACAATAGCCAGGATTACATTACATTATTTAGTAAATATGAAAACAAAGATATTATCATTTATGGTATTATTATTTTAGGATATTATTATTTATCTCTTCTCTGTTGTATTTTTTTTAAATGCTTGTAATTTATTATAATTTATGCAAATGCACTGCATTGAAGAAGACTTGATTGTCTAAATTAGGTGTGCCCAAACTTTTTTTCTAATGGAGGGCCAAGAACCAAGCTTGATTGAGGTTAGTGGGCTAAAAGTAAATATAGTCACCATAGGCAATTTCCTAATTTGTTTAATAATATAAAAAAATGACTAGAAAACAATGCTTTATATTAACTAATACAGTATTTTATTATTATTATTATTATTATTATTATTATTACTACACAAATATGTCTGCTGCTTGTTCAATCTACTTAATTATAATGAGCTGAATCAACACAATTCTTGAAGGTTTTTTTGGGATAACTTAATTGTTTTTATGTTCAATCAACTTAAATTTGTAAAAACAATTGAGTTAACGTAATTGATTTGTGTTGAGACAACATGAAAGAATAGTGTGGAACCCTACATTTTTTACAGTGTATTATTATTATTATTTACATTTTATAACGAACTTAATACAGTAAAAACAAAACAATCTAATTTATAACAGAATTACCCTAGTTTTTGCCTTGATTTGATCGCAGATGTCTGCTGCATAGTTCTCTATCTATCGAGTGACATTATTTACATTTTATATAATCAGTTTTATTTAGATTTCATTGAAATATTTAATTTCAGTTTGTTTGGTTTTTTTGTAGCTATAAATAGGCCTGTCACAATAATCAATATATCGACTTATCGCACGATACATGGACATGTCTTCAATAATTTTTGGTGATGCAATATATATCGCCCATACGTGAAAAACATTTTTGCTTATTGCACAACCTCTCTATCTCTATTGGAGGGTGTCAGTGTCAGTATGTTTAAAAAACACTATAGTATTTACCATAAATTATTAAGTATATTTTGATGTGGGTGTCTGATAACTGAAAATAGATCTGGTAGCAGATATCGCAGCCTCTGTTACTTTTTACCTTACTTTTTTTTTTTTTTTTTTTTTTTTTTTTTTGATATGCGTTTTCACATTCTGATTCCAATGCCTAAGTATTAAATTATTAAAATGAATAAATTAAAGTAAATATTCTTAAGAACAAAATATGATGTGTTCTTTTGAATAGTGTACTTGCGTTATGATGATATTATATTGTCATTCTGGCATTATATAATGAGTAGCCTAAAATGGTCGTAAAATGACAATAATATCGTTTATCGTGATATATTTTGGTACAATATATCGTACAACAAAAAATAGATATCGTGACAGGCCTAGCTATAAAAGCAATAAAACAATAAAGGTTTCATCAAATTATAGATTACAATCTCTGTGTTAAAGGCATTCGCCCCACCCCTCTCTATCATATTTACTCTCCTCTTTTTGGCCCACGGGCCCTACTTTGGCATCTCTGGTCTAAATTATTGAAATCCGTCCGGATAGAGCTATTCACTTAAATATCACAAAATATCGCAATGTCAGATTTCTCCAATATTGTAAAGTCATGAGGATGCAACTCTGCTCTTGTTTCTCTTCTCTTTAGCGGTGGGAGTGTATGTTGAAGCCTATGACAACCTGATCTCTGGCTCTTTCGCTCAGTACTTTACCCTCAGTCAGAAGATAGGAGGTGACGTCCTGAAGCATGTACGTAATGCTGTGTGATTATAGTTTGTGAACACCGGTTTGTATTGATAACGAGTGCACTCAGTCATTGCTTCTGTGTTATAGGCTGAGATGATGAAGCAGGCCTTTAACAGTCAAAGGCAGCTGCTGGCCACTGCCTCCTGCTCTCAGAAACCCTCTGATGTGAGTGTGATTAAACTGCATTGTAATGTACTAGGGCTGGGCCATATGTAAAATCTTATATCACAATATAAGTCATCCCATATACTGATTAGATATGTACGTATGCATGCATGAAATCACGATACAGTACCATTTCTGTAAATATACCACATGTAAAGGACTTTTTAAAGTGCATATACTCTGATTTGTTCAAGGCAAATGTTTTAGAATTTAACATTTATCTTATTTGTATATTTTTGATTAAACACAATCTCATAATTACAGATCCAACATTAAAAAATAATTGCTTATTAAAATGTGTATTAAGTGTAACCGTATTTAAGATTGCAGTGTTCTCGTGATGCTCTTATTCATGTTTCTGTCTGCTTCCCTGTAGTGGAGTGCAATATTGCCATTAATAGCATTGTAAACCATGGGTTTGTGACGCCACAAAATAAATAATAAACTTTTATTTTGTTCATACGATGTACTTGTATATTATGCAATATAGCACAGCCCTATGAAGAGCTATGTAAAATGTTTGGGTTCGTATTTATTCTTTTGTTTGAACGTGTATTATGCTCCACAAAGCTGCATCTAATAGATATACAGAAAGTATTAGTAATGTAAATAGTAATTATTATTATTATTATTATTATTATAAATGTAATTTTATTCCTTTAAGCAAAAGCCTTTTCATAACATAATTACATTAATCTTCAGCATCACATGATCCTTCAGGTAATTATTTTAATATGCTTATTACTTTTTACTATTTATATTATATATGCATATATTATTTATGAGAGGTTGTTTATTAGAGGTTGTGCTGCTTAATATTTTTTATTGGGGTGATATGTTAAGGATTATGACACACAATTTAAAAGAAGGACTTTTATTTGATATTTATTTATTTATTTATTTATTTATTATTTATGTATTTATAATTTATTTAATATTAATATAATAATTTATTTATTTTTATATTTATAATTATTTATTTAATAAAACAATACATATAAATATTTATTTTGTATTTATTTATGTATTATTTATTTATTGATATTATTATTATTATTAGTAGTAGTAGTAGTAGTAGTAGTAGTAGTAGTAGTAGTATTTATTATTTTTTATTTATTTATTTATTTTGTTAACACATTAGGTGCCTGTTTTGTCACTTTAAATGTTAAATGCATCCTTGCTGAATAAAACCAAACAGAACCCAGACATTTTTTGTTAGTTGTATCTACAGCCAATATTATTTGTTGGTGGTTAAATAAGTATAAATAAATATAAATAATCAAAATCATTCTTTCTCTCCCTCTCTTCTCTGTTTCTGTCTGTTGTGTGTCTGTAGCCTGCTCTGACCGCTCTGTTGGCCCCCGTGTCTAAAACCATCCAGGATGTTCAGGCGTTTCGAGAGAAGAACCGCTCCTCTCCTTTCTTCAACCACCTCTCTGCCGTCAGCGAGAGCGTTCCTGCCCTGGGCTGGGTGGCCATGGTAAGACTGTCAGCTTTAGGGAATAATATTTCTAAAGGAGCTGTTGACATGGAGTTGAAGCAGATTTTGGTAAAAACCCAAACAAAACTAACATGACAATAAAGCAAAACAAAAAAATCTGAAAAATTATTTGTGTGTAATAACAATGACATGACACAAGAAGAAAGGACTGTAATGTATTTAATACCATATATGATTTTTTTAAATATTTTTTTTATTTATTTTATTTAATTTTTTTGGTGAATGCAGCTTAAAGACGACTCTTATTTGGAAGATAAAGTCACATGCATTGCTCATGTATGAGTTTTTCACAGACTTCAACAGAGTGTATAAATCTTGATGCTTCTGTGGGTCTTGTCTATAAAATCTGAGCTTTATTTTGTATTCTCTGTTGGATTCAGTTCAGGTGACTGGCTGGGCCATTCTACAGCTTGAAGTTCTTTCTCTGAAAGCATTTGAGAGTTTTCTTGGTTGTGTTTTGGATCATTGTCTTGCTAAAATGTCCACCCTGGCTTCAGTCCAACATCTACATTAGCAGATGATGAAGATGAAGCACTGAGCAAAAGCAGAGGGTTGCTGAAGAACTAAAGATTTCAGCTGCTGTCTGGGCTTTCACTGCCTTTCTACACCTTCCTTTCTTCATGTGTTTAATATCTTTTCCCTGCACCATTTCATATTATTAAGCATAACTTAATTTGTAAACTAATTAGATTTGTTTTCTTTGCATAAATGGATTTCTTTGGTTGTTACCAACATCTGGGGAAAATCAACGGCACCTTTAGAATTTACTTTTCTGAGAAAAATGGTGACATGTTCAATACATATTATCTGCACTTTATCAAATCTGAAGTTGTGATTCAATCTTTTCAATGTGTTAGGCTCCAAAGCCTGGCCCCTATGTGAAGGAGATGCAGGACGCAGCCATGTTTTACACAAACCGTGTGCTCAAGGATTACAAAGAGAAGTATGTGTCTGTTATCTGAACACTGTGTCTGTACACCAGCAAAGCGGCATCTTAATTATTTCATTCACACTTTACAAAAGCTTTCATTAATGTATTTACTAATTATGAACAATACTAGCACAGCATTTATTAATTAATTAATCCTAGGTCCACATTAACTAATGCGTTATCGACATCCAGATTCATGCTTGGGTAATGCACTGTGAGTTAACACGAGCAATTGTGTTTTCGTTAACTAACATAAGTACTGTAATGTATTGTTCATTGTTAGTTCATGTTAATAAATTCACAAACTGATGCCACCTTGTTGAAAAGTGTTACCATTATTTTCCCATCTGCTTTATTGTCTTTTTAGGGATAAGACTCATGTGGAATGGGTCAATGCTTATGTGTCCATTTGGACGGAGCTGCAGGGCTACATCAAGCAGCACCACACCACTGGACTGAGCTGGAGCAAGACTGTGAGAACATTTTTGTTCAGTTTGTCCTGCACAGATAAACATTAATACAGTTGAAGTCAGTATTATTAGCCTTTCTGTGAATTTATTTTCTTACAAATATTTTTCAAATGATGTTTAACAGAGCAAGGAATTTATCACAGTATTTCCTATATTGTTTTCTGATGGAGAAAGTCTTATTGGGTTTATTTCGGCTAGAATAAAAGCAGTTTTAAATTTGTTAAAGCCATTTTAAAGAGCCCCTATTATACATTGAAAAGGGTCATATTTTGGTTTTTGGGGTCTCTATTAACAGGCTGATATGCCTGCAAGGTCAAAAAACACTTTCATTGTTTTATACTATGCATTTATTTTTACCTCATTATCCCAGCGACTCCCATATGATTCGTTCAGCAATTAATTTGTTCCCAAACCCCTCCTTAGTGTGATGCTAATCTGCGCTGATTTGACCTATGACTGTCGACTGCGTTCAGCGTAAGAGATAGAGAGAAATGCCCACCACGGCTTATCAATATTGAAGTAGTCAGAGTGCATGTGTGAGCATACCTGCCAACCCTCCTGTTTTTCAGACCCATTTCGTTTTGTTATTTCTCCTGGAAAACTCCTGTAATTTCAACCAGCACAGCGTCTTCGTGACACGATTTAACCGGCATCTGCTACAGTGTTCTTTTTCTTCTTTTGTCTTTTTCTTGCTACTGTGTTTGTGGGAGGGGCCGGGGGTTTTGGTTTATTTTATTTTTATTTTATTCTTTTTTTTAAATGTCCCTCCCCTGTGTTTGCACACACACATATGGGCGGGACTAAAATTTCGCATCCACGTCACGCCAAAACGACTAAAGACTCGTTATCAAGACGATTCGTTTGAAGCACTCTGAGTCTACTCTTTTATAGATGAATCAATAGTTTTAAACACTGTGCAGTTTCAGATTTACGCCTTAGCTGGATATTTCACTTCACTTAGAGCTGTGCATTGAAGGTCATTATTAAAAAACCATAAAAGGGGCTTTTTAGAGTCAATAGTATTAGCCGTCTTAAGCATTGTTGTTTTTTGATACAAAACAAACCATTGTTATAAAATGACTTGCCTAATTACCGTAACCTGCCTAATTAACCTAGTTAAGCCTTTAAATGTCATTTTAAGCTGAATACTAGTGTCTTGAAGAATATCTAGTCAAATAGTATGTGCTGTCATCATGGCAAAAATAAGTCCGTTATTAGAAATGAGTTATTAAACCTTATTTTTAGAAACGTGTTAACTCTTTTCATTAAACAGAAGTTGGGGAAAAAATAAAACAGGGGGGCAAATAATTCTGACTTTAACTGTATATACACAGTGTAGATATAAAATTCATGTTGTGTACATAATTTATTCTATGTATATTTTTAATCCTAAATATTAAATTGTTTTTGTTTTTTAGGGTCCCATAGCTGCAGCTGCTGGAGGAGGAGCCCCGAGGGGTGGAGCCCCAGCACCGCCTCCTCCAGGACCTCCTCCACCCCCAATGGACCTGGACAAGTCATCAGGTGGAGACTCTGGGCCGACCAATCGAAACGCTCTCTTCGCCTCCATCAACAAGGGAGCCGACATCACCAAAGGTATAACAGCTTGATAAACAGTTGAAGTCAGAATTATTAGCCCTCCTGAATTATTAGCACCCCCTGTATATTTTACTCCCAATTTCTGTTTAACGGAGAGAGAAAAATTTTTCCAACACATTTCTAAACATTAGGTTTAATAACTCATCTCTAATAACCGATTTCTTTTATCTTTGCCACAATGACAGCACATAATATTTACTAGATATTTTTCAAGACACTTATACAGCTTAAAGTGACATTAAAAGGCTTAACTACAGGGTGTCGCCGGGGTCTCAGTCTTAAAATGTCTTAAATCTACTGAAATATTGTCTTGTGGGTCTTAAATCTTTTTTAGCAGGTCTTAATTTTCCTTTGTTCATGTACAGCTACCCAATCTGGCCAAAACCCATACATCACCATCAACAATCCATCTCAATATAACTTAACTATTATCTTATAAAACAGATTATTTAACTCTATTTACCATAATGGTTTAATTATTTTCCTTGCAAAAACGTTTAACAGTTCTCCATGTATGTACAGCTGAGGACACTGACCTGACCTGTATTTTTAATATTAAAATGATAATTATTGTTGTTGTATTATTAAATTACAGTAATGTTTTTGATGGGGCAAGTGAAAAATCTTTTCCAACTGGGATATTCGAAAGCCCGAATAATTTGTTAAGCCCTGTATTAGTCTTAAATTTTGTTCATAATGGTCTTAAAGTCTTAAATTTAACTTGGTGAAACCTGCTGAAACCCTGTAACTAAGTTAATTAGGCAATTTAGGGTAATTAGGCAAGTAATTGTATTATGATGGTTTCTGTAGACAATCGGAAACAAATATTGCTTAAGGGGGCTAATAATATTGACCTTAAATGTGTTTAAAAGATTAATGCCTGCTTTTATTCTAGCCGAAATAAAACCAATAAGACTTTCTCCAGAAGAAAAAATATTATAGGAAATACTGTGAGAAATTTCCTGCTCTGTTAAATATCATTAGGAAATATTTAAAATAGACTAATAGGCTAAAATTATGACTTCAACTGTAGTAGGACAAACGCTTATGATGCTGTATGTGAAGTTCAGAGCCGCAAAGCTTTCAGTGGCACTTTTATTGCTTTTTAACTGATCGAGGTTTGATTATTAAAGCTTTAATCTGTGCTTTTGGCTGATTGGAAATGATGCCGTTTGTTCTGCTTGATGTGCTGTAATCGAAGCAACAGTAAATATGAAAAGGTCACTGAAGTCTTCATGGATAAATGAGCAGTTGGGCTTGATTTCAAATGATATAGTCTTGTGGATATTATTAGTGGGGTTTGCCTTTATTATTATTATTATTATTATTATTGAATTTATTAATAGTAGATAATAATTAGTGACAATTAGCAACATGGTGGCCTCACAGCAAGAAGGCTGCTGGTTCAAGTCCCAGCTGGGTCAGTTGGCATTTCTGTGTGGAGTTTGCAAGTTCTGTGTTGGTGTGGGTTTCTACCGGGTACTCTGGTTTCCCCCAGTCCAAACACATGAGCTATAGGTGAATTAAATAAATGGCTATAGGTGAATTGAATGAGTGTTTGGGTGTTTCCCAGTATTGGGTTGCAGCTGGAAGGGCATCCACTGTATAAAATGTATGCTGGATAAGTTGGTGGTTTATTTCGCTGTGGTGACCCCTGATGAATAAAAGGACTAAGCTAAAGAAAAATGAATGATTAAATGAATGAATTAATGAATAACTAGTTGTAACTATTAATAGTTGTCAATAATTATTATTATTAGTAGTAGTAGTAGTAGTAGTAGTAGTAGTAGTAGTAGTAGTAGTAATAGTAATATGGATTATTATTATATATTATTATTATTATTAATTAGCATTACTGTTGTCTTTAATATCTATATAAAAAGGCCATTATAACAGCTCTGTAATTTTATTTAATTAAATCTAATTTATTTTATTTATTTGTCCTTGTTTTTTTCTTCTTCTTTATTTTTATCATAATAAAGATTGATGGAGTACATTTTTCCTTTTATATTGCCTACATTAAACACCAAACTCAAGACTGCGTTATATTCTGTGTCTTTCACTCTCCTCCAGGCCTGAAGCATGTGTCTGATAACGAGAAGACCCATAAGAATCCTGGGCTCAGAGGTCAGACAGGGCCTTCAATGTCCGGCCCCAAACCCTTCACCCCTCGGCCCACAGCCACCGCCAGCCCGGCCCACACTCTGCCCCCAGTTCTCGAGCTGGACGGCAAGAAGTGGAAAGTGGTGAGTCCGAGAGCCAATTCTAGTCTGATTTAGCTCAAAGTAGTTTTGGAAATGCCATTTAGAAACATTCTTTCCACCGACTGAGTTTATAGTTACACTTAAGTGCATATAAATAAAACTACTGAAAAATGTGTGTGTATAGCTGGTGTGTGGTGAGCGCACTGATGCCGTTGTCCAAGTGGATGCTGCTCACTGGTGGTGGAGTGGGGAGACCCCTCCCATGGCCACACATGATAAATGCACTATATGAATACACATTACATTATTTAACCAGTTAGCTAAAGCTGTGTTTTGTCTTTTTCACCTCCAGGAAAATCAGGAAGGCGCCCAGAATCTGGTGATCAGCGACACGGAGCTGAAACAGGTGGTTTATGGCTTTAAGTGCAACAACAGCACTTTACAGGTGAAGGGGAAGATCAACTCCATCACTCTAGGTAAGCGTACACACCAGCACACCTAGCCCACTGTTTCTCTATTGGACAGAAGTGTAACAGTTTTGTTTCTGTGCAGATAACTGTAAGAAGATGGGGCTCGTCTTCGATGATGTTGTGGGAATTGTTGAGGTGATCAACTGCAGAGATGTTAAAATCCAGGTGTGTATTACTAAGACTGTACTCCTGTAAGTGGATGTGAATGCAGGGGATCTGCAAAAGATGTCTATTTATTTTAGTTAATATCGTTTTTAACTTGATTCACAGCCTTTTAGGGTCTAATTTCAGGTGTTTTATTAAACCTGTTTGCAAGGTTTTTTTTTCTTTTCATGCTAGACATTTGACTGCATATGCCACAAAAAAGGACAATTTCTTTCTGAAATGTAAGGTGTATATTGACAATTTTTTTCTTATTCTTTTTTTAGACTCCGCTTACACGGTGGAGAAAATAATCAATTTATAATAAAAATAATTAATTAAAAAATAATAATAATTTAACATAATAATTTAACATATTAGAAAAAAAACTATATATTTCTACTAATTGTATTGCTTTATTTCTACAATATTTCATTAAATTAAATATACAATTTTGTTTGAAACCAATGTATACATTTATTCAAATTTCAGAGAATGTATTTGAATCCCTTTTAATCACATATTTGTTTATTTTATAATTACTGTAATTTAATTTTTTAATCCAAATTAATTTATTTGGTCCTTTTTTAAATCTTAATGTGGTTTGCTCAATTTAATTAAATAAAAATATGCAATTAAATTAAGCATTTAAATTAAATTCTTGTTTTTAAAATATTAATTTGTTGGTCACACTTTACAATAAGGTTCATTAGTTAATGTTAATTTATGCATTTACTAACATTTACTACAGTATTTGTTCATGTTAGTTAACACTAGTTAATGTAAATACAGTTGTTTATTGTTAGTTCGTGTTAACTCATGCTGCATTAACTAATGTTAACAAGCATGGACTTGGATGTTAATAATGCATTAGTAAATGTTCAACTATGATTAATAAATGCTGTACAGGTGTTGTCCATGATTAGTTCATGTTAGTAAATGCATTAACTAATGAACCTTATTGTAAAGTGTTACCAATATGTTTTTATCTAAGCTTGCATGGAGCCCAGATTGAACCACAAAAATGGCCACCTTTTGTGTGGGACTCCCATTTTGAAAAGGCATTTATAGGCATTTCTTTTCCTTTTTTCCTGTTTTTGGATTGTACTGTGGAGACAATAACGAATGAATTTAACAAATTATTAGAAAAATATGATATATTTTAAATATATTTCTATAGGGGTGTCAAATTGTTTCTTCGGTGCGATGCAGATGCAGACAGTTCTGTATCGCTTCAGTAATAGATCATAACCATACTACGTAATGACGTCATTTTCTCATATGCGCTATGGTAGCTTACTATAGTGAGGGAGGCGAGCGTGAGTAATTAACGCACTATTTAATAATGCAGAAACTCTGCACAAATTACTGTGTGTGTGTCTGCTGGAGTCTTTCACTGACACTGAACAGCAGAAGCCCCTATTTCACTGCGATTTTGATAAAATGAAAGTAAACTCAATTTCTCTCTCACTGTGGTCCTTTGACCTGCTGGCGGGATTTTTCTTCTCTCGGCTGTTACAGCGTTATTCCTGTATACAGACACGATCGAGAGCGAGTTTTCTCCTCCTATCATGGATCAGCTGTGATCACCGCTACTGTTTATCAGTGTCACTTATTGGTGAACGTCGCCAGAACGTTAAAGCCAATCGCAACCCTTTCTGTTGAGCACGTGACCTATTATATGGGTGTAAGAACTCCCCAAGAGGCTCAGAAAGCGAGCGGGATATTTTTGTTTATTCGCTATAAAGCTCATGTTGTTCTGTGCTTGTACTTGAATTTTTAAAGTTAGTTTATATCTCTGACTGTTTGTATTAAAGGATAAAATTGTATTACAAAAAATATATAAATATATTTATACATTGTAATACAAGAATTCTTGATCTATCGGTTCTGTCGAGTTGAACCAAATAGATGGCATGATAATCATAACCAAACCGAACCGTGAGACCAGTGTAGGTTCACACCTCTATATTTCTACTTATTTTATTACTTCGTTTATTTCTACAATATTTAATTAAATTAAATATACAAATTTGTTTTATACATATCATTAATCAAATTTCAGAGAATTTATTTGAATCTCTTTTAATCATATATTTGTTTAATATATGTTTGTTTAATTTTATAATTGTTTATTTTATTAAATATTATAATAATAATAATTATTATTATCATTATTCAGATTTATTTGTGTTGTCTTTTTTTTATTCTTAAAATGTGGTTAGATCATTAATTTAATTGCATGCTTTTATTTATTTTTTTTAATTATCCAAACACTCGCATAGGTTGAAAAATACTTATTAATAATAATATAATAATCAAATAATAATAATACAATCATAATTTAATTACTTTCTTGACATATCTAATTAATTTAATTGACCTAATTAACTTCAATTGCTTAATCCCCCAGATATTCTTGAAAGTGTTAGTGTTGTCTGCAGTGTGTGTGCTCCTCATTCTGAGTGTTTGTTGTCTTCTCAATGTTCAGGTTATTGGTAAAGTGCCAACCATCTCCATCAACAAGACCGATGGCTGCCACGTGTACCTGAGCAAAGACTCGCTGTCGTGTGAAATCGTCAGCGCCAAGAGCTCCGAGATGAACGTGCTGGTGCCCAACAAAGATGGAGAATTCGTAAGTGACTCATTTATGAATAGGGCTGGGTGATTTATCATTTATGAATAGGGCTTATAGCTTCTATAATATTTTAAGCATTTTTGATGAACTATGGTATGGGACAATGTAGTTTATATTGCTTTAGTTAATAGTTTTGTGAGCACATGTGATTGTGGAAAAATGCATAATACGGTTTATCTTAAACTCAAGTTATTTTAAAGTGCCTGATATAAATCTTTTTTGTATATTTATTTATTTATTTTATTTTGGGGGGGGGGGTATATCATTTTATTGATTTAATTTTTTTAAATTTAATTATTTAGGTATTTTGGTTATATATGAATTGATTTAGATATAAAATGTGTTTTTCATACAAATTATATTACATTTTTGGGGG
>CAIGQQ010000001.1:1633910-1646977 GCA_903798035.1 Danio albolineatus | reverse complement strand
ATGATTTATTTTTTTATTTAAATATTTAGGTATTAATTTTTGTTATTTATGAATTGATTTAGATATAAAATGTGTATCTGATACAAATTATATTGCTTTTTTTGGGGGGGTTGGGTATTTATTTATTTTTATTTATTTATAAATTTTTTAGGTATTTATTTATTTGTTTATTTATTTTTGGGGAGGGTATTTAAATATTTTTATTTATTTATGTTTTATATGTATATATTTTTTATATATTATTATTTTTTATATATTTTGGTATTTTTGTGATTTATTACTTTTTTTTATTCATATTTAGATATAAATCGTGTATATGAAACAATATATATATACATGTTTAAATATCTTACAACATTGCCTATTTCTATAACATTAAACAAGTAAATACACATGTATTATGTCAAAACAAACTTATTTTGCATGTGATTGAAACAGAAATAACATGCATATTATAATAAAATAAAAATATATATGTTAAGGTAATAATATGTGATATAATAAGTAAAACGGCGGTTCATTCTGCTGTGGCGACCTCAGATTAATAAAGGGACTAAGCTGACAAGAAAATAAGTAAAACCAATTTTAACTGATAACGAAAAATAAACAAGTTTGATTGTCGTTTAATTGTGTCTGAAATTAATCCTGTAAGCAAATTAATCCTGGTTAGCTGAAAATAATTAACTTGTTTATTAATCAGGCAGCGCTATTGCATCTAAAAATACCTGTTGATGTCTCCAGCTCAACACAAGATGTTTATTTATTAACAGTACTGGAGGAAAAAGTATGATATCACACTAAATACTGTGACCGTGGGTAATTGCTCATGCTTCTGTTTCTCTCCAGACTGAGATCCCAGTCCCTGAACAGTTCAAAACCGTATGGGACGGCAGTAAACTGGTCACCACAGCCACCGAGATCGCCGGGTAAAGAGCCGCTGTGTGAAAACGCCCTCCCCCATGCAGTGTCCAACCTGACTGACCGACCAGCTTAAACTACACTGTACAAGTCCATGCCAACAGGTCAACTCTCCTAGCAGCCAATCACAGCGGCTACAGCAGGCTGAACGCTCTCTCCATTCAAACATTAGCACTTGAAGACCAATGCCAACCGTTGATGTTTTCATGTTCGTTTTGATGTCTTGCAGCCATAATAAACAAAATCACATGTCAACGGCCAACATGAGGAAGCAAGTCATGCTTTTGTTTATGCTGTTTTTGCTTTCCTGTTTTTCTTTTTTGCCTTTTTTTTTTCTTTAGGTTTTTTTTTTTTGCTTTGTTTATTGCTTTTTTTTCACCATTTTCTTTTTTATTTTGTGCATCATTTTGCTTTTTCTCCTTTTTTTGCTTGTGCATATTTTTCTTTTCTCCCTCTTCTTTAGATTTTAATGCAGTTTTTACCTTTTCTTTAGATTCTTTTCTAGTTTTCTTTTATTTAAACATTTTTTTTCATAAGATTTTTTTCTTTTTTCCCCGTTTTTTTTCTTGCTTTTTCCCCCATTTTTCTTCTTTCTTGAGGATTTTCCCCCTTTTTTCTTGCTTTTTTTACTATTTCCCCATTTTTCTTTTTTTCTTAAGATTTTTTTTCTTTTTTCCCCTTTTTTCTTTTTTTCTTGAGGATTTTTCCCCTTTTTCTTGCTTTTTTACTATTTCCACCATTTTTCTTTTTTTCTTAAGATTTTTTCTTTGTTCCCCTTTTTTCTTGCTTTTTTTTTGCTATTTTCCCCCATTTTTCTTTTTTTCTTAAGATTGTTTTCTTTTTTTCCCTTTTTTCTTGCTTTTTTTTTGCTATTTTCCCCCATTTTTTTCTTAAGTTTTTTTTTTCTTGCTTTTTTTGCTATTTTTCCCTCCTTTTTTTCTTTTTTTTCTTAAGATTTTTCTTTTTTCCCCTTTTTTTTACTATTTTTCCTCTTTTTCTTTTTTTTTCTTAAGATATTTTTTTCTTTTTCCTTTTTTTTCTTCTTTTTTTTTCGCTATTTTTCTTTTTCTTAAGATTTATTTTATTGTTTTATTTAATTTTCTTAACATTCTTTTCTTATTTCCCTGTTTTCTTGCTTTCCGTTAAAGATTTTTTTTCTTTAATTTATTCCCCCCGTTTTTTTCTTTTTTCACCCCATTGTCCTTTTTTTTCTAAAGATTTTTTTTTTCTAGGTTTTTTGCATTTTTCCTTTTTTTGTTTTGTGCATATCTCTTTTTCCCCCTCCTTTTCTTTTAATTTTTTTCTGTATCTTTTTTTTTTTGCATTCTTTTTGCTTTTCTTTTTTTTCTCTCTTTAGTTTTTTCCTTCCCCCTCCCTTTTGATAAGTATCTTTTTTTTTTTTTTTCCTTGTGCTTTTATTTTCTGGTCAGGTGGCGGGTGTTTTGGGGGATCACCGCATTTTCTGTTTAACATATGCAATTGAGATCTGAAGCACACAAACATCCCTCTTCAAAACACCAATGCAGACATTTACTGTAATTCTTCCTTATTTTTTTTTTTTTATCATTATCATTTTTTTTTTTAGGGATAATTAGAATGAAGATTTGTGTCAAATCAAGAGGATGAATTGGCGACTATTTTACAATCATGACACTGAATCAACATGCGATGGCTTTAGGAGTTCTCTCTTTTCTTCAGTGTATTCCAGAGCACATGCACATTCCCTGTAATATAAAGAAATGAGCATTCCGTGGTGTATGGATGGATAAAATCGTCTTTTTGGGCTCGAACTGGGCTTGTGGTACTGTTCATGTCTGACCGTCTGCTGTACAGATTCTGGCTTTACATGACTCGTGTCCACCTCTCGCTCATGCTTAGACTAGTTTAGGCTTTAATTCCAGACTCTTAATCTTTACTTTACATCATGTTGAGGCCACCAGGATGGAGTTTCTTTTCTATCTTTGGTCTTTTTGGTTTATTTGCTCTTATTTGGCCGAGAATTAGTACTGGAGAACAAGCACCATTCTAATTGTTGCAATAAACAACATTACTTCTTCTGAGTCTTTGACGTGATTTATTCAATCTTATTATGCAGTAAAATGCCAGCTGCTTGGATTTTTATGGTTTACCTGTGAAAAGCAAATCTTTTCATCATTTATACATTAAATTTATTACACATGCTTGTAAAGATCAGGGAATAAATTATTGAATGGCACTAGTTGTAGATGTATAAAAGGTGCAGTGTGTAAGTTTGACACCCAGTGGTTGAACTAGGTATTGCATTCCTGAATCAAAACAAACGCAAGGGTATGTTGCCAGATTGAGGACCATTAGCAGTGACTGACGATCAGGACTGAGGGCTAATTTAAGCTGTGTTCTAAATAACAGCAACTGCACCTGATAGAAGGTGTATTTTCATATTAAAATGAGTTTCTGTCCTAACCAACACTTCAAATTATTAGAAACGGCTTCTGTTTCTCACAGCTGAACAACAGAAAACTGACAGTGATCACCTCAGGTACACCTCATGTGCTTTATTCAGTGCTAAATGCTTTTACATGACATTTATTACTTAAAGCAGCAGCAGATAGTTCACCTCAGACCTTGAAAATAAAATAAACATTTGATATTGAACTTTGACTCGGCGCAAACCAACACTTTTCAGTGATTTAATAATGTTAAAGAGGTTTAATATGTATTAATGAGATAATAAACCTGACCGTTTCATTGGAGTGCAGTGAGTGCACTATTCTGTGCTTCTGAATGGCTGTATTTACATTTCTGTTGTGTTTCATCTGGCACAGACAGCCAAATTGCTCATCACTGAAATCTCCTCACATAGTGTGTCGTAAGAACATGGGGTTACATTAGCCTGCCCACCTAATGTTTATGTTCGTAATATTTATATAATTTGCTAATTAATAACCACCTTATGAGGAACTTTGAATCTGCGTCTCATTTCGCAGTCTGCTACTGTCAACCGTCGCATTTCAGTCACGGACGCACGCTTTCAGAGCCTTTCTGACTGAATGAATGAATCATGGTTTTCCACCAAGGCAACCCGGGGTGCTGAAATATAATTGGCTAAACTTGCATTGAACAGGTGAATGACCAAAACAAAGAAAGCATTCCAGCATGTAATGCACATTTTCAAAGCATTAATAATAATTAATATATAACATTCTATTGGCTATAGGGTTAGGGTATGTATGTATGTGTGTATATATATATATATATATATATATATATATGACATCACATGGGTCCCCGATTGCAAAAAAAGACCGGTGTCAATAGCAAACATACAAATGAAGACATATAGCAAAATTATTTACTCATATCAGTTTTTTAATGTTTTATTGTGACTTTTAACATTGTTAGTAACATATTAAATTCACAAATTCCAGAATGTTTACTCCCCCAACACATGCAGTAGTGCATTTTATTTTCAGTAGAATGCTGATGGTTTTTCAGATTAAAAATAAAAATACAAATAACAAAATAAACTGAGTAATAAACTGAAATAACAAAATAAACAAATGAGCCCAAAGCAATGTCCATGGCTCCTGGTGACACAATGAGGTCTTGTAAAGCGAAACGATAACAATAAACTCTCTAAGGAATTGAACATTATTAATCATTTCAACATAATTTACAATTTCAGTGCCATTGTGATTTCACATGCTGAGTGATGTGAGTAATCAACAGCGCACCTGAGTCGTAACGTATGTTGCCAGATTGAGGTAAAATATGTTACAAGATTTGAATATTGCGTCAATTGTCTGAGGAAATTAACTTCATTCAAGATCTGGCAACTTGTCAAACATAAACAAAAGTGTTTTTTTTTAAACTGCATTGGGACGTACAAATTACGGGAGTTTCCCGGGAGAAATGACAAACTGGGAGGGTGGCGGGAGATGGATGTGAAATACGGGAGACTCCCGGGAAAAACGGGAGTGTTGGCAGGTTTGGTCATGTTGTGCAGTAGGATGCTAAATTCTAAACAGAAAAGTTAACTTTTACTGTACACCACACTGCTTTAATGCCAACCGCAGACGTCTTTGGCTAAAAGGGAGCTGAATGGAGTGACGACCTAATTAAAAATGCTGGACTCTGCAGTTCTCATGTTATATCAGGTAAGTTCACGCTGTGCTGAGTCATACACATCACTCGTTTTTGATTGCAGCAGTGATTTCAGCAAGAACAGTTAAATATGGTGAATTAAACTGCGGACGCTGAATGCTGAGAATGAAGTGTAAACATGTACGTCCACATACCCTGCAGTACAGGTGCAGTTTGCTGTCAGAATGCAGTTGTTTTGCTTGTTGATGATTACCCAGGCCTTGTACAGCTCCGTCTTCTTTCCTTGTCTTTGGCTAGTCAGAACCTCAGATTTTTAGCTCTAGTGTTGAATCTGGTAATCATGGAGCATTATTTCTAGCACACGACCACACTGAACACAACTGTAGGCATCCAAAGACTTGTAGACCTTTAACTTCTCTTGTAAAATCACTTGGAGTTTCAGTGAGTTTTATATTTTGGGTTTGATGCTTGGTCATTTCGTCTTATCCATTGTCCATTGTGAGGGTGCTGCTATCGCAAATGGACCTGTCAGACGAACGCCACTCACTTTAACGTTAATGTTGCCGAATAACTGTGCTTATCACTGGGTGACGAGCTGTTATAATATGCTGAAAGCATTATGTAAATCAGGGGTGCTCAATCCTGGTCCTGGAGATCTACCTTCCTACATAGTTCAGCTCCAACCCTGATCAAACACACCTGAACCAATTAAATAGGACCTGAACAGCACTTGATAATTACAGGCAGGTGTGTTTGATATGGGGTGCAACTGAAATCTGCAGGAAGGTAGATTTCCAGGATTGAGCACCCCTGATGTAATCAATATAACATATTTTTAAGACAACAACAGACTGTGCTGCATCGGATGTCATTCCCTCACTGTAAATGCTAGTGCTCCCGTTTTTTTCTGCAACCTCCCTGAGTTCTGCAAAATCCTGAATGTCTACAAACATGTTGATTCGTCTCTCTGTCTCTACATATATATTATATATTTAAATACGGGACTCTTATTTTGAAGGCAGCCTTGCGCAGCCATGGAGCGTCGCGTGTTTTCAGCTCATCAGAACGATGCTCTCTGATGCAAGAAATGTTTTCAACGCCACCGTAAGGTCTGTTGAACTGTTTCTTTTGTTGGTTTAACTTGTGTTTACTGCGTACGTTTGAAACGAGGAAACAAACACTGTTGAGTAAGCGTTTAATGCGCTTTTATGCCCTATGATCGTGTCATATCAGCTCTTTCTGTGGTTTCTCTGAAGAGAAATGCAGAAAAATTAATACACTTAACAAAACTAGTCTGTTTATATGGAGGTTGAAATTAAATCCAGCCAGTGTTTTTACACACGTTAAACCCACAAAAAACATTTCTTAATACCAATGGCCTATACATTTGGGGACCCTAAGCAGAATAATTTTGGGGCCCTACCTTGCTCTAAATAGTGGAGTATTGCCATTGCAAACCAGCACACAATAATTATATTGCTTTTTAAACACAGTCAATGAAACCGAAAAGTAAAGCCTGAAGTCTTCTACTTAATAACCGTCTGAATGATTTGGACATTTTAAAACAGTGCTGTTTTTATCGACTGCCAGCTTCAAAAATACAGAATTAAACACTCTTTAATAAAGGGAGCAGTGATTGCTACTTTGCATCCTTCTGGAGCGTTTAAAACATATTCGATTAATTTAGCAAACAGATTGAAGGTTCTATAACAGATTCAAGGGTACGTTTTTTTCCTTATAAATTCAAAAAGCAAAAACCTTTTCTTTATAGTGAAAATTATATAATATTATTTATATAATATATAATTATATAATATTTCAGTCCTAAATCACTGTTAATGAAGATAATTTCATTCATTCATTCATTTTCTTTACGGCTTAGTCCCTTTTATTGATCCGGGGTCGCCACAGCGGAATGAACCGCCAACTTATTCAGCATTTGTTTCACGCATCGGATGCCCTTCCAGCCGCAACCCATCTCTGGGAAACATCCATGCATTCTCATTCACACACATACATTACGGACAATTTAGCCTACCCAATTCCCCTGTACCACGTCTTTAGACTGTGGGGGAAACCAGAGCACCCGTAGGAAACCCACACAACTATGGGGAGAACATGCAAACTCCACACAGAAATGCCAACTGACCCAGCTGAGGCTCGAACCAGCGACCTTCTTGCTGTGAGGTGACAGCACTACCTACTGCGCCACCGTGTTGCTTGAAGATAATTTGTAAAATGATTTCAGCAAGGAAACGGCTCGCACCACTAGTGGGTTGTCGCGGCCCCCTAGTGGCGGCGGGGCCCTAAGCAGCCGCTTAGTTTGCTTATATCAGGGATGTCCAAGCTCGGTCCTGGAGGGCCGGTGTCCTGCAAAGTTTAGTTCCAACCCCAATCAGACACACCTGGGCTAGCTATTCGATCTCTTACTAGGCTTTCTAGAAACATTCTTGCAGGTGTGTGGAGGCAAGTTGGAGCTAAAATCTGCAGGACACCGGCCCTCCAGGACCGAGTTTGGCTTATAGGAAGGGCCGGCTTTGCTTATCACAATTCTGTCAGTCTCTTTTTGTCACATGTAATTATAATTTTGCCTATATTTTAATTCATTCCTAACACAGATAAAATATTTTGTTTGTAATTTTTTAAAATTAAATTAATAAATTACTCCTTTGAAATTAATATTTCATTATATTAAAAAAAAAAGTCCATATTATGTTTAAAAAATACATATAATATTCGAGAAGGAATTTTCAGCATACCTTCACTTTTTAAGTTCACTTCCACAAATTCAGTGGTTAAAATGTAACATTGACTTTTAGGAAATAAAACAAAACATCACTGGTTAAAAAAAAAAGAAGTAGCAGCTTTTTAAAAATAATTTGATTTGTTTGCAAGAAATACAGCCATTATTGCTACACACAGCGTTAAATCATAAATAAATACAGGGAGTGCAGGATTATTAAGCAAGTTGTATTTTTGAGGATTAATTTTATTATTGAACAACAACCATGTTCTCAATGAACGCAAAAAACTCATTAATATCAAAGCTGAATATTTTTGGAAGTAGTTTTTAGTTTGAGCTATTTTAGGAGGATATCTGTGTGTGCAGGTGACTATTACAAATATATACCCATTTCAATTATTTATTTTCACCAGTGAAACCAATATAACATCTCAACATTCACAAATATACATTTCTGACATTCAAAAACAAAACAAAAACAAATCAGTGACCAATATAGCCACCTTTCTTTGCAAGGGCACTCAGAAGCCTGCCATCCATGGATTCTGTCAGTGTTTTGATCTGTTCACCATCAACATTGCGTGCAGCAGCAACCACAGCCTCCCAGACACTGTTCAGAGAGGTGTACTGTTTTCCCTCCTTGTAAATCTCACATTTGATGATGGAGCACAGGTTCTCTATGGGGTTCAGCTCAGTGAACAAGGAGGCCATGTCATTAGTTTTTCTTCTTTTAGACCCTTTCTTGCCAGCCACGCTGTGGAGTACTTGGACGCTATGATGGAGCATTGTCCTGCATGAAAATCATGTTTTTCTTGAAGGATGCAGACTTCTTCCTGTACCACTGCTTGAAGAAGGTGTCTAGCAGTAGGACTGGGAGTTGAGCTTGACTCCATCCTCAACCTGAAAAGGCCCCACAAGCTCATCTTTGATGATACCAGCCCAAACCAGTACTCCACCTCCACCTTGCTGGCGTCTGAGTCGGACTGGATCTCTCTGCCCTTTACCGATCCAGCCACGGGCCCATCCATCTGGCCCATCAAGACTCACTCTCATTTCATCAGTCCATAAAACCTTAGAAAATCAGTCTTGAGATATTTCTTGGCCCAGTCTTGACGTTTCAGCTTGTGTGTCTTGTTCAGTGGTGGTGGTTTTTCAGCCTTTCTTACCTTGGCCATGTCTCTGAGTATTGCACACCTTGTGCTTTTGGGCGCTCCAGTGATGTTGCAGCTCTGAAATATGGCAAAACTGGTGGCGAGTGGCATCTTGGCAGCTGCACGCTTGACTTTTCTCAGTTCGTGGGCAGTTATTTTGCGCCTTGGTTTCTCCACACGCTTCTTGCGACCCTGTTGACTATTTTGAATGAAACGCTTGATTGTTGGATGATCACGCTTCAGAAGCTTGGCAATTTTAAGAGTGCTGCATCCCTCTGCAAGATATCTCACTATTTTAGACTTTTCGGAGCCTGTCTAATCCTTCTTTTGACCCATTTTCCCAAAGGAAAGGAAGTTGCCTAATAATTCTGCACACCTGATATAGTGTGTTGATGTCATTACACCACACCCCTTCTCATTACAGAGATGCACATCACCTAATATGCTTCATTGGTAGTAGGCTTTCAAGCCTATACAGCTTGGAGTAAGACAACATGCATAAAGAGGATGATGTGGTCAAAATACTCATTTGCCTAATAATTCTGCACTCCCTGTATATTTGTTTGAAAGTATTTTTATTATTGACTTTAAAACTAGCCTCTTAAAATAACAGTTTCTTTCGGTGAATAAACAACACAGGCCACAGGGTTTGTACGCTGTATTTTATTGCTTAACAAAAATGACCTAAAAAGAGTTCTCAATTAGTAGAATTAAAACCTAAATCTTAAAGTGACCCTGATTTCTTCGTCCGCTTAAATCAAATAAAAGATCAGTGCAATAAAACAAGCAAGACTGGCTTCATTTCTACATGAGACATTGCATATGAATCAGAGACGGTAGTTACGAACATGCTGAAATCAGATAATAAAAGCTCGCGTGCGTGTTTGCTTGCGTGTAAACTCTTATTGGGAATGAGCAAGTGTGTTTTCAGAGTAAGTAGGCCAGTAGATTCTCATTAAACCACTCTCGGGTGAACTGCAGATGATCTCCTTCAGAGGCCAGAAACACGAGCTTCTTTGCAGAATCCATCGCTGCCAAACCCAGACGATCCTACAGGAACAAAAGGCTTTTTATCAGACTTTTAAAGACATTCATTTGACATTTTGGGCATCACTGTGGCGCAGTGGGTAGCATGATCGCCTCACAGCAAGAAGGTCGCTGGTTCGAGCCTCTGCTGGGCCAGTTGGCGTTTCTGTGTGGAGTTTGCAAAAAGTCCAAAGACATGGGGTACAGGTGAATTGAATCATCTAAATTGTCTATATTATATGAGTGTTTGGATGTTTTCCAGTGAAGGGTTTCAGCTGGAAGGGCATCCGCTGCTGGACCCCAGATTAATAAGGGGACTAAGCCAGTTCATTCATTCATTTTCTTTTTGCTTAGTCCCCTTATTTATCAGAGGTCGCCACAGTGGAATGAACCGCCAACTTATCCAGCACATGTTTTACGCAGCAGATGCCCTTCCAGCTGCAACCCATTACTGGGAAACATAAGGTAATATACATTTTAAATGCATTTAAATTTGACTCCCTATTAGTAAATGCATGTTTATTTACTAACATAAACAGTAAGCAAAACATTTATTTCAGTATTTATTCATGTTAATTAGTTAATGAAAATAGTATGGTTAATATCATGGTTTTTGTTAACTCACAGTGCCTAAACTAAAGTTAACAAGTATAATTTAGATTTTAGTAATGCATTAGTGGGCACCACGGTGGCGTAGTGAGTAGCACGTTCGCCTCACAGCAAGAAGGTCGCTGGTTCGATCCCCGGCTGGGCCAGTTGGCGTTTCTGTGTGGAGTTTGCATGTTCTCCCCGTGGTTGCGTGGGTTTCCTCCGGGTGCTCCGGTTTCCCCCACAGTCCAAAGACATGCGGTACAGGTGAATTGGGTAAGCTAAATTGTCCGTAGTGTATGTGTGTGAATGAGAATGTATGGATGTGTTTTCCAGCGATGGGTTGTGGCTGGAAGGGCATCCGCTGCGTAAAACAAATGCTGGATAAGTTGGCGGTTCAATCCGCTGTGTCGACCCCGGATTAATAAAGGGACTAAGCCGAAAAGAAAATGAATGTTGATTGAATGATTAATGCCGTACAAATATCGTGCATTATTAGTTCATGGTAGTAAATGCATTAACAGCATAATTAATGAAACCTTATTGTAAAGAGTGATCGATTCACTTTTATTAACTTTTTCTTTACTGAAATTTTAACATTAAATGAAGTACAAGAGTTATTTTAGTTGATTAATTATTACATATCCTACTTTGTAATACACATGCTGTGATAGATTATTATTATTCTATACAGCTATGGAAAAATGAAAAGTGGACCTCTCAGCTTTTATTTTTTTCATTGTTAGTTTGAGTAAAATGTTAAGACAAAAGTTATGGGGACATTTAAACTTAATTATTTTACACTAAAGCAATGCTCTAAATGACAACATGTCTATTTTAAGTTTAGAAGAAATGTCATGAGTAGTTTACTGATTATAACAAATTATGTCTTGTAAAACTACACGTATAGATGGAACAACAGATGGATAGAACGATAGACAGATTATAAAGGAGGAACAGATAGATGGATGGATGGATGGATGGATGGATGGATGGATGGATGGATGGATGGAATGACGGATGGAACGACGGATGGATAGGATGATAAACATGGATAGAGGGACAGACAGATGAACGGATGGATAGAATGACAGACAGATAGATGGATGGATGGATGAACTACAGAGATAGATGGATGGAATGACGGATGGATAGGATGATAAACATTGAAAGATGGACAGAAAGATGGATAGATAGATAGATAGATGGATGGAATGACAGATGGATAGGATGATAAACATGGATAGAAGGATAGAAGGACAGATAGACAGATAGATAGATAGATAGATAGATAGATAGATAGATAGATAGATAGATAGATAGATAGATAGATAGATAGATGAACGACAGAGATAGATAGATGGATGGAATGAAGGATGGATAGGACGATAAACATTGACAGACGGAAAGAAAGATGGATAGATAGATAGATAGATAGATAGATAGATAGATAGATAGATAGATAGATAGATAGATAGATAGATAGATAGATAGATAGATAGATAGATAGATAGATAGATAGATAGATAGAATGACGGATGGATAGGACGATAAACATTGACAGATGGAAAGAAAGATGAACAGATAGATAGATAGATAGATAGATAGATAGATAGATAGATAGATAGATAGATAGATAGATAGATAGATAGATAGATAGATAGATAGATAGATAGATGGATGAACGACAGAGATAGAAGGATGGAACGACATATGGATAGGACGATAAACAGATAGAAGGACAGACAGATGAACGGATGGATAGAATGACAGACAGAAAGATGGATGGATGGATGGATGGATGCATGCATGGATGGATGGATGAACTACAGAGATAGATAGATGGATGGAACGATGGATGGATAGGACGATGAACAGATGGATGGATGGATGGATGGATAGATGGATAGATGGGTTTACCTCTTTGTATATAGTGCTTTCTTGCAGTGTTTCCAGTTCTTCAGCTTGACCAGCTTTATAAAAGCCAAACCACTGTTAAAGACAATTCAGTTAGAAAGAGTTCAGGCTGTTCTCATTCAGGCAAGAGAGATTTCAGATTTCACCTCAGAGTCCACAGGATCAACAATAGAGTCCTGCAGGAACTTCACCATCACAAACTTATTCAGAGACATCAGATTCTTCTTGTACGTCTCATTCACCACCTGACAGAACAAAAATATGTTCATTTACCACCTATATTTGCAAGATATGATATAGCACATGAGCATAATCATAAATATGATACTGCTTTTATACAACAGAGCAACACTATGGTGATTCGTAAATAAAAGAATTTGTTTTGTTTTAAACAAATCAGGTCAAGATTCAGTTAACCATTCATAAAGACATCTGCTGTATCTGAAATCACCACCTACACCCTTAGTCACTATTCCCTACATTAGAGAATAGCTCCCTAATGCTTCAGTTTCCCCTAAATCGCCCCCTACACCCTCACTCACTATTCCCTACATGAGAGAATAGTTCCCTAATGCTTCAGTTTCCCCTAAATCACCCCCTATACCCTCAGTCACTGTTCCCTACATTAGAGAATAGTTCCC
>CAIGQQ010000001.1:1621127-1633900 GCA_903798035.1 Danio albolineatus | reverse complement strand
TCACTATTCCCTACATAAGAGAATAGTTCCCTAATGCTTCAGTTTCCTCTAAATCACCCCCTATACCCTCAATCACTGTTACCTACATTAGAGAATAGTTCCCTAATGCTCTGGTTTCCCCTAAACGCCCCCTATACCCTCAGCCACTATTCCCTACATTAGAGAATAGTTCCCTAATGTTCCGGTTTCCCCTACAGTCCAAACACATGCACTGTAGGTGAATTGGATGAACTAAATTGGCCGTAGTGTATGAGTGTGTGAATGTGAGAGTAGTACTGGGTTGCGTAAAACATATGCTGGAAAAGTTGGGGGTTCATTCCGCTGTGGCGAACTCTGAAATAGAGACTAAGCCTATAGGCAAAATGAATGAATGAATGAAAAAAACATTGTGCATTTATGAAGCGTGCTTCAGCCAGGTGAGTGGGCTTGACAAACCACCTGTTGAAATGCTTCTCTCTATAAAAAAATACTGTTAGTAATGAAAGAAAGACTTCTGTTAAACAAATAAACATTACTTTAATAATAATAATATTAATAAATAATGTTTTATTTTGAAACTTTTTGTTTTGGACACCACAAAAATGGCTGCTCCCACAAATAGTGCACTATTTGAGGCTATGGGGGGCAATTTCGGATACAGTCTCGGGTCTGCTTTCTTAATGAATTATCTGTATTAAACAAATCATTTGAATGAATCACTCATTAAGACATGTCGCACCTAGTGGCGGTTTTAGTGTCATACTTATCCAAAATAGACCTAAATCAGCCAAAGCACCAACATAAAAGGCTTATTATCATTATCAAAAAACACCCTTAGATAGGATATTAATATATAATTTATTCGTATGAGATCACACGCGTCAAATTTCTAAACAACTCACCCGCTCCTGATTGATGTCAGCGAGGAAGAGGCTGTATTTTTTATACAGGTCATCATTGAGAGGATCGTGCCAGTATTGTGCCTGCACTAAGCTGAAATAAAATCACAATCACAATGTCAGTTATATTCAGTTTAGTGTGCAAAAGTGAGAATCTGAAATCAGTCAAGCACGCACTGTTTCTGAACAGCGTCTGTATAAGCGCCTGAGTTGAGCTGCTTGCGGATCCAGTCGCAGATATGAGAGCTTTCACCAGGACACCGAGGAAGACCATACACTCCTGAGATCAAGAACAGGAGGAACAAACACACACACACATTCAACAGTCAGACACAACCAGACATATTCAGAAAAAAGAGAGAGAGATGTTTGACTCACTTGCATTCATTTACTATGAGACTATCAATCAGTTACTATGATTTTTACACTACAAAAAAAAGGTACAGGTAAACAATTCTATATAAAAGCTGTTTGTTTTAAAATTAAAAAAAATCTATTTAGCAAATAAACCTGAAATATTAATAATTGAATACAATGGTAATACAATAGTTTTTGAACAGGGTTCGTACGGGTGCTGGAAATCCTTGAAAAATGTTATGTTAATTGCATTTTTTCCAGATAATATACAAACTTACAAATGTATATGAAACATACAAGTCCTATCAGCAAAGAGATGACATTAAATATTTATAGCAACAAAAACAAGAAAACAAAACTTACTGCTAACTTCCTCCCTTCAATTTACCATCCCTCCCATCTCCCACCCCTCCCTATTTTCTGAGGCGTTCATTGAGTACGCAAAGATGAATCAAGACTCATATAAATAATAAACCAATTAATAAATAAATAAATAAATAAGAATATAATAAATATATGGGCAAATATAGAAGAAGAAAACGTAAAGTAAATACTAACAGTCTCTCTCACTCCCTTTTTAAATTCTAGTCAGTAGGTCCTGAAATGTTAAGGTTCTCAAGGACAGAAAGTATGGGACTCCATGTTTTGTTTAAGGAGTTCAGTGATCCTTTAAAACAATGTCTCAGTTTCTTAAGATGGATGCATTGTAGGACCTCTTTGATCCAGTGTTCTGATGATGGAGGGGACACACGTTTCCAATTGAGGAGAATTGAACGCCTGGCGAGCAAGGTGGTAAAAGCAATGACGCAGCGTGTTGATGATTGTGTTGGGGTTGGAAGATAACCAAAAAGGGCAGTCAGAGGGTCAGGAGTGATGATTGTATTAAGGGCTTGAGAGAGAATTTTAAAAATACTAGACCAATAGTTTGTTAATTTTGAACAGGACCAAAACATGTGAAGGTAATCAGCCGGTGATCATCTGTTACAGGCATCGCTTCTGAAAATGCTTGAATGTTTATCTAGTGCTTACATTTTTGGATCAAAGGCTTGAAAAGTTAAAAAAAAAAGGTTCTTGAGTTGCTTTTGAAATGATTTATCTTGATAAATAATTAATAACAATAATCTAATTATTACACAACTTATACAAAACAAGACTGTTCCTCTGAACTGCTGAACATTTTCAGGAAGCAATGATCTGTTTTCAGGCCTGTTTCTATTGATTACCTTGATGTTGTCCACCGACAGAGATGAGGTTCCTCATTGGAGGATCTGGACAGCGCTGTGCCACTGCTCGCCTTGTGAAAGAAACAACACAGTACAGAGGTAAATCGACATGATAATTAATCTATATTAGGACTGCGGGATTAATCACAATTTCAAATTTGACCTCCAATGATTGATTAAAAAAAATTATTATTGTAAACGAATGCAAAGATTTGTCAAAACGTAGCACTTAGTGATTATAAATCCATTTTTATTACATAACAAACAAGGATGTGTAACAGTACATTGGATCCGTGCCCCTCTTAAAATGATATCGCCTTATATTCCTGCTGCCGACTGGGTTTATGATTATTAATGAAACATTAAAAGACACAATCACTCACTGCTCTTGACTGAAGGACTTTTGTAGCTTTAAGAAACAAAGAAATAATTCAAGTTTAATTCTTAAAGTATGCGCAAAGAACAGTTTGTTTCATTTGTATACACTTCCTGACAAAAGTCTTGTCCTCCATCCATGTTTTAGGAACATGTTTTTAACCAAATAAAATATGATCATGCCTTGATTTTTAATGATTTCATTAGGACAGTAAGGTCTGACTTTGCTTATTCAAAAGTCTCGTCACTAAACAGAAATAATGTCCAGTATAGAATATAAAGTTATGCTGCAGTGGAAACAGAATGAATATTGTGTGACTCCCATGAGCTTGGAGGACTGCATCCATACATCTCTGCAATGACTCAAATCACTGATTAATAAAGTCATCTGGAATGGCAGAGAAAGCGTTCCTGCACGACTCCCAGAGTTAATCAAGACTCTTTGGATTCATCTTCAATGCCTCCTCCTTCATCTTACCCCAGACGTGCTCAATAATGTTCATGTCTGGTGACTGGGCTGGCCAATCCTGGAGCAACTTGACCTTCTTTGCTTTCAGAATCTTTGATATGGAGGCTGAAGTATGAGAATGAGCGCTATCCTGCTGAAGAATCTGCCCTCTCCTGTGGTTTGTAATGTAATGGGCAGCACAGATGTCTTGATACCTCAGACTGTTGATGTTGCAGACACTCTGCAGATCTCTCGCACGCCCCCATACTGAATGTAATCCCCAAACCATGATTTTTCCTTCACCAAACTTGACTGATTACTGTGAGAATCTTGGCTCCATGCAGGTTCCAGTAGGTCTTCTGCAGTATTGGTGATGATTGGGATGTAGTACAACAGATGATTCATCAGAAAAATCCCTTCTGCCACTTTTCCAGATCAACTAGAAGTCAAGTTATTATTTGTTGCTCTTACAACTGAGATTGATGACAAGACTTTTGTCAGGTAGTGTATGTATGTTTTTTTTTTCTTCTTCAAAATAAATATATAAAAGAAAAACGCTTTGACTATACAGCCCACATAAATCATAATTGTTTTAAATAATCGTCATTGACCAAAATAATCGTGATTGTGACTTTCCATAATTGAGCAGCCTAAATATATTGTACATAAGCTGATTTGAATGAATAAGTACTTACAGAAACTGTGAGCCCTGTGAAAAGCCCATTGCATTGTACCCTCCCTTCAGTTTGGGGTCTTTGGCCAGTTGATCACAAACGAAAGACACCTGCTTATTAACATCCATTAAGAAGCCGTTTTCGGTGTCCTGTAAAAAAAACACACACAAAAAAAACACACACACAAAAGAAATTAGACCTCCATCTCAAAGGACAACAGCAATGCCAAGAATGCTAAGAACCTGCTGTACCTCAAAAACAGATTTGCCGATCATGAGGGAAAGCACATATATTCCTGAGACTTCCTGCTCCACCATCTTTTTTATCGCACCCATACTCAGAGGATTACAACAGCTGTCTCCTGAAGAAAAAAATACATTAACAATTATTTATGTAATTATCCTCATGGTAAATTCATTAGACTGTGTGTTTCTGAACGTTATTATAGGTCATTTTTACAAAAATTGCATCTAGCTCATTTGTGACAATACTTTTATTATATTATATTATATCATATTATATTATATTATATTATATTGGGCAACACGGTGGCGCAGTAGGTAGTGCTGTCGCCTCACAGCAAGAAGGTCGCTGGTTTGAGCCTCAGCTGTAGTTTGCATGTTCTCCCCCATGCTCCGGTTTCCCCCACAAGTCCAAAGACATGTGGTGTGTGTGTGTGTGTGTGTGTGTGTGAATGAGAATGTATTTATACTGAAAAACACACTTATTAAGCTTAGGTTTTGTGGCCCTTATGGGGTTTTCTGTAAATCATGTATGATTCAGTGATGTGCTATATTCAGTATTAAATTAAATGTAGTGTTTCTCACCCATGCCATGCCAAATCACCAGAGGAACCGTGCCATTAGATGCCCATGATGTACCACACAATAACAGCAGACACACAGAGACAGAGAACAGACGAAAAGCAGCCGGTGGAGCCATTATTCAATCTCAATCTGAAAAACAAGAGCAAAACATTAACAGAACAACACTATCGGGAAGGGAAAGCGCTAAAATCAGGAAGTGAATCAGTGAAATGGTCGATCGCGGCTAATTTGTGTGGTTTTACCTTCACTTTTAAATGTCAAAAGCAGCTTCTTATGGTGCACAAACGTATTAAAATCCCTCATTCACAGCTACATAACAATAAACGTCCCTTATCATTTCCTTTCTCCAACATTTGCAACCGGAAACATCGATGTTGCTATGCTAAGAATAGCTAGCCTTTATAAATCTAAAAAACAAACAAACACATAAACAAGATAAATGTGTACTTACAGTGAGAACTTTCTGTTCATTCAATCACATGACAGTCAGAATACACCGCTCACGTCAAAAACAAACTGTTGTTTATGCCTGCAGATATCAGACTTGTATGTCATATGTCTTAACATCTCCACGGAAACAGATACAGCCAGTCGATCCGGATGGTGTATAAGATGCTGTTTTCAAGTTCAGGAAGTCTAGATATCATGTGATCAATACTTTATAGTCAGAAACACGAAAACCGGGTCAGGGGCTGTTTTGGCATGCAAGTAAACTAAAAATACCGATTGTTCCCGGTTTATTAAGCGTTTATAGGAGAAATTAATCGTTTTTAAAGGCCATGAAGGAGTCGAAAACGAATCATCATCTTTGTGAAGCATCCATCGATTATCCAGAAATAATAACATCTGTCTGTGAAGCATCTTAATGGTAAGAAGATATTTAAAAACACCAAATGTCGTACTTTGTGTTTGTCTAAATACATTTTCTTGTATAAATAGATATGTAACATATAAATGTAAACTTATGTCTATCTAACGTTCCTCTTTTCAGCTTTTTTATTACTCTTATATTTCATATTTTAATCTAGTAAAGAAAAGTAGAAGAACTTTAACATTTTATTGATGTGTAAAAGGAGTAAACATCCTATTTTACTTCAAGATTCAGGTACAAACCGAAAAATAAACAACCTGTGATGCTGTTGACATAAAGAGTCTATTAATGTCTATCTAACGTTAGTCTAGCTAACATTAGTCTATCTAACTTTCCTCTTTTCAGCTTTTTATTACTCTTATATTTCATATTTCAGTCTAGTAAAGAAAAGTAGAAGAACTTTAACATTATCTTGATGAGTTTTAGAAGTAAACATCCTATTTTACTTTAACATTCAGGTACAAACCGAAAAATAAACAACATGTGATGCTCTTGACATAAAGAGTCTATTTATGTCTATAACATTAGTCTATCTAACATTAGTCTGTCTAACGTCCCTCTTTTCTGCTTTTTTATTACTCTTATATTTCATATTTCAGTCCAGTAAAGAAAAGTTGAAGAACTTTAACATTATCTTGATGTGTTTCAGCAATAAACATCCTATTTTACCTCAAGATTCAGGTACAAACCGAAAAATAAACAACCTGTGATGCTCTTGACGTAGAGTCTATTTATGTCAATCTAACGTTAGTCTAGCTAACATTAGTCTAACGTTCCTCTTTTCAGCTTTTTTATTACTCTTATATTTCATATTTCAGTCTAGTAGAGAAAAGTAGAAGAACTTTAACATTATCTTGATGTGTAAAAGGAGTAAACATCCTATTTTACCTCAAGATTCAGGTACAAACCCAAAAATAAACAACCTGTGATGCTCTTGACATAAAGCGTCTATTTATGTCTATCTAACGTTAGTCTATCTAACATTAGTCTATCTAACGTTTCACTTTTCTGCTTTTTTATTACTCTTGTATTTCATATTTCAGTCTAGTAGAGAAAAGTAGAAGAACTTTAACATTATCTTGATGTGTAAAAGGAGTAAACATACTATTTTACTTAAAGATTCAGGTACAAACCGAAAAATAAACAATGTGATGCTGTTGACATAAAGAGTCTATTTATGTCTGTCTAACGTTAGTCTATCTAACATTAGTCTATCTAACATTCCTCTTTTCAGCTTTTTTATTACTCTTATATTTCATTTTTCAGTCTAGTAAAGAAAAGTAGAAGAACTTTAACATTATCATGATGTGTAAAAGGAGTAAACATCCTATTTTACTTCAGGATTCAGGTACAAACCGAAAAATAAACAATGTGATGCTCTTGATATAAAGATGTAGGATGTTGTGCTCTATGTTTATATCGTAAGTCAGCTGATCTGTCCTGTTAACCTTTGTGCTGCTCATATGTTATTCCCGAATGCTGTCATGTGTTTAAGTTATATCTTAGACATTATAGAAAGTTTAAAACCTCTTATATGATGTGTTACAGTGCACATACAGTGCATAAGCTGCTACATGAGGTTTGGACATCCCAGTAGATGCAGATAGTCTGAGTGAGTATTTCTCTGTATGACATAATATGGCAATATTTACGATTGTGAAGATGCCTATTAAAGGGATAGATCACATAAAATGTACATTTCTTCACCTTTTACTCATCCTCAGGTTGTTTTTAAACGTTTATGAGTTTCTTTATAGTATTGAACACAAAACAAGATGGTCTGTAAAATGTCGGGGAAAAGCCGCCAATGACATCCAAAGTATTCATCCATTCATTTTCCTTCGGTTTAGTCGCTTTATTCATCAAGGGTCGCCACAGCAGAATGAACTGCCAACTTATCCTGTATGCGTTTTACACAGCGGAGGCCCTTCCAGCTGCAACCCAGTACTGGGAAACATCCATGCACACTCATACACTACAGACAGTTCGTTTATTCAATTCACCTTTACCACATATCTTTGGACTGTGAGGGAAACCGGAGCACCCAGAGGAAACCCACGCCAACACAGGGAGAACATGCAAATTCCACACAGAAATGCCAACTGGTCCAGCCGGGACTCAAACCAGCGACCTTCTTGCTGTGAGGCGAGCCTGCGTGCCGCCACATCCACAGTAGGAAAAACAAATATTATGAAAGTCAATGATCCTTTGTGTATGACAGAAAAAAAAAAACTCAAACAGGTTTGGAACAAGTGGAGGATGAGGAAATTATGAACTATCCCTTTAATGGTATTTGATGACAAGGAACATTCACTAATAATATTGTAAGAATTATGTGGATAAGTTTGCATATATGCAATATATTACTTGAATTACATTAATCACATTAAAGACTATAGAACAGATGAATACAGTTTTTCAGTATGTAAGTTAATGATTCTAGTCCAAAATATGGATATTTTATGTTATATTTATGTTATGTATTATTAGTCGGCAGCTAGCTCTCTGCAACTCTCACATGGTCGCCCACTGAAGCTAAGCAGGGCTGCGCCTGGTCAGTACCTAGATGGGAGACCACATGGGAAAGCTAGGTTGGTGCTGGAAGTGGTGTTAGTGAGACCAACAGGGGGCGCTCAACCTGCGGTCTGTGTGGGTCCTAATGCCCCAGTATAGAGAAGGGTACTCTATACTGCTCAGTGAGCGCCGTCTCGATGAGACGTTAAACTGAGGTCCTGACACTCTGTGGTCATTAAAAATCCCAGGATGTTCTTCGAAAAAGAGTAGGGGTTTAACCCCGGCATCCTGGCCCATTGGCCTCTGTCCATCATGGCCTCCTAACATCCCCATATCATAATTGGCTTCATCACTCTGTCTCCTCTCCTCCAATCAGCTGGTGTGTGGTGTGCAGTCTGGCGCAATATGGCTGCCGTCGCGTCATCCAGGTGGATGCTGCACACTGGTGGTGGATGAGGAGATCCCCCCTATTGTGTAAAGCGCTTTGAGTGTCTAGAAAAGCGCTGTATAAATGTAATTATTATTATTATTATTTAGCTATGTATGGGCAAAATAATCTTTTTCGATGTAACCTTTTTTCATTTAATGGTGAACTATCCCTTTTAATGGGATTTGATAACAAGGAACAATCACAAATAATATTGTAAATTACATAATTATAAGTTTGCATATATGCAATAAAAAAGATATTTCCTGAATTGCATTAATCACATTAAAGACTGCAGACTAGATGAATACAGTTAAATGTGTAAATAAATGAATAATGTAAATATGTAAAATAAATAAATATGTGAATAAATTATTCCAGTCCAATATGCCAGATTTTGCTATGGAATCTCTCGTTACACTGATTGACATTTCTGTAGATGTATTCATGGATGAAATTTGAAACTTAGACAGCTTTAAGTAGCTAACAGAGACTCAGAGAGGGGCTGCACAATATATTGTTTCACCATCGATATCGCAATGTGCGCATCCGCAATAGTCACATCGCAAGATATGCAATGCTTAAGTTTATTTAATTATTAAAGTTCACTAAGGGGTGAATAGTGCTGTATATAAAAAGAGAACAGCAATATAAGATCTAGAAATAGAATTAATAACAAAAGACTGCTCAGTATAGCGTGGGCAGTGTTACGTGTTTAAGTTATTAAAAAGGATGAGACGTAACAATCAGTGAGTCTCTAAATATTGTTGGTGGAAAGAGAAAACACTACTACTTCGTAAGTGAAACAATAAATGTAAGTATTTATTAAACAGAGAACATCAAACAATAAATATAGAAAATTAGCTGTAATATAAATGTAAATTAGAAATAATCAAATTAAACGAGGAAACAGGAGGGTTGCCAAAACAAAGAAATAAATATAACAAGACGATCTAACTAAACCCCAACCCACTAAACTAACTGAACAAAGAAAAATGCAGAAACAAAACCGTAAACTTCAGCACGCTGCTTAACTAAACTTCATAACTATTTACAAACATAATGACACATGTGGCAACGCCTCCTTAAACTAACTAACAGAAAAATACTATTCTATTGGGAATTAATAGAGTTCTCATAAAGTACACACTGTTAGCCATTAGCAAAACAAGAGTTGTTTGATAATCCAATACTCAAAAAGATCATTCAACTTCTCAATAGATACCACATTCTCCGTTCACAAGCTTCTCAAATAAATCGATCTAATACTCTTAAGATACTCAACAACACTAGCAACCGCAAAGGAATACACAAACAAACACAGTGAACAGGCTGGCCGACACAAATGAGGAGTTTGCGCTCCTCATGAACAGCGCAAGCGCACGCCTTTTATATCCCGCGGACCAGCTCCTGATTGGTGCGCCGATGGCGTCATGATGATGACGGGCGGTTCTTGCAACCAATGGTTTCTCACCTAAAACAGGACAGACGATACACGGAAGAGAGAGAAAAAGAGAACGCGGAACAGAAAACAAATAACAAAACACCACAAAACATACGTGAAACGTAACAGCAGACAAATAAATCAGATGTGAAAATCAACAGGTTGGTTTTGTGTTTCAGGATTTGTGGATGTCATTCTTCAGTTAATTCATGTTCAGTCCATAAACTTGCATCTTAATTTATACAATCATGGCACTGCAAGACGGTTACTCCATCAACACAACTGAAGATGACCAGGACAGTGACACCGCACCGCTTCTTGAAAAAGAAGTGCAAGAAACCAAAGGTTGGTCTGCGGTTTGATCCTTTGTGGTTTATTACAAACCTGCATGAAATATAATGGCTTGTGTGTTTGACTGAGCTTCAGCAGATACTAAAATGTCATTCAAATATCATGGAAATGTTTGTTTTTGACAGAATCTGATCATTTATTTGATCATTAATTATTTAAAAAAATCCAGCAAATTATTGTGAAATAACACAATTTGAAAAAAATATAACTTGTTAATGCTATTAGCAGCCATTTCTCAAATATGACTTGTCAAAAGCAGTTATTGTGGAAAGTATGATGCTTTTTTTATGAACACTTATATATTTTTTAGTTTTTTAATCAATTTATTTTATTTATAAATTGACTTATTTTAATCTAATTGAATGTTATTTTATTTATAATTTTTTATTTTATCTATAAATTGTTTTTATTTTATTTATAAATATTTTTTATTTTATCTTTATTTTATTTATAAATTGTTTTCATTTTATTTATAAATTGTTTTATTTCATTTAATTTGTGAATAGTTTTTTTTACATTTCTTTTTTTTATTGCATTTTTATGAATCATTTTTATTTTATTCATTCATTCATTTTCTTTTCAGCTTAGTCCCTTTATTAATCTGGGGTAGCCACAGCGAAATAAACCGCCAACTTTTCCAGCATATGTTTTAGGCAGCGGATGCCCTTCCAGCTGCTTATTTTATTTTATTTTATTTTATTTTATTTTATTTTATTTTATATTATTTTATTTTATTTTATTTTATTTTATTTTATTTTATTTTATTTTATTTTATTATTTTATTTTATTTTATTTTTTATTTTATCAAATTCAATTCATTTTATTTATACATGTTTTTTATTTTATTTATAAAGTGCATTTTTATTGTATTTTATTTATGATTCATTATTATTATTTTATTTTATTTATAAATTATTTTATTTTATTTACAAATCATTTTTATTTTATTTTATTTATAAATAGTTTTTATTTTATTGTATTTTTAAATTGTTATTTTTAATTTAATTTTATTTCTGAATCATTTTTATTTTATTTATAAATCAATTTCTATAAATTTTATTCAATTTTCATAAAACAATTTTATTTTATTTGTCAGTCGTTTTTTTGTATTTTATTTTCAAATCATTTTTATTTAATTTAGAAATCAATTTATTTTAATATAATTTTATTTTACTTTTCAATCATTTTTTATTTATTTTATTTATTTTATTATATTTTATTTAGATATTGTTTTTATATTATTGCATTTTTTCATATCATATTATTTTTTTATCTTATTTTATTCAGTTTAATTTAGTATTATTGTGTAGTATAAGTGTGTTATTTATGCCACATACTTGTAAAGCACCATGATGTCAGAATGAATTGCCCCAAGGGGATTAATAAAATTTTAAACAAAAAAGATTTTATATAAATATTTTGCATCTTAACTATATCTGTACTGTTACATTTAATGTATCCTTAACTCAGTATCAATTTCTTTCAAAAACAAAACGAACTACCGACCCCCAAACGTTTGAATGCTTCTCTGTAAATCTTAAAATACATGATTACTTGACATTTCAGAGTGTGTTTGTGTGTGACAGTGCCTCCCAAATGCTGCTCTGTACGCTGCAATCTGGCTGTTATGATGTTCTTTGGCTTTGCTGTGGTTTATGGTCTGCGTGTAAACCTCAGTGTTGCCATGGTTGCGATGGTTAATGGGACCAATGACCAATCATCGCCTAATAGCAATATATCAAATGAGTGTCCAGCACCGTCCCCTACGCATGACAACAACAACCAAAGCTCAGAACAGCCAGAAGGGGTAAGAAAAACCTGCATGTGCATCTCCACTGTTTTTTGTGAACAGTTAAGGGCACAATTATCAGCCCTCCTGTGAATGTTGTTTTCTTTTTAATATTTCTCTAGTGATATTTAATGGAGCAAGGACCTTTTCACAGTATTTCCTATTATATTTTTTCTTCTGGAGAAAGTTTTATTTATTTTAATTCCTTTAGAATAAATGCAGTTTTTAATGCTCAATGGTTTTAAGGTCAATAATATTAGCCCTCTTTATATATTTATACATATTTAATGGGGTTTGCCAATGGCAAAGCCCATTAGTGCAATTCTCCATTGGGTTTATTCTTTATAATTAGTGGGGTTTGCCAATGGCAAAGTCCACTATTGTTATTCTCCATACTTATTAGTGGGGTTTGCCAATGGCAAAGTCCACTATTGTTATTCTCCATACTTATTCTTCTTCTTCTTCTGGACACTATTTCGGCACGCTTCTTCTCCCGCAGTTTTCGTCCCAGACCCTTGAAAGTGGCGTCAAATCGTGCGGATTTATCAGGAATGGTGTGCTATGACTTTTATAAGGGGTCCGAGGTTTTTTGGCC
>CAIGQQ010000001.1:1569260-1596127 GCA_903798035.1 Danio albolineatus | reverse complement strand
AAATAAAGTGTTACCTCCATGTGTTGTGCGATCAGTCGACGCATTGATTATTATGACAGGCCTAGTCTTTATATGTGAGTGTTTATCTGTTTGTTTTCCAGGGTGTGACTTTTCCTGCCATGATGGCGATGTGGGCGCGCTGGGCTCCTCCGCTGGAAAGGGCTCGTCTGATGACGTTCTCTGGTGCCGGCTCTAGTTTTGGGGCTTTTGTGGCTCTTCCTCTCACTGGCTTCATCTGCCATAGTCTGGGCTGGCCTGCAGTCTTCTACTCCTGCGGTGAGGGGAAATCACTTCTTTTAGTTTATTTTAGGATATGACACAGTTATTTCACTAAAGAAAGAGTGTCATTTTGCTAAATACCAGCATATAATCATGATCAGAAATGTGTGATACTGATTTACATCTACATATAAGCAAGTTACTATATTGTATAAGTTACATTTTGTTTTTTAAGTTTTGCTAATGAAAATAAGTCCAAAGATTTGTTTTGTCAAGATCTGGCATTTTGCATTTTGTTTGGGGATTGTAGACACAAGTTTGGGGTTGGTAGATTAATATTTTTTTAATTCGATAAGGAAATAAATTGATCAATTACAATGTCATTGTATACAATTAAGTAATTAGAATATTTCATTAATTATTTGAAGGAAAATAATTCTGTTAAAGAAATATGCATTGGATTGAGCAGGATAAGACAGGAAATATTTTTATATTTATAATGTTACAAATAAAAATGTTAAAAATAAAAAGACCTAAGATGTGTTGACAATTATTATCTATTATTATTATTATATCTCTGCATTACTGGTTGAGTCAAGATGGAAAACAGAAAATGGGAAGTTTAAGATTTTTCTCTTGTTATTTTTCTTAAGCATATAACACAGGGGTCTCAAGCTCGCAGGCCAAATGCGGCCTGCAGGACGATAGTTTGTGGCCCCCGCCTTAATTTGAAAGTTTAATGTCAGTGCGGCCCGCAAGTTTGATATACAGTATGTCACAAAAGTGAGTACACCCCTCACATTTCTGCAAATATTTATTTATATCTTTTCATAGGACAACACTGCAGAAGTGACTCTTTGACACAATGAAAAGGAGTCAGTGTAAAGTTAGTTTAGCAGTGTAAATTTAGTGTCCCTTCAAAAAAACTAAAAATACGGCCAATAATAGCTGAACCCCTGGCAACAAAAGTAAGTACACCCCTTAGAAAAAAATTGAAAAGTTAATATTTTGTGTGGCCACCATCATTTTCCAGCACAACTTTAATTCTGTTGGACATGGAGTTGACCAGAGCTTCACAGGTTGCCACTGGAATCCTCTTCCACTCCTCTATCACAACATCACCAAGGTGGTGGACATTTGACACCTTGTGCTCCTCCACCTTCCTTTTCAGGATGCCCCAGAGGTGTATTAAGGGGTTTAGGTCTGGAGACATGGTTGGCCAGTCCATCACCTTTACCCTGAGTCCCTTTAGCAGGCCAGTGAGGTGTATTTGGGGTCATTATTATCCTGAAACACTGCTTTATGGCCCAGTTTCCGGAAGAAAGGGATCATGCTCTGCTTTAGTATGTCACAGTACTTGTCAGAATTCATGTTTTCCTCATTGAATTGTAGCTTCCCAATGCCAGCAGCACTCATGCAGTCCCACATGATGACACTTCCACCACCATGTTTAAGACAAGACACACTTGTGTTTGTACTCCTCACCTGGTTGCCACCACACACGCTTGACACTATCTGAACCAAATAGTTTTATCTTGGTCTCATCAGACCACAGGACATGGTACCAGTAATCCTGGTCCTTAGTTTGAATGTCTGCGGCAAATTGTTTGCGAGCTTTCTTGTGCATCTTTAGAAGAGGCTTCCTTTGAGGACAACCATGCAGACCAATTTGGTGCAGTGTGCGGCGTACGGTCTGAGCACTGACAGGCTGACCCCCCATCCCTTCAATACCTGAAGCAATGCTGGAAACACTTAACCGTCTTTTTTCAAAGGCAATCTTTGGATGTGACGCTCAGAACGTGCACTCAGCTTCCTTGGCTGACCATGGCGAGGCGTGTTCTGAGAAGAACCTGTCCTCTTAAAGCATTGAATGGCCTTGGCCACTGTGCTGCAGCACAGTTTCAGAGTGTTGGCTATCTTCTTATAGCCTAGGCAATCTTTATGCAAAGTAACAATGGTTTTTTTTAGGTCTTCTGAGAGTTGTTTGTCATGAGATGCCATGTTGAACTTTCAGTGGCCAGGTTGAGAGAGTGGAAGAGCTTTTATACCAAATTTAACTCGCCTTCTATCTGGAAACACCTGAGACAGTGTAAAACTAATGAGTCACATGCCACAGGGGAAGGAAAATGTCTAATTGTGCTCAATTTGTACATTTTCACATAGGGGTGTACTCACTTTTGTTGCCAGGGGTTCAGCTATTATTGGCCGTATTTTTAGTTATTTTGAAGGGACACTAAATTTACACTGCTAAACTAACTTTACACTGACTCCTTTTCATTGTGTCAAAGAGTCACTTCTGCAGTGTTGTCCCATAAAAAGATATAAATAAATATTTGCAGAAATGTGAGGGGTGTACTCACTTTTGTGACATACTGTATATGGCACTTTACAGTGTTGTGTGCGGATCAAACCTACCAATCACAGTGGGGTATATGGCTCTTGGGGGCGGGACATCGGCTTGACGCAGGCGGAAAAACATTTCTCAATGAGTGAAAGTTACAGCAGCGAGTGTTTTCTTCCATGCCTGCTAGCTGCCTCCTTTCTATTGGGCACACACGGACACTTGTCACAGTATGCTTCATTCACAACACTTCCAAAAATGTTGCTGCCCAGCGGGACATTATACACAGATAAATGAATATAGATCAGTGTGAAAACAAGTTAAAAAATTAAAACGATTTTTTCCCCCTGTATCAACAGCAAAGCGTATAACAGTAAATCTAAATATTATTATTTTTATTATTATTACTACTACAAGTATTTATTACTGATTGATTTATTTTCTTAATTTTCCTTTGTTCATTTTTTCCTTCTTATATTGTGTTAAAAATTCCAATCTTCTCAAATCTCTTTATTTTAATTTTTTAACACAAAAAATAAAAAATAAAAATAAACAAATTAGAAATTAATAATATAATTAATTTCTAATTATGTTATATTATTATTATTAATAATAATAATAATAATAGTAATAATAATAATAATAACAATAATATATTAATAATTATATTATATTAATAATATAATTAGTTTCTTGTGGAAAACCTGTTGCGGCCCAGACTCTGCCTCGAGCGGCCCCCAGGTAAATTGAGTTTGAGACCCCTGATATAACATAACATTTTCAAAAAGCCTTTTAATTAATGAGAGAACATGCAAATCTACTGTCTTATGTATAAAGCCTGTTGCATTGTCAGGCGTTTGTTACCTAATAAATATATACATTGTTATTTGAATACATAACACATACCGAACCGTACTGAAACCGTGACCCTAAAACCGTGATACACACCGAACCGTTGGTAGATTGAACCATTGCACCCCTAATATATATATACACCGTTGCTCCCCTTATAACCTGTATATTTATAACAAATCTGTACATACATTTCAACATCCAGATCTTTTTTTGACTAACTGCATCTCTGTTTAGTGTCTATCGTCTTTTTTTTGTTTTTGTTGTTTTTTCATATTTATTCTGTGTTGTCACTTGTCACTTTTTGTACACCGGAAGCTTCTGTAGCCAAAGCAAATTCATTGTGTGTGAAGCACACTTGGCAATAAAACTGATTCTGATTCAATTGTTTTTGTTTGTTTGTTGACTTTATTAATCCCCAAAAGGAAATTCACACGTCACAGCAGAGCTTTCCATACTAAAATAAAGTAAGTTACATATTAATAAAAACAATAATGAAATTACATACAGGGCGCCACGGTGGCCAAGTGGTTAGCACGTTCGCCTCACAGCAAGAAGGTCGCTGGTTCTATCCCCGGCTGGGCCAGTTGGCGTTTCTGTGTGGAGTTTGCATGTTCTCCCCGTGGTTGCGTGGGTTTCCTCCGGGTGCTCCGGTTTCCCCCACAGTCCAAAGACATGCGGTACAGGTGAATTGGGTAAGCTAAATTGTCCGTAGTGTATGAGTGTGAATGAGAATGTATGGATGTGTTTCCCAGAGATGGGTTGTGGCTGGAAGGGCATCCGCTGCGTAAAACAAATGCTGGATAAGTTGGCGGTTCATTCCGCTGTGGCGACCCCGGATTAATAAAGGGTCTAAGCCGAAATGAAAATGAATGAATGAATGAAATTACATACATACTGCACACCTTAGTTCCAAAAACAACGTGTTTCTGATTCCGATATATATAAATATATAGATATATATATCCGAAAACATTAAAAATATATATGTTCTCATTTTTTACAAATAAATACAGGTAATATACTTGTATGAAATTGCATAGAAACATTAACAGTAGTTTATAAAATTAAAAATAAATAATATTTTTAGTCAAAATATTTACAAATCTAAAGACTCGATAATAACTTTGAAGTGGTCTTACTGTTTCCCCCAGAGCTCCATATATGATTATTCTCTTCATTTTGTAATTTTATTAAACAGTATTTTGGTCCAAACATATGTTCAATGCAGTGTTTTTACCTCTAGGTGGCGCCGGGTGCCTGTGGGCAGTGTTCTGGTTTATCCTGGTGTCAGATGAACCTCGAACTCACCCCAGAATTACTGTCCAAGAGAAAGATTACATAATCAACTCATTAGGTCAACAGGTATGGACTAATTTTATGTTTACATTTGGATGATGCATTTTTACTCATTAACATCTAATCATTATTGCTAAAAAAGGCATGATGATTTGTGACTTTGTGCATTTAGATTAGAGCTGCGCAGTATATTGTTTGAGCGTTGATATTAAAATATGCACACCCACAATAGTCACATCACAGGATCTGCAATGTTGAATCGGGATTTAATATAATATTTTATATATATGTGTGTATATATATGTATGTGTGTGTGTGTGTGTGTGTGTGTGTGTGTATATGTGTGTGTGTGTGTGTGTGTGTGTGTGTGTGTGTGTGTGTGTGTATCAGATTGCTGGTGATGGTAGATATATGTGAATATCTAAGATGAAGTCATATTCAATATTGCAATATAATCGCGGAAAAATAAGTCAGTTTTTAAGATCATCAGATAACATGAATGTCCGTCATCTCCTCCTGTGCACGACTAATCTTTGTGTAAGAAAGATTTCTGATGTTGTTTTTCTGCATGTCTAGGGGACTGCTCATGGTTGGTCAGTGCCTGTGTCGTCTATGCTGTTCTCTATGCCTCTGTGGGCCATAATCATCTCTCAGATGTGCTCCAACTGGTCTTATTACACTCTCCTCACCTCACTGCCCATCTACATGGACACGGTGCTCCACTTTGATTTGACACAGGTGAGGCAGGCGGGATATTATGATGAAATTAGTCAGCTTTATGTACTTTATGCCTAAAATCAAAATCTTAATTAATTGAACATTTTAACTCGATTATGTTTAATGAATGATTTTTAAAAAAAAAATATTTTATTAATAAATAGTTCACTGATAATTTTTGTACAGTAGATATGCTCGCATATTACGAGTGAGAGGTTTCTGAATGAAGGATGCATTACAAGTAAGTAAGTAATTGAAGGAAACACACGCTATCTACTATCTATGATTATTGAACATCAACGCTGAACAACTGAAATTAAAACACACTTTGCCTAAAATAATTTTTCTGCAAATATTTTCTGAAAATAATAAACTGCACTTTTGGAAACAAAATGAATTAGATTCAATGTTTTTCATAATAAAAGTAGAAAATAAGCAGCATCTCTTATAATTCAATTCAATTCACCTTTATTTGTATAGCGCTTTTACAATGTAGATTGTGTCAAAGCAGCTTCACATAGAAGGTTATAGTAAATTGAAAGTGTCAGTCCAGTTATTAATGTTTGAGTTCAGTTCAGTGTTGTTTAATATTCACTACTTAGAGTCCAAACACAGAAAAGTAATCCATCAGTGCACAGCTCTAGCTGCAGTCTAGGCGCCGGCGGCTGGAGAACTCGAGTCTCGTCTGTCCTTGGAGGGTCACAGGAATCAGTCTCATGCTTGCTACTCCGCCAAGCAGCTGCTCAGGATACAGCGAGGTCCAGGATTATGGAACCTTGGAATTGTCTCGTCGTTGGTCTTGGATCGCATCCGTGGCGCTGCATAGTCTCTGGAGGCCTCGGGATGAGTATCCCCAGTTGGAAATAGAGAGTATTCATTCATTCATTTTCTTTTCGGCTTAGTCCCTTTATTAATCCGGGGTCGCCACAGCGGAATGAACCGCCAACTTATCCGGCATTTGTTTTACGCAGCGGATGCCCTTCCAGCCACAACCCATCTCTGGGAAACACATCCATACATACACATTCACACACATACACTATGGACAATTTAGCTTACCCAATTCACCTGTACCGCATGTCTTTGGACTGTGGGGGAAACCGGAGCACCCGGAGGAAACCCACGCAACCACGGGGAGAACATGCAAACTCCACACAGAAATGCCAACTGGCCTAGCCGGGGATCGAACCAGCGACCTTCTTGCTGTGAGGCGAACGTGCTAACCACTCGGCCACCGTGGCGCCCTGGAAATAGAGAGTAAAGAGAATAATTAGCGTAGCTGCTGTTCATAGTGTATATAAATTCAATTCAATTCAATTCACCTTTATTTGTATAGCGCTTTTACAATGTGGATTGTGTCAAAGCAGCTTCACATAGAAGGTTATAGTAAATTGAAAATGACAGTTTAGTTATTAGCTAGTAAATTAATAGCTAGTATATAGCTGAGTTCAGTTTAGTGTTGTTTAATATTCACTACTTAGAGTTCAAACACTGAAGAGTAATCCATCGGTGCACAGCTCTAGCTGCAGTCTAGTCGCTGGAGGCTGGAGAACTCGAGGCTCGTCTGTCCTTGGAGGGTCACAGGAATCTGTCTCTTGCTTGCTACTCCGCCAAGCAGCTGCTCAGGATACAGCGAGGTCCAGGGTTAAGGAGCCTTGGGATCGTCTCGTCACGGGTCTTGGATCGCATCCGTGGCGCTGCAAAGTCTTTGGGGGCCTGGGGATGAGTATCCCCAGTTGGAATAGAGAACAAAGAAAATAATTAGCGTAGCTGCAGTTCATAGTGTATATAAATGAGATGCGTGGAGCACATTCATGCATCATACAGCTATGTGACGTATTGAGTGAATGCTTTATTAAAAAGATAGGTCTTTATTCTAGTTTTGAACTGAGAGAGAGAGTCTGAGCCTCGGACATTATCAGGAAGGCTATTCCAGAGTTTAGGAGCCATAAATGAGAAGGCTCGACCTCCTTTACTTGACTTTGTTATTCTGGGTACTACCAGAAGCCCTGAGTTTTGAGATCTTAAAGAGCGGGTTGGATTGTAGCGAGACAGAAGGTTGGTTAGATAAACAGGAGCTAGATTATTTAATGCTTTATATGTAAGAAGTAATATTTTAAACTCAATACGAAACTTAACAGGCAGCCAGTGTAATGAGGATAAAATTGGGGTGATATGATCATATTTTCTAGACCTGGTAAGAACTCTGGCGGCTGCATTTTGTACTAGCTGAAGTTTGTTAATAGAGGAGGCTGGGCAACCAGCGAACAGAGCATTACAGTAATCCAGCCTGGAAGTCATAAAAGCATGAACTAGCTTTTCTGCATCTGAGATGGATAGCATACTTCGTAGCTTAGCAATATTTCTCAGATGAAAGAATGCAGTTTTTGTGACATATAAAGGAGATGCGTGGAGCACATTCATGCATCATACCGCTATGTGATGTATTGAGTGTGTGCTTTACTAAAAAGATAGGTCTTTAATCTAATTTTGAACTGCGAGTTTGTGTCTGAGCCTCGGACATTTATCAGAAAGGCTATTCCAGAGTTTAGGAGCCATAAATGAGAAGGCTCGACCCCCTTTACTTGACTTTGCTATTCTGGGTACTACCAGAAGCCCTGAGTTTTGAGATCTTAAAGAGCGGGTTGGATTGATAAATAAAATAACTCTTGTATACACTGTAAAATATATTTTAAACAGAGCATTTCTTGAATCTTCTGTGAACAAATATTTTAATGTAAATAATAATTTTATTGTAATAGAAAATATGCCGTGCAGCTTCCAATCATTGTCAATGTTGTGCAAACGTGCGACGTGTAGTTAAATTTTTTTGAGAGGTGCACAGGTATGCGACCGCTCAAAGGACCTGTGTGTTCGACGCAGAAATATAAATCAACCTTAACAGAGCAGGTCACGTCACTCCACACGTGGTTGGGAAAGTAATTGAAAAAATTGATTTGGAAAGATAAGATCAATTATTTGTTCTAAATGTCGATTTCGATTACTTATCGATTAATCGCCCAGCCCTGCTCACTCATGGTTTTGTCATTCAGAATTCGTTCCTCTCCGCTCTGCCGTATCTGGCTGGTTGGCTGTTTTCTGTGGGTTCAGGAGTGCTGGCTGATAATCTGCTGGAGAAGGAGGTCCTGAGTGTCACAGCCGTACGCAAAATCTTCACTTTCATTGGTAAGTGAGTAGGCATGGGCCAGTATAATATTCTGATGGTATGATAACCTTGGATAAAAATATCACGGTTTCATGGTATGACGGTTTGGTGTTTACTGCTCTAAAATATATTCCTTTTAAATGTCTGGGTAAAAAACAAAACCTTTTCCCCCTTTGACCCAATATATTTTATTTTGAGAAACATGTAAAGTATTTTGGGGCAGTAAACATGTCAGGCTAAATAATTAAAGTGAATCATTGACTTCTGCTGTCTTCATTTGTTTCAAAAACACAGATGTCTTTACAATTTACACCTAAAAAAATAAAATAAAATAAAAATGTAAATAAAAAATCTTACTCATACCTTAGGAACGGTTTAGCAGAAAATTTTGGCGGTATGAAAACCTTGACTTTTACATACCACGGTATACCTTGAAAACGGTTCTCATCCCATGCCTATAAGTCAGAGTGTGGGAGAGTACGGGAATAAAAGCATATTGCAGAAAATGAAACATTTATTCTCAAACTTCAAATAATTGTGAGACATATACTCGGACTGTTTTTGTCATACTTGTCATTTCCTGGAGAAACTCTTATTTTTTTAGTTTGGCTGGTGGACTCAAAATATAAAAAAATAAATGATTAAATAAAAGCTGCTAAGGCCAATATTATAAGCCCCCTTAAGAACTACAGAACAAACCACTGTTGTCCAATGACTTGCCTAAATACCTTGCCTGATTAACCTAGTTTAGCCTTTAAAATATTATGAGCTGTCATCATGGCAAAGACAATCATTAATTCATTTTCGTTTAGCTTAGTCTCTCATTTATCAGAGGTCGACACAGCGGAATGAACCGCCAAGTATTCCAGCATATGTTTTATGCAGCGGATTCCCATTCAGCTGCAACCCAGTACTGGGAAAAATCCATTCACACACACACTCATACACTACGGCCAATTTAGTTCATCCAGTTCACTTATACAGCACGTCTTTGGACAACGGAGCACCCACAGGCCATATCACCCCTGCAGCCCAAGAGTGGTTACTCACTAAAGCTAAGCAGAGCTGAGCCTGGTCAGTACCTGAATGGGAGACCACATGGGAAAACTAGGTTGCTGTCGGAAGTGGTGTTAGTGAGGCCAGCAGGGGGCGCTCAACCTGCGGTCTGTGTGAGTCCTAATGCCCCAGTAAAAGTGAAGGGGACACTATACTGTCAGTGGGCGTCGTCTTTCGGATGAGACGTTAAACCGAGGTCCTGACTCTCTGTGGTCATTAAAAATCCCGTGGCACTTCTCGTAAAAGATCAGGGGTGTCCTGGCCAAAGTCCCTCAATCGGCCCTTACGATCACGGCCTTCCAATCATCCCCATCCTTCGAATTGGCTCTATCACTGTCTCTCCACTACACCAATAGCTGGTGTGCGGTGAGCGCACTGGCGCCGTTGTCCTGTGGCTGCCGTCGCATCATCCAAGTGGATGCTGCACACTGGTGGTGGTGTGGAGAGACCCCCCTCATGATTGTAAAGCGCTTTGGGTGTATGGCCATACACAATAAATGCGCTATATAAATACACATTACATTACATTACATAAGAAACCACGCCAACACGAGGAGAACATGCAAACCAGCAACCTTCTTGCTGTGAGGTGGCAGTGCTAACCACTGAGCCACTGTGCCGCCCCTATTCTCAATTCAGAATTGCAAGAATAAAAGTCAGAATTATAAGATGGAAATTTACAATTACAAGATAACAACTCTGAAATTAAAAATAAAAAGTTTGTTCTTCCTGTGTTCGCGTGGGTTTCATCCGGGTGCTTCGGTTTCACCCACAAGTCCAAAGATGTGGTATAGGTGAATTGGGTTGGCCAAATTGTCTGTAGTGCATGTGTGTGAATGAGTGTGTATGTATGTTTCCCACTGATGGGTTGCAGCTGGAAGGGCATCCGCTGCGTAAAACATGCTGGATAAATTGGTGGTTCATTCCACTGTGGCGACCCTTGTATAATAAAGGGACTAAGCCGAAAAGAAAAGAAATTTCAGTATGTAAACTCAAAATACAAACTCAAATTTTTATCTGACTTTACTTTTTTTGCAAGTCTAGAACTTTAAGCTGAACATTTCTCTCAGAATTAAGAGAAAACTAACCCAACATTTTCAGTATTGTGGCATATAAACTTGGATTCACGAGATATCAAATAATTTTCTTGCACCCATATCTCATAACTCTTTGAATTAGGAGTTTGTGTCTATAAATTGCAAGCTTATGTAAAAAAATTAAAGTTCAAATACTGCCATATCATCTGTTTTTAAAGTGTGAGATAAAAATACTTGAAATCTACTTGACCTTTTTAAAACTCTGTTGCAGAAACAAGCATCATAGGGATTAAAGCGTCCATGTCACACATTTTAATGAATATATATATATATATATATGCTGACTTCAGTGAACAGCAGGGCTGATGCTTATTGACAGATCAGTTGTAGAGCTGATTTATTGATATTAGTTTCATCTGTGTCCCATAGGTCTCTTTCTGCCTGCTGTTTTCCTGCTGGCTGTGGGCTTTTCGGGTTGTAGTGGTGTTCTGGCTGTGACTTTTCTGACTTTATCAAGTGCATTTGGCGGATTCAGTGCTGCTGGTGTCTTCATCAACCAGATTGACATCGCTCCACGGTAAAAACCAGCACTGCTGGACTTTTTTATGTCTTCATGTATATTATGTCTTACAGAGCTGTTCATGATAGCAGAATTTTTTTCGCTTCATTCAAAGTGCATTGTTCGTATAGAGCGGAGATGCCCAAAGTAGGGCCCGTGGGCCAAAGTTGGCCCATTGTAACCTTTGATTTGACCCACCATCCCATTTGAGAGGACAGTGAGTATGATGGAGAGGGTTGGGGCAAATGCCTTTAACACAGAGATCGTCATTTCTAATTTGATGTAACCTTTTTTGTTTATTGCTGAGCTACAAAAAGCAAACTGAAATTAAATGTTTAAATTAAATGTTGTAAATGAAACAGATTTTTTTTTTTATGTAAATGCTGTCGCTCGACGGTAGAGGACATGGACAAGCAAATCAAGGCAAAAACTAGTGTCATTTTGTTAGATATTGGATTGTTTTGTTTGTACTGTAATAAGATCATTGTAAAATGTTATAAAAGACTGTATTGGTTAAAATAAAGCAATACTTTAGTCATTTCTAAACATTATTAAATAAATTAGGGGGTGACACGGTGGCTCAGTGGTTAGCACTGTCACCTCACATCAAGAAGGTCGCTGGTTCGAGTCCCGGCTGGGTCTGTTGGCATTTATGTGTGGCGTTTGCATGTTCTCCCCGTGTTTGCACGGGCGTCCAAAATCCAAAGACATGTGCTATTGGTGAATTGAATAAGCTAAATTGGTTGTACTGTATAAGTGTGGAGGTGTGGGTATGGATGTTTCCCAGTACTGGGTTGCAGCCGGAAGAGCATCCGCTGTGTAAAACATGTGCTGGTGAAGTTGGCGGTTCATTCTGCTGTGGTGACCCCTGATGAATAAAGTGACTAAGCCGAAGGAGAATGAATGAATGAATGAAGAAATAAATTTAGAAATTACTCATGGTAAATTACCCCACCTATATTTACATCTGTCCCACAAGCCTCAGTCAAGATTTTTGGCCCTTTATAAGAAAAGGTTTGGGCACCCCTGGTATAGAGTCTGAGTGCTGGTGAAGTTTTTTTTAATCCTAGAAGTTTCATAGCAATTCTGACTATATTGAAAAGTTTTGATTTTAAATTTACAGAAAGATTGCCATGTGGATAAACCATATCTGATAACACTCTCGAATACGGACTGATAAAAAAAGATACCAGTTTTTTTCTAACAACACCATAAAACCACAATCTATGCAGAAAATAAAGCCTTTGAGGAGTTTTTCACTGATCTAATTTACATGAATGTCCCACAATATTTAGTCAAAGGGGAAATTCCTCCAAAATTTCAATATTGCAATAGCAAAAAAACATATAAAGTACTTTTGTCATGCCTTATTTTTAATGTTAAAAGATTTTTAGATCTTATTTCAGGTGTTGTTTATTGCTGTTGATGTCTTGTTTTTATTATAAACCTTTTTCTATAATAGAAAAGTGAGATTTATTTAACGTTTTATCTGTTTTTGCCATGACAAAGCCTGAGAAACTGATTTTGGCAATAAACTCCTTCTCTCATGCCATTGGTTTTATCTCTGTGCTTTGTTTTCTCAGGTATGCAGGAATGCTTCTAGGAATCACAAACACTTTTGGGACCGTTCCTGGTGTACTTGCTCCAATTGTAGTGGGTTACTTGACCAAAAATGTAAGTTGTGTTTTATTCTCTGTATCACAGCATTAGTTTAAAGCAGAGATTTAGATTAGATTTTAGATTTAACTTTATTGTCATCACACATGTACAAGTACAAAGCAACGAAACGCAGTTTAGGTCTAACCAGAAGTGCAATAGCAGCAAGTGCAGATACAGGTATAAATTATAAAGTGCAGTTATAGAAAAACTATGGTGATATTTACAGATGGATGTACTATGGACATTATATACAGGTTGCATTAGTTATGAACAGAGATTTACAGTAAATGATTATACTTACAGGTTGATATTAATAATCAGAAGTGTGCAGATAGATAACCTAATTACAAATGTACATGTACAGTGGGTATGTACAGTTCAAATGAATGAATCAGTGCAATGAATATGTGCAATTTTTAAAATGTGCAAATGTTAAATAGTGCAGTGATTGTGAGGAGTATAAGTTATGATGCTCAAACTAAGGTCCGCGGGCCAAAGTTGGCCTATGGTAACCTTCGATTCGGCCCGCCATCCCATCCGAGAGGAGAGGGAGAATTTGGGGGATGTTGGGGTTAATGCCAAGCTACAAAAATAAATTAAGAAATTAAATGTTTCAATCCAATTTAAATAAATAAGTAATGGGGCGTCACGGTGGCACAGTGAGTAGCACGATCTCCTCACAGCAAGAAGGTTGCTGGTTTGAGCCTCAGCTGGGTCAGTTGGCATTTCTGTAAGGAGTTTGCACGTTCTCCTTGTGTTGGTGTGGGTTTCCGTCGGGTGTGTATGGGTGTTTTCCAGTGACGGGTTGCAGCTGGAAGGGCATCCACTGTGTAAAACGTATGCTGGATAAGTTGGCGGTTCATTCCGCTGTGGCGATCCCAGATTAATAAAGGGACTAAACTGAAAAGAAAATGAATGAATGAATTAAAAACATACTGTTTCTCAATGGATAGACCACAATTCAGAAGTCCTCAGTCAGCAAATCAGGCAGGCGCAGCTTGAATAGTGTTTTCAGCATTAAACTTAAATTGAATTATTATGTTTTCATTATAATAGGTTTATTATAAAATCTAAAAATACTATATAATGCATTAGTTAATATGATTAAAGTAATGTTTTCTATTTATTTTGTAGTAAATGAGGAAATCACCATGGCAGTATTGTAATACAGTTTGATATATTTACCTTCGGCCCTCAATCAAGTTTGGTTTTTGTCCCTTCATAAGAAAATGTTTGGGCACCCCTGGTTTAAAGGGATAGTTGACTGAAAAGGACTGAATAAATCTGAATCTTTTGTTTTGAAACTTGAGTTTTTTTTCTTCTGTTGAACACAAATGAAGATACACTGAATAATGCTGGGGGGAAAACAGCCATTGACTTTTATTGTAATTTTTGTTCCTATTGTGGATTTAAAGAGGACCTATTAAGCAAAAATCACTTTTATAAGGGGTTTAAACACAGTTGTGATATTACAGTGTGTGAACATAACCAGCCTCTAATGGTAAAATTTTATTGAGTCTATTTTTTATAAACACACTTGATGATAAAAACTAACACTTTATGGGCCAATCACATAGGCCTGTCACAATAATCAATATATCGACTTATCGCACAATACATGGACATGACCTCAATGATTTTTGGTGATGCAATATATATCACCCATACATAACGCACAACCTCTCTATCTCTATTGGAGGCGTCAGTGTCAGTATGGTTAAAAAGAAAACTATAGTATTTACCATAAATGACTATAGTATAATGTATGGATGTGTTTCCCAGAGATGGGTTGTGGCTGGAAGGGCATCCGCTGCGTAAAACAAATGCTGGATAAGTTGGCGATTCATTCCGCTGTGGTGACCCCGGATTAATAAAGGGACTAAGCCGAAAGGAAAATGAATGAATGAATGAATGACTATAGTATATTTTGATGTGGGTGCCTGATAACTGAAAATAGATCTGGTAGCAGATATTGCATTCTCTGTTACTTTTTACCTTGCATTTCTTTTGGTTAATGTTTATTATTATTCATTTCTTTGGCATATGCGTTTACACATTCTGATTCCAATGCCTAATTATTAAATAGTTAAAACAACTATAATTAAATTAAATAATCTTTAAAATAAAATATGATGTGTTCTTTGGAAGAGTGTACTTGGATATGATGATATTATATTGTCATTCTGGCATTAAATAATGAGCAGTTTAAAATGGTCTTAAAATGACAATAATATCGTTTATCGCGATATATTTTGGTGCAATATATCGTACAACAAAAAATAGATATCGTGACAGGCCTACAATCACACTGAACACACCTTTCCATTCCAAAACAGCGAGGCGCACCTCACTGCCTTTATTGTTGACTAGAAAAAAAGGTGCACTTTTTGTCTCAACAACGACGTATAAATACTGCGTATTGTGCGCGAGTGTTGGTGTTGATATTAATACAATTTTAATATTTAATAATATTGTGATATTCAAGATTTGTGAGTCATACAGCTCTGGATAACTCAAAACAGCAACCACAAAACACGAGGCGCAGCAGGTGATTAAAATGTAAGACGCGCTAAACGCTCACGGCAGTAAGTGAATCATTCAAAAAAGGCGCCTCTCAAGTCAAAAAGCACGTTTGGTGTGAGCGGCATCCTCCCTTTGTACGTGTCATCAGAATGCCCCGCCCACTAGTGACCATATCTCCCTCATTAGCATGAACAGCCCTGAGTGAGAAGCAGCCATCCGCCATTAGAGTTTTGAATCTTACGCTGACACACAGGTATTTGTAGCTCCGCCCTCATCTTAAAAGAGCACAATCTCATTTGAATTTAAAGCGACAGCCACCAAAACAGCACAATTAGGATCAAAGCTTAAAAGGGTCAGTTTCGAAGAGTTATAAAACATTGTGTGGTATTTTGAGCTGAAATGTCACACACACACACACTTTAAGTTCATCAGAGACTTATTTTACATCTTGTAAAAACCTTTAAATAGCTGTTTTTTTATGCCAGTGTATCTCAGTTGTGTTCAAAACAAGAAAAATTGATAAAAGAACCACCTGAGTGTGAGTAAATGATGAGGAAATTATCATTTTTATTTGCGATGAACTATCTCTTCTTATGAATTAATAGATTAAAGAGGACATTTTAATTGACTTAATTGACTTTATTGAGTTTATTGACTCTTGTTTTGTCCGAGCAGCACTCCGTTTCCGGATGGAGGAACGTGTTCTGGTTGTCGGCTGGAGTGAGCGCTTTCGGAGCCATCTTTTATGTGATCTTTGGCACTGGGAAGATTCAGAGCTGGGCAAGAACAGATGAGGAATCAGACACAGATGAACACGATTAAACATTTCAGATCGCCTTATTTGAGTTTCATACTCAACACATGTGCTACCAGTCAAACGTTTGGACCAGCGTCACTAAATTAAGTTATTTTTAAAAGGTTTAGACGGATACAGATAGTGCCTGTTTTGTTCATTTCATAAAATGACAAGATTTTTTTCAGTCACTGCACTGCAAAAATGCTTTTCCTACTTAGATTTTTTTGTCTTGTTTCTAGTCCAAATATCTAATAATTCATAACTCAAGCAGCATTTTCTAGACCAGCAAAAAATATGGTTTTGTTTTAAAAAATAAAATGTCATTAGATTTCAGTGCTAAGGATTTTTTCCACTTGGGCCAGTGGTTCAGATTTTTGCTTGCCCTGCCTCCTGGCTCCACCAAAACAAAATAAAAAAGTTAATATCTATCAGATCGCTTAAAGTAAGTTTTAAAATTGCTTTAAAAACAGTCATCACACATTTTATTACTGCTGTTACGGTTGCCTGATGACGAGATCTGTCCTCTGTAGGCTAGATAGTCTCATTTCAAAACTCTCACTTCGGTCAGTGTGGACTTTGAAGCACTCACCTTTGAAGTCTGCATCCTTCGGAGGATGCAGCCTCTGAAATAAGACTCAGCTTAAGTTTGAAGATAATTTCATTTAAACTGAAACTGAATCTAGAATATCATTCATTCATTCATTTTCTTTTCGGCTTAGTCCCTTTATTAATCCGGGGTCGCCACAGCGGAATGATCCGCCAACTTATCCAGCATTTGTTTTACGCAGCGGATGCCCTTCCAGCCACAACCCATCTCTGGGAAACACATCCATACATTCTCATTCACACTCATACACTACGGACAATTTAGCCTACCCAATTCACCTGTACCGCATGTCTTTGGACTGTGGGGGAAACCGGAGCACCCGGAGGAAACCCACGCAACCACGGGGAGAACATGCAAACTCCACATAGAAATGCCAACTGGCCTAGCCGGGGATCGAACCAGCGACCTTCTTGCTGTGAGGTGAACGTGCTAACCACTCGGCCACCGTGGCGCCTGAATCTAGAATATAAACATTTAAAAAATGTTAATGTATAATGAGCAAAATTCAAAGTGTCATGCAAATAAAAATAGCTATATGGAAATGCGCAGGTATTCCCAGTGATGGGTTGCACCTGAAAGGGCATCCGCTGCACAAAACAAATACTGGATTAGTTGGCGGTTCATTCCGCTGTGGCGACCCCGTATTAAAAAAGGGACTAAGCCGACAAGAAAATGAAGAAGAAGAAGAAATGCGCAGGTATTTTATTGCCGTTCTAAATTATTTACAAAAAAATGACTCACTTCACTGACTTATTCATTCATTCATTCATTTTCTTAGTCCCTTTATTAACCTGGGGTCGCCACAGCAGAATGAACCGCCAACTTATCTAGCATGTGTTTTACGCAGCGGATGCCCCTCCAGCTGCAACCCATCACTGGGAAACATCCATACACACTAATTCCCACACATACACTAGGGCCAATTTAGCTTACCCAATTCACCTACAGCACGTCTTTAGACTTGTGGGGGAAACCGGAGCACCCGGAGGAAACCCACGCCAACACGGGGAGAACATGCAAACTCCAAACAGAAATGCCAACTGACCCAACTGAGGCTCAAACCAGCGACCTTCTTGCTGTGAGGCGATTGTGCTACCCACTGCGCCACCGTGAGGCCCTTCGCTGACTTATTCACTTGTAATTATTGGATATCACTTATTATTTGTAATTTTTTAGTTATCAGTTATTATCACAGCACAGAAAAGGTAGCATATAAACATATAAAAGCACTGTGTGACTGTGTTTGAATGCAGTTGACATAGTCACAGGCAAATTAAACTTTAGGCTCAAGGCAGCACTGGCCCAATTGGTTTATTAACAATCCTGTCTGCTGTCCTGAGCATCTCACACACAGGCCCGGGCCATCGGGTAGTCTTTATTGTTGAGCCCTGGTCATAATTAAGTGAGTTTTTCCTTAAAACAAGCAACATAATCTTCTAGTGATTTATGCCAAAAGGAAAAGCAAGATTTTTTTGCTTAAGATTATTATGCTTACCCCATTGGCAGATTATTTTGCTTGTTTTAAGGAAAAACTCACTTAATTATGACATGAACAGGACAATAATTTTCACAATGTTTTGCTTGTCTAGAAAATGCTTCTTTATTTTAATATTTTTTTTATATTTGGACTTGAAACAACTGAAAAAATCTATTCTAATCTATAAGAAAAGCATTTTACGGTGCACTTATTCCCCATGCTTGTGATATTTCACAGAATTATTACAATTATTCAAAAATGTAAACACTTTTGACTTGATATTATAAATTATAATTCACTCAGGGATTTTAAAGGACACATTTGAAATGCCTTACAAAGAGCGTGAGGGTTGTTTATAATTCTGGCTATATTATAATTGTTGCTAAACAATTCAGAATGAATAATTACATTTATCTAGTAGTTCTTTTCTACTGTTTTCATAAAATACACTTTGTATATCATGCCATGATTTAACAAGTGTAGTATGTTACGTACTTACAATAGCACTTTAATGCATCGGTTAAATGAAAATACAATGCTCTTGAGTCATGAAGTGACTATAATTGTGTCATTCAGTTCAAAACTCAGGTCACCAAGCATGAAAACCTATTGTTTGTTACAGTTTTATTGACAAACAGGGAACATTACTGAAATGTTTAAATAATTTCAGCATTAAATGATTACATTACATTCAATTCAATGAAGTTTACCGTACATTCAAATAGTCTTGATTTAAGGTACAATGGCCAGCACTTATTTTTGTAAATACAAGAATATATCAATCATTAAAACAGTATATGATCAATGATAGATTTGTATATGATAATGTTGATCCTGCTAAATAAATGCAACGCTGATGTTTACAGTTAAGTTACATGTCCCTTTTGCTTTTTTATCGCATATCTGAACTGTAATAACAAGCCAAACATTTATATTTTTATTATTGAATATATTATCTCGCAATCTGAATGGATAACACGACTACGCTATTATTTACATACTGTATATAATGTTCGAGTCATTACATTGCACTGGCGGCCAGCAGGTGGCGCATCACATCCTTTATAAATGCCAGAATAACAATAAATCTCTCATTTCTTTACAAATAATGGTACTTAAAATTTTAATGTTGTAAATCTTAAAGTATACAGACCAATAACTAATAAGAGATATATAAATACAGACGCTGCTTTTGTCAGATATCATCTGACAGGCGCTTGTGATTTACCTCTGTTTGAGAACAGAAAGTGACCCGGATGCAGTTTGCTGAATGCGGCAAGATGACGTCCGAGATTATTTACATGTGTGACACACTGAGGGAAGCTTTAAAAATGGCTTTTAACCCTTAGAGTGTTTTACAACCTTCGATTCAATGCGAAAATTGAACTTATATATCGATTCTAGAAACAAGACAGCCATTTTATATTAGTATTTTAGGTTTAATTGTTACAATCAAAGCACATTTCAGTATATCTGCTATAATGTTAATACATTAGCAGTCATAAAACACTGGCAGAGCAGAAAAATGTATTTATATTACTGTTACAGTTTTACTAAGGGAGCAAAGTATTTGTTTTATGAACTTGGTCTTGCCCTGACAGCATAGTTTTTCTGTAGATGAGTCATATTTTGAGTCACGCTTTCCTTCTTGAAAGACAGTGAAATGTAGGCCTACATGAACTCTAGCTCATTAATATAGTTTTATTTGATTGAATGGTTTATATATGCACACAGGCTTTTAATTTTCTGTCAGCCAGAGCTTCCGGGGAACTGTCGCTCTGTTACAAAACTGCCACTTTTAAGAACTGATTTCTTTAATAATCAGTGATCTTCACTGCCTGATTGACCATTTTGAGGAATGTAAACAATAACAAAGGTCCTTCCTGTATGGACATTTTAATTTCCATAGCTTCCAAGAATCCAAAAAGATCCACATGTTGATAAATAATGTTATAAAACTGTTTTAACGTTAAGAGGTGATTAAATTGCCTGTTGTTTCAGTTACAAAATAGTTTGACAACAAGCAGAAAATGTTCATGGGCCAATGACATCACCACATTGAAATGATCTATACGATAGGTCTCAGACCTGACAAGAAGCACTGCATTAAATAAAAACATTTTCCGCATGTTTTTAAAGTATGACCATTTGTTTTACCACAGTATTTTCAATGGTGTTTCTGCGCTAGCATGCTGCTAATAAACGTGCTAGCGTTTACACAGTCTTTCATTTCGTTCTTCGCTTGAACATCTACAGTTGAAGTCAGAATTTTTAATCCCATTAATTATTAGCTCCCCTGTTCATTTTTTCCCCAATTTCTGTTTAACGGAGAGAAGATCTCTTTCACTCATTTCTAAACATAATAGTTTAATAACTCTTTTCTAATAACAGACTTTGCCACGATGATGGTAAATAATTTTCAAGAAACTTCTATACAGCTTAAAGTGACTTTTAAAGGCTTAACTAGGTTAATAAGGTTAACTAGGCAGGTTAGGGTAATTAGGCAAGTTATTGTATAATGATGGTTTGTTCTGTAGACTATTGAAAAAAAAATAGCTTAAAAGGGCTAATAATATTGACCTTAAATTTTTTTTAAAAATTTACAAACTGCTTTTCTTGTAGCTGAAATAAAACAAATACGATTTTCCCCAGAAGAAAAAATATTATCAGACATACTGTGAAAATTTCCTTGCTCTGTTAAACATCATTTTGGAAATATTTAGAAAAAGGAAGAAAAATTCAAAGGGGGTTTAATAATTCTGACTTTAACTTTTAATTAATGCCCAAACTAGAGTCTGCAGAACAAAGTTGGCCTATTCTAACCTTTGATTTGGCCCAGCATTCACTCTGAGAAGAGAGTGAGAATGATGGGAGGGTTGGGGCGAATATCTTCAGCAGAGATTGTCATTTCTAATCTCTCTTTTATTTTTGTTAGGTCTTTTTAGTTGTTGAGCTACAAAAAAGCAAACTAAAGTGAAATCTGTCAGCTAAATGTTGTGCATGAATCAGATTATTAAAAATGTAAATACTGTCACTCAAAGGATTATCCATGAGCATCTCAATGCAAAGGCATGGTGCCTCTTGACTCGTGTATTCAGCATTGAACACCATTGTGTTATAAATCACCTTGTTTATGTTTTTATTATAAAAAGTTCCAAAATGTAAAACATATGTAATTATTAATATAATTAAATGCTTTTCTATTTATTTTTAAATATTAATAAATTAGGGAATTGCCATGCAAACTTTAATGTAATATTTTGGTATATTTACCTTCGGCCCTTCACCCTCAATCAAGTTTGGTTTTTGGCCTTTCATGAAATGATGGGCCAAAAACCTGATCGTCAGGGGGTGAAGGGCATCGCTGATCTAAATAAATGCTTAAGTCTGTTTAACTGATTGTATTTTAATTACATTACAACATCAATGCTGTAAAAGACCCTTATGTAAATGAAATAGTCACTTAAACCTTTCACCTGGAGTTTATCGTTCACTGAAAAACACTAGCTGTGCATATGCTGTACCCCGTTAAACCTCATTCTCAACAGCTGTAAAGTGACTAGCCGTGACTTCCTTTCATTCATAGATGACATTTACATTCCCATCAAATGTCTGAGACGAAGCCATCGGGTTTCACACGTGCAGATGTTTGTTTCCTGACCCCCAACAATTTGCATTACACTTTAAAATGCAGAGCAGTTAAATGAGATTAGCAAGTGTGAGTTTGATGCCTTGAGGGGGAGGTGGACTCATTAGTGCTGGGTCGGTTGCGTTTACCTAATGTTGGGTGGGTCAAATATGGACAGTTGGTTAGTAATATGGATATTTTTTTGCACCATTATTAAAGTTAAGTTACATTTTGTTAACCCAGCTGTTGGATTTTGTTCATATTTGATAGGCTATATACAGGTAAAGTCAAAATTACTGCTGGGTTGATTTCAGCCAGTATTGGGTGGGACAAATATGAACAAACCCAATGTTAGGTTAAAAAAAAAGGAAAGAATTAAAGTTAAATTATATTTGTGGGTGGCGCAGTGAGTAGCACGATCACCTCACAGCAAGAAGGTCGCTGGTTCGAGCCTCGGCTGGGTCAGTTGGCATTTCTGTGTGGAGTTTGCATGTTCTCTCTGTGTTCGCGTGGGTTTCCTCTGGGTGCTCCGGTTTCCCACACAATTCCAAAGACATGTGGTATTGGTGAATTGGGTTAACTAAATTGTCCATGTGGTCGTTCATTCCGCTGTGGCGACCCCGGATTAATAAAGGGTCTAAGCTGACAAGAAAATGAATGAATGAATGAATGATGAAATTGTCAATGTATGCTTGTGAATGAGTTTGTATGAATATTTCCCAGTGATGGGTTACGACTGGAAGGGCATCCACTGCGTAAAACATGTGTTGGATGAGTTGGCAGTTCATTGCACTGTGGCGACCTCAGATTTATAAAGGGACTAAGCTAAAAAGAAAATGAATGAATGAACGAATAAAAACATTTTTAAACCCAACAGTTGGGTTAAAAAAATATTTAAATATAATAATAAAAAATTACCTAACATTGATTTGTCCATATTTGACCCAGCATTGGGTTGAATCGACCCAGCATTTTTAGAGTGTATTATTGTTTGATTTTTAAGGTATTAAAACGTATTTTAAAGGTAATGCTTTACTGGCTCTTTAAAGCATCAGAGTTCAGTAATGTAATTACATAAAATATATATTGCAGATCTGATTTAAAGCTGGAAACCCCAAGACTATTCAAAGATCAGCATGAGACATTTTAAACTGAACTTACAAAAACAATTGTATGTATAAAGAGAGAAAAAGCATATTAAATGCTAGTAAACTGTTTCATATGGATGAAGTAATTGTCTTTTTATTATCAACAAGACATATTTATTACTTATTCTGACCTGAACATGTTAAAAATATAGAACAAAATAAGAAAAACTCAATTTAAAAAAATTGACAAATGCAGACAAATGGGGAAAACATAGTAGTTTTAAGGATAGCAGCTAAATTAATTTATATTAAATAATTTATCCTTAAATAAAATATTTTGTTAAACTATGTCGCTTTTATGTTTCCCAGAGATGGGTTGTGGCTGGAAGGGCATCCGCTGCGTAAAACAAATGCTGGATAAGTTGGCGGTTCATTCCGCTGTGGCGACCCCGGATTAATAAAGGGACTAAGCCGAAAAGAAAATGAATGAATGAATGTCGCTTTTATGGGCACCACAGTGGCACAATGGGTAGTACGATCGCCTCATAGCAGGAAGGTCGCTGGTTCGAGCCTCGGCTGGGTCAGTTGGCGTTTCTGTGTGGAGTTTGCATGTTCTCCCTGTGGTTGCATGGGTTTCCTCCGGGTGCTCCGGTTTCCCCCACAGTCCAAAGACATGCGGTACAGGTGAATTGGGTTGGCTAAATTGTCCATAGTGTATGTGTGTGAATGAGTGTATATGCATGTTTCCCAGATATGGGTTGCAGCTGGTAGGGCATCTGCTGCGTAAAACATGTGCTGGATAAGTTGGCGGTTCATTCCGCTGTGGCGACCCCAGATTAATAAAGGGACTAAGCTGAAAAGAAAATGAATGAATGAATGCCGCTTTTATCATTTTGATACACTCTCGCTCCGGCTGGGTCATTTGGCATTTCTGTGTGGAGTTGGTGTGGGTTTCCTCCGGGTGCTCCGGTTTCCCCCACAGTCCAAACACATGCGCTATTGGTGAATTGAATAAGCTAAAATGGCTGTAGTGTAAGAGTGTGTGTAATTGAGAGAGTGTATGAGTGTTTCCCAGAACTGGGTTGCAGCCGGAAGGGCATTCGTTGCGTAAAACATATGCTTGGTATAGTTGGCGGTTCATTTCGCTGTGGCGACCCCTGATAAATAAAGGGACTAAGCCGAAAAGAAAATGAATGAACTTGATTGTTTTATGTTTACTCAACTTAAATGTGTAAAAATGATTACGTTAACTGAATCGATGTGTTGGGACAACATGAAGGAATTGTGTGAAACCCAGCTTATCTTACAGTGTACACTCAAAAAAATGATGTTTGTTCAAACTGCTTAGTTAAAATGAGCTGAAACAACAAAATTCTTGACTTTTTTTGCGGGACAACTTAATTATTTTATGTTCAATCCAGTCAAACGTGTAAGAACTAAGAGGGTTAACTTAAACCCGTACTGTTGTCCCAACACAGATCGAAAGCGTAATTAAAAAAACTAGCTAAAACTATTTTTAATTCACGTTACATTTGCAATTATTGATTTATTAGCGACATCAATCCAAGCGTGTGCATTCACTATAGCAGAATTCACGCAGATATCAGCAGTATTTGTGGCCTGCTGGAGTTGTTCAGGCTTTCCTCTTAGTACTGCATGACTCAACACTGATCTCATGCCAGCCGCTGATGTTGATTGGTGGCACACACTCCTGCCCTTCCCCAAACACACACACACACACACACTTGTTGAGTGCCTCAGATAGGAACAGAAAGGCAGTTTATCTGGATATATAGATATTACGCCTGTCAGCATTGCTCTGCTACTGGAACCAGGCAAACAGGCCAGACCAGACCGAGAGTCACACTGAACTCTCATTGGATCACTGCTGTGAAACTGGCCAGGAGAAATGTGCTTGTATGATGGGAGGGACTGCAGATAGTTGTGCCGTGAATAGTGATCGTCTTCAGTGTGTGTGTGTGTGGGTGTGTGTTTATACCTTGAATTCCCCACTGCAAAAATATCCGTAATTTGGCAGTTCTCTGTATTTTGTGATTCATGCTTTATTTTGTATTTTCTCCATTTATTATGCTTTTGAATTCCTTTATAAGACCTTGATCTTTCTTCCCACTATTGAAAAGTACCAAAAAGTGACTTTTTTTTTTTTTTTTGAAGGTTCACATTGTAAATTAATTTAACATTGTTGCCTCATTCGTTTTTTTTTTTCTTGTGACAATTTCATTGTAACTTCCTTACAAATAAAAAAAGAGAAATAATAATAAAAACACAGTATTTGTGTTTAAATGCTAACAAAATGGGGCGCCACGGTGGTGTAGTGAGTAGCACGTTCGCTACTCACACGGTCACACGGCAGACATATGCAGCAACAGGAATCTGTAATTGTGTTGATATTAGATATGCTACGTCACACAGTATAGTTTAGCAAGCTCGATTCACTTTCCCACCAGCAGTATTAGCTGTGTTAAACTGTTGTTTATTTTAATGATGACTAGGTGCAGTGAGTAGCACGATCGCCTCACATCAAGAAGGTCGCTGGTTCGATCCCCGGCTAGGCCAGTTGGCATTTCTGTGTGGAGTTTGCATGTTCTCCCCGTGGTTGTGTGGGTTTCCTCCGGGTGCTCCGGTTTCCCCCACAGTCCAAAGACATGCGGTACAGGTGAATTGGGTAGGCTAAATTGTCCATAGTGTATGTGTGTAAATGAGAATGTATGAATGTGTTTCCCAGAGATGGGTTGCAGCTGGAAGGGCATCCGCTGCGTAAAACAAATGCTGGATAAGTTGGCGGTTCAATCCGCTGTGGCGACCCCGGATTAATAAAGGGACTAAGCCGAAAAGAAAATGAATGAATGAATGAATGAATGCTAACAAAATGGTGAAAACCCTTCCGAAAAGCCTTTAGAAACACTCTTAAGCTGCCTTTTGAGAATGTTTGGTGATTAAAATCCAAAGATAAACCAAAAAGAGAGAAAGATAGATGGATAGATAAATAGATAAAGCAATAAAGGACAGTATTCTTGTGTTGCGCCAACCGATTTAGCGAGTGCAAACCATTTTGGCAAGATGCAGACGGCTTAATTAAAAAATGTGATACAAATGGATATGAATGAAATATAGTAACTCCTGTCAAATCAGTCAGTACATCAAAAGCAAGTCAACTATAAATGTTATTCCTAATATAAAAAATAGTTATTTCAAACTGTACGGTCACCAAGTACATAAGTTGAAAAAATGCCAAATGACCCAGCGGGGGCTCGTACAAGCGACCTTCTTGCTGTGAGGCTCAGTGGTTAGCTGAAGGTTGCTGGTTCGAGCCCCGGCTGGATCAGTTGGCATTTCTGTGTGGAGTTTGCATGTTCTCCCCATGTTGGTGTGGGTTTCCTCTGGGTGCTCCGGTTTCCCCCACAGTCCAAACACATGCGCTCTAGGTGAACTGAATATGGGTATGGGTGTTTCCCAGTACTGGGTTGCAACTGGAAGGCATCCACTGCGTATAAAAACATGTGCTGGAATAGTTGGCGGTTCATTCAGCTGTGGCGGCCTTTGAAATGGAGACTAAGCTAAAGGAAAATGAATGAATGAATGTCTATGCAAACATCGCAGGACACAGTTCAAGGCCGATGACAACACTTAACGCAATTATGCCTGATTATATTCGACCCAAACAGCCTTATCACTGCTCTGGGGAATCTCGGGCTGAACTGGAATGTGATGTGGGCGTGCACATGACTGTGGTAAAAACGCTTTATTAGGCACTTTTAATGTGTGCATATCCGCATGTGTGTGTTTGTATGTCTCTCTGTGTGTGTTTATATATGTGTATGT
>CAIGQQ010000001.1:1556898-1569250 GCA_903798035.1 Danio albolineatus | reverse complement strand
GTGTGAGAGAAGTTTTGTCTGTATATGAGTGTTTGTGTGCATATGCGCATGTGTGTGTGTTTGTATGTCTGTATGTGTGTGCTGTTATGTGTGTGAGAGAGAAAGAGGTTTTGTGTGTATATGACAGTGTATGTGTGCATATGCGCATGTGTGTGTCTGTATGTCTCTGTGTGTGTTTATATGTGTGCGTGTTTGTGTGTGAAATAGAGGTTTTGTGTGTATATGACAGTGTTTGTGTGTATGTGTGAGAGAGAGAGTGTAAGTCTGTGTGTATGTGTGTGCCTGTATGTGTGTGTGAGCTGCTCCCCTTGACTGAAAACAGCAGCTGTCCTCAGTGCATCTGTTACTCAGAGTAAGAGAGCAGGAGTTGATGGAGCTTCAGGGATGTCGACACTTTAAAATGAGGAGTGTCCGATTCATTAAAGAGAACACAGGATTCCCTGCGCTCCACACACACACAGATATGACTCCAGAAACTACACACAAACTAAAACGACCTCAAACAGGACGATCTACATCTCACTATTCAGCAGATAGTCCTGTGAGTGTGTTTGAATCTGAATAGGCGAGCCTGTGGGTGGAGACGCATGACAAACAATCAACCTGAGACTCTTATCAACTCTGTGCTCGGCTGTAAACTGCTGATTAATTTGCACACAGGCCCGGTCTGATCACACTGACCCCAGAGTAAACAAACTGGTTGCTTTAAATAGGTAACAATACATTCTCTGAAACACACGTGTCATCAATATCATCATACGCTGCGAGCAATATCCATAAATAGCAGTTTTCCACCTTTGTTTATGATTTGAATTGTATTACGGGAGTTTGATCTTTCTTTCAACAACTTTTAATCTTCCAAAAAGTGACTTTTATTCACATTTTTAATAGTTTAAAATTGACTTAAAACCTAAAAATGCAATCTTGATTCATTCTTTTTCGGCTTAGTCCTTTTATTAATCAGTGGTCGCCACAGTGGAATGGTTTAAACTCCTGAAACTGTTTCATCCTGGATTGTAAATGAGGTCAGTTTCAGACCACACTGCTGTCACTCTGATATATCACAGTATCTGTCACGCAACCACGTGTGTGTGTCTGTCTGCATGTGTATGTGTATGACAAAGAGAGAGAATTCATTCATTCATTTTCAGTCCCTTTATTAATCTGGGGTCTCCACAGTGGAATGAACCGCCGACTTATCCAGCATATGTTTTACGCAGCGGATGGCCTTCCAGATGCAATCCATCACTGGGAAACACCCATACACACTCGTTCACACACATACACTATGAACAATTTAGCTATAGCGCATGTGTTTGGGCTTGTGGGGGAAACCGAAGGGAAACCCACGCCAACACGGGGAGAACATGCAAACTCCAACCAGAATTGGCAACTGACCCAACCGAAGCTCGAACCAGCGACCTTCTTGCTGTGAGGCGAACGTGCTACGCCTGACGCCATCGATAATTATTTTCCATATTGAGCGATAATGATATATATTCCGATATAAGTTGTTATTGAAAGAGTATCTCAACAATGACTGAAGCTACAGAGATTAGACACTTCATTAAATAACATTTAAAGTATTGTTTATCAACAAAAACAGTTTACACATTAGTCTGATTTTTTTTTTGGAGATTAAGATTGTCTGTATTATACTTTCATTCATTCATTTTCTTGTCGGCTTAGTCCCTTTATTAATCTGGGGTCACCACAGCGGAATGATCCGCCAACTTATATTACTATTTAACCTACCCAATTCACCTGTACCGCATGTCTTTGGACTTGTGGGGGAAACCGGAGCACCCGGAGGAAACCCACGCGAACACGGGGAGAACATGCAAACTCCACACAGAAATGCCAACTGACCCAGCTGAGGCTCGAACCAGCGACCTTCTTGCTGTGATGCGAACGTGCTGCACACTACGCCCCTGTGGCGCCCTGTATTATACTTATGACAATCTATAAGATTCTGATGAACTGTAAACGACCATATATGCAGTACACGAACAGAAGTACACTTTTATTATTTTTTCTAATAATAAACAACTACAGAAAAATGTTATGATTAATTCATGCATTCATTTTTTGCTCACCAAGACTGTGAAGGACTAAATATAGACACAAATGTAGTAAAAATATTGTAACTGTTATCATAATACCACATCAAATCATTTTAATTTGACTATATATTTGATTTCCAATATATTACAGTGATGCAATTTTCAGCATGATCCTTCAGAAATCATCCTTAATCAGTGTTAAAAATATTGAAGACCACAATAATGACTGAATTATACATGAAAGTTTACAGTACAGTATTTATTTCACTGGCGACACGGTGGTGCAGTAGGTAGTGCTGTCGCCTCACAGCAAGAAGGTCGCTGGTTCGATCCCCGGCTGGGCCAGTTGGCATTTCTGTGTGGAGTTTGCATGTTCTCCCCGTGGTTGCGTGGGTTTCCTCCGGGTGCTCCGGTTTCCCCCACAGTCTAAAGACATGCAGTACAGGTAAATTGGGTAAGCTAAATTGTCCGTAGTGTATGTGTGTAAATGAGAATGTATGGATGTGTTTCCCAGAGATGGGTTGTGGCTGGAAGGGCATCCGCTGCGTAAAACAAATGCTGGATAAGTTGGCGGTTCATTCCGCTGTGGCGACCCCGGATTAATAGGGGGACTAAGCCGAAAAGAAAATGAATGAATGAATGAATGTTATTGGAGCTTGTGGATAATAATGTTTTTATTATGATTATCTGTGATATATGTACTTTTTAGAATCAAAGTCCAAAACAATACCATTAATTTGATTGTTTTTACATGCAAAATATCTCTACTGTCACTTTCAACCAATGTTATGAAATGTAACGTACTGTTTTTATGTGTTTTGGGACAAATAAATGCAGCCTCTGTGAGTGGAAAAGATGTCCCTTTTAATCTTAATTTCATGGAATAAATTAAATATACATGAACATTTGACATTTTAGTTATGTTTTGAGTAAAATGTAAAAAAAAGTTGTGATTTTTGTTTTATTCTGTTAACTGATGACATTTCTTACTAATTTAAAGTAAACGTAATTTAGAGCATTTTTCTGCATTAAAATAAAAAGGGGTTTTCCAGATGTGTTCATATTAATGTTTAAACAGCCCAATTTATCACTATTTGGTGGAATGACCCTGATTTTCAATCACAACAAATGAAAGCATTGGTTATTGTGATAAATATTCATTTTCTAGAAAAATGAAAGAAGAAATCCTCTAAAATACAATATTTTAATTACATTTTTTCAGACTTTCATGTGATAAAATAAAAATGAACAGAGAAAGTCTGCATGTGCTGTAAACATTGATATTCACATTATAATTATTATTGCTCCTACTGTAGATTTGACAGCTATCACACAACCTCTTATGTTAATCAGCGTATTTATCTGGAAAAACTACTATACAGTCAGCCAGATCATTTGTTTTCACGTTATTAAATGTTGTATTATCTTTACTTTAGATTTAAAAGTTATCACACAATTTCTCTGTATATTGAACATATAATGTATCTGCAATATTAGTAAAACTACTATGACAGTCAGCCAGATCATTTGTTTTAACGTCAAAAATAATTATCCTCTCCCTACTGTAGATTTAGTAGCTATCACATAATTTCATCCTATATTAATCGTATAATGTATCTGCAATATCTGTAAAAACTACTACTATACAGTCAGCCAGATGATTTGTTTTCACGTTATTAATTGTTATATTATCCCTACTGTAGATTTGTAAGTTATCACACAATTTCTCCATATATTAAACACATAAAGTGTCTGCAATATTAGTAAAAACTACTATGATACAGTCAGCCATATCATTTGTTTTCACATTATTAATTGTTTTATTATCCTTACTGTAGATTTAAAAGGTATCACATGATTTCTTCCTATATTATAATGTATCTGCAATATCTGTAAAAACTATGATACAGTCAGCCAGATGATGTTTTTACGTTATTAAATGTTGTATTATCCCTACTGTAGATTTGAAAGTTATCACACAATTTCTCTGTATATTAAACACATAAGGTATCTGCAGTATTAGTAGAACTACTATGATACAGTCAGCCAAATAATTATCATCTCCCTAGTGTAGATTTAATAGCTATCACATAATTTCTTCCTATATTAATCTTATAATGTATCTGCAGTATTAGTAAAACGACTATGATACAGTCAGCCAGATCATTTGTTTTCACAATATTAATTGTTATATTATCCCTGCTGTAGATTTAGTCGCTATCACATAATTTCTTCCTATATTAATCTTATAATGTATCTGCAATATTAGTAAAACTACTATGACAGTCAGCCATATCATTTGTTTTAACGTTAAAAATAATTATCCTCTCCCTGCTGTAGATTTAGTCGCTATCACATGATTTCTTCCTATATTAATCTTATAAAGTATCTGCAATATTAGTAAAACTACCATGATACAGTCAGCCAGATGAGTTGTTTTCTTGTTATTAATTGTTATATTATCCCTACTGTAGATTTGTAAGTTATCACACAATTTCTCCATATATTAAACACATAAAGTATCTGAACTATTAGTAAAAACTACTATGATAGTCAGCCAGATCATTTGTTTTAACATCAATTGTTTTATTATCCTTACTGTAGATTTGAAAGTTATCACACAATTAAACACATAATGTATCTGCAATATCTGTAAAAACTATGATACAGTCAGCCAGATCACTTGTTTTAACGTTAAAAATAGTTATCCTCCCCCTACTGTAGATTTAATAGCTTTCACATAATTTCTTCCTTTATTAATCTTATAATGTATCTGCAATATTTGTAAAAACTACTGTATGATGCAGTCAGCCAGATGATGGGCGAAACAAAGTGGTGACGTCAGTCTGACGAGGCGGGGAGATTTTCAGTCGATTGTGTGTGATTTGCGGGTCGATCAGGAAGCGGGGGGTTGCAGCCGGCCGCTCGGTCCTCCTCCCGCGTATAAATTCTCCAACCAAAGCGTTTTTCTTCCTCTTTCTGTTACCTGGCAAAGGGGAGCAGCAGCTGAGAAGTGATCTCTCAATCTTGGTGAGTACGGATGGCTAGGCCTTGGCTTTTTAAATCTCGTATTGACGACTTTTAGGCGTTTATTGAGGCTTTTCTTCATGTTGGTGGATGTTTTTTGTACGTTTTTACGCGGCGGTTTGTTATCCAGCGAGGATTCGTCAGTTATTTTATGTTAGGTTTTCTATGTGGCTTTATTTCTTAAACGGTTTTTCTTCTAATTACTAGTGTATTTTAAGAATGACTTTATTGGCTCTTTATTTTTCTGCTGTTTCCGTTTATTTGTGTGGGAAAGGAGAACCGGGAAAAGAACAAAGGCACGAACGGTTAGAAGTCACGGGTCCGTTAAAAGCCTATCACACATTCCCGCATCTAACAACTGTTACAAGTGGCCGGAGAGCCAGATGTCTGCCTCAGTTTGGATTCCGTTCAGACATTTCTGTTTTTTTAATCCTCCCTGTAACTTAACACCGTCTTACTCTAAAGAAACACGTGTCGCAGTTGCCTTATGGTGAACTAGGCCGGTTCAAACTCTGCCATCTTATCACTTGTGTTACGAAATCACCGCTCAAAAGTTTTAATCATTAAAAATATGTATTTTTGTGATCCATTAATAACGTTTCCCATTTTCTCTTGTGCCGCAGAAACTTATCAATCATGGGAAAGGAAAAGACCCACATTAACATCGTGGTTATTGGCCACGTCGACTCCGGAAAGTCCACCACCACCGGTCATCTGATCTACAAATGCGGTGGAATCGACAAGAGAACCATCGAGAAGTTCGAGAAGGAAGCCGCTGAGGTGAGTTTTCAACCAGTTAGATTTTTTTTCACGAATCTATGCGCTTCAAATGCGGCACAACACTCTGTAGCGAGAGCCAAAATGGCGGCGGCAGCACGCGTTTCTGGGCTCAAGCCGGCTGGGTGTGGAGTGGGCGCGGCTTAAGCGGCACTCGTGATGACGTAGCAAATTCTGTAATGGCGCCTACTAGGCCCTTCAACATGTGCACTTTAATCCATTCAGTTTTTGAAGCACTGTGGCTTTCTATAACTAAGCATTAGGAAACACTTTAAATGATTGATATGTAAAATTATTTGACAATTTAATTAACGTTTATTTGTCATACAGATGGGCAAGGGCTCCTTCAAGTACGCCTGGGTGTTGGACAAACTGAAGGCCGAGCGTGAGCGTGGTATCACCATTGACATTGCTCTCTGGAAATTTGAGACCAGCAAATACTACGTCACCATCATTGATGCCCCCGGACACAGAGACTTCATCAAGAACATGATCACTGGTACTTCTCAGGTATGTCTGCAACTGCTTTTGAGACAAGTTTGTCAAACTTGACTATTGTTAATTTTTAAACCATCACTGTTCTCTTTCTCTAGGCTGACTGTGCTGTGCTGATCGTTGCTGGTGGTGTCGGTGAGTTTGAGGCTGGTATCTCTAAGAACGGACAGACCCGTGAGCATGCCCTCCTGGCCTTCACCCTGGGAGTGAAACAGCTGATCGTTGGAGTCAACAAGATGGACTCCACTGAGCCCCCTTACAGCCAGGCTCGTTTTGAGGAAATCACCAAGGAAGTCAGCGCATACATCAAGAAGATCGGCTACAACCCTGCCAGTGTTGCCTTCGTCCCAATTTCAGGATGGCACGGTGACAACATGCTGGAGGCCAGCTCAAACGTAGGTTTTCTATGCAGCTTTTATGCATCACAGATGCGGCTTTCTGACAATGGCACTTAATATGCATGGTACCGCTTTACTGACCATCCTTGTTTATCTTCAATAGATGGGTTGGTTCAAGGGATGGAAGATTGAGCGCAAGGAGGGTAATGCTAGCGGTACTACTCTTCTTGATGCCCTTGATGCCATTCTGCCCCCTAGCCGTCCCACCGACAAGCCTCTCCGTCTGCCACTTCAGGATGTGTACAAAATTGGAGGTTTGTATTGATTGTGCTTCTAAAGCTACCTGAAAAGGAGATTTACTCCCTCAAGTGGTTCTTTTGAGTTGCTTTAATGTTTATAGCCATTTTCAAAGAACTGAAAACCAATCCATCAACTTCCATAGTATGAAAACCAAATACTATTGGGTTCAATGGTTGCAAGTTCCCAACGTATTTTTTTTTTTTCTTTTTTTTATTTTAACAAATGCATAGCAACAGTGTCAAGCAAATATTGAGTAAATTACTGTTTTTATATGGGTTACATGTCCCTTTTAAGCTGTATGCTTTAACAATTTTAATCTTTCAGGTATTGGAACAGTACCTGTGGGTCGTGTGGAGACTGGTGTCCTCAAGCCTGGTATGGTTGTGACCTTTGCCCCTGCCAATGTAACCACTGAGGTTAAGTCTGTTGAGATGCACCACGAGTCTCTGACTGAGGCCACTCCCGGTGACAACGTTGGCTTCAACGTTAAGAACGTGTCTGTTAAGGACATCCGTCGTGGTAATGTGGCTGGAGACAGCAAGAACGACCCACCCATGGAGGCTGCCAACTTCAACGCTCAGGTGAGGCCTTAATCCGTTTCCCTGATCAGCTTTTTTTAAAGCATTTGAGTGCCTCTTACTAACTGTGCTTGTGCTGTAGGTCATCATCCTGAACCACCCTGGTCAGATCTCTCAGGGTTATGCCCCAGTGCTGGACTGCCACACTGCTCACATCGCCTGCAAGTTTGCTGAGCTCAAGGAGAAGATCGACCGTCGTTCTGGCAAGAAGCTTGAGGACAACCCCAAGGCCCTCAAATCTGGAGATGCCGCCATTGTCGAGATGGTCCCTGGCAAGCCCATGTGTGTGGAGAGCTTCTCTACCTACCCTCCTCTTGGTAAGCAACACTTCAAGCTAACAAATGTTAAAAATAGCCTTTGTGCTGGAGTTGGTTCTAATCATCCTCCCTCTGCAGGTCGCTTTGCCGTGCGTGACATGAGGCAGACCGTCGCTGTCGGCGTCATCAAGAGCGTTGAGAAGAAAATCGGTGGTGCTGGCAAGGTCACAAAGTCTGCACAGAAAGCTGCCAAGACCAAGTGAATTTCCCTCAATCACACTGTTCCAAAGGTTGCGATCTGTTCTTCCCAACCTCCTGGAATTTCTCTAAACCTGGGCACTCTACTTAAGGACTGGATAATGCTGATTAAAACCCATCGGAAAAATTTTCGCAGGAAAGGAAACCAACTTGGATTTAATAGTGTGGCTCCATTTATTGACTGATAGTGCCTCTTTCAGTTATTAAATTTGTGTTTTGATGGTTTAGAACTGCACCTGTTGCCACAGTACAATTTGGAAACGCTGATGAATAAAACTAATAAAGGTATTAAAAATTGAAGATGTTTTCTCGTTTTTAATGGGTGGGCAGACTGGGTGAGAAACTGTAATGTGATTTGTCTCAGTCCCTGCAGCTGTTTTAACACGTGTTGCTGCAGGGTTTCTCCTATACACTGCCTGCTTTACTGATGCGTCTTCATCCAATCGCAAATAGTGAGTGCAAAGCAAAAGCTACCAATGATACCCCTCAAATTTCAGTATCTATGTGGTCCGAGTGTTTCATATCCCACCCCTGTCTGAACTGGTATAAATTTAGACGTACAGCGTGACTCGTTCCTTTTTCTCCAGTCTGCTTGGGGCTGCCTGTAGTGCTTTAGCCAGGTAAGACTATTACTACCTCATTTAATTCAGTTATGTGGATCTCTTTAGTATGGGAGCCCTCAAATCTGGCGTTTAATAATCCATTTAGGCTGGGGTTGGGGGAATGGTTAAGTCCAGGATATTTACTCCTTGGTCTGCCATTATAATATAACACAATTTCTTCTCTACTGTCCCCTTTTCAGTGACCTACACATGTAGTAAGCGACCTTATTGGCATATCTGAAAGAATATGGCTGGGGCTGTCATTCCAGTCCTTCAACATGGAGGACGCCGTGAATAGAGGGGGGGGGTGGGTGTTGCCAGATCGCGCACGAAAATTAAGTCAACTGCAGCTAATAAAGTGAGCCTTTTACGTAAATAAGGCGTTGTTACTTAATAAATTGACTTTATGTACAGAATATTAGTCTTAACTGGAGAATATTTGCTAGCTGCAGCGGTATTATTAAGAATAATCTTACATAAGCCTCCATTTAACTCACGCAATCTGTGTATTTGTAAGCTTTTCTATGCGGATATGGCAACACCAATGCTGCGCGTTCACGTAGATGTACCACACGAGCTCATATGATTTTAATAGCGCACGTCACAATCTTTTTTTCCCGTTTCCTTAGTAACCGTGTATTACGTTTTAAAACATCCGTACGTATGCATACGAGGAAAACTAAAGCAGGTATGTGTTTCCACAGTAACTCTACAGTATGGGTAAGGAAAAGATTCACATCAACATCGTGGTTATTGGCCACGTCGATTCTGGCAAGTCCACCACCACCGGACACCTGATCTACAAATGCGGAGGCATCGATAAGAGAACCATCGAGAAGTTCGAGAAAGAAGCCGCTGAGGTACGTCAGTACAGCTGATGATGAGTAATGGATATTTATGACGACTGTATTCTGGGAGGGTCTTTTTCCTCTGCATGTGCTGTGAGCGACATCTACAGTTCAGTGTGAGGAGACACATATAAGGCACAACCCTGTTATACAGTCTATGGTCATAACCCTGAAATTGTAAAAGACATTTTTTATTAGCTACATTTATGAGCTGGATTTGGATCTTTTGGTTTGTTTTTTTTTAAACAAAGTTGTGTACGTATAAAGCTTTAAAAACTTTGTAGCATTGTTTGTTAGCTTTATGAAAAGCAAAAATCATATTAATGCATAAAAAGCACCAATAATGCACTCAAAACCTTATTATTTTTAAATGGCTAAGTGTAATTGAGTGTTATAAAGTTATAACTAGGGCCAGATTAAATCTGTGGACATATTTTATTATTTCTGCGCAGAATTTTGTCAAAAATCTGCAGATTTATTCAGAATGATTTGGGAGTATCGTAACTAAAACCTTAATATATGAAATAAAAAGTAAGGTAACTTTATTTCGATGGTCCAGTTGAGTATTAGTAAACTGTCTACTTAATATATGTTGATACAGACATTTAACAGACATTTAAGAAACTTTGCAAGTACATGTCAACTTAAACTACCCCTAACCCCAACCTAACAGTCTATTTATAATCTAATGACAATTAGTTGCAATGTAAATTAAATTCAACAAATAGACCATCAAAATAAAGTGTGACCAAAAGTAATACCTTTTAAACTTTTATTTAATGTTTACAATGCAAATCCAATTAGATCCACATTATTTGGTAAACAAAGCAAGCCTCTTGTATAAAATATCTACTAAAAGACAGAAACAATTACTTTACAAACTGTATTGTAAATAAATCGTATGAATATTTTCAAATTAGTCAATATTATTACTGAAATTTTATTTAAAAACTGAATAAATAAAAATGTACACAATTAAATAAACAGAATCAATGATCGGCTAAAAATCTGTGTATTTCTGTGTTCGAAGATTCTGTGTGGGCCTACTTATAACATAGAGAACTGATCATAATTTAAATGTCCCATTAAATGCTCAGTTCATCCAAAAAAATTAATGCTCACCCACTACTTGTTCCAAATCAAATCAGTTTCGTTTTCTTCTTTGTTGATCATTCTAAAAACATATTTTGATCTGTCTATCTATCTATATATCTATCTGTCTATCTGTCTATCTATCTATCTATCTATCTATCTATCTATCTATCTATCTATCTATCTATCTATCTATCTATCTATCTATCTATCTATCTATCTATCTATCTATCTATCTATCTATCTATCTATCTACACTACATGACAGTTTTAAGACCCACAAATAATAACTTGACTTCTAGTTGATCTGGAAAAGTGGCAGAAGGGATTTTTCAGATGAATCATCTGTTGAACTGCATCCTTTAGCATCCGTAGCATTCTCACAGGGGTTAGTCAAGTTTGGTGAAGGAGAAATCATGGTTTGGGGTTACATTCAGTATGGGGGCATGCGAGAGATCTGCAGAGTGGACGGCAACATCAACAGCCTGAGGTATCAAGACATTTGTGCTGCCCATTACATTACAAACCACAGGAGAGGGCAGATTCTTCTGCAGGATAGCACTCCCTCTCATACTTCAGCTTCACATCAAAGTTCCTGAAAGCAAAGAAGGTCAAGGTGCTCCAGGATTGGCCAGTCCAGTCACCAGACATGAACATTATTGAGCATGTCTGGGGTAAGATGGAGGAGGAGGCATTGAAGATGAATCCAAAGAGTCTTGATGAACTCTGGGAGTCCTGCAGGAACGCTTTCTTTACCATTCCAGATGACTTTATTAATAAGTGATTTGAGTCATTGCAGAGATGTGTGGATGCAGTCCTCCAAGCTCATGGGAGTCATACACAATATTCATTCTGTTTCCACTGCAGCATGACTTTATATTCTATACTGGACATTATTTCTGTTAAGTGACGAGACTTTAGTCTAAGCAAAGTCAGACCTAACTGTCCTAATGAAATAATGAAAAAGGCATTTGCCTTTCATATAAACCACTTCTGAAACCAAATGATCAACTAGAAGTCAAGTTATTATGTGTTGTTCCTAAGACTTTGATAGATGACAAGACTTTTGTCCGGTAGTTTGTCTGTCTATCTGATATATCTTTTATTTTGCCATTCTATATTATTTTATCTATTGTTCCATCCATTGTTCTGTTGTTCAGTCTATCATTTTATCACTCTGTCATACTGTCTGTTGTTATATCTATCATTCTATCTATATTTCTATTCTATCATTCTATTTTTTATTGTTTGTTCTATCTTTCTATCTATTGTTCTGTTTTTCTGTCATTCTCTATCATTCTTTGGTTATATGTATTCTATCTATCTTTCTGTCTGTTTGATCCTTCTATTCTGTCATTCTATCTATTGTTCGCTTGTTTTATTATTCTACCTTTCTATTATTCTATCTATTGTTCTATGCTGTCATTCTATCTATTGTTCTTTTGTTTTGTCTATGATTTTATCTTTCTATCATTCTGTCTGTTGTTTGATCACTCTATCTTGTTCCCTCCTTCCTTCGTTCACTCGTTCGTTCGTTCATATTTTTGTTTCTTCCTACATTAGGTCCTTTTGTTCATTTATTCGTTTGTTTGTTCCTTCATTCCTTCCTTAGTTTGTTCAGTCCTTCCTTGAATTCTTCCTTCATTCGTTTGGTCCTTCCTTCTTTCCTCCCTTCATTTGTTCGCTCCTTTCATATTTTTGTTCCTTCATTAGGTCC
>CAIGQQ010000001.1:1544514-1556888 GCA_903798035.1 Danio albolineatus | reverse complement strand
TCCTTTCATATTTTTGTTCCTTCATTAGGTCCCTTGTTAATTTATTCATTCCTTCTTTCCTTCCTTAGTTTGTTCAGTCCTTCCTTGAATCCTTCCTTCATTTATTTGGTTCTTCGATCCTTCCTTCCATTCCTTGTTCGGTCCTTCCTTTTATTTGGCCCTTCCCTCCATTCTTCATTTGTTCCATTTAGTGATTGTTTAAGGCTGTTTGGTGATTTCAGTCATCGTACAGTCGACATCCATCATTGTCAGTGACATGCAGTCTATAAACAGTCTCTGGATCATTGCGTGTGCAGATTTTGGACATCTTCTTGGACATTTTTAATGTTTCCAAAAAGTTTGCTGCATTTATAAAGCGCCCATGTCTTCAGGTTGTTCAGTATGATGTGATTTACTTTCTATGTGTGATTTAATTGGACAGGAATCACAGGATTGATCTTTCTACTGTAGACAATGACCATAGACAAGACAGAAATAAAGTAGTGACTGCAGGCTGAAGGAAAGTAATGGAGTAAAAGTACCGATACTGCACTAAACATGTACTCAAGGGAAAGTAAAAGTCCACATCTTTAAAACTACTCAGTAAGTTACAATTCCTGAGGAAAACTACTGAATTACAGTAGTTTGAGTATTTGTAATGAGTTACTTTACACCACTGCTCTTCATTCTCACGAGCATGTCTAATATGCTTCTGAAATATGACGCTTCTATGAAACAGATGGGCAAGGGCTCCTTCAAGTACGCCTGGGTGTTGGACAAACTGAAGGCCGAGCGTGAGCGTGGTATCACCATTGACATTTCCCTTTGGAAATTCGAGACCAGCAAATACTACGTCACCATCATTGATGCCCCCGGACACAGAGACTTCATCAAGAACATGATCACTGGTACTTCTCAGGTATGTCTGTGCTTTGAGAGATGAAGATTTTCAAGCATTTTTATGTAATTAATTTCATTCCTCCTCTCAGGCTGACTGTGCTGTGTTGATCGTGGCTGCTGGAGTCGGTGAGTTTGAGGCTGGTATCTCTAAGAACGGACAGACCCGTGAGCACGCCCTGTTGGCCTACACATTGGGCGTCAAACAGCTGATCGTTGGAGTCAACAAGATGGACTCCACCGAGCCCCCTTACAGCCAGGCTCGTTTTGAGGAAATCACCAAGGAAGTCAGCGCATACATCAAGAAGATCGGCTACAACCCTGCCACCGTTGCATTCGTGCCGATTTCAGGATGGCACGGTGACAACATGCTGGAGCCCAGCTCAAACGTAAACATCTTTAGTTTGTGATTGTTCGTGCTTAAGGGGATAGTTCACTCAAAAATGAAAGTTTACTCACTTTTTACTCAACGAGGTTGCACACCTTTTTGAGATCATTTCACAATAGACACAAAAGAAGATATTTTGAATAGGGATGGGCGATACCAATATTTTTGTTTCCGATCCGATACCAAGTATTTAAAGACAAGTATCATCATTATCGATACTTATCAATACTTAAATGTACGGTGGCTGAGAGAGCTTAATGCGCTGCAATTTAAGAAAGCACATGCAATAACAAAAAACACCAGCAAATTAAGAAACGATCTTCATCAATTTGACAGCACACCTGTTGCAAATTGTCACAACACAAACAAGGGAAGAAACACGCAGCAAATTGGTCAAAACACAACAAAAGAAACGCGCAGCATATTGGTCAAAACACAACGGAAGAAACGCGCAGCAAATTGGTCAAAACACAACGGAAGAAACGCGCAGCATAAAAAATTCAGGAAAATTCAGCTCATTCAATTTAAAAGTAATGTAAGTAAAGAAATATTTCTATTATTTATTAAATTTCCAGTTAAATTGTACTTTATTTACGTTTATCCCAAGCCCCTAAACCGACCCCCTCACAGTAATGTTAAAATATTGTAGTATAGTATCACAAAAATTATGCTATATTAATATATCTGCAGGTGTATCTCTTCTAGACTTTATCTTTTTCTAGTGTAGTATAATTCAAATGTTGTACATACTCGAGTAGTAGAGGATTTCAGACTCACCCATTGGCTTCCAAAGCAGGGAAAACAAATACTATAGAAGCCAATGGTTACAGGTGTCCAACTCTCTTCAAATTGTCTTCTTTTGTGCTTAACAGAAGAGAGAAAGTTTGAAAGAAGTGAAAGTAAATGAAGAGTAAATGAATACATTTTCACTTTTGGGTGAACTATCCCTTTATACGATTGTTTGTGTATTTCAGATGGGCTGGTTCAAGGGCTGGAAGATTGAGAGGAAGGAAGGTGGTGCCAATGGTGTTACTCTTCTGGAGGCCCTGGACTCCATTCTGCCACCCAGCCGACCCACTGACAAGCCCCTCCGTCTGCCTCTGCAGGATGTGTACAAGATCGGAGGTAAATTGTTTATTTTATTTATTTATTTGGGCGTCACAGTGGCATAGTGCAGTGGTTCTCAACTGGTTTGGCCACGGGAACCACATTTTTACATGGTCATCAAGCCTCGACCCAAATTTTGAGGAACTGTAATATAATTTTAGGAATTATAACTAATTTGTATTTATTTGTTAACATACACAAGTAGTGACACAAAGGAGAAAATCAGCAAGACTTACAAATAAACAATATTTTATTGCTGACGTTTAACAAAATGTATCAATTATAGAAATATTACAAAGTAAAAATGACAAACACTGTAAACAGCGGTTAGGGCAAGGAAAGATTGTTACCATAAACAAAACTGAACTGTTAATAAAACATTAACACTGATCCTGTTGAACAGAACAAACCAGCAAATTGTAAAATGATTAAATTATTCATAACCATTTTTACATCTAATATGACAACAATTATAAACATATGTTTCACTAAACAGTAATTTGGGAAGATAATGAGATAACTGAGGATGTGCTTTACTGATGTGATAAGAGTTTCAAAGTCAGGAGTGATGGTAGACAGTGCTACCCGAAGATCGTGCTCTATGTACAACCTGTTCCTTTGCTTTGAGTCAAACTGCACCAAGGAAGAGAAGCCACTTTCATACAAATGCGTAGTTCTGAATGGGATGGGTTTGATCACACTCTCAGATCACGAAAACTAGGAGAGGCTTACTTCACTGAATTTCTTTTTCACCGTCTTATCACATGACTGCTCCACGAGCTGACTCTCTATGTTGCTTGGCAACGTGATGCTTTTCACGTCGATTCCAAAGGAATCGGTTGTCGTGCACGCATTTTAAAATAAAAGTCCGGTATACGCAAAACAAGTTAAAAATTCAACTTTTGTTGTTGTTTTTTACCACAAACTCCACGACCCACTGAAAATGTTCCTGCGACCCACTTTTGGGTCGCGACCCACCAGTTGAGAAACACTGGCATAGTGGGTAGCAGATTCGCCACACAGCAAGAAGGTCGCTAACCACTGGGCCACCGTGCCACCCATCCAGGAAAGGAGGAGGAGTAGGGGTGGAAGGGAGGATTCTTCAAAACGAAGATGGCTGTGATATGGAGCTTAGGGTATTTATAGTGGCTTAGGAATCGTCTGATTGGTGAATCATAAACTGAATAATGCGGGACCAGCCGCAAGCAATCATAAGCATGTGCTCCTCTCCAAATTAACTTATAAATAAACTTCCCTTCATTATGTTGGAGGCTGTTTTTGCCCCATTGACGTCCACTATAATGACATGTTTTGATTGCAATGCCATGACAGCAAATAATCATGCGTTCTTGATTGTTGGTGGTTTTCCTCATCATCCCGTCATCTGTCTCTCAAATGTTCTTTGTGCTTTTCAGGTATTGGAACTGTGCCTGTAGGACGTGTTGAGACTGGAACTCTGAAGGCTGGTATGATCGTGACCTTTGCCCCCGCTAATGTAACCACTGAGGTCAAATCTGTCGAGATGCACCACGAGTCTCTTTCTGAGGCTCTTCCTGGCGACAACGTTGGCTTCAACGTTAAGAACGTGTCTGTCAAGGACATCCGTCGTGGTAATGTGGCTGGAGACAGCAAGAACGACCCACCCATGGAGGCTGCCAACTTTACGTCTCAGGTTTAATGACTAATATTATCTGCATGATCTTTATACTTTTTTACACTTATTCATTTAGCAGAAGCTTATTTTTAAAGTGACTTTCAAGTGAGAATAAAAAAAAAATTCTTCAAATCAGCGGAGAGTAGTAGTATATGATGGCTATGACAAGTCTAAGTTACTAAGTCCACAAGTCTATGTTTAATGTATTTATTTTGATTCATTAATATGATGAAGGGCCTCCCTTTGCAACCAATACAGCATTAATTTGTCTTGGGAATGAAAGATACAAGTCCTGCACAGTGGCCAGAGGGATTTTAAGCCATTCTGCTTCCAGAGTAGTGGATTATCAGGTCAATACTTGATGCTGGTGGAGGAAAATGTTTCCAGACTCACTCCTCCAAAACCCCTCAAAGTGGCTCAATAATATTTTGTTCTGGGTACTGTGCAGGCCATGTGAGATGTTCAATTTGACTTTCACGTTCATCAAACCACTCTGTCACCAGCCTTTCTGTATGTATTTGGTGCATTATCATCCTGATACACGGCACCACCTTTAGGATACAATGTTTGAGCCACTGGGTACACATAGTCATCCAGAATGGTTCGGTAGCCCTTGGCAGTAAAGTGCCCATCTAGCACAAGTATTGGGCCTGGGGAATGCCATGATATTGCAAGCCAAACCATCACTGATCAACCCCCATGCTTCACGCAACAGTCTAGGTGGTACGTTATTTGGGGCTTCTCCACACCATAACTCTCCTGGATGTGGGAAAGACAGTATATATACAGTAAATACATACACACAATATATATATAAATATATAAGCTTTTTATTATCATTCATTAAATGATTTATTGATTAAAATTTTATTCTATAATGTAACTGTATATCAAGTGTTTTATCATCGTCTTCTCCCAGGTCATCATCCTGAACCACCCTGGTCAGATCTCTCAGGGTTACGCCCCAGTGCTGGACTGCCACACTGCTCACATCGCCTGCAAGTTTGCTGAGCTCAAGGAGAAGATCGACCGTCGTTCTGGCAAGAAGCTTGAGGACAACCCCAAGGCCCTCAAATCCGGAGATGCCGCCATTATTCTTATGATTCCCGGCAAGCCCATGTGTGTGGAGAGCTTCTCTCAGTACCCACCACTGGGTAAGAACAGTCATTTAGGTTGAATTTAGAGATCTCAGTCTCCATAAATTACCATAATCTACCGTTGTTTAAATGAACAATCAACTAATCAAGTAATTGTTAATATTAATATTAACAGGCAAGGTGGCAGGGTGGGAAAATGACACTCAAAATGTAAAGGAATTTATTTTACTATTATTAACAGCCTAAACGGATTGTAAAATACAGTAATTTGTAAGTCCAGTGGTTCCTAAAATAATAAAGTAGCTTTTTAGCAAAATATTTTAAAAGAATAATATAAAAAGTAGTCTTGTTTATCAAAACATTTGAAAAGATTTGAAGCAAATAACGCCTTAATGTTTGAGAAAGCCATCAAAAAATTTGTCATATTAGGTTGCATATGCAATATGTACATCAGAATAGTTGCCACGCGATTATCACTGGTGTATGTTTATAAAGTATTTTATAACAGCTTAGAATATGGATCAATACATGTGTTTGTACATTGCATTTCACAGCGTTCCAAGTATAAAGAATAATTTCATAGAAACGCTAAATGATTAAGTGTAATGATAATATACAACGTGTTATCATATTTATTTAGTCGGATTTACACATGGGCAACTGGTCGACCAATTTCGACCAATTTGGCATTATATACAATGTCTAATGTGAAACATTGCAATAGATAATGGAATCGTAGTCATAGGCGGCGAACTAATTATTTATGAATAATTAATTAATTCATAAAGAATTAATTATTTGTAGCCTTTGCTTTACCCATAACTGGGGCCAGACGGAATCTGTGCCTGCAGAATTCCACAGATTTCTGCAGATTTTTAGCCCATCATTGATTCTGTTTATTTACTGTAAATGTGTGTAAATTTATATTTATTCAGTTTTTAAATTAATTTCAGTAATAATATTGACTAATATGAACATAAACAACATCTCTGAATGTAAGACGCTCAAAGTTCAACACAAAGGGAGACACTGGCTATTACAGAGTTAGCTTAGCAAAGACTACAGCGAATGAAGTTTGGGGACTACAAAACAATACATCCTGGTTAATGATGTCACAAACCCTTCAGGTTACAAGAACACACCCTGCACAGCGAAGGGGCGTGGCAAGATGTGCTGTAATGTTATAGCAGGATGCTTCATGGTGACATGGAGCCGATCTGCCAATCTCAGCACATTATGTTAGCTGACCAATCAGAGCCTCTTGAGGGCGGGCTTTTGGAGGAACTAGGAAATAAGACAGTGGTTTTCATGTTAGCTGAGTAGCTGTTTATAATCAAAGTAAGATATATTAAAAAATAACGTGATTTTTTACAAATGAAGCATGAGCACAAATTGCTTTGCACCCTATGAACACAATCAAGCTTTAAAAATACACTCTGGACCACTCCTTTAAGACAAAATACGCAGAATGCAAAAAAAGACTTAAGCCACTACATGATAATTAGCTAAATGTATAATCTAAGTTATATGATATGCTAATCCATTTAAGATGTTTAAAGATGTGATAATGCTGTTCAAAAAGCACAACACAACAACCTTGTACAGTAAACTGGTGCATTGTTGAGTTTTGCTTTGAACATACCTCACATATGCCTCAAAGCTCACTTAACGAGGTCCCATAGATAATGTGTGTCAGTTTAAAGGAGTACTGACAATTAATGGTGAATAGTTTGGTAGTTAGATGAATGTTAAATATGCAATTATAGATGTTATGATTAAAGTAGTTTTCTTTACCATCATGCCTCTGCTTGTCAGGTCGTTTTGCTGTGCGTGACATGAGGCAGACCGTGGCTGTCGGCGTCATCAAGGGTGTGGAGAAGAAAGCGTCCAGCGGTGGAAAGGTCACCAAGTCTGCTCAGAAGGCCGCTAAAACCAAATGAATCGTCCCGTCTGACACACAGCAAGCCCCGTTGACATCCTACACTGCAATGTCTCAGAAGCTGAGCACGCTTTTAAAGGACTGGCTTATGCTGATAAATACCCACCGCAAAAGCTTCAGGAGGAAAGGAGGAAACTATGCGTTTGTAACACGTTAGGAGAAAACTATTATTGCAAATAAACTATGATCATCTATTTCTGATTGTGCCGTTATTCTGGTTTGTGCATCAAAATGGGTCTGAATGGGTTTACCTTAGTGCATGCATGAATTAAAAATAGCTCCTGAGCTCAAGGAGAAGATCGACCGTCGTTCTGGCAAGAAGGACAACCCCAAGGCCCTCAAATCTGGAGACGCCGCCATTATGATTCCTGGCAAGCCCATGTGTGTGGAGAGCTTCTCTCAGTACCCACCGCTGGGTAAGAACAGTCATTTAAGTTGAATTTAGAAATCTCAGTCTCCATAAATTAACGTAATCTATCATTGTTTAAATAAACAATCAACTAATCGAGTAATTGTTAATATTAAAAAATAAAAATCAGCAAATTGAATGAGATTCAAATATTATTTTTGTTGTTTTGTACATTTTAATTACATTTCAGTCTAAATGTAATGTAACTCCAAGTGAAATAATGTAAGTTCAATTAAATATTAGATGATGGTTTAATGAAAATTAGGAAAGCTATCTGAAATAAAATGTTTTAATAGACTAAAAACATATTTAAGCGTAAAATAAAAGCATTTGTAGCAAGTTCGGAGACATGCTATGTTTCCATCGAGCTATTTTTATTTGCATTTTGGATGTTCGCATAAAAACAGTTGATGGAAACGCCATGATGCGCATAAATATAAAAAATGTCCGCGCATAACTGAGTAGGATAAACTTTTTATTCAATAAGAAAAGATTTGAATAAACTGTGATGGAAACACTTATCCCACATAAATTCCAGTATGCGCATTAAATAAAGGTCATGTGATTTTGTTATTTATGTGATGATAATGTGTGTGAATGGACAAACCAGCAGGCCGAGCACATCGTAAAACATCTGAAATGTTGTTTTGGTCATTCTAAAACGCCTTACGGTTTCTGTAGTTGTGTTGTTATATTATTAATGACCTCCAGAATTAAGAGCGTCTGTGCTCCGCGTCTGACACCTTCAAACGCCACCGCGCGTTCACTGCGTGTCAGGATTGCCTTCTGAGGCACAAGTCATTTATTAAATGAAGAAAAGATTCACACAGCTTCTTTTACAGCAGCAAGTTACGATTTTACTGTTGATATTTGGCGCCAGTTAATCAGGAAGTGACTATTTTGTCTGCTTTGACTCGTTGGATGGAAACGCTGCTTTATTCGCACGTCTTTTATGCGATTAATCCAGTTTTGCGCATAAAGTTCATTCGCATTTTTGGATGGAAACTTTGACTTATGTATAACTCATGTAAGACATGTTTGGCTTATTTGTATGTCTTAAAAATCTAAACATTAACTTGTATTTTAAATATATGAATTGGATTTACATATTAAATTAGAATTTAGATCTTCCAGCTGCAACCCATCACTGGAAAACATCCATACACTCTCATTCACACACATACACTACGGACAATTTAGCTTCCCCAATACCACATGTCTTTAGGAAACCCACGCCAACATGGGGAGAACATGCAAACTCAGAAATGCCAACTGACCCGGCCAAGGTTCGAACCAGCAACCTTCTTGCTGTGAGGCAATTGTGCTACTCACTGCACCACCGTGATGCCCTTCAACATCGTGTTATACAAATCAATTGCATGTCATATAAATCAAGTTCTTTGCCAGTACCGGGTTGCGGCTGGAAGGGCTCTGCGTAAAACATATGCCGCAATAGTTGATGATTCATTCCGCTGTGAAACTAGGCGGAAGGTGGATGAATGAATAAATCAAGTTCAAGAGCTGCCGGATTGTTGTTATTGAAAATTAAGCGTCTTTTAGATCTTACTGAAACATTTAAATGTGTTGTAAACTGTGTGCTTGAAACGCAGGAGTGGAGATCTACCGTGCTAATTTTATTATTATTATTGTTGTTGTTGCTATTATTATTAAAGCAAACCTATTATACCTCTTTTTATAATATGCTAATTAAGTCTCTGATTACCCTGGAGCAGGGGTGCTGTAAACCCTGTTCCTGGAGATCTACCTTCCTGCAGATTTTAGTTGCAACCCATATCCAGTGGTGGGAAGAGTACTGAAAAATCACACTCAAGTAAAAGTACCATTACTTGCCCAAAAATTTATTGTAAGTAGAGTAAAAGTATCTGTGGTAAATATTACTCAAAGTATGAGTAAACAATAGACCTTATAAAAGTCCTCAAGAGTAGTGAGTAGTGACAATTACGCTGTAAAAAAGTTGATGCGTTTACTGAATGTTACGTTTACACATTCCTGCACAAACAACATGTGGTGTATTTAGGGATCTTCCTATTTTCATTAGTTCCTTCCAACCTTCCTTTAATTATTTGTTTGTTCCCTCCTTCCTTCATTCGTTTGTTCCCTCCTTTCTTCGTTCACTCATTTGTTCATTCATATTTTTGTTAAATTGTTAGTTTGTTGGTCCTACATTTGGTCCTTTTGTTCATTTATTCGTTTGTTCCTTCCTTCCTTCCTTAGTTTGTTCAGCCTTTCCTTGAATTCTTCCTTTATTCGTTTGGTCCTTCCTTCTTTCCTCCCTTCATTTGTTTGCTCATTCTTTCTTCCATATTTTTGTTCCTTCCTTCATTAGGTCATTTGTTCACTCGTTCGTTCGTTCCTTCTTTCCTTCCTTAGTTTGTTCAGTCCTTCCTTGAATTCTTCCTTTATTGGTTTGGTCCTTCCCTCTTTCCTCCCTTCATTTGTTTGCTCCTTCTTTCTTTCATATTTTTTCCTTTATTCATTTGTTCGTTTGTTCCTTATTTCCTTCCCTAGTTTGTTCAGCCCTTCCTTGAATCCTTCATTTATTTGGTTCTTCGAGATCCTTCCTTCCATTCCTTGTTCGGTCCTTCCTTTTATTTGGCCCTTCCTTCCATTCTTCATTCGTTACATTTAGTGATTTTTTAAGGCTGTTTGGTGATTTCAGTCATCATACAGTCGACATCCATCATTTTCAGTGTCATGCAGTCTGTAAACAGTCTCTGGATCATTGCGTGTGCAGATTTTGGACATCTTCTTGGACGTTTTTTATGTTTCCAAAAGGTTTGCTGCATTTATAAAGCGCCCATGTCTTCAGGTTGTTAAGTATGATGTGATTTACTTTCTATGTGTGATTTAATTGGACAGGAATTACAGGACTGATCTTTCTACTGTAGACAATGACCAGAGACAAGAAAGAAATAAAGTAATGGAGTAAAAGTACCGATACTGCACTAAACATGTACTCAAGGGAAAATAAAAGTCCACATTTTAAAAACTACTCAGTAAATTACAATTCCTGAGAAAAACTACTCAATTACAGTTGTGCAGAGTATTTGTAATGAGTTACTTTACACCACTGCCCATATCAAACACACCTGCCTGTAATTATCAAGTGCCGTTCAGGTCCTAATTAATTGTATTAGGTGTGGTTGATCAGGGTTAGCGCTGAAGTCTGTAGGAAGGTAGCTCTCCAGGAACAGGGTTGAACATGAAGACACTTCTTTTAAGTCCACTGAAGGTTAAACTTGCACACGTTACTCAATCCATTCATATCTTTGTACGTGGATATACAGTGTTTTCGTCAGCAGGAAAGCCTTAGGCAAATATGTCTTTAAAGTTTCGTTTATACCTGACAGGAGAACAGTCACACCCTGAGCCTTTTACAGTAAAGCGAAAGATCGTCTGGTGTTTCTGGGAGGAGTTTAGACTCTATAAACACCCGTGTCGTGTATCTCTGTGTTTATAGATCATATTCGGTACAACAGGAAGACGGTAAGTCTGCATTCATTCAATAATATACGCTTGAGAGAAATGTGGAATAGTTGCATAAAGTTTGGCTGTGCTATAAAGTTTAATAGCTAAACAATGTTTTATTTAGTATTTTACCGTTGATTTTGCAAGATATTAGGCTAATATATGAATAACTTTTTGTGATGCTTTAATTTTTTCCTGTTTATTTATGCTGTTTAATTGCATTATGGGAGCTTGATCTTTCTTCCAACAACTTTAAATCTGGAAAAGTTGGAAAAGGTGACTTTTACTAACATTTTTAATAGTGTAAAGTGATGCATTGTCTGGGTTGGTGTTGTATAATACGCTACAGACATCATGTAATAAACTGCCAGCACATTTTGTTATTTTACACACTTATTTCTCTCTATATTATTATTTTTATGCTTTGTATTATTTCAAACTACTAAAATGTCAATAAAAGTCTCTCTGTTAAACTGTAGAGTTGAATTTTCAACATCATAAGTCGACAGAGCAGAGATCAACATACCATAATGCAATTCATAACCATAAACACTTTTGTAACATGTTTCTTACAGTGTATTTTAGTTTTTATAAATTATGACTTGTTCTTTCTTTCTCATTCAATAATATACGCTTGATTAAAAAAAAAGTTGCATTGATAAAGATTGTTTTCGCTATGTATGCTACAAAGTTAACTAGCTAACCTATAAATTATGTTTTTCAATTCTTTACTTTTTATATACAATTTTCATTGGGGTAATATACACAGTTGCAGAAATGGACAAAGATATAAAGATCCTCCAAAACAATGAGCCTTATTTAGTAATGTAATGTATTAATTTTACTCATGGTTTTGCAAGATATTAATGTATCAGTATATCACTGATGCCTGTACTGGAGAATGTTTGTCTTTTAGTAGATTATAACTGTCTTTCTTTCTTTCTTTCTTTCTAATTTAATACATTTTTTAAACAGTTGCATTGATTAAAGTGTAGTTTCACCATGTTTGCTGCAAAGTGAACTATCTAAACTAAGTTTTACTTTTTTTATTGGGGGAATATACACAATAATAGAAATGTATTTGCGAGATATTATCGTTGTGTTAATATTAATCAAAAAATGCCAGATGCCTTTCCTGGAGTATCTTAGTTTTTAGTAAATTATGACTTTAGTATACTTTAGTATTCAGTAAATATCTTACTTTCTTTCTTTCTCTTTCTTTTTTCCTTTCTCTTTTTCTTTCTTTCTCTTTCTTTTTATTTCTTTTTCTTTCTTTTTCTTTCTTCTTTCTTTCTTTCTTTCTTTCTTCTTTTTTCTTTCTCTTTTTATTTTTTCTTTCTTTCTTTTTTCTTTCTTTCTGTCTTTTTCTTTCTTTCTTTCTTTCTTTCTTTCTTTCTTTCTTTCTTTCTTTCTTT
>CAIGQQ010000001.1:1497565-1534279 GCA_903798035.1 Danio albolineatus | reverse complement strand
GTGTGTATATATATATATGTGTGTATATGAAAGTGAATAGCCATTAATTGACTTTCCCAATATTTTCAGCATGACACTTCACTTTTTAAGTGCAGTTTATTTATAAACTCATTTTGAGAGGATCACGTGCTTATGATTGCTAGCGGCAATTTCTTTGCATTATTCAATTAACAATGCACCAATCAGACAATTCCTAAGGCCCCGTTTACACTAGTGCGTTTTAGTTTTAAAACTGCGTTTTAGTATGAAAACGATCCGCGTCCACACTAGCGTTTCACCCAGAGTCTCTCAACAGATGTCCCTCCACACTACGCCAGCGAAATGTATATCACGTGACGATTCGTGCACTCTCGCTGGTTCTTCCCGGTGTAACCCAAAACCGGCGTTCTAAATGGGGCTTAAGCGGCTGGACACGCGAGTGATTAGCGAGTGCTGGAACAGTAGCTTGCCTCTTGCGAATATATGCAGCTGTTGTAGTAAAAAAGGCAGAGTTTAACTGCACAATAGTGCCTAAAACGGACATTGGTTCTCCCAACGCTCCCATTTCTGTGTCCAGCAGCCACGCCTCCATTGTCGATGTGTACGTTTTCCTCCATCCACACTGCGACAGAGCAGCGGCGTTTTAGAATGAACACGGCCTCTCCAGCGTTTCCACAACGCTCCGTTTTCGCGGCTCAAAAACTCCGGAGTAGTGTGGACGGATGGCGTAACCGTAGCAAAACTTACGCGTTTAAAAACGAAAACTCACTAGTGTAAACGGGGCCTAAGCCACTATAAATACCCTTGGTTGTATATCACAGCTATCTTCGTTTCGAAGGATCCCCCCTTCCACCCCTACTCCTCTTCCTTCCTAGATGGGTGGCATGGTGGCCCGGTGGTTAGCACTGTTGCCTCACAACAAGAATGTCTCTGGTTACAGTCTTCACCAAACCAGCCGACGTTTCTGTGCGTAGTTTTTACGTTTTCCCCATGCTCACGTGGGTTTCCCCCAGTTTCCCGCCACTGCCAAAAAACATGCAACCTAAGTTCCTTGACTAATTCAAATCGCCACCATAGACATGCTCCTACCAAGAACTTAACTCTTTAAAGAGCAACTACTATCTGCTCTTCAGCCACCATGACGGGGGAGTTCTCAAAATCTACCTGAGCTCAAACTCTCCTCTCGCCTTGCAACGGGAGGGAGCCCCAGGCTCGAGGACCTCATGAGCTCAGGGCTCTCTCTTGGGAAAACTAGCTTTATAATCAATCATCAGCCAAGTGTGAACTCTTGAAATGAATGAAATACAGTAGTTTAACGTAAAATCAGAAATTACTTTTACATTTGTACTGTGGAACTATGATTAATAAATGCTGTACAAACATTGTTCGTAATTAGTTCCAGTTAGTAAATACATTAATATTAATGGAACCTATTTGTAACATGTGACTGAGATTTGTCATATTGGCCAGCCCTAAGATAATATTACACTTGATAAGATGAAGAATATATACAAATTGTGTTGCTTTAAAGTAGCAAAAATTATATGATCAAGAACCAGCGGTGCCTCATTTGGAGTCAGGGAAAACTGAAACTGTTTATGTTTGCACTGTATTTTTAACAGTGGCAACCACAGGGTTTTTACATTTATTCCTCCTTCTCTCTTGTAGGAAAGTTTGTCTGCGTCTTCTCAAGTGTCTGATTGAAGGACTGAAGCAGAAGTTCCCCAAAGAGCTGGAGCCGCTGTGTTCATATCATGGAAAAACAGCCTTCTTCCATGTGCTTTCAGACCGAGTGCACGACTCCCTGTGGTCTCCAGGCCAGCTCCCCGTCTCCTTTATTAAGCTCTTCGGATACTTCGAGCGATGCGCACTCAACGGTTCACTTCTCCACTTCTTTGTTCGTGAGCATAATCTTTTCTCGCCGCCTGCATTTTCCAAGCGAGCTCTAGGATTTCTGACAAATGTTTTGAGGGAGCAGAGAGATCTCGGCTTCCCTGTTTTAAAGGTTCCCAGTCCTTCTTCTGGTGTTGTTCCTGATACTGAAATTGAAACCCTGATTGAGCCAAATCCACCCGTCAGCATGATTTCTGGCTCTTTTAGGCATGTGTGGTACAGTATAGCGGTATTTTTTTTGTGTGTAGGAATTGCATGTGTATTGCATAAATAATGATAATAATAATATATTTTTAGAATCTACATATTTGAATTTGCTTGTATTAAATGGGAGGGATAGCCCCTTGAGATCAATCTTCTCGTTTTCGAGGGGGTCCCTATTTAATGATTTTCATTTAATAATTTAATTTAATCATTGTTTATTTTTTTATAGATATGCTATATGCCATATTTATACTATGCTCAGCATAAATGAGTACAGATCTTTCTTTTAAATTAATATTTTCTCTAGGATGCTTTACAATATTATATTTGTGCATATACTTCAGATTAGCCAGTACTGTGTATATGTATATATATATATATATATATATGAAATATATTATATATATGAAAATATATATATGAAATATATTTTAAAAATTGTAAAACTCCAGACACATAAATAGTTGAAATTGTGTAGCTTGTAATAAATTTTTTTTTTTTTTTTTTTAGTATATTTAAAGATGTTAGGTTATCAAACTCTTATTTTAATACATATAGCTGTTTAATAAATCTGTTATGTTCAAATCTATAGGTGAATGAAGTCTTCTACACAGTTGTAAATATTGTGCAATGCATTCATTCATTCGTTCATTTTCTTTTTGGCTTAGTCCCTTTATTAATCTGGGGTCGCCACAGCGGAATGAACCACCAACTTATCCAGCATATGTTTTACACAGCGGATGCCCTTCCAGCTGCAACCCATCTCTGGGAAACATCCATACACACTCATTCAAACTTAAACACTACTTAAAGCCTACCCAATTCACCTATATCTTTGGACTTGTGGGGGAAACCGGAGCACCCGAAGGGAAACCCACGGGGAAAACATGCAAACTCCACCCAGAAATGCCAACTGACCCAGCTGAGGCTCGAACCAGCAACCTTCTTGCTGTGAGGCAAACGTGCTACCCACTATGGCACCCTTTTGCAATGCAATAATCATTTAAATTTGCCAAAGAATTATACATTTATGTCATTATTTCCTGAATTATTGTTTGTGTGTGTGTGTGTGTTATGTACTGTAAAAAAAACAATGTTTGTGAATATTTAATTTTCTGCTTCACTGTAATGTGAGATTTAAATTAATTTTGAAAGTTAAAATGATCAAATTTATGTCATATCAATCTGTACAACACCATATCCATATTCTGAGGAATAAAACTGTAGGATGAAAGGTATAAATTGTGTGCTTGTGTTTACTTTGCTCATAAAACATAATATTTATCTGTCAGAGAAATGATTAAACAAGCATGTACATTATTAAAAATAGAGTTGTATAATTACATGTATGAGGATTGTGTATGACTGAAAATGCAATGCTACCGTGAAGGTATACCGCGGTTTGCAAAAGTTTTCATACCGCCAAAATGTTCTGCTATACCGTTCCTAAAGTATCTGTAAGATTTTTTTATTTACATTTATTTATTTATTTATTTATTGGTTTTTAGGTGTAAAGTGTAAAGGCATCTGTGTTTTTGAAACAAATGAAGACCGCAGAAGTCAATGATTCACTTGAATTATTTAGCCTGACATGTTTACTGCTCCAAAATACTTTACATGTTTCTAAAAGAAAATATATTGTGTTCAAAGGGGAAAAGGTTTTGTTTTTTAGCCAGACATTTAAAAAGAAGATATTTTAGAGCAGTAAACACAATAGCGTCATACAGTGAAATCGTGATATTTTTATCCAAGGTTATCATACCGTCGGAATCTTATACCGGCCCATGCCTATTCTGGATCTTGAATGTTACATATGTGTTCATCAAGCTCAAGGGTGCCCAAACTTTTTCTAGTGAAGAGCCAAAATCCAATTAAGAGTGTTGGGTCGAAGCTAAATATACCAAACATATATCATTCACTCATATACAGATCGACCTAACTCTGTGTGAAAAATGGCATCTCAAGTAAGAGTACATCTGCTGATCTGGTATTGTAAGTATTGTAAGAGTATATCTGCTGATCTGGTATTGTATTGTATTTGAACAGAACTCCATTCCTGTGGTAATTTACCAACTAAAGCTTTTAAAATAAAAACTACACGATGTTTATATAAAGATATGTTGTTTTCTTCTTAACTATAATGTGTTCTGTATGTCATGTGCACAATAAAACAATTTCTTAAATAAAATACCAATATTTCTCGTTGTACAACACTCAAATCAGAATAATAATCGATTCAACTCGACTATGCGAAGAAGAAAATGTCATTCTTGGCTACAACTTACATTTAATTCGTGGTAATTATAGATATAATGTGTCTTTGTGTCTAATAATTCTAAAAATATATCTTTTTATCATGAAATTGTTGCGCAAGGAATGCTGGGTAGTGTAGTTCTGTGGACAGCAAACGCAGCATAAATGCTCTGCGCCGGAAGTGTATCGTTCTCTTCAAGTGATCAAACATGGCGGTGAGTACAGCATAAATTGTGACCCAGCCGGGCTATCGTTAAAATCACTAAACATCTGCTTGTTTTTACGCAATAACCACACGAAGCACGTCGTTATAGATCGCCACTGATGTTATAAACGAAAAAATGGAGATATTAGTGGACGGAACAATCAGATGATGCTAATATCTCCGCTAGCTTCAGAATGTGCCGGAGAGCCACAGCGGCACGTCACGGGGGAGTTTAAAGTCATTTAAGTGCTTAAAACGTAGCTTAAAATTTGTCGCTGTCAAATGTACAGATTTCAGACGAAGAATAAGCAGTTCTGTCATAGCTAATGCTTAATATGATAGTTTATAGGCTATGCTAGCGGATGTTCTAATGCTGGATGTGCCCGGACATGTTCATTTCGGACTCATGTCAGTTTTATATTAGCTGGTAGTTCGTTAAAGTTTGTCTAATTGACGTCTTAAGCTTAAACACCATCAGTGAGTGTTAAGAGATCCAGTGTCTTTAATTGTTCTACCCCTTAGCGTTAATTTGATAGTTGGTGCAGGTTTGTGAAGGAGTCTCTTAGCTGACAGCTCATTATTTAACTTAACTGTATCTAAATGCACTGGACCAGAGCGAGAATTGGGGGAAAATAAGATAGTTTGACGTAAAGTTGGGTTTATATTCAACACATTAGTTCATTTTTGAGCAGTTACAACTTGTGACAATTATAAATACATGTTTTGCACTATTGTCATGTTTGTTTTATATACTCTGTCTCGTATATTTATTAATATATTGCTTTTTTGCACTGTAGGCTGAGAGGATTATTCCCTCTGTGATGTATATCAAGATTGTTCAGCATATTTGACAATAGAACTGACTTGATATTTACCATCCTACTTTAAATATTGGGTCTGAGTTTAACTTACTGACTTTAATAATGGGTGTTAATAATGAAATTGAGGTAAAGTTGGATTTATATTTGCATATTCAGTGATGACTTCCCTATAATGTTTAGATTAGATTTAGATTAGATTCAACTGTCATCACACATGAACAAGGCAACAAAATGCAGTTTATGTCTAACCAGTAGTGCAATAGCAGCAAGTGCAGAATACAGGTACAAATTATAAGGTGCAGTTATAGAAAAACTGGGGATATTTACAGATGGATGTACTATGGACATTATATACAGGTTGCATTTAGTTATGAACAGATTTACAGTAAATGATTATACGTACAGGTTGATATTAATAATCAAAAGTGTGCAGATAGATAAACATTACAAATATATGTACAGTGGGTGTGTACATGATTACAAATGTACATTTACAGTGGGTATGTACGGTTCACATAAATGAATCAGTGCAATGTACTTAAAGTGCATGTTACTTTGAGTAATCCGTCTGAAATTGCATGTTCAAAACATTAGCACTATTTAGTTGAGCGTAAACAATTTACTTTGAAAAACATTGCCTGCTATTATGATTTCCCTATTTAGACTGCAAAGAATATTTTTTTAATTATATGAAAGCGTGAATATTAAACAAAATTTGCCTCCTTAATTAGCTCGTTCAATTTATTGTTGGAGCTGAACTCCACAGTACACTGCACTTCTAGGAATAAGTTTGGTTTATACTAACAGCTCATTTTTATTTGTCTATTATTTAATTGCACAGGACCAGAGTGAGAAGAAGGAGAACCCCATGAGGGAGCTGCGCATCCGCAAACTGTGCCTGAACATCTGTGTGGGTGAGAGCGGTGACAGGCTGACCAGAGCTGCTAAAGTGCTGGAGCAACTGACGGGACAGACTCCGGTCTTCTCCAAGGGTGAGTGGCTTTTTTTTGCAAAAAAAATTTCTGGTTCAAAATAAGGTGGTAATTTCAGATCATAAACTTTTGGTACTTGAAACAAACACATTTGGCATTTATTCTTAGTAATTTTATCAAGTAAAACATTGGGTCCGTCACAATCAGTAGGCTGTCAGATGTTTTAAATGCTGTCACAGGTACACATTTTGTATAGTGCACTGAAACCTTCTTAATCACATGCATCAATACACGCTATGTGTTCAAACATGAGACATTTATCTAAAAAGATATCCTTTATTTATAACACGAACAAACATACCTAGACTGGTTAAGGACAATTTAGCAATGTTTAGTTGTTTAATAATTGAAATGTTGCTGACTAATGAATTATTTGACTAAACTTGGTAAAATATTTGAAAAATATTAGTTCTGTATATTAGTTGCTGTTTATAGACCTGTTCCAAACCTGTTTATCTTTTATTTCAAACACAGGCTATTTTGAAGAAGCTGGTAAACATTGACTTCTGTACTGTTTTTTCTACTATGGATGTCAGGTTTCAGCTTCAGAATAATAAACAAAATAAAGAAACTCCTGAAGGTTTGGGGAAAGTGCAAGGTGACAAAATGAATACATTTAAATTTGGCAACAATAAAACAGTTTCTTGTCTTTAAAAATCTTAAGTACCCCTGAGTGATATTCGCAGTTATTAGGTTTGAATAGTGAGAAAGCATTAAAATAAAATAAAAAACACATTTGGCATTTATTCTTAGTAATATTATCAAGTAAAACATTGGGTTGTCTCAATCAGTAGGCCGTCAGATGTTTTAAATGCTGTCACAGGTGCACATTTTTCCAGTGAGTGCACTGAAACGTTCTTAATCACATGCATCGATACACACTATGTGTTCAAACATGAGACATTTATCTAAAAAGATATCTGTTGTTTATTTTTAACATGAACGAACATACCTAGACTGGTTAAGAACAATTTAGCAATTATTAGTTGTTTAATAATTGAAATCTTGCTGGCTAATGAATTCTTTAACTATACTTGGTAAAATATTAGTCCTGTATATTAGTGGCTGTTTATGGACTCGTTTTGATCTACTATGATGATTTCTCATCACACTCAGTGTAGTGAACTAAGCTCATCAGAGTCCTTACTAGTGCACAAAGTTATGCCTAAGACCTTTGTATATGAGATTTCTCAAGATCTCATTTCCTGATGATATATATCAGGGATCAACAATCTCGGTCCTGGAGGTCCGGTGTCCTGCATGGTTTAGCTCCAACTTGTCTCAAAACACCTGCCTGGATGTTTCAAGTATACCTAGTGCGAGCTTGATTAGCTTGTTCAAGTGTGTTTGATTAGGGTTGGAGCTAAAATCTGCAGGACACCGGACCTCCAGGAACAAGTTTGGTCATCCCTGATATATATATATCATGGTATATTATTATTATTATTATTATTATTATTATTATTAATATTATTTTATGTGTTAAGTGAATCAAATAATCTGCCTAGAACAAGAATGGGTGTTGATCAATAGATTTAGGACAACGTTGAATGTTTTGGTCCATTTCAAATGTTGACTAATGTATATTGACCACATTTAAAGCACTTTTTTTTTTCTTTTACATTTTAAAGTGTATACTAAAGAAGTTTGCTTGCGTCTACACCACAATACAAGCTATTGATCATTATATAAAAGGATAGACTTATTTATTTTTTTAATTGTTCATGTGATTTATTGTCCTATTGCACAGCCCTACATTATATTGTGTAAAAAGGCTAACGTTTAAGTGCAATTAATTAAATGACCAGTGCTTGCCTGTTACAGTGACTGCCTGCCTGATTTCTACAAAATTTAATGGATCCATTGTCATTCTCTATGCAGGAAAATAAAAACCCTGTTCCCAATCTGTAGCTGGTGAATGTAGAGTGAGTTTTGTTGTTGTCGTGAAATGCATTAAATGCATGTCGTCTTTCTCCAGCCCGCTACACTGTGCGATCCTTCGGTATCCGTAGAAATGAAAAGATTGCAGTCCACTGCACTGTTCGAGGAGCCAAGGCTGAGGAAATCCTGGAGAAGGGATTGAAGGTGAGAGGAAAAACATTTGGAGATATAATAGACAGGACAATGAATGCTTGAACTAGAGCAGGAGAAATAATATATATTTTTATTTTGTGTTCGTTCTGAAATCTCTCCGAATGGTGACACTTGCGTATTGTTGATGTTTAAAAAAAAAAAAGTCTTATTATGGTTAAGAGATTAAATGCTTTCATTGAATAAAATTAGATTGTGTTGATATTGTGAGATTGTTTATTGCACGTTTGAACAATTTAAACAAAATAAAACTATAAAAATGAATTATGGAATATTAATAATATTTGGCAATTTGAGGGAGTTCTTATATCCTTAATCTAATTCCATATTAAATGATGTTTTATTTTTCTTCATGGTCTATGGTTGAGACTGTGGATGAGAGTTTGTTAGTTTCCTGTGCACCAGGGAGATCAAACAGCCACTATTTAAAAGCTGTCCGTAAAGGCTTTACATATTCAATCCACTTGGACCAAGCTAAGAAGGGGGAAATCATTCCAAAATTCTCACATAATTGTCAGTTTTTCAGCTCTGATTATTTCAACTTATAAAATATAAATTTGTTCTGTATCGCATTCAGTTCTGAGGAAAAATACAGATTTACTAGAGATTATCTTTTTTCTCTCTCTCTTGCGATTCTGAGGTTATGCTTAGCAATTCAGAAGTTTGTCTTGCTATTTGGCAATTTCTGTCCCTCACAGCTTATGGGTGGTTTTTAAATGTAATGTTTTATTTTTTTTTAACCCTTACCCAGGTGCGCGAGTACGAGTTGAGAAAGAACAACTTCTCAGACACCGGAAACTTTGGCTTTGGTATCCAGGAACACATTGATTTGGGAATCAAGTACGACCCAAGCATTGGAATCTACGGATTGGACTTTTACGTGGTGAGTTATGTCACCTTTTGGGTCAATAAAATGCATCTATTTACATCACAGGTGCAGAAAGGCTTTCCCAGAAGTTTTGATTTTATTTTTTACTCTACATTTTCTTTTTTTTTTACTTCAAAACTAAAGAATTTGATTTGTAACTGGTGCTTATTTGATTGTGGTCATTTCTTAATTTTTTTTTGTGTTTTCTGGTTGTTGAAATGATATTTTTGTGTAAAGGTTTTGTATTGTCTGAGGGATGTGACTGTTTACATCTTTTTCTGCACCGTAGTTAACATTCAAGGTTAATGTGGGAGTTATGAATGTGGATATTACTTGTATTTATATTTGCGTAATCTAATATTTTGATTACCCAAAGAGAACAGTTTGAAAAAAACTAAAGAAGTTTCAAGCTCGAGTTTCTTTTGTTGAGCAAAAAAGATATTTTGAAGTGTTTGAATACCATAGCAGGGAAAAGTGAGCGTACTAGAGAGAAAGCCAATCTGTGCAGTGCACATCTGATGAATAATACACTGATCGTAATTTTTGTTAACATTTACTCAAGTTTGGTTTTATCCGCATTAGCCTTCTTTTTTTAATAAAATCAACACAGGATTTAATGGGAAGATTCTTCATGCCACCATTGCAAAATAAATTGTTCAGCCCAAGCAGTAGATTAATTTATTCTCTTTGCTAATGCTACCATGCTACTTTAATGTGCTGACTTAAATTTTTATGATTTTAGTTCTATTTTCATTTCCATTTCTGCTTAAATAATAAAAAACGTCCATCGATGGGATACGATTTTTTTATTTTATTTTTTAAAATAATTGTCTAATATTAGTCTATATTAGTGTCTGTCTGCTTGAAAGTGCATTTAAATTTCAGTCGAATTACAGAATGTAGTTACCTTTTGATTGTCTGACCTGTAGATTATCTACAGCCCCTGCAGATGGCGCTCTTCAATAGTTTGTACTGTTAACTGGTCACCAACATTCTTCAAATGAGCATATTTTGTTCAGAGAAGAAACCTCTGTAGTTTTGGAACAAGTTAAGTTTGGAAATCAGTTGAAAATCAGTATTCAGTTGTGAACTATCCGCTCTTTTGTTTACTGTAGGTTCTTGGCAGACCTGGGTTCAGCATTGCTGACAAAAAGAGGAAGACGGGCCGCATCGGCGCTAAACACCGCATTCGCAAGGAGGAGGCCATGCGCTGGTTCCAGCAGAAGGTGTGTAGAAATGCCTGATGACATTAGAGGGCAGTGTACTGCTGTCCTGAGACCTTTTTCAATCCTGTCTGTCCGTTTCCCCCTCCATATGCTTCTATTGTTCTATTATATTAGGCAAAAATACCACAAATGAAATCCTCGATACCATCCTTCATTCAGTTCCTCTCACTCTCGCTTACTGTTTTAATATTTGAGCTAATTCATTTAGATCATGTAGTTTGAGCAAAACTTTATATTTAATTAAACTGTTGAAACTAGAATGTCATTCAGAGCAGTGTTTCTCAACTGGTTTGGCCACGGGACCCACATTTTCACGTGGTCATCAAGCCACGACCCAAATTTTTAGCAACTGTAATATAATTTTAGGAATTATAATTAATTTGTATTTATTTGTTAAACACAAGTAGTGACACAAATGAGAAAATCAGCAAGACTTACAAATAAACTATTTTATTGCTGACATTTAACAAAATGTATCAAATTATAGAAATATTACTAGGTAAAAACGACAAACACTGTAAACAGTGGTAGGGTAAAGAAAGGTTGTTACCATAAACAAAACTGAACTGTTAATAAAACATGAACACTGATCCTGTTGAACAGAACAAACCAGCAAATTGTAAAATGGTTAAAATAATCATAACCATTTTTACATCTAATATGACAGCAATTATAAACGTATGTTTCACTTAACAGTAATTTGGGAAGATAATGAGATAACTGAGGATGTGCTTTACTGATGTGATAAGAGTTTCACAGTCAGGAGTGATGGTAGACAGTGCTACCCGAAGATCGTGCTCTGTACAACCTGTTCCTTTGCTTTGACTCAAGCTGCACCAAGGAAGAGAAGCCACTTTCATACAAATGCGTAGTTCTGAATGGGATGGGTTTGATCGCACTCTCAGATCACGAAACCTGAGAGAGACTTACTTCACTGAATTTCTTTTTCAGCGTCTTATCACATGACTGCTCCACCAGCTGACTATGTTGCTCGGTAACGTGACTCTTTCCACGTTGATTCCAATGGGATCGGTTGTTGCGCGCGCATTTCAAAATAAAAGTTCGGTATACGCAAAACAAGTTAAAAATGTAAAGTTTTTTTTTTTGTTTGTTTGTTTTTGACCACACACTCCGTGACCCACTGAATGTTCCTGCGACCCACTTTTGGGTCACGACCCTCCAGTTGCGAAACACTGCTTTAGAGTTTTAGCGCTAGCTGCTGCTCATGGGTTTCCCCCAAATCTTTTTGCTGCTGCTAATGTCCTTCCCACCACTCTACAGACATTTTTTGTTGCTTTTTCTCTCTTTTTATGGCCAGTGTTAATGCTGGGCACAATTGTTTGGATGAAGTGTCATTGTGTGTTTTTGAACAATTTATCCTATAGACTTAATATTTGTTCACGTTTTAGTGTTAAGTGTTTTTCAAGCAGTTAAATTGAGTTTACCTAAACACTTGTTGTTTTTTCTGTCTTCCAGTACGACGGCATCATCCTGCCTGGCAAGTAAAGGACCACCATTTTTTGAATTTGTATCAAACAAATAAAAAGACACAAAATCCCAAACATCATGTGCAGGTGTCTTCATTTAATCGTAGTGGTGTTGCGCTTCTCCTCTGCTGTCTGATCAATGGAGAAACTGTATGAAACCATCTTGTTAAACTTCATGATACAGCTTAAAACTGAAATCCCAGCTGAATGTATTTTAGTTTGTGTAAATTAATTTATCCCTTGATATCCTTAGCTACTAATTGCTCATTTCTTCCCGAAGTGAAATGGTTTGTTGGTTGGTGAGTGGCTGTGCTGCTTTATATTGCATGACTTTAGAGAGAAAAAAGGAGGCATGTTTGGTTATAATGTAGCTTTATTTGAATCCTAGAGATCTCCTAGCAGATACACTCCAGGCTGTTTTTCTCTTATCCTTGAATTCCCACTTGGCTGTGCATTCAGGAGTTGACATCTTTTGTTTTGAGAGATCATGTTTTATTGGTTACAGGTGGTCGTTGTAAGGACTATATAAAGACCTGTTATTGAAAGTTACAGTCGCTTAAAAACGGGAAACATCAATGGGTTAAAATGGGGAATTACACTTCACCATTAGCCTGTTTGTTGTGTTAAAGGGAAAGTTCACCTAAAACTGAATTCATTTGCTCACCTGTCGCCTGTTCCAAACCTGTTTGTCTTTATTTTGTCAAACAATTTATTTTAAAAAAGCTGGAAAACATTGTCTTCTGTACTATTTGTTTTTTTTTTTCTACTATGGATGTCGATGCTTACAGGTTTCAGCTTCAGAATAATAAACGATAAACTCCTGAAGGTTTGAGGAAAGTTCAAGGTGACAAAATGAGTACATTTTAAATTGGACGACAATAAAACAGTTTTTTTGTCTTAATTTTTAATTACCCCTGAGTGATTATTGGTTATTTGGTTTGAATAGTGAGAAAACATTAAAAATAAATAAATACGAGAAATAAATAAACAGTCGCTGCTTTATTCAGCAGTACTGAATGTTTTTTCCATATGGTATTGCTACCATAATGGGTATTTTCAGAACTGTTCGGCTCAATTTCTAAAACTCATCCACAGAAACCTTACTATTCCTCATGCTGCAGAGGCACGTGTGAAATCTAACTTTCATAATCTTCATCCAAGGGCCCTAGGTAGTACCTATTCTCTGAACTCCCAGTGTGTCTAAATGCATCTCTGGAGGTTTAGAACAAGACTAAAACACTTAAAGGGATAGTTCACCCAATCTCAAGTGATTGCGTTGAAGACTAGGATATTTTGAAGAAAACGAAACACCAGTAACCACTGACTTTGATTGTAAGAAACGAATATACAATGGAGGTCAATGGTAAGTGGTATCTTGCCTTTTCAAATTACTTTTTAGTGTTCAACAAAGGGACGGGAACTCAATGGATTGAAAATGATGCAATTATTTACTCATCTCAGTTTTAGGTGAACTACACCTTCAAGTGTCTTTCCTTAATGATGTTACACACTGTGTTGGGGAAAATTTAAATTAATATTAATGTATATTTATATTATACATTTTTAATATTTAAGATATAGATCTTGTTCTGATGTCCTTCAGGGGGTATCTAGCATTAATTAGGGGGGGTCAAACCCCCCTGTAATTTAGCCGCTGGATGCTACGGGCGTGGAGTCGCCCTTAGAATCATCCTAACTAACCCCCCACCCCCCCAGCAGCGCCTCTGCCATTAATTACAATAAAAAGTAACGCAACTAGTTAGTTTTGTGCGGAGTAACTCAATATTGTAATGTATTACTTTCTAAAATAACTTTCCCCAACACCGGTTACTCTTTACATTCTACTCTCAATTTCAATCCCAAATTTCTCTCTTGTTCTCTCAATTCTCCACTCAGTAAATCTCTCTCCTTTTAGCCTACACTGTAATAAAATATCCATAAGTTAGCAGTTTTCTTCATGTTGTGATTCATGCTGTATTGTTTCCCATTTATTTATGCTTTTGACTTGCATTATGGGACTTTAATCTTTTGTTCAAGAACCCCAGGCCTGTAGCCGGTGGGGTTTTGGGTGGTTCGGAAGACCCACCCCTCACTGTCAAAGCTCCAGAATTTGTCCCATACACAAGCTCATTTGTCCTATTTTGACCGCTATGCCTTCATAAATAGTGAAAATAACCCATCGAAAAGGCTTTAAGACCAAGCAGAATCCTCTGTTGGCTGTTGCTTCGGTGTGACTTCAGCTAACTAGTTAAGGCCAATGCTAACATTTCATTTTACAGTCTGATGTAAGAGAAGACTTCTTTTTTTCATATATTTTACAGGTCACTTTTATATTAAATCTTGGACCTATTGAAATTGATTTGAATACTATTTTGGCTATTGTGGTTATCCATTAGTTTTTAAATGTTACTTCTTTACAAGAGAGGCTAGAAAAATTGTGAAGCTCTATACAGGGTTCATATGGTCATGGAAAACCTGGAAGAGTCGTGGGATTTTGGCATGGCATTTTCCAGGCCTGGAAAAGTTTTGGAAAAACCCACAAAGTTTTGAAAAAAAAGTCATGGAAAATGGATTTCTGTATGCTTGAATATAGGTTATTTCTGTCCTTGACCAATCACATACTCTCACATTATTAGTGCAGTGTAAGCATTATCTAAATCAATTTTACATAGATATAAATATCAGTTGAAGCTAAATAGATTGTTGCGTGTTTTACGATATGCTGTAATAAAGTTGAACATGCACTGTTTTTCTTCCACGCACATGTACACATTTCATGAAACGTCAGGTCACGAATATTTGCTTGAAACTCTTGGTAAAATCTTGGAAAAGTCATGGAATTTTAGAAGTAAAAACGTGTTTGAACCCTGTCTATATTATTATTATTATTATTATGTTTTAATTATTTTCTTATTCAAATGGCCAAATTACGGAAAGTTGATGTGCTGGCCAGTTTGATATTTGCCTAATAAATAGCAGTAGACTACAGTTTTTAAGTGAAAACTTTAACAGATTTATAATGTTTAACAGTTTTATAATGATATATGAAGTAATGTATTTGTATTTTAAAAAATAAGGATTATTTTACTTTATTATGAATCTTTAGGAAACATTTTTGGTATATCATATATGCGAAAAGCTAATCCAGCATAAATAGTGCTTAAAATGTCTCTAAAACGCAGTATTTAAAACTCAAATAAATTTTTAAAAATGAGGCGAATCACTGCAAAAAGGTTCAAGTTTTGAGAAAAAAGAACCACCCCTTACACCAGGCTGACTACAGGCCTGTTTAACCCTCAGAAGTTCTAATCAAATGACTTTTATGAACATTTTTAAGGTGTAAGGAGATATATTGTCTTGGTTTGGTGTTGTATATTACGCTACAAACACCTCCTAATAAACTCCCAGTACAATTTATGTTATTTTTCAGACTTATTCCTCTATGTATTATTTATTATCCATTTATAATATTAAAAACTTCTAAAGTATCAATAATAAAAGTCCCTTTGTTAAACTGTAGAGTTGAATTTTCATCAAAGGTCGACAGAGAAGTGATCAAGCTCCCATAATGCAAATCACAACCATAAATAAACAGAAAACTCTGTTAATTAACAGATATTTTTACACCGTTTCTCCTCTTTTTGTCTTTAATATATCTTTATATCTCCTCATGCAGTGTTATTCTGCAGAGTCAGACTGCTGTGGTCTTCATGGGACGGGGTGTTACGGTGTCTGCGGGATGCGTGTCTTGGAGGCAACCCCAGAGCACAGCAGGACACCCCGACAATGGGTTCTGGCAGATCCTCCACTGCTGCCCAGCTGTCGGTACCAGGATCATACCTCTGCACTGCTGACTTATAGCGCTTTTCTGCTTCATTCCATCCACCCAATATATACAGATGACTCCCAATTGGGGACATCCCTGCAGTGCTCACTCCCATTGGCAGATTAGCAGCTCTACTCCACTCCTGGCTCTCCGGAGAATAAACCTCCATGGTCATCACATCAATACGGACTCCCCCTGCTCCCAATTGGCTTCCACCAACAACATACACCTTTCCTGCTAATAACGCAGAGCAGTGCCAACCGCGGGGTGTTTCCAGCTCTCCTTTCTCGCTCCAGGCGTCTCTATCAATGCTGTATTGGATGACAGAGCGAGAGTATGCGCAGTTGACGTAGCCGCCGGTCACTAGTATATCTCCTGATGGGAGGACCGCGCTGGAGTGGCAGCATCTGGGCATGTCCATTGGGGTGCGGAGCTGCCATGTGTTGGTTGAAGGTTGGTAGCTTTCTATGGTGGCTAGGAGGCCGTCGGTGTTGCGGCCGCCAATGGCGTACAGGCGCCCATTTGTAGCCACCAAACTGAAATGGGTACGGCGTTGGCGCATGCTGGTCAGATGCAGCCATGTGTTGAAGCGAGGGTCGTATCTGAGGAATACATTGAAATGCTGTTAAAATCTAAGTATACAGTTTAATAATAGACGTGTTTGAAGTGTTCTACCATTTTTTGGAGAGTTTATGTCAGGGCTATTCAATTAGTTTGTTATGGGGGCCAGTTCATGAAGAGCATCCCAAATGAGGGGCCTGAGAGATATGACTTGCAATATAAGTGATGACACAACAGCGATATAAGAGCCCATATGCTGTTTTTTGCTCCTTAAGACACTCTCGCTGTCTTTTTCTACATTAAAATGTTAATATGCTGTATTTTAAAACTACATCACTGCATTGTACAATGTGGCTTTTTTACAAACACGTTCAAATGTTGTATTTCGAAGCACAACAAAAGCAGTGTATTGCTCAAGTCGGCTTCTGCTACATTCAGACACATTCATCTGTTGTGTTTTGAACTGCATAATAATTAGGGATGCAAGGGTTATAGATTTGGTAGTACAATTATCGCCTGAAGAATGATCATGGTTTCACAGTTATCACGAATATTATGCAGGTATTAAATTCAAAACACTACTAGTTTAGAAAATCACAAGAAAACTGCTATAGTGCTGCAATAGTGTATTACTGCTCCAAACAAATACAGCACAAAATATTAATAAACAACAAATAGTCCATTTCTCTCTTTGGACTTAATAATAAATGAGTGATGCATTTACAATCAAATAAATGACAGAATGAATAAATCAATGAAAATAAGAATAATGATAATTTAAACTATATATTAGCTATAAGAATTTAAATGAACTGTTATTATCTGTGTTCATCCATAATCATTTTAATCACTAATTAGTCTGACATAAATTTCGTTTTCATTGCACTGAAAGCCACACACAACTCACAGCGTGAGATCATTTCTACTGTGAGCGATTGGAGGTCTGCTTGCGAGCCATGCGCGCACTGCTTAATACTTCAACTGCTGCTCGTGCTGTACTGAACAAACGCACATCACTTCATAACTATAGCAGCCGTTTCAGACTGAACTAAATTTATTTCTGATGTTAGTCACACTATTTGGAGAGCCTGAACAAATTGCGTTGGGGGCCGGGTTCGGCCCGCGGGCCGCCAATTGAATAGCCCTGGTTTATGTGCTATAACTAGGGCCAGACGGAATCTGCGGACATTTTTTGCTATTTCTGCAGAGTATTTTGTTAGAAATCTGCGGATTTATGTGGAATGATTTTGGGAGTGTCATAACTAGAAATTGAATAAAAGTTAAAAAGGTATTACTTTTTATTTCATATATTAAATGTTTACAATGCAAATTTAATTAGATCCATTTTAATTGGTAAATAAAGCAAGCCTCATATAAAATATCTACTAAAACACCGAAAATAGTACTTTACAAACTGTATTGTACATAAATCACATGAATATTTTTATATTAGTCAATAATATTACTGAAATTAATTTGAAAACTGATTAAATATACATTTACACACATTTACTTGAGTAAATAAACAGAATCAATGATGGGCTAAAAATCTGCGGAATTCTGCGTGCACAGATTCCGCGTGGCCCTACATACAGTTAAAGTCTGAATAATTAGCCCGTCTGTATTTCCCCCTTACCCCCAGCCACCACCATTCCCCCCCCCACCATTTTTGTTTAACAGAATTATTTTAACACATTTCTGAGTGTAATAGTTTTAAAGGCGCAGTAGGCGATCTGCCTAAATGCTAACCAGTTAGCATAATATCTATCAAATACAAACCCTCCACTGCCGCCCAAAGCCACGCCTCCTGATATCATGAACACGCTCATGACAGAGACCCTCTAGATCAGTGGTTCCCAAAGTGGGGGTTGTGGGCATACCTGTCAAACTTCCCGTTTTTCCCGGGATTCTCCCGTATTTTACAGTTCTATCCCGCAACCATCCCGTAAAGCTATTTTCCCGTATTTCTCCCGTATTTTCAGTCGTTCTCTGAAGGGTGGCAATAAACATTAAAGAGCCATCATGAAAATGAAAATGACTTCAGAACACAACATCAAGCTGATGTCAATGTCTAACGTCCAACCTAAAATCAACCAAATATCAACATCTAATGATTTTAAAGTTTGACGTTGTGTGGATGTTACCACTATGACGTCTATCAGACGTTGGATTTCGGTTGCCATACCTGACGAATAAATGTCAGTATTTGCCGTCAATATGACGTTTGTTTAAGTTTTGGCTCAACTTTGGATTTTGGTCACTTTGTAACACAACCTCAAATCAACCAAATATCAACGTTATTTGACGTCGTTATTAGACATCAAAATAATGTAATGTTGTCCTTAGACGCTGGCTAGACATTGAATTTTGGTCACCTGACATCGCAGCCTAAATCTAACCTAATATTAACATCTTGTGTGCCTGTTGCGCAATAACGAGATGCACTACAGAATGTTACGTTTACACACATTCACAAATTACATGTAAACACATCAGCTTTTTACAGCGTAATACTCACTACGCAATACTCTTACTCATACTTTCAGCAATATTTACAACAGAGACTTTTACTCTACTTGCACTACATTTTTAGGCAAGTAATGGTGCTTAAGTATGATTTTTCAGTACTCTTTCCACCACTGGCAGTAAGTGAAAATCTATTAGATGTTTAACAATAGCCAAAAATAGTCATCAAATAGTCACTCATTCCTGTCTATCTGATATCTATTTTTGGATTATTGTTAGATGTTTAGATCTATTAGATGTTTGACAACGTTATTTGTGTCACCTGCTAAGGGTACCAACAGCATGCTTAGCCTGGTTTCGGGCATCGTTTTGATCTTCTCCTCCTGCTACATACAGGAATCCGTCCATCACGGCCACACACTGGTTGAAGCTCTTTGCTGGGAGTTGAGTAAGATGGCGCCATGTAGCCGTTCCCTCCCGAGGATCTCTCCACAGAACCTGCCATTAGAAAACAGGCAAGTTAGCAATCAAAAGCAAATCAAAATGTATTTTCTAACAGGAACACTCCACTTTTTGTGACAATCAGCTCATTTTACTGTTTCCCATAAATAAAATAGGTGAGTTTGATCATTTTACAATCTATTCCGACTATCCTTGAGTCTGACGGGAGCACTGTTAGCTTAGCTTAGCATAGATCATTGAATTGGATTAGACCATTAGCATCTTGCTCAAATGACCAAAGAGTTTGATCATTTTTTTATTTAAAGCTTGACACTTCAGTATTCACATTGTGTACTAAGAATGACGGAAAATAAAAAGTTGCTATTTTTAAAGCTCATATGTTTAGCAGCTGTACTCTCATTCCAGTGTAATAATCAAGTAAGTTTTTAAACCACTATATTACACATTACCTGAAAATAGTTCTGAATGGTCTCTCACAAATGTCTCTAGTTGTGAGATTTTCCGATACTTACTGCAGCCATGGTGCGGTTAATTGTTAATTCGTTCATCTTCCTTCAGCTTCCTTTATTCATCAGGGGTCGCCACAGTGGAATGAACCACCAACTTATCCAGCATATATTTTACACAGCAAAACCCTTCCAACTGTAACCTAGTACTGGGAAACATCCATTCACACTCGTACACTACAGCCAATTTAGTTTATCCAATTCCCCTATAGCGCATGTGTTTGGACTGTGGGGGAAACCCACAGCAACACAGGGAGACCATGCAAACTCCACACAGAAATGCCAAATGACCCAGCCGGGACTCAAACTAGTGACCTTCTTACTGTGAGGTGACAGCACTAACCACTGAGCCACTTTGTCTCCAGGTTAATTATCAATTAAGTTATGAGGTATTGTTTCATATCAGCCTAGTAAATAGCAACATTTTCCTTCAGTTTGAGTACACAGTGCTACTACAAACGAGTCAAGCTTTAAATAGGAAAATTATCTAAACTCTTTGGTCATTTTTGAGCTAGATGCTAATGGTCTAATCTGATTCAATAATGTATGCTAAGCTAAGCTTAAAGTGCTCAAACCAGACCCAGAGATTGGCTGAATGGATTCAAAATGCGAACACCGATATGTTTAACTTTAAGGGGAGTTAAAAAATGAGACTAATAAAAAAAAAGTGGAGTGTTTCCTTAAATGCAAAGCAGGAAATCCTGTTTCCTATTGCTGCACTGTACAAAATAAATCCCTAAATTAGCAAAATATCCCTAAATTGTTCTATGTTCCCAGTTTATTTATGCTTTTGAATTGCATTATAGAAGCTTGATCTTTCTTTTAACCTCTTTTAAACTTGAAAAGTTGGAAAAAGTTGACTTTGATGAACATTTTTAATAGTGTAAAGTGATATATCGTCTGGGTTGGTGTTGTATGTTACGCTACAAACACCTTGTAATAAAGCACCAGCACATTTTCTGCTATTTTACAGATTTATTTCTCTATTTATTTATTATTTCTAATACATTATAATATTTCAGACTACTAAAATATCAATAAAAGTCATTTCAGAGTCATTTCAAAGTCCGAATTTTCAACAGTCGACAGAGCAGAGATCAACATCCCATAATGCAATTCACAACTGTAAATAAACAGAAAACACTTGTGAATCACAAAACATGGATATGGAGAGCCAGCTTCTTGAAGAGATTAGCTCCCCTTATTAAACTTTATCTACCTAGCCAAGGTATTCAGGAATACTAGAAACATCTTGGCTGCTTTGTTGAACCATTATGAAGGTAAACATCCAGAAGTAGAATTGACATGCATATGTAAATTATTTGAAATGTCATCAATACACTAAACCTGACAAAAGTCTTGTCGTCAATCCCTGTTTAAAGAGCAACAAATAATAACTTGACTTCTAGTTGATCTGGAAAAGTGGCAGAAGGGATTTTTCTGATGAATCATCTGTTGAACTGCTTCCCAATAATCACAAATACTACAGAAGACCTACTGGAACCTGCATGGAGCCACAATTCTTACAGAAACCAGTTAAGTTTGGTGAAGGAACATCATGGTTTGGGGTTACATTCAGTATGGGGGCGTGCGAGAGATCTGCAGAGTGTCTGCAACATCAACAGCCTGAGGTATCAAGACATTTGTGCTGCCCATTACATTACAAACCACAGGAGAGGGCAGATTCTCCAGCAGGATAGCGCTCATTCTCATACTTCAGCCTCCACATCAAAGCTCCTGAAAGCAAAGAAGGTCAAGGTGCTCCAGGATTGGCCAGCCCATTCACCAGATATGAACATTATTGAGCATGTCTGGGGTAAGATGAAGCAGGAGGCATTGAAGATGAATCCAGAGAATCATGATGAACTCTGGGAGTCCTGCAGGAACGCTTTCTCTGCCATTCCAGATGACTTTATTAATAAGTGATTTGAGTCATTGCAGAGATGTGTGGATGCAGTCCTCCGGGCTCATGGGAGTCACACACAATATTCATTCTGTTTCCACTGCAGCATGACTTTATATTCTATACTGGACATTATTTCTGTTAAGTGATGAGACTTTTGTCTAAGCAAAGTCAGACCGCACTGTCCTCATTAAATCCTTAGTAATCAAGGCATGATCATATTTTATTTGGGTAAAATAAGCATAATCTAGAGGCCTTTGCCTTTCATATAAGCCACTTCTGATACCAAACGATCAACTAGAAGTCAAGTTATTATTTGTTATTCATAAAACTTCGATAGACAACAAGATGTTTGTCAGGTAGTGTATGTACCTCTCGACTTAGGGCACGTTCAGTGAGCGAAGGCCGTCCTCCAATGGTCAGAAGAGCATTCTGGCTCCCGCGGACTTTTGTTCGGCGTGACTGCAGTGTGTTCTGCTGGTAGGGCAGCAAATGGTAGTTCATGGCGTCCACCAGAAGACGGTGACACTGGGGATCTAGCATCATACGTGGCACCGGCTGGATCTCGCTAACCAGCTCACTGGCCGGGATGGTCTCAAATCGCACGTGGGACAGCAGTTCTGCAGCGTGCTCCTGCCTCTTAGGGTCAAAGTCTAACCACTTCATTGCAATCTAGGTTCCAAGAAGAGTTAAAATGAGTGATCCACATTTAGCATCAGTATTCAGTCTACTTTTATAAATAGTGTTCAGGCTCTACATGTCTGTATCATTCAAGTAGCCCTCTTTTACAGTATGTGCTGTGTTTGCTGACATCTTTAGCTTTTAGGTCATTGTATAAATAGGATTTTCCTTAGCGAGGGTTGGCAAGTTTGGTCCTAGAGAGCAACAGAACTGCTGAATTTCACACTGGTCTTGATGGACATCACATGAATAAATAAATCAAGGGCTAAGGCATATTAGAAAGATATTAGATATTTTATTTTTCTGTGATATAAATACACTCCCCGGCCACTTTATTAGGTACACCCGTCCCACTGCTTGTTAATGAAAATTTCTAGTCAGCCAATTACATGGCAGCAACTCAATGCATTTAGGCATGTAGACATGGTCAAGACGATCTGCTGCATCAGAATGGGGTAGAAAGGTGATTTAAGTGAGTTTGAACATGGCATGGTTGTTGGTGCCATCTTCTGATACTGTTCCTTCAGAAGGATAATGCGCCATGTCACAAAGCATGAATCATCTCAGACTGGTTTCTTGAACATCACAATGAGTTCACTGTACTCAAATGGCCTCCACAGTCACCAGATCTCAATCCAATAGAGCACCTTTGGGATGTGGTGGAACGGGAGATTCACATCATGGATGTGCAGCCGACAAATCTGCAGCAACTGCGTGATGCTATCATGTCAATATGGAGCAAAATCTCTGAGGAATATCTCCAGTACCTTGTTGAATCTAAGCCACCAAGGATTTAAGGCAGTTCTGAAGGCAAAAGGGGGTTCAACTCGGTACTAGTAAGGTGTACCTAATAAAGTGGCCAGTGAGTGTACATTGCAATATGAAAAAAATTCACAAGATGTCTATTTGGAACAAATTAAGGTGCAGACGGAAAACAATAAAGATAAAAAAATAATTTAAATGAACATTGTTTTATGGTTTTCATTGAAGTCTAAAAGTATTGATGACCAGAAATTCAATAATCAAATGTAAAAATAACACTATAGTTGACATTGTATAAATAATCAAACACAATAATCTTTAATAAAGTGCCAAACTTTATCATTTCTTGTGCCCAAATCGTTTAATTCCACTTTTAATCTTACACTTACAGGTCTTAAAAACTCATCCAAATGATTTTTTTTTTACGCAAAAAAAGTAAAAAAGATAACAGTAACGAGCTCACAACCTAACCCGCTGGTTAAGTGTGTCATGACGCGTATCGGTTTCCGGGTCCAAGCGCTCTATCATACTGTATGGGAAAACTTACCGAATTATAGTAATAAACGTTTACAAAGTGCTATAATACTTATGATAATCACGATCGCAATATATATATAAATTTATATATCCATGCCTAATATCCGATGGCCAGAATGAGAAAATTTTTTTATAAATTGTTAAAAGATTGATATCCAGAGACTCTGTTGTGTACACTATGATTTTTAATTTAAATTCACTTTAATGTTTAATATCACTAAAAAGTAGTGATAAACGAATATTTTATCAATTCAAATGAGTACCAGCTTGGACCCGGAGTTCCATACCTCATGACTTAACAAACGGATTAGCTAGTGTTTCATTTCGGTCTGTGATTATTTGTGCCATCTACACTGTAAGAAACGTTACAAATCGACACAAATTGATTATTCATTCATTCATTTTCTTAGTCCCTTTATTAATCTGGGGTCGCCACAGCGGAATGAACCGACAACTTATCCAGCATGATTTTTACGCAGCGGATGCCCTTCCAGCTGCAACCCATCTCTGGGAAACATCCATACACACTTATTCACACTCATACACTACGGACTATCTAGCAAACCCAATTCACCTTACTGCATGTCTTTGGACTTGTGGGGGAAACCGGAGCACCCGGAGGAAACCCACGCAACCACGGGGAGAACATGCAAACTCCAGAAATGCCAACTGACCCAGCCGGGGCTCGAACCAGCAACCTTCTTGCTGTGAGGCGAATGTGCTACTCACTACGCCACCGTGGTGCCATTATTTTTATAATTTAAATTGTTAAAATATTGATATCTGAGATGCAGCAAGTCCAGAGACTCTGTTGTGTACATCATGATTTTTTATTTAAATTCACTTTAATGTGTGATATGACTAAAAAGTAGTCATAAATGAATATTTTATCAATTCAAATGAGTAGCAGCTTGGACCCGGAGTTCCACACGTTATGACTTAACAAGCGGATTAGTCGTGTTTCATTTCAGTCTGTGACCATTTGTGCCATCTACACTGTAAGAAATGTTGGATTCCTTCTTGTTGTCCCAACACAAATCGATTAAGTTAACTTAATTGTTTTTACATGTTTAAGTGGATTAAACATATTATCATTTACTACATTCATTCGATTTGAACAAGCAGAAAAAGTCATTTGGGATACACCTAAAGAAATAGGAGTTATTAAACGATAACAATACTTGTAACAGGAAAATCACATTTTAAATTAAATTAGAATTTGAAACTATTAATAAAAATCAGAAATTTCATGACCTGGACCAAAAAAATTATAAAATTTGCTGATTTTAAAGGTCTTGAATGGAGCAGGTGATAATATATGACGTTCCACGACCCATGGGAACCCTGTACTATGGAAATCAATGGCTGTTTTTTCCAGCATTCTTTCGTATATCATCCCTATCATCCACCCCAAAAAACTTGCTCCCGCTTTATATTAGGTTACTAAAGCAGCGATTAATCAGCGTATGTCAGCTTATAGACAAACCAGCTGATCGACGTGACTTGCTGTGACCTGAAATGCTCCAGTGTCCCTGTATCTGTGTTCACACTCACTAAACAGCGGTGAGTTCAGTAAACTGATGACCTTCACAGCCAATCACAGTCATTTCTGTTGAGCATGTGAACACAATGGCAAATCAGCGCTCAAATGTTAGCGGGAGAAGGACGTTTATAAATGTTCATTATCGATTAGTACCAAATTGGTATTGATTGGACAACCCAGTTACAACTTAACCCACCCTTAAACCTATCCATACCACCAAACCTGTCCCTTAACTATACCCATATCCCACCTCAAGTGTTCTGCAATACATCATGAACAGTAAGTTTATTTTTTGATGCAATTACATAGTAGTCAAGCCCATCTAATATAAAATGGGACTGTTTTTGGAGAATTTGATGAGTAAATGACGACAGAATTATCATTTTTGTGTGAACTGTCTCTTTAAGTTTGGATCAAAACCGTGTCTCTACAGGACCAAAAAATTGCCTACAACCTCTGTCTTAATCATTTCTGCTCTTCTTTCCACCTCTCCTTACACTGACCTGAAAGGTGGAGACCTCTGAGGGAAGAATCAGGTTGTCGTCCTGCAGGAAAGCTGTGATCTGCTCAAAGGTAAGTTGGTTGAATTGGCTTGTTTCAGAAAACTGGGTGAAATTCTCTAAGATGTATCGCCGGGCGGCATCTCGGACAGGCATCAGGCCGTACGCAGCGCCGATGTTCCACACATACACACAGGTGTGTGTGTTTAGCTCGGCCATCAGGAAGTCCATGCACATCTGGAGAAGATGCGGGATCTGCAGAGTGCTTGCTGCAGACACGGTGCAACCGATGGTGTACAGAGACATGTGCACACGGCCCAGGTACGCAAAGGTGATCACGTTTGCTAGTCCTGGCAAGAAAATATAACACAGATTATGTTTAGGATGATTCTAGCCGCTTTAGTCACTCCAAAGCAGGGTCACCAAACTCGGTGTTCTGGGAGTTTAGATCCAACCCTAATCAAACACCTAAACAGCCTCATCCGTAACACTTTACTTGAAGGGGCGTTCATAAGACCTTTATATAAATCTTTATAATCATGACATGTTTTATGAGGTTTTATGCATGGTTATAACAACAGTCATTAAGTGTCATGTTATGTCATTTTAAATGCAAAGATGGCATTGTTTTTGTCTTTGTCATGACAACTTGACATTGCAAAGACAACAAACTTATCAATCTCTCACTGGGGCTGTATTTGAAATCCCCTCTATACCCTTAAATAAAAAAAGAGGAATAATGGGGTCAGCCCTTTAATAGTGAGAAATGGCTTTCTCTGGTCTGTATATTAAATAATTAATTCATTCATTTTCTTTACGGCTTAGTCCCTTTATTAATCCGGGGTCGCCACAGCGGAATGAACCGCCAACTTATCCAGCATTTGTTTTACGCAGCGGATGCCCTTCCAGCCACAACCCATCTCTGGGAAACACATTCATACATTCTCATTCACACACATACACTATGGACAATTTAGCTTACCCAATTCACCTATACCACATGTCTTTGGACTGTGGGGGAAACCGGAGCACCCGGAGGAAACCCACGCAACCACTGGGAGAACATGCAAACTCCACACAGAAATGCCAACTGACACAGCCGGGGATCGAACCAGCGGCCTTCTTGCTGTGAGGCGAACGTGCTAACCACTAGGCCACCGTGGCGCCCCATATTAAACAATAATATTAATAAATAAGACAATAGATTAATACATTTGACCTCCCATTACGGTTCATATTGGCCGATCAGTTTATGAAAAAAACTGTGAAACTGTCAGATCTAGAGCACTGATAGACATTGTGTTCACAAGACACTTTAACTATAATAATAAATCAGAGGTTAGTGTAGGTCAGAACACACTAAATATCCCTCAAAACACTGAAAACTTAAATCTTTTTTTGTAATTTAAATACATACATAATAGAGCTTAGATTGGGCCCAAAAAATGAAACCTGACCCTACTCGAGCCCATGCACCTTGTGTCTGAGCCCAATCCAGTCCGATACATTAACTGTAATATGAGCCTGATTTAAACCCGACTAGTTTTTAACCAACAGATGTTCTCAACTCCTGAGTTGTTTGAACTACAGGAATTAGTTTAGATTTAACTTGATGAATAATGCAACAAGGATGAAGCATGTAAACTGCATTGTTTATTCAGAATGGATCGTAACAAAAGAGGACACTGAAGGGTGACTATCATCCTTTCTGCCATGGCAAGCCTGCTTTATGTGTCTGTTCATCATGGAATTTTTTATTTATTTATTTTATTTTATTTTTTGCCTTTACCTCTTACACACACGTGAGCAGTGTGTCTTTGTTTTTGGCGTCCTTATTAGCAGATTATAGCTTTTTTTTAATGAAGCTTATTACGTAATGAAAAAAACACAAATGCTTTATCACTGCCCGGCCCAAAGATAATGACAAGAAATATTTGCTTTATCTCATTCATTTCATTCATTTTCTTGTCGGCTTAGTCCCCTGCTCTTTTCTATTATGCTCCTTTTTTTTTACTAGATTTAGGCCAAATCCCAATTCTACCCCTTAGCCCAGGGATGGGCAAACTTGATCCTCAAGGGCCGGTGTCCCTGCAGAGTTTTGCTCCAACACTAATTAAACACACCTGAACATACTAATCAGTGTTTCCAAGATCACTAGAAAGCTACAGGCAGGTGTTTTTGATTAGGGTTGAAGCAAAACTATTCAGGACACCGGCCCTTCAGGATCGAGTTTGCCCATCCCTGCCTTAGACCTTCCCCTTACCCCTACCCCTCGTTCTGCACGTTCACGTCAAGGGGTAGTGGTGTCCTAATTCTCTTTAGCTTGAAGGCGTAGGGCTAAGGGCAAGGGGTATACACCTCTTCGAACAAAGATTTTTCAGGACCACACTTAAAATGGAGGGGTAAGAAATTTCCCAGAATACACCTGCAACAACGGCAGATAGCTGAAACCGGAAGTAAGGAGATCCACAAATTAGTATTTTTTTGTCATTATTACAAATTTTTACGACAAACAAACATATGTTTTAATATATTCATAACCGCGTTCGTGTTTTACCGTCATGCTAAGATAAACACCAAACAATAACACAACTGGAGTAACTCCAGCAGTCGTGATCGTCTGATCTCATATGAAGCAAGAGATGGCGATGACATATGATGACGTGTGCAGGTGTTGAAGTGCTGTCCCAATTCTTAGGGGTAAGATTGGAAGCCTCTCCCCTTAACCCTCGGTTAAGGGGGAAGGGGTAGGGGTACAAAAATGGAATTGGGATTGGGCCTTAAAATAAGTCTCTGATCTCCCTATAGTGTGTTTCAGCTCACAATACCACACAAATAATGCATTATAACTTTTTGAAACTGCCCCTTTTAGGCTTTGATTCTCATTGTTCTATTTTGGTGACTGTCGCTTTAAACTGAAATGAGATTGTGCTCCCATCCTTCTTTTTAAGTGTGTGGAGCTACAAATGCCTATGTGTCAGCATAGTGGCAGTTTCAAAAACAAGCCCAACGTCCTATTCTAATGAGGGAGAGATCACTAATGGGCGGGGCTTTCCTCCTCTGATGACACGTACAAATGGAGATTGTCAATCAAAGTGTTTCTGCAGACTGTTTTTATCAAGTGTGATTATATAGAATAAAACGAATACTTTTTTGCCATTAGAAGCTGGTTATATTCACACAATGTTGCCACACAATTGTGTTATAAACATCTTATAAAAATTATTTTTGCATAATAGGTCCCCTTTAAGTCTTACCGAGAGGTGAGAGGGTAGGGAGCTCCAGTCGTTTGAGTCCAGGATCTTTGGCCAGGACTTCTCTGAGATACTGACTGACTGAGGAAATGACAAGTTTGTGGACATCAAATGCCTTGGTTTTACAGGCCAGCTCCATGTCAGTGAGGAAGCGTTCCTGTCTCATGCGGCTCAGCTCCTCCAGCAGAGCGGATCCATGCAGGGGCCTGGTGAGTTCGCTGCCCAGCCCGAAACCCTTCTCCCCAGGGCGGATCACAGGCGGGGGCAGCGGCACCCCGTTCAGACGGTTCAGCTGCTCCACATTCAGAGGAAGCTCCAGCTTTTTTACATTGGACTCTGGGACAAGCACTCCACCGTCAACTGCTGTCACTTCAGGAATAGACTTCTTAGGGCGTGCTGACTTCTTTTTGGGAGCCATCGGGATGTGTAGCCTGCTTCGATGAATATAGCATGTGCTTAGAGGCTTTTTTCATTAGATCAGGTTAACATTTTAATCAACAGATTCACTGTGGTTTTTAAAGCTTTGGTTATGCTTTATTTAAACCCTTGTGTACTGTTCAAATTGACCACTCTTTCGTTATGTTGGTGGCAGTTTTTGCCCCATTGACTTCCATTATAATGACATTTTTTGATTGCAAAACCATGACAGCATATAATCATGCGTTCTTGATTGTTGGTGGCTTTCCCAGTTAGGAAGAGGTTAAATGTGTAATTTTTACTTTTGATCATCAGTTAGCAGCATTAACCCTTTAGATAGGCCTGTGCAAAAGTTTAAGGCATTTATATGGAGTTCTATGGAGTAAAACAGCAGATTATAGTGTGTGCATCAATACACTTATGTTTACTATGTTCTGAGAGCTGCTTATCGTGATTTTTTTAGACATATCAAAAAGTGTGCAAAAGGTCTCGCACACACAAACACACATAGATACACACACCATACTCCATATAGAAGGCAGAAACCATGGGCGTTGCTAGACATAAAGCTCTACAGGGGCACAGCTCCCCCTTAAAAAAAAAAAATATATATATGTATATATAATTTATATAAAACAAAACAATTATGTATAATTATAAATAAATAACAGTATTATTGTTATTATACAATTATTATTCTAAATAAATAACATAAATTAATCCTAAATGTAACTGGAGAACCATGTAAAGACACAACTGGAGTGATGCTAAGATCATTTAAGAAATCTTTTGCATGAATATTAATTTCATTAGAATGAAATTCTAAAGACGATTCTATGGAATACAAAATATATGTTTTTTACAGAATTATCTGTTGTGTGCTTTCTTAGACCCGACTCATGGCTGAGAATTAGATTTATTAAGTCTTACCTCCCTGACTCATCATCCCTACTTTTTGCTTCATACAAAAAATCTGTAGCCATGCTTAGTCTAAATAAGATCTCCATCATATTATTGAAACTTTTTGTCAACTTGCAAAACTCACTGCGCGCCGGCACCTCCACATAAAAGACTGTTACGCTGGTTTCACAATGCATGTGGGGCACGTGGGTATGGGGTTTTTTTCTGCGCACATGCTCAGTTTGCTTTTTGAATAAATTGCTTTTACCAGCGTTGATTCAGTTGCACATAGAGAAAAACATCTTTACTCTGGGATTATCACTCTTAACTTGCAAATATAGTAAATCGTATCTCAAAGCATTTATTGAGGCACTGGCGATTTTTACTGGGGCATGTGCCTCGCGACACCCCTGACAGAAACTAAGCTTTTTTTTTGCCCTGCAACTGATGATCAACAGTAAAAAGTAAACATTTTTACCTCTTCCCAACAAGGAAAACCAGCAACAATTAAGAATGCATGGTAATATGGTGCCATGGCTTTGCAATCAAAAAATGTCATTATAAGGAAGTCAGTGGGGCAAAAACAGTTACGAACATAGAGAAAGGGTAGTCAATTTTGAGTGTATTGTTAAATTCTTTTACATTTTCAAAGCATTTTCCCAAAATATGCGTTAAAATGAGACCTTTCACCAAAAATCATTACATTTGCTGAAACACAGAGAAAGTTGTGGCCAAATTAAGACCCAAAATCACCCCAGAGTGGACGAAAACATCCCCAAGAGCACACAAGGGTTAAAGGTGTAGTTCACCCAAAAATTCAAATAAATACAATTTACTCTTCCTCAAGAGGTTTCAAACCTTTGAGTTTCTGTCTTCTGTTGAACACTAGAGGAAATATTTTGAAGAAAGCTGAAAACCATTTGACTTTGATAGTAGGAAAAACAAATATATGGAAGTGACAGGTTTACAGCTTTCTTTAAAATATCTACTTTGGTGTTCAACAGATGAAAAAAGACGATTGAAACAAGTAAAGTGTAAGTAAATGATGACAGAATTTTCATTTTTAGGTGAACTATCCTTTTAGGGCACAATTTTCAGTATTAACCAACAATTAACTAACAATTTGGCTTAATAAACTACTAATTTGTTGTTTTTATTAGTCATTAAGGTAGCAGTTTGGTTTAGTAACATGATTAGGGATGTAAAATAATATAATGCAGAATATGTACCGTATAAATACAAAAAAACAGACAATATCTTACTAATAGGCATGTAATAAGCCACTAGTTAATAGAGAGAATTAGTCCCCATACTAAGGTGTTTCCGAAACTCACTTTCAAGCTGTGACTCTTGTACTGTATTCACCAGAGTACTGATCGACCGAGATATCAAATGGACAGACAGACGTACTACACTTGCAATCTGACAAAGCACAGGAGGCCGACTGGTCCGCTTCGGTGTACACCGCCTGTAAACAAACACAACAAACATACTGTAAGTACATACAATAATCTTCATGGTCTTGATCTCATATGACTCTTTCAGAAAGGAAGGGGCTACGGGTGATTGACAGCTGCATGTGGTCTCATAGGGGAGTTCCCATATAGGATATCATTTATTATTAGCTTACAAATAAGATGAGCATATATATATATATATATATATATATATATATATATATATATATAAGAGTATATATAAGAGTTTTTATTTATTTAAATAGTCTACTTTTCAAAATGTAAATATTGCATGTAGATTCTCTATTCATATGCATGCATAAACAGCGTATATGTATAATACAGAGGTGCCCAAACTTTTTTGTATAAAGGGCCAAAAACCAAATATCATTGGGAGCAGTGGGCCGAAGGTAAATATGCCAAACTATATTACATTAAAGTTGCCATGGGTCATTTCCTAATTTTTTAAATAATATTTCAAAGTAAAAAGAAAACATTAATTTGAATTGTATTAACTAATATACACAGTAAAATCAACAGTGTAAAAAATGCAGTGTTACATGTCAACAACTCCAAAAATGTTGAATTGACAATACACAGTGTTCACGATGGCATGTTGACAGTGTGGTTGCAAAGTGCAATATTATGTGATTTTCCTTTAACACTACAAGTGCAAAAGATTGTGATATGTCAGACATACACCACAGAACTGTGTAAAAATTAATGCTACACTGATAGGAGTACTTTCTTGATGACACTTGTAGAGTAATAACAACACTAGTGTGTGTTAAATGCCCTAAAGTGTAAAACGTTGATAACTATAGTGAGTGTAACATTCTACACTGTCAGTGTATTTATTCAGCACTTTAGAGAGCCAATATTACACTCTAAATTTAACACTACACTAGTGTACTTTTAACACTTGATAGATTGGGACCGTATAAGATCTTCAGTAGTGTTAAAATCAACACTTTAAGTGTTAAATTGACACTACTTATTTTACTGTGTAGTATAACTTTTTAAATTAAAACTTATTGCACTAAAAACATAAACAACACTTATCTTTATTTGTCCCCGTAGAAAAATTTCGTTTGCAGCATACACATTTGGCATATATATGTACATAAATAAATCATTTAAGAACACATTTATAACCATTTATAACACAGTTGAGTTATACAAGCACTTTGACTTGATTTGCTCACCCAAGTGTCTGGATTGTGAGGTGACAGTATGTACATTTAAACAAAATCTGATCAGTTTACACCATTTTACTGAAACATTTCATTTCAATTAGCTTTCAAAACAACAAACAAAAAAGCGGCACGTTAAATTTGAATTGACAATCTCATCATTCTTCTTCTCTTCTCAGATGAGATGGCGGGCCAAATCAAAGGGCCCTAGTTTGGGCATCTCTGGTACATTCATTCATTCATTCATTTTCTTTTCGGCTTAGTCCCTTTATTAAAAAGGGGTCGCCACAGCGGAATGAACCGCCAACTTATCCGGCATTTGTTTTTTACACAGCGGATGCCCTTCCAGCCACAACCCATCTCTGGGAAACACATCCATTCATTCACACTCATACACTATGGACAATTTAGCTTACTCAGTTCACCTATACTGCATGTCTTTGGACTGTGGGGGAAACCGGAGCACCCGGAGGAAACTCACGCAACCACAGGGAGAACATGCAAACTCCACACAGAAATGCCAACTGGCCCAGCCGGGGATCGAACCAGCGACCTTCTTGCTGTGAGGCGAACGTGCTAACCACTAGGCCACCGTGGCGCCATCTCTGGTACAATAATACTATAATTACTGTATGAAAACAGAAGGACACTGGGTAACACTTTGCAATAAGGTTGTTATTGCATTTACTAACATGAACATACGCTGAACAATACATTTACTATAGTATTTGTTTGCGATAGTTAACATTAGTTGATGAAAATACAGTTGTTCAGCAGTTAATATGCATTAGCTAATAATAAGCATAAATTTGGATGTAAATAATGCATTAGGAATGTTGAACTATGATTAATAAATGCTGTACAAGTATTGTTCATGCTTGGTTCGTGTTAGTAAATACATTAACCAACAAAAGATGTATTGTAAAGTGTGACTGAGTGCAGTTTTGTTACTATATATAATATTGGCTATAATGTACATTAGCTTTGATATCCGACTCTCATGACAGAATTCATCCTGTAGTGGAGAATGTGTGGTTATTCTTATACCGTTAATCCCCCACCCGTTAAAGTTAAATATACATGCACAGACACTTAGCGTGTTTAACACAGCACATGCATGAGCAGGATTGTTTTCTTTTACGTATTAAAAATCAGCTCACATTTCCCAGAGATGGGTTGTGGCTGGAAGGGCATCCGCTGCGTAAAACAAATGCTGGATAAGTTGGCGGTTCATTCCGCTGTGGCGACCCCGGATTAATAAAGGGACTAAGCCGAAAAGAAAATGAATGAATGAATGAAATCAGCTCACAGCTCACTTCCTCTGGGTGCTCCGGTTTCCCCCACAGTCCAAAGACATACGCTATAGGGGAATTAAATAAACTAAATTGGCTTTAGTGTGAGTGTGTATGGGTGTTTCCCAGTACTGGGTTGCGGTTGGAAGGGCATCCGCTGCATAAAACATATGCTGGAATAGTTGGCGGTTCATTCCGCTGTGGTGACCCCTGATGAATAAATTAACTAAGCTAAAGGGAAAGTCTTTTTGATCAATAGTTTTTGTTTTAATATTCGTCTACTGGAATAACCTTGATTCAGAGTTCAGATTATGTTGTTAAAGGTCTTGTGAAGTGCATTGAAATGTGCATTTTTATATTCAACCCAACTGAAGAATCAACAGAGGGCGGGACATAGAGCAGCTCCTCCCCTTTTTAAAAAAGCAGCCAATAGTGTTTAGTTTTTATCACAGCTCTGCCAATGGGGGGGCGGGGCATGTCAGATACATACCTGTACAGCTGATCCTCCCTATACACAACCCATACCGCCCAACCACCAGGGGCCGCCCCATGCTCTTAAATGTGAGTCAGTTCTGTGCTTTCGTTTTATTTAGGCATAAAACACTTTGAACTAAATATAAAAACGGCGCGATTCCCTTTCCTTTTCATTACAGGTGCCGTCGCTAGGGATGAGCGATACCAATATTTTTGTTTCCAAACTGATACGAAGTATTTCAAGACAAGTATCATCGATATCGATACCAATACCAATACTTAAATAAAATATTTTTTTGTGTTTTTTTTTCATGCTTCTCACCTTTATTATTATTATTATTATTATTATTAGAAAACATGACACATAATTTAATAAAATTACAGAACTATAATGAGCTAAATAGCACCATATATAACGAAAAATAATACACTGCACAATTGTTTAATAAAAAAAAATCCCTTTAATGTTTTATTTAGTGAAACAAATGATTGTTGATGCTCTCCTTGAGCCTGTTTTTGTTTTACTGATCAAAATCTTTTCTTTTAGAAAAGTAAAATATAATAAAACAAATAGTCGCCTAACAAAAAAAATCCTTGACAACAGTCAATTGATTGCCACTGTGGCGAACGGTTTTGTGACAAATATCACACGAAGCCTCGTCATTATTTACTGGAGTAAAACAACTCCAGATTATACTTCGTTTACGTTCAGTCATGATGACCACAGCTCCGCTCTCGAGTTTTACAACCTGCACTTGGTGTGTGTGGTGTCTGTTGTGCCGTGAGCTAATGCTGACCTATCAGCGGAGATACAGCGGAAGAATATTATGGTTCCCATTCGTGTTCCTAATCAAGTAAATATTTCTATAATATGCGGCGCTATAATTATGGAGATATTCTAAAATCTCTGATCCCTCAGTAAGAAAAACCCCCCAGAAAAGATCGATACTTTTACTTAAGGATTGATCCTTTTGATACAATCCCAGTATCGAAAATATGGATACTTCAAGATCGATCCGCCCATCCCTAGCCGTCGCTCCTCCTATGCAATCCTCAAAACAGTCATAAAGCGGTGTGTGACTGTTAGCTGACGCGCTCCATAGTGATAAAAAGACGCTTTTTCCCAAACGGATTTTGTACACGTGATTTAAAGCGGAGCGAAAGTGGATACTGGGTTTTGGGTGTGTGTTTGAACAGACATATACACGATTAATAAAAAAACTAGTTTTGTCCAAAATGAGCTTAAAACGTTAGGAAAGCAATCGAACGCTTTCATTAGAGCGTTAGATGTGTGCATTTTTAAAATGACACCTCTGTTATTTAATGTAATCAAACAAAAAATCTAAATGAGATTCATTCGTTGCTCTTTATTCAGATTCAGAATGTGTAAAAATATTCGTCTACTGGAATAACCTTGATTCAGAGTTCAGATTATGCTGTTAAAGGTCTGGTGAAGTGCATTGAAATGTGCATTTTTATATTCGACCCAACTGAAGAATCAACAGGGGGCGGGACATAGAGTAGCCCCTCCCCTTTAAAAAAAAAGCATCCAATAGTGTTTAGTTTTTATCACAGCTCTGTCAATGAAAGTTGAGCTCAAGCACATCAAATGAAAGCAAATGAGAAGGGGCCGGGGCATGTCAGATACATACTCGTCAACCCTCGTGCTTTTCCCAGGATTCTCCCATATTTTACAGTTCTATCCTGCTATCATCCTGTAAAGGTATTTTCCCGTATTTCTCCTGTATTTTCAGTCTTTCTCTGAAGGGTGACAATAAACATTAAAGAGCCGATCCTCCCTATACGCAACCCATACCGCCGAACAACCAGGGGCCGCCCCTTGCTCTTAAATGTGAGTCAGTTCTGTGCTTTCGTTTTATTTAGGCATTAAACACTTTGAAATAAATATAAAAATGGCGCGATTCCCTTTCCTTTTCATTACAGGTGCCGTCGCTCCTCCT
>CAIGQQ010000001.1:1425271-1460000 GCA_903798035.1 Danio albolineatus | reverse complement strand
TGGAAACCTGTAACCATTCTACCATAGAAGTCAGTAGTTACAGGTTTTCTGTTTTTTCAAAATTTCTTTTGTCTCATATCTCATGAAGGTTTATAACCACTTGAGAGTGAGTGTATAGTTTGTAAATTTTCATTTTTGAGTGCACTATCCCTTTAAACTTGTAAGATGATATTGACTTTATGTGAAGGATTATTTAACTGACGCATTAGAGATGATTAGTAGAGTCACTTGTTAAGATGCATCAATATTTCATTGTTTTTTTCAAAAATACTCATAGTAGTGCTAAAGTATATCATGCACTTTAAATGAAAAAATAATCAACTAGAAGTCAACTAGAAGTGTAATTACATTATAACAGGTAGGTAAACTAATCCATTAATTATAGACATGGGAGATGGAGTGGATTGAAGTTTTGTTAAAAGGGTTTGTTTGCTCAAAAATTACAATTCTGTCATTGTTTAATCTCCTTTTACTTATTAATTCGTTTAAGTTTCTTTCTTCTGCTAAACACTGTTTTGATGAACGCTGGAAGCCTGTAACCATTGACTTTTATAGTATTTGTTTTTTTTACTATAGAAGTGAATGGTTACTGGTTTTCTGTGAGTTTTTTTTGTTATAATTTTAAGTTTTATTTGAATATTTTAAGTAATAATTTTTAAGTTATGATTTACTTATTCCAATCCCGTTTGGGTTTCTTTCTTCTGCTAAACACAAAAGTAGATATTTTGATGAACGCTGGAAGCCTGTAACCATTGAGTTCTATAGTATTTCTTTTTTCTACTATAGAAGTCAATGGTTACAGGTTTTCTTTGGGTTTTTTTGTTATAATTATAAGTTTTATTTGAATAATTTAAGTAATAATTTTTAAGTTATGATTTACTTATTCCAAACCCGTTTGAGTTTCTTTCTTCTAAACACAAAAGTAGGTATTTTGATGAGTGCTGGAAACCTGTAACCATTGAGTTCTATAGTATTTCTTTTTTCTACTATAGAAGTCAATCATTACAGGTTTTTGGTAATAATTTAAAGTTTTAATTGAATAATTTCAGTAATAATTTTAAGAAATTATTAAATTATTCTAAACTGGTTTGAGTTTCTTACTTCTCCTAAACACAACAGTAGATATTTTGATGAACGCTGGAAGCCTGTAACCATTGAGTTCTATAGTATTAGTTTTTTCTACTATAGAAGTCAATCGTTGCAGGTTTTCGGTAATAATTTTAAGCATTATTTTAATATTTTCAGTAATAATTTAAAGTAATTATTAAATTATCCTAAACTTGTTTGAGTTTCTTACTTCTGCTAAACACAAAAGTAGATATTTTGATGAACGCTGGAAACCTGTAACCATTGACTTCCATAGTATTTTTCTACTATAGAAGTCAATGGTTACAGGTTTTCTTTTTTTTTCAGTAATAATTTTGTTTAACCTAATAGTTTCAGTTATAATTTACTTATTCCAAACCCAATTTGAGTTTCTTTTTTCTGCTAAACACAAAAGTAGATATTTTGATGAACGCTTGAAATCTGTAACCATTGACTTCCATTGTATTTGTTTTTCCTACTATAGAAGTCAATGGTGTTTTCAGTTTTTTCAGAATATCTTACATCTCACATCTTATAATGCTTTATAACTGCTTGAGGCTGTGTACGTATTCATTTTTGAGTGAACTATCCCTTTAAACTCGTGATATTGTCGCTCAGGCCACTCAGGCACGGATGAAGCCATTAAAGTGGAGTGTTTTGCCTCCTGCAGCTGTCAAGATTTGATTTCTCAGTGCTGTCATGTGGTTCCTGGAAAACAGGGACCCGTGGTTTTCATTTAGGCTGCATTAGAAACGGTTTTCTGGGAATTGGTCTCAAGCAGACGTCTGCGAGTGCAAACTTGTGATCCCCACAGCCATGAGTGGAAAATGAAGCTCGCACCGTATGATTACCATAAGCATCAGCGCTTATCCACTAGGCTAAATCACCCTGTCATTAAAGGGTTAGTTCACGCAAAAATACAAATGTACTCACTGTTTACTCTCCCTCAAGTGGTTTTTGAGTTCTGTTCAACACAAAAAAGATATTTTGAGAAACCACTGGCTTCCATAGTATGAAAATGGTTACAGGTTTCCAACATTCTTCAAAATATCTTCTTTTGTGATTAACAGAAGAAAGAACTCAAAGGTGTGAGTAAATGATGACAGAATTTTCGTTTTTAAGTGAACTATCCCTTTAATTGTACTTTCTGCATTGCTTTTTCACATCTAGATGCTCTGTCGGTGCTCTTTTAGGTTTAGCTGGGCATGGATTGCTAGTTGAAATGAGTGGTAATTAAACCAACTTTTGTTAATCATTCTGCAGCCTGCTGACAGTTTCTTTCTAAAATCGCTGGTTCGTATCTTTAACATCCAATTCTTCTTGCCTGGGCCTTTGCATTTTGTAAAAGCGTGTTGTAATAATTGAAAGTTGTTGCTTCTTCTTTTTGTGTGTGTGTGTGTTTTCCTAAAAGCATCTCCTCACATTGTATGTGCGGCAACAACATGTCTGTACCACTGCTCGCTGAAGCCGTGACGGTGCCTGGGACGGAGAAGGAGACGGCTGTGGTGAGACAACCGTCTAATTATTAACTGGAATCTGAAGATGTACAAGTGATTCATTAGCTTTACACAAGGATAAAGAGTTCGTTCACCCACAGTTTGTGTCATTTCAAACCAGTGAGACAGACTTCTGGACACTTTTCTGTCGAGGTTTCCGCTATTTAAAGATCCAAGGTCATAAAGATTAATTAATGTCATTTGTTCATTGTTGAAATTGGTTATTTAGTAGTCTATTACATTTATACTCAATAAATTTGAATATTGCTGACAAGCATTTTTGTAGGCATGGGCTGGTATAAGATTCTGACGGTATGATAACCTTGGGTAAAAATATCACGGTTTCACGGTATGACGGTTTGGTGTTTACTGCTCTGACATATATTCTTTTTACATGTTTGGGTAAAAAACAAAACCTTTTCCCCTTTGAACACAATATATTTTATTTTGAGAAACATTTAAAATATTTTTGGGCAGTAAACATGTCAGGCTAAATAATTTAAGTGGATTATTGACTTCTGCTGTCTTCATTTGTTTAAAAAACAAACAAACAAACACAAATATCTTTACAATTTACACCTAAAAAAAAAAAAAAAAAAAAATTGTTAATAAAAAATCTTACTCATACCTTAGGAACGGTATAGCAGAAAATTTTGATGGTATTAAAACCTTGACTTTTCCAAACCGTGGTATACCTTGAAAACGGTTATCATCCCATGCCTACATTTTTGTTATATAAAATATTGTTGCGCTGAATGACTTTTTAATGGAAAAAATGATATTTTAAGGGTTTTGATCCTTAACCTCTTTTTGTCTTTCATCCAAACATACATAAATGAAATGTATTTATTTATTTTAAACACACTGTACACTACCTGACAATAGTCTTGTTGTCGATCCCAGTCGTACGGGCAACAAATAACTTGACTTCTGGTTGATCATTTAGAAGTGGCAGAAGGTCGATTTTTCAGATAAATCATCAGTTCAACTGCATCCCAACATCACAAATACTGCAGAAGACCTACTGGAACCAGCATGGAGCCAAGATTCTCACAAAAATCAGTCTTGGTAAATAAAAGTTTGGTAAATAAAAGATCATGGTTTGGGGTTACATTCAGTATGGGGGCGTGCGAGAGATCTGCAGTTCCTGAAAGCAAAGAAGGTCAAGGAGCTCCAGGATTGGCCAGCCCAGTCACCAGACATGAACATTATTGAGCATGTCTGGGGTAAGATGAAGGAGAAGGCATTGAAGATGGATCCAAAGGATCTTGATGAACTCTGGGAGTCCTGCAGGAACGCTTTCTCTGCCATTCCAGATGACTTTATTAATAAGTTATTTGAGTCATTACAGAGATGTGTGGATGCAGTCCTCCAAGCTCATGGGAGTCATACACAATATTCATTCTGTTTCCACTGCAGCATGACTTTATATTCTATACTGGACATTATTTCTGTTAAGTGACAAGACTTTAGTCTAAACAAAGTCAGACCGCACTGTCCTAATTAGATCATTAAAAATCAAGACATGATCATATTATATTGTAGTAAAATAAGCGTAATCTAGAGGCCTTTACCTTTTTAAATAAGCCACTTCTGATACCAAATTATCAACAAGAAGTCAAGTTATTTCTGTGTGGAGTTTGCATGTTCTCCAAGTGTTCGCATGGGTTTCCCCCACAAGTCTAAAGACGTGCTATAGGTGAATTGGTTGAGCTAAATTGTCAAAAGTGTTTGTGTGTGAATGAGTGTGTATGGGTATTTCCCAGTGATGGGTTGCTTCAAGGACATCCACTGTGAAATGCTGGATAAGTTGGTGGTTCATTCTGCTGTGGTGACCCCAGATTAATAAAGGGACTAAGCCGAAAAGAAAATGATTGACTAATATAACAATTTGAAAACTGTTTATATTTGAAGAATATAACTAGAAAATGGAATATATATATATATATATAAATATAAGTTTTTTAAATGTTATATTTGTTTGGATTTTCTATAGCTATAACTTCTATTTCTATATCTAAAATGTTCTGTGGTTTTACTACTTATTATATTCTAATAAGTTTAGTATTAATTATATTTAGATTCTCATTGATATATTTAGTTTTTGTTAAGTTCACAGGCCGTTGTATAAGCATTTCACAGCATATCCTACTGTGTATGTGACAAACAAAACTAGATTTTGAAAGTACAGACCTGACAGAAAGCTCAAGTGTGCTATTGAGATGCTATCTTCATATGAAATAACCCAGAGTCAGCGTGAGACACAGGAAATTGGGCCTCTTTTGGGCTTTGTGATGATATTGGTTTCACATCATGTTTCTTGTTTCTGCTGCAGGTGATCTTCCTTCATGGCTTGGGCGATACAGGGTAAGCTCTGTTCATCACCTGCAGGTTGCGGGATCTTTTAATGCCCTGCTGTGGAAATAACTCTGTCATGTTGCTTATTATAGACACGGCTGGGCTGATGCCATGACATCGATTCGACTGCCGTACGTCAAATACATCTGCCCACATGCGTAAGTGCAGCCTGTACTCATCCACATTTTAGATGCATTGTTGATTGTTATGCAGTGCAGACGTATTGTTAGTTTGCAACTTGATGCAATTTTAACCTCTTTATTTTTAGGCCCAGAATGCCTGTAACGCTCAACTTGAAGATGAACATGCCTTCATGGTAAGAGGATTCTGCTGCAGATAATATTGCGTTCAGTGTTTCCTCCAGCTGTGGTGGCAGACCATTTACACAGATATACCAACTACCTATGGCCTTACTTCAATGACAAATGTTGTGAGTGCAGTATAACCAGGAGAGATCGCATTTATGTAATACGAGCATGCGGGTCTCTTTGTTTATGCGCTGATTTCCTCTGTTCGTGCACACAACTTCTTGCACATCCTCAAATATATGCTGCTGAACTGTGATTTAGTGCATTTATGTAAGTAGTATGTCTCTAACGTTTATTAGATTTGCTAGGAATTCATGAATGTCTCCAATAGACCTACAGAGCTGCATTAATGCGTCCTGAAGTAAAGTGAAGCGGCTATAAACTCCAGCAAGATAAAGTCATTGTATGCAGAGCCATATCCTTAAAGGGTCACGAAACACCAAAACACATGTTTTGAGCTGTTGACAGTCATATATGTGTCCCGCGCTGTTATAAACACTATGAGGACACATATATTGCATTAAAAAGTGAAAATTGGTTGTTTTTGCGTTATTTCGAGCAAATTCGTTCTTGCGGTTTGAAACGAATTTTTGCAGCTGCGTCTCGCCGATGAGATCCATGCGTGTATTCCAGCGTGGAGAGTGGACGTCTGTACCGGCCAGTGCATCGTGACGTCTCTGAGCGTGCGGCATTGATTCATGAGATAGACTTAGTTCAAACCAATCAGCGCGCTCTATTGTGTATGCGGCGCAAGTTCATTAATATGCATGATAGCTTCGAAGATTGTTTAACTGCTACAGTGTTCAGACGGCAGAGAGACACCATGTTGTGTTGCCAAAACAAGTGGAAGAAGAAGAATTGTTTGCAGACACAGGTCACCAGTGTTGTGTTTATAAACGTGCTCCAACGAAAGTTTTGCTTTCATTTCCGCGCTATGAGAGCGCAGCTGGACTCATGGTGGATTACAGTACATGCGACAGAAATGCGTTTGTAAGAAACATTTTTACCCGAGAGCTTTCCGCATCTGGAAATGGTGAAATCCCGATTTGCTGCTCGTCTCCTTTTCCAAAAACAGCCGCGGTCCAGTTGGTGTTGATTTTCCTCTCTCTACAGATGTGGTGAGAGATTGAGAGAGAATGCTGCTCTCCGAGTGTAGACATATAAACACCCTAATCAAACGGTTACCGTCGTGTAGACTTTTCGCCGCGTTTTGTAACAGGATAGTCTGTACACACACTGCTTTCTGACGCTGCTTACCGAGGGCGTCTAAGTTACTGAGAAATGTGGAGGTTTTTTTTTTCTAACATACGCCGTGCGGTCTAACACACTGCATTAAATCTGCACTCCTCCAGCAGTTCCTCACATTTAATATCTCGTTTGTCACGAGGGACAAGCAGGAAATCTTCCTGAGTAAAAGTGAAAGTGCCAAACTGCAGTTAAAGTCGACAAATTAATAATTTGACAAATAATTCGATTACTGTTTGTCCATATAAACCAGGGGTGTCCAAAGTTTTTGGGCCGAGGGCCAGATGCAAAAAACAAAATGTTGTTCTGGGCCAAATTTTACAATTTCACAGACACGCATATATATATATGTGTGTGTGTGTGTGTGTGTGTGTGTGTGTGTGTGTGTGTGTGTGTGAGTGTGTGTATATGTATGTGTGTGTATTATTATGAAATTATTTTCTACATTTTAAAATCATAATATATATTTTACTCACCATAAACTCTGTTAATGTGAACAGTGACATTGTTTCATCAAGGAAAATTTGGATGAATCCAAACTCTTGTAAAACTTGGACATTTCCCGCACTCACTGTGGATTTTCCTTCTTCTTGGTTGTGCCATGGCTCGCCAAAACGTGGATATCAATTATGTTTACTTCAGTGTGGTCTAATTGAAGGCGCGTGATAGCGACACCCGGTGGTTATTTATTGAATTACATCTATTTTTCTACAGCGGCCAGATTCTATTAATATTTATAAAAAGCCTCGCGGGCCGCCACTAAACTGATTGCGGGCCACAGATGGCCCGCGGGCCGTAGTTTGGACACCCCTGATATAAACAGTCACCGTCTTTCTCCCCCTGCGTCTGTGTTTGTGTGTTGCCTGTTTGAAAATCAGCACGTGCCCAAACGGAAACTCCCATTTTTATGCAAAACCTTCCCTCTTTGTCGTCCTTTAAAATGTTTAATATTATAGTACAGTGTTTCCTTTAGGATTTTTTCCAGCCGTGGCGACAGGCACAGGTCTTCCAACTACCTGTGGCGTTATTTCAATGACAAGATCGCAGTATTACAAGATTGCATTCATGTAATAAGAGCATGCCAATCTCTTTGTTTGCGTGCTGATTTCCTCTGTTGGTGCTCAAAACGTCTTACACGCCCTCGAATATACACTGCTCAAAAGTTCGCGATGTTATAATTTACTTACCTCTTAATACGTTTTGGTGCGATTATAACCCTCTATAAAAAAAATCAACAACAACTGAATGTTTTGAATGAGAAGCAGTAATGTAACCGCGGCGGGATGAATTTGGTGTGGCGCCCCGCCATGGAAAAATGAATGTAGCGGAAACTATGGCGTTTGTAGAAGTACAACGGAGATCATGAATGTGATGTGAACTTGAATTTTTTGTTTAAGGGATTTAAGAAATTAAATAGAAAGAAACTGTAAAATATTTCAGGTTTTGCACTATGCTTGGTCAGCTGATCTACATTTCTGATGTTGGTCATCATCTGGCTTAAATATTTTACTTTTTATCAAAGCAAAAGAGCAACAAACTAAGTAAAGAATAAAAAAAAAACATTTTTAAAACAAGTAGAGCATGTTCAAGTGAAAATTTGTCGTCCTTTAAAATGTTTAATATTATTGTACAGTGTTTCCTCTGGGATTTATTCCAGCCGTGGCGGCAGGCACAGGTCTTCCAACTACCTGTGGCGTTATTTCAATGACAAATTTAAAATTAAAGTTATATTACTATAATATTAATATTTTAAAATAATTAATAGTATTTATTTTTACAGTATTACAATATATGTTTTATTGTATTTTGTTACTTTAAAAACCTTTAAAACCTACAAAACCAAACGTCTGACCTTTATAATATAACTATATAACAATATAAACTAATAATTTAATATAGTAGTCATTTATTAATTGCTAAAAATAAAATTGTTTGCCAAATGTAAATGTTAATCAAATAAAATGTTATTCATTATGAAAAATTAAAAACATATCCAAACAATACAATTATTTGACTAGTTTTTGTTATTTTGCTTATAATAGGAGTTTTTAGGGATTGCCCTTTTCATTTTTGTTTTTCCTTCTTCAGGTTTGATCTGATGGGTTTAAGCCCGGAGTCACCGGAGGATGAAGCAGGGATTAAGAGAGCAGCAGAGAACAGTGAGGAAAAATGTTTCTTGTACAAACATCATCATTTTTCTGAAAACAACATGAACAGGCTCATAACTAAACACTGTAATGTACAGTTAAAGTCAAAGTTACTCGCCCTCCTGTGGTTTTCTTCATTCTTTTTAGTTTAATTGACCAAGGACATTTTCAGAGTATGTCCCATTTTTTTCTACTTAAAGTGTCGTTTCTTTTAGTTTGGCTGGATTAAAAGTAGTTTTAATTTTTTTTAAACGAACACTTTGATATCAATATATATATATATTTTTTTTATTCTATACAGAACAAATCACTGTTGTCCAGTAACTTTCCTAATTACCCTAATGCCGAGTTCAGACTGCATGATTTTCACAGCAGTCATGTCATAGATGTGTTCACACTGCAAGACTATCTGGGCTAGCGTTTTGTCGCTGCTTTGTTTACACTGCAAGATGGATCGGCGACAGGGAGTTTCACACTGCAGGACTTCAAAATAGGAAGAATCGCAGACATCTTTGTCCAAACTACGTCTCACACCCAAAAACACGTAGTGTATCTTTTGTTATTAACTACATGACGAGAAAGAAGCCTTTAATGGGGTAGAAAATGTCCATATTTGCTCACCTGGCTTTGAAGGGAATTAGCAATTTCTCCTCAACTTTTTTATTTTTTGACCGGGTTGGTTTGTGATATTGCTCAGATGACACGTCAAACAGACACAGGAGCTCCTGCCAAACACAAATTTTCCCCCTATTTCTTGTGTCCGAATAAACTGAAAATGAGCTTTTAACTTCTCCCTCAACCTCCCGCTGGCCTGCAGGTACCCACACTAGTGAATGCTGCTCTCTCATTAGCTGTAGGCAATCGCAGATGTTATTTTTAGTCAAAACACATTTCACACGGCATGGTTTGAATCGCCGACAGCTCCAGATATTCAGCACGCCAAATATCTCCCGGCCGTCAGCGACTCAAGGGCGATTCTCTCAGATTGCGTCTTTGATAGTTCATATTGTGTGATTGTCACTCGCGTGCACAAGCACCGATTTGCCTGTGATTTCAGGCATCTGTCGGTGATTTCTCAAAACCTGTCGGCCAGTCAAAATCAGGGCTAAAATCATGCAGTCTGAACGATTTTTTTGAAAAAATGTTTACGAATATTGCGATTGTGATTTTATTTGTGATTTTGGCAACTTTTTGCTTTTTCAAACGCGCTACATACACACATTTTAAATGTATTCAGTGAACAAGAAGTGCATAACAAAACATTTCACAATGAAATAACAGAGTATTAAGTTTAATAAATAAAACTGTAGTAAAATTGTCTTTAAAACAGACAACATAAAATAACTGAAGATGAACTAACCTCAGCTCTAGTTAAACACGTCCTGTAAACAGTAGTACTAACTGCTTGATAAACAAAACTGTAATAAACTGTCATTAAAAACAGCCAACATGAAGAAATAAAGATGAACTAACCTCAATTCCACTCATAATAAATAAAAACTAACGTAAATCAAAACCACCTATTCGGTTTTCCCGCTCAACTTCATCGTGCGCGGAGTGAGCTCTGATTGGTTAACATCTTTCTACCGCTCAGCTTAGCTGTAATTGCCCGGTGTGCTGCGTCAGCTCTGATTGGTTAGCATATTAAAGTCATACACACAAGAACGTGAATAAAAATCTAAATAAATTAATAGATAAAATTTCAGCCTTCGCGATTTAGAAATTGCATGTGCTTAAATCGCGATTTTTTTTGTGATTGTGATTAATTGCACAGCCCTAGTCAGCAGTGTAATTGCAGATGTATTTTCATGCATGTATTTAATCAGTCATAAGTACTATGTAAAAACATGTGTTTACACAATAAGTACATCGCAATTAAATTATTAATTCCACTGTAAATACATATTACAGGGTTCCCACGGTCATGAAAAACCTGGAAAAGTTATGGAATTTTAAAATGGCGATTTCCAGGCCTGGAAACGTTTTGGAAAAGTCATGCAAATTAGTTTCACCATCTCTGTATATTAGAATATAGCTGATCATTTTGTTAAAATTCCAGTTAACGAGCGAACAATCCGTCACATGATCTGTCGCAAAATCTGTACAAAGCTTGTCATTTATTGTAGTAAAAATATTTAGTATTTTATATTTTGTTTTTTTCCCTTATTCAACATACATCCATATACATTTGGCGCCACGTTGGCGTAGTGAGTAGCACGTTCGCTTCACAGCAAGAAGGTCGCTGGTTCGAGCCTCGGCTGGGTCAGTTGGCATTTCTGTGTGGAGTTTGCATGTTCTCCCCGTGGTTGCGTGGGTTTCCTCCGGGTGCTTCGGTTTCCCCCACAAGTCCAAAGATATGCGGTATTGGTGAATTGGGTAAGCTAAATTGTCCGTAGTGTATGAGTGTGAATGAGTGTGTATGGATGTTTCCCAGAGATGGGTTGCAGCTGGTAGGGCATACGCTGCATAAAACAAATGCTGGATAAGTTGGCGGTTCATTCCGCTGTGGCGACGTCGGATTAATAAAGGGACTAAGCTGAAAAGAAAATGAATGAATGACATATACATTTCACGAAACATTAAGTCATGAATGTTTATTTAAAGTCATGGAATTTTACTGGTAAAAATGTGTATAATAATAATAAATAATAGTAAATTTTATTTAAAGCGCCTTTCAAGAAACCCAAGGTCACTGTACAACATCATATAAACAATAATAAAAAAATAATATAAAACAGAGAAGATGATAAAATATAAAGACATGAAACAGAGTGTAGTAAGCAGTTATAAAGAGTAAGTTATTTTGAACAGATGAGTTTTAAGTCTGGATTTAAACAGAGGGAGAGAGTCGATGTTGTGGATGTATGAACCCTGATATTAGTTAAGGCCACTTAACACAAAGTGGGACCAAATCTAGACTGCTCTCCTTCTCTTCAACAGTAAAAGCCATCATCGATCACGAGGTAAAGAATGGTATACCATCCAATCGCATTGTCCTCTGTGGCTTCTCTCAGGTGAGTGACGGACCCTGAACGCCAGCCTGTGTTATGAGTGAAAGTGCTGATGCTACAGATGTGCTGTGTTGTCCTTTGCTCTTCAGGGTGGAGCTCTGTCTCTCTACACCGCTCTGACCTCCCAGCAGCAGCTCGCCGGTGTCGTCGGGCTCAGCTGTTGGCTTCCACTTCATAAGACTTTCCCACAGGTACTTTTGTTTCTTTTTGACATGCTTCCCAAACGATGTTTAACTGAGCAAGGAATTTTTCACAGTATTTCTTATTATAATGTTATATAATTATAATGTTTTTTCTTCTGGAGAAAGTCTTATTTGATTTATTTCAGCTAGAATAAAAGCAATTCTTAATTTTTTATTAATTCATTTTTTAAGCTCAATATTATCAGCCCCCTTAACCAATATTTGTTTTTAACTGTCGACAGAACAAACCACTGATATGCAATGACTTGCGAAATTACCCTAACTTGCCTAATTAACCTAGTTAAGCCTTTAAATATCACTTTAACCACTTTAACTCTGCGTGCCCGGTACCAGGGGCAACATGACGTCATCGGGAGAATAACTATAGGTTTAAAGAGGTCTTTCTGTATCAATAACACCACATGACCCACTGAGTGAAAGCTTAGAATGTCAATTTTCAACTGATATACATCACTTTGATATTTGTTGTACTGTAACGAAGTTATTTACTCTTATTTTACACTATGTCGACCGCTCCGATTGTGTGCATGGTTTAGTATAAATATTTTTCATATTGCTCATATATGACACACATGAGCAAGTTATACATCAAATGAAAGCTCTCATTCCCAAAAATAAGGATCCACCGTTACTTTTATTGATTAACAATCGCTCACCCAACAGTCTTTGAATGAATCATGAGGTATAAACTCCTATTTTGTAAACATACAAGAGAAAATATTGATTATTTGTTCCGTGAGCGCCGGAAAGTACCACAGATACCCAAACACGCTGGATCGTCTCTTACCTTAGGATCTCGGTGACGAAATGAGCCATTTTTCAGCGTTTTCTGAGGTTGTGAGCTTGAGTAATCCCCTGCTATGTCTCGTAAGTGCCAAACGCAACAAATTAGGGACATGATATTTCAAAATTCGGGAAAATATGATAACGTCAACGTATCCAGATGATATATACATCACCGGAAACGCAAGTATCTCGGCTTTACGCTGATATATCACGTGTCTTGATCAGCCAATCAGTGACTGAGATATTGCATGACAAACAGGAAGAGAAGTATGCAAACCAGTGCCGTGCGTAAACACGCCTTTTTCCCCCTCCATTGCGCACTGCGCCTGGCCCACTGGTAATTGTAGTTTTTTTGTGTTCGTCACACCTGAAAAAACGGGAAACGAGTATCCAGAGGTTACTAGCTTGTAATATATAAGATAGAACATTCATATAAACTGTGTTTATTTGTGTTACAGTCTTAGTTCATCAAATGAAGATGATAATGGTGATGATGACTGGGCTCCCAAAAACTTTTTATATACTTATTTATATCTTTTATTTATATAAATATTGGATTATTGCACTTTATTCATTTGCACAATATTTATATTACTTTATAGTGTAAAAATAGTTTGATAATTGAAAAATAAAAGGTAAAAAAAGTACTGTGTCATTAGCTTTTTTTGATATAGTGTAATGATTTTGATATGGTTTTCAAGAAGTAAAATTATGATTTGTGTGATAATAAGCCTTGTAATATCTTGTTTTTCACTTTTGACAGGTAGGAAACTTGGTGATTTGAATTACAGAAAAGTTGCGTTTTCCCATCCTTTGGCTGAACTAAAATAATTATTGCATACTACATGATAAAAACAAAATTCCTCTTTCTAGTGTCTTCTGACATATGCTGGTAACAATCAAAACTCTCTGTAGTTTGATAGAGCATACAGGGCCTGAGTTATACACTTCCTAAAACGGGATTTGGAACAAAAAAAACTAAAAGTGGTTTGTGTTGAGATGGTTCATCATAGGACAGACAACATATCTAATCATATTTATCACTTACAGCAGTTCTTTTTGTAATTTCAAAGGGATTTCTGTAAAATGAGGTTGAGATTTTGCATTTATTGTACTGTATATGGGTATGGGGACACTTCAAAATTAGGCAGACGGAAATAAAGAAAAAATGGCATTTTTCCTCCTTGTAGTTGGAATAGAATAACTTCTACATACAATATTATAAAGACTAATTTCCTTTTTCTTGTGTTTGCTGACATCTGCTAGAAAGAAATAAAATTGTTTGCAGGACCCTGGAGCACTCAAGGGCTGAGTTACACACTTTCAAATTTCAGTTTATATGTAAAAAAAAAAAAGCGCCTTTTTTGTGTGTGTTTATTGTAACACAGACAATATATAAAACAATTGTTAGGAATTTCAACAGTATTTTGTGAAATTTCAAAGGGTTTCCTTTCAATTGATACCAAACTTTTGTATTTACTCCTCTGCTTGTGGGTATGGGAAGCTTTTTAAATCGGAAGGCCAAATTCAGGCGGAATTACCCAAAATAGCCCCAGAGCTTAAGAGGTTAAGCTGAATAGAAGTGTCTCGAAAAATATCTAGTCAAATATTATTTACTGTCATAATGGCAAAGATAAAATAAATCAGTGATTAGAAATGAGTTATTAAAACTATTCTGTTTAGAAATGTGCTTTTCCTTAAAACAGAAATTGGGAAAAAAAAGCATACAGGGGGGCCAATAGTTCAGCATCAACGTCTGATATTCAATATTTCAAAATGCCGTGATAATAAACACATCAAATATAATTCATTCATTTTCTTTTCGGCTTAGCCCCTTTATTAATCTGGGGTCACCACAGGGGAATGAACCACCAACTTATCCAGCATATGTTTCACACAGCGAATGCTCTTCCAGCTGCAACCCATCACAGGGCAACATCCATACACACTCATTCACACACAATACGTACAATTTAGCTTACCTAATTCACCTATACCACATGTCTTTGGACTTGTGGGGGAAACCAGAGCACCCGGGGGAAACCCAGTGAACAAGTGAACTTCGTGCTACCCACTACGCCACCGTGGTGCCCAAGAAAAAATCAGCTGAATAAAAATAAATAATAAAATGTTAACAAACGTGAAAAATTCACTGTTACTACAACAGTTGTTGATGACGCTAAAAATAGAAACCTAACATTAAAATTTGTACAATGCACATTTATTTTAGTCTCATTTTCCTTAAATGATTCAGTTATTCACTCATAAGCTTCATGTTTCATTAGCTACGTTTCCATCCATCTATTTTTATTCGCATTATGGAAATGCGCATAAAAAAAATGGTTGATGGAAACGCCATGATGCGCATAAATTTATTTGCAAATTACATTTGTCTTCTCCCCTTTTTGGCTGATTCAAAAAATGGTCCAATCCGTGACTAAAAAACCATTATGTCATCCGAACCGTGAGACTTGTGATCCGTTACTCCACTATTAACAATTATATTATCAATAAATACCAATACCATTTTATCGCACAGCCCTATGTTAAAGTAACCTTTTTGGGAGCTTAGCCTTAGGTCAATATTGTGATAAAATTTTCAGCAATCAATGGCAAATGTGATACCATGAAAAACCTAGTCAGCAGTGTTTGAGTTCATATGTACTGTTACCGTTATTTAAGATGGAAATGCTAGGGTTACAGCAACATTTAAAAATGTATGACCCTTTTTGTGAACGGTGGTGGCAATGGAGCAGCCAAACAACCAAACTGTCAAACAACCCAGCCAAACACACTACAATTAGGAATCAAAAGCAAGCTAGCGTTCTTCCTGGCCATTTTCCTTTTAAAGGGGAAATTTCGCATCCGATTGGGCATTGATGATGACGTCATTGAAGTTGTAATGATGATTGACATCTAGCTCAACCAATGGGAAGCTGAAACTGGGTGGACCTAAAGAAATGACAGCTTAGAGAGAAAGAGAAAGAGCGCGAGAAAACAAACACACAGGCACAGACACTGAGCCGTAACAGTACATATGGATGTCTGTCAATATGTATCTGCTTGTTTTTTTAATCCTTTAGGCCGCAAGTGCGAGTGCAAACAAGAACACTCCCATTCTTCAGTGTCACGGTGAGATGGATCCCATGATCCCGGTGCAGTTTGGGGCCATGACAGCAGAGAAGCTCAAGACCATCGTTTCTCCAGAGAATATCACCTTCCGCACCTACCCAAACGTCATGCACAGCACCTCTCCTCAGGTCAGACTCCGGATACTTTAGCATATCTGAGGTTATTATGAGGGCTTTTCTGAAAACCAATGCAGAAAATAGTAGTAGTAGTTTATTTATATCCGTTTGTTTAAGGGATGCTCCGATCAGGATTTTTGCCACCGATACCGAGTACCGATTTTTTTGTCATGCTGATCAGCCGATAACAATGCCGATTCTGATGCTCCAAGTTTATATAACTGATATGTAAGCTCTCTGATCACCATTAACTTTTTTTCAGATGAAGTAATACTATTGTTGTTGCCTTTGTTATATTTTTGTTACATTTTTACACTATATGTAATAAAACTATTGTTTTAACAGAGTACTAAATCATCTCAAATAAGTATTTATTATACAGTGAATATTTTAATATGCTTTTACAACGGGGTTAATGCATAACACTATGCACATCAGGATACTGAATAAGAGACAAAAATAATACAAAAAAATTGAGCAGGCTGATGCAACCCACAAGGTTTATTTAAACATTGTCCAGTAGTACAGTGAACGGTGAAGGACAAAATAAACATTTCATCTCCTAAAATGGAGAAGTCTGATTTAACTTAAACATTGTCAAATACAAGCCTGAGCAGGACAAAATAAAAACAAAACAAAACAAATAATTTTTTTTAACTTATATAAATGAACAAATTTGAGTAGTTTGATGCAATTCATTAGAATTAATTAAACATTGGACAATGTTAACGAGAGGACAAAATAAAACAAAACATTTAAACTCCAACATGAACTAGTCTGATGTAACTCTTAAGGTGTCTCAAGTGATTGTCAAGCTACAGAGTAGTCATTTGGCCCCTTCCTACTTTATTAGGTAAGGCAAGTTTTTCTTTATAAAGATGAGTTTTTCAGCATTTGCGAAGACAGTCTATTTCTCTTTTCATTCAAAATGTGTGCCGCTGTACTGAATAGCCGCTCACTATCAACACTCGTTGATGGAGCACTAAGATATACTCGTGCTACCCTCTGCCAAAGCTGGGAACCGGCCTTTGTTCCTCTCCCGGAAGTCCAGGGGATCTGAAGACCGTGAGGCAAGAGCATTGACGTCATCAATTGTGATCGGTTCGTAAGATCGGCCAAGTTAGCGAGTACCGACCGAGTCGTAAAATGTGATTATCGGCCGATACCGATCTTCGGCCGATCGATCGGAGCATCCCTAGTTTGTTTGTTTATAAGTCGTGGTGTATGGAAGACTGTTTCCTGGTCCAAGCCGCTACTCGGTTGAATTGAGAAAATATTTATTTATGACCCCTTTTTAGTCAAATAACACACTAAAGGGATTTTTTTTCTTTATAAAATCAGGTCTCTGAACTTCCTGCATCACAGACATCAATATTAGATCAATTGATAAAACATTAATCACTTTCTGTCCATCGGATAGTATGCATAGGCCGATATGTTTGGTGTATGATATATTGCACCAAAATATATTGCGATGAAGACGTTATCGTCATTTTAAGACTATTGTATCCAACTCATTATATAATGCCAGAATGACAACATTTGTGAGTAATATCACAGGACATGAGCAGCAGTGCGATATGGCTGTATATGGACACTGTTGGGAGGCGTGTGGCTGAGTGCCTTAGTGTCTTACCAGTGACGATATACAGCCAACAAGTAGAACGTTTCAGGAACTACGTCAAACCATTAATATTATTGATGTTCATTATTATTAAAATTATGTTATTTTTAATATTTTTCTAAATTATTTTAATGATTAGAAAGATTTTTAAACCATTCAAGATTTTTTAAAATCAAACTTTGATGCATCACTTGCTTTTGTTCATATCTCGGACGTTTTTACCTATTAAAGTTTATTAAAATATTAGTGACAACAGAACATGGGCTGCTCTACAAATATATTTTTATTATGACAAGAATAAAGGCAAAAAAGTACACTTAATAAAAATACAGATGGTTTTTTTTAGTTATTATATTTAGCCCGCTCCACAATTCACACATTACTGTCTGGCTAGTTTCTAAAAAGGCAATAATGGTTTAACACTCCTGACCATCATCACCAATAAAGCCTAGAAAAACAGGGCATGAGTATATTGTAAATCGACAGGTTCAAATATTCCAGTTATCAAATAAATAATTTGTTCCTTAATTATAGTTTTGTAACTATTAAATTGTTTTGAATTCAATTGTAATATATCCATCAGTGTTAACCCTATGACTGGTGGAAAAATATATTCTGTAATTGTGTACCTGGGTCTCCATTGGCCTCTTTTGGCTTTAATAAACTCATCCCTCAGGTTTTTCCAAACCTTTTAACAAAAACTTTCCTCCTTTTCCATGGCTGTTGCAATTTCTAGCCAAGAATCATTGATCACCTGGTTATCTCTATGATCACAGATCATAAAAGTGTCTGTACAGTTATAACTGTTTCAGACCAAATCTCTTCAAAGTGTTTCATTTTCAACTCAACACTGTTCGCACAAGTCTCCAAAAAAAAAAAACATGCGCTCCGCCAGCTGAAATCATGTCGCCAAAGCGAACATCCGCAAACTCTGCGATGACGTCAAATTCCGCGTGCACTCAATCGAACTAGCGGACGCGTAGAGTATAAACCAGGCTTTAAAGGGCTCCACAGACCATTCAAATAAAATGCTCTATTATTGCACAAACTGGTGTGCGTTTTAGCAACTTTTCCAGATGCAAAATGATGTATTGTAGATAGACCATTAATGACGATACTACCGTTTACAAACTACAGTGGCACCGGCAGTATTATGGAGCCATAGTATCACGATACAACCATACGCTTATTTCACGCGGGTGCCATTTTAAAGCACGAAAGCAAGTGGGAAGAAATCCAGAAGTATAGGATCAGCACTGTAAACATTGCAACAACATGCTGTGTACTACAAACCCTTCAGCTGCTGCCGCGATTTCAAAATGGTGTAAACATCACTTTATTATCATTCTTTTCAGCTTATTTTAAACAATTAAAAGCATATTAGGCATCAAACAACGTCACTTTAAGAGTAATATGCTGCAGTGTCCTCCTAGACTTCAGTTCATGGCAGCAGGTAAACACCATGGCGGCTTCCCTGCTTCAGCCTACGTAACTCGGTGAGAGATAAAACAATGCAGTCCCCTGTAGCACACCCCTGTGTTTTCCGCAATAGTGTTGTCCCGGTACTGAAGTTTTAAAAACGTTCATTTCCCCGCTAACATTTAAGCGCCGCTGAGTGCGTTTATAAACAGCTGATTTGCCAAAGTATTCACCAGTGCTCAACAGAAATGACTGTGATTGGCCGTGAAGGTCATTATTTAACCGCTCTTCAAAGATTGATAACACAGATAGACGGACACTGGGTCGTTATACAGCCGTGAAGATCAGTCGGCTCATCAAGCGGATCGCTTGTTTGTGTTTGCACTCGGTTAACATCAGCTAAGTGCCGCAAGTGCAAGTGACCGTCACGGCCAATCACAGTCATTTCTGTTGAGCATGTGAACACAACAGCAAATCAGCGGTGTTTAAGAACGCCATCAACAGTGCCTTAAATCTTAATGGAAAACGGAGGTTTTTATTACATTTCAGAGCCAAAATTTAGTATGGTGACGAGTCTAATATAGTGAAATAAGCAGTTCATTAACTTGAGTTTAATAAATAACATCTAAAACGTGTGTTTGGGAAAGAAAACATTAGCTAACTAGTGCCATTTCCCTTAACTTAGCTGAAAATGAGATCTGGTATCCCTTTTTATTTTCACTATTTATTCAGAACGGGCCTTCGGGTCAGTCGGAAGGCGATGAAAGTATACATTTGTGTCACTTTCTCTTGGCTGATAAGTAGGGCCAGACGGAATCTGCGGACATTTTTTGCTATTTCTGCGGAGTATTTTGTTAAAAATCTGCAGATTCATGCGGAATGATTTTGGGAGTACCGTAACTAAAATCTTAATATATGAAATAAAAACTAATACATTTTTAACATTTATTTAATGTTTACAATGCGAATTCAATTAGATCCACTTTATTTGATAAACAAAGCAAGTCTCTTACATAAAATATCTATTAAAACACCGAAAATAGTACTTTACAAACTGTATTGTAAATAAATCACATGAATATTTTCATATTAGTCAATAATATTACTGAAATTAGTTTGAAAACTGATTAAATATACATTTACACCAGTAAATAAACAGAATCAATGATGGGCTAAAAATCTGCGGAAATCTGCAGAGTTCTGCACGCGCAGATTCAGTGTGGGCCTACTGATAAGATATACAGCCAGGTACACAACATTTCTGTGTGACTCAGGCGATACTTCTGTGTTTGTTCCCACTGCAGCCTCGATTTTGCTGTCTAAAATGGTGGCCACGTGAAATCAGTCTATAGTACCGGTAAACCGTGCAACCCTAGTTCATGTGTTGTGACAAGTCGATATTTTGATCATTGTGACAGGCCTAGCCTCAGGTACTGATCATGTGCTTTATTCAGTGTTAAATGCTACCAATGTGAGTTTAAACACTTTTACAATACATTTCTTTGTCAAGTATCAGCCAAATCGCTGGAGTCTTGTTGCTTTGCACCTAGTTAGAAGCACACAGTGTTAATCCCACCCATTTTACATTTCCCCGCCCTTTTAGATATCTGCAATACAGTAGCTGCACTACATATGCTCACACCACTCCTCTCTGTGATTTGCTCTGCAGGAGATGTCCGCCGTGAAGGACTTCATCGAAAAGCAGCTGCCCCCAGTCTGACCTCATTCTAACTCACTGTGACCCTTAGACACTGACCTCTCACCTCCGACCTGCCATTCTCCCACAGGAAACAGCCATGATCCCCTGCACACCATACACACACACACACACACATACATGCGCATCAGTTGTACATACTGTGAACATGCAGCACATGCATATACCGTATCATCTCATCTAACGCCTTTGTTTTTGATCTCATTCATCAGTGGACGTTTATTCAATAAAAAAAGTGATATTATTATTATTATTTGGTCTCAATGCACACGTTAAAATCATGAAATTATTATTATTATTATTATTATTTTAAGGGAGATTCTTCATTTTACATTCCTACACACATTAAATCTTGAATTGTTTCCCAATATCTCTTTATTTTTTCTTCATAAGCACTGCAGGTAAGGTGAGATTTTACTAGATGGGAGATCTGGAGTGCGTCTGGAGTGATTTTCATCACGTGACGCCGCTCTGCATGCTTTTACCCACGGTGCATGTCGGCCCTTGGCCTTCATCCAGATGCTGCAACTCATACTTGTGCTTTTTGTTTACTAGAAATATGAGGCAAGCAAAGGCTTTAATAAACTAAGCAAATGAATCATTGGTATCTTCCAGTATGCTTTGTTCTTTTCAACTAATTTATACTAATTTCTATCTAGTCTATACGCAAAATTTATGATCAGTTCTTTTAAAATCACACAATACTTGTATTATAATCCTATTTAAAATGAATAAATCCACATAGCCGGCTTTAGATTTGAGAATTTAACTCTTGTGTAATAGTAATAACCTATGATAGTAAGCGCTGAACATCACTTATTATTAATAATACTAATCTGAGTGAATCACTCCAGACACACACCCGGATAACACTTTCCACTTGCTTTAAATAGCGTCACAAATCCACCTCATAATCATCCTCCGATCACGTGACCAAACACATACGAGTGTTCTGGGGTCTCAGACGGCTTCTGTAAATACATTTCAGGTTCCATATTGTTGCATAATAAAACAAGTTGTGGTAACACTTTATAATAACTACACACAATCATTTATTAAGCATCTAGTGAATTTATCATTTGTTAAGCATTAACTTCAACAATAAAAAACGTTAGTGAGCAGTTCATAACTGCAGCTACAAATGCTTTATTATTGACTTATGAGCACATTTATAATGTGCTTAATAATTGTGTTTTCATACTTTGTTTATGACTCGCTTTTCATTACTAAAATAAGTATCGCATTATTTATAAACCAGTTATTTAAGCATGGTGGTTTTTAAAGATCATTCAGAATGAGTATGTAAATTATTATTAAACTATTCAAATCAACATTTATATACTTTTATTATTCAGGCATATAGTAATGGTTACTATGTATGTTAGTAAATGCTTTATCTCAACTTCATGCAATTTCGTGACCTGATCTAAAGAGAGGACTATTCATGCTTTATAAATCCCTTATAAATGACTTATACATTTAAGGCTTGGTATCAAATGAACAATACATCTTTGCGATCTTATCTAAAAAGTCAAATAATTGTAAAGTTTAAACACTGCCGGATAACAGGAGGGTCAAAATATGACAAAACAACAACAATATAATCATTTACAATATAATAGGATGCAATGTTTAAACTGTGCGGTAATTTTATTTTAGAGAAGGCTGCAAAGATGTATTTTACTTCTTTTATTTGGTACAGTTTCATTTGTGTGAATAGAAATGAATAGAAATGAGGGATGTCGTTTATGTTCTTCTTTCCTGTTTAGAGTTTAACCGACCCTTTAATTGTCATTAATAAGGGATTTATAAAGCATAAACAGTCCTCACTTTAGATCACGTCAAGAAACTGGATGAAGTTTTTATTAACATACATATTAACCATTACTATACAGGGAGTGCAGAATTATTAGGCAAGTTGTATTTTTGAGGATTAATTGTCTTATTGAACAACAACCATGTTCTCAATGAACCCAAAAAACTCAATAATATCAAAGTTGAATATTTTTGGAAGTAGTTTTTAGTTTGTTTTTTTAGTTTTAGCTATTTTAGGAGGATATCTGTGTGTGCAGATGACTATTACTGTGCAGAATTATTAGGCAACTTAACAAAAAACAAATCATATCAGAAATAAAATCTCAACATTCACAAATATACATTTCTGACATTCAAAAACAAAACAAAAACAAATCAGTGACCATAAAGCCACCTTTCTTTGTAAGGACACTCAAAAGCCTGCCATCCATGGATTCTGTCAGTGTTTTGATCTGTTCACCATCAACATTGCATGCAGCAGCAACCACAGCCTCCCAGACACTGTTCAGAGAGGTGTACTGTTTTCCCTCCTTGTAAATCTCACATTTGATGATGGAGCACAGGTTCTCTATGGGGTTCAGATCAGGTGAACAAGGAGGCCATGTCATTAGTTTTTCTTCTTTTAGACCCTTTCTTACCAGCCACGCTGTGGAGTACTTGGACGCTATGATGGAGCATTGTCCTGCATGAAAATCATGTTTTTCTTGAAGGATGCAGACTTCTTCCTGTACCACTGCTTGAAGAAGGTGTCTAGCAGTAGGACTGGGAGTTGAGCTTGACTCCATCCTCAACCTGAAAAGGCCCCACAAGCTCATCTTTGATGATACCAGCCCAAACCAGTACTCCACCTCCACCTTGCTGGCGTCTGAGTTGGACTGGAGCTCTCTGTCCCTTACTGATCCAGCCACGGGCCCATCCATCTGGCCCATCAAGACTCACTCTCATTTCATCAGTCCATAAAACCTTAGAAAAATCAGTCTTGAGATATTTCTTGGCCCAGTCTTGACGTTTCAGCTTGTGTGTCTTGTTCAGTGGTGGTGGTTTTTCAGCCTTTCTTACCTTGGCCGTGTCTCTGAGTATTGCACACCTTGTGCTTTTGGGCACTCCAGTGATGTTGCAGCTCTGAAATATGGCAAAACTGGTGGCGAGTGGCATCTTGGCAGCTGCACGCTTGACTTTCCTCAGTTCATGGGCAGTTATTTTGCGCCTTGGTTTTTCCACACGCTTCTTGCGACCCTGTTGACTATTTTGAATGAAACGCTTGATTGTTGGATGATCACGCTTCAGAAGCTTGGCGATTTTAAGAGTGCTGCATCCCTCTGCAAGATATCTCACTATTTTTCACTTTTCGGAGCCTGTCAAGTCCTTCTTTTGACCCATTTTGCCAAAGGAAAGGAAGTTGCCTAATAATTCTGCACACCTGATATAGGGTGTTGATGTCATTACACCACACCCCTTCTCATTACAGAGATGCACATCACCTAATATGCTTCATTGGTAGTAGGCTTTCAAGCCTATACAGCTTGGAGTAAGACAACATGCATAAAGAGGATGATGTGGTCAAAATACTAATTTGCCTAATAATTCTGCACTCCCTGTATGCCTGAATAATAAGTATTCGAAATGTTGATTTGAATAGTTTATTTATCACTGACTAACTCATTCTGAATGATCTTTAAATACCACCAACTACTCTTCAATACAACTGGTTTGTAAATAATGCGATACTTATTTTAGTAATGAAAAGCGAGTCATTAACAAAGTATGAAAACACAATTATTAAGCACATTATAAATATACTTATAAGTCAATAATAGAGCATTTGTAGCTTCAGCTATAAACTGTTCACTAACGTTTATTAATGTAGAGTTAATGCTTAACAGATAATAAATTCACTATTTGCTAATGCTTAATAAATGGTTCATAGTGTGTAGTTATTATAAGGTGTTACCACCAAAGTGGTTTGCCGACACGACCTATTAATAAGAGTCCGAAGGTCACAGTTAAATTAAAGAAGCGGGATTGGCTATTAAATTGAACGACGAGTTTGCAGACATGATCATTTCTCTCACGGTTTTGCTTGTATACTGGAACATTTGATTACAATGGTTTCTGTGTGATATCTAAACCAGTCGTTTGCGGAGTAGTGAATGTTGCTTTTTTTAATCTAAATAGATGTTCTTCGATATATTATTAGTAGTATTATTTGACCTTTTTGGCTATTTGACTTTTCATAACTGCTACGATCCCCTCTTTTATAATTGGCATTATTGCGTATTGTTGGTTGGAGTGATTTCTTGACTGGTTACTTTCCTCAATGCCCTGTGGCTTGAATGTTTATAGTGTGCATCATGGGCATGCCAGGCACTAGTTGGTCAGCAGAAACTGGCAATATCTTTGGGTTTGACGGTGAACTTATTATTCGTTTATGTTCCACTTGAGTTGTATTTTGTTGTTGGGGCTTTTTTGTTGTCATTTGTGCTCATTTAAGAGAATCTGTCACGTTCGGTTGTCGTATTTTTATTTTATAAGTTTGCTGAGGGACAATTGGTTACTCAGAAATCTTTTCCGAAACACCTGTATGTGAAATAAATGATGCAAACCGCAACAGGGCAGTCTTGTGTTTTGTTGATAATGCCACTAATCATTGTAATATCATGCAAACTTTAAACTGAGAAAATGTAGATTTAATGTAAAAGAATATGTAATTACAGTTATTTATCAGGGGTCACCACAGCGGAATGAACCGCCAACTTATGATTTACACTTGCAGATTCAATCCAGTACTGAAAAACACCCATACACACTCATTCACACACCTACACTACACTCAGAAATAAAGGTACGAGAGCTGTCACTGGGGTGGTCCCTTTTTTAAAACATTTGTACACATTTGGTCCATATTAATACTTCAAGGGTACAAATTAGTAGCTAAAAAGGTACTAATGTTAAAATGTTTAGCTACTAATATGGACCTACTAATATGGACCCAAATATGTAGCTTTTGAAAAGGTACCACCCCAGTGACGGCTCTCTTTATTTCTGAGAGTACGGACAATTTAGTTTATTCAATTCACCTATAGTGAATGTGTTTGGAGTGTGGGGGAACCAGAGCACCTGGAGGAAACCCACACTAATACTGGGAGAACATGCAAACTCCACACAGAAATGCCAACTGGCTCAGACGGGACTCGAACCAGCGACCTTCTTGCTGTAAGGTGGCAGCGCTAACCACTGAGCCACCGTGTCATGTAATACTATTTGTATTTTTTTAATATTTCATTTCATAATACTGTATTTAATATTAAACTGCAACTCTTTAATGATCGTTTTTGGCATTATAAAATGTAAATCAGTGAAGGAACATCAATGTAACAGTACTGGACTATTTTATAATTATTATATGCATTCAAAATGTATAAAACTAATATTTTTGATTGTTTTTTTTGCCTTCAAAGGTGCTCAAAGATCCAATCTACAGGAAAATGCTTGACTTTTGCTGACTACAAATGTTGAAACCTTTCATTACAATCCTGAGAAGATATTTGGCATATATTCATTCATTTTCCTTCGTCTTAGTCCCTTTATTAATCTGGGGTCGCCACAGTGGAATGAACTGCCAACTATTGCAGCATATGATTTACACAGCGGATGCCCTTCCAGCTTCAATCCAGTACTGAAAAACACCCATACACACTCATTTACACTCATACACAACACTCAGAAATAAAGGTACGAGAGCTGTCACTGGGGTGGTCCCTTTTCAAAACATTTGTACACATTTAGTCCATATTAATACCTTAAGGGTACAAAATAGTACCTAAAAAGTACAAAAGTGTACTTCTTCAAATGTTTAGCTACTAATATGGACCCTTTAAGTCCTAATATGTAGCTTTTGAAAAGGTACCACCCCAGTGACGGCCCTCATACCTTTATTTCTGAGAGTACGGACGATTTAGATTATTCAATTCACCTATAGTGCATGTGTTTGGACTGTGGGGGAACCAGAGCACCTGGAGGAAACCCACACTAATACTGGGAGAACATGCAAACTCCACACAGAAATGCCAAATGGCTTAGACGGGACTCGAACCAGCGACCTTCTTGCTGTGAGGTGGCAGCGCTAACCACTGAGCCACCGTGTCATGCAATACTATTTGTATTTTTTTTAAATATTTCATTTCATAATACTGTATTTAATATTAAACTGCAACTCTTTAATGATCGTTTTTGACATCATAAAATGTAAATCGGTGAAGGAACATCAATGTAACAGTACTGGAGATAATTTTTATATGCATTTAAAATATATAAAAATTATAAATATTTATAATTATTATATGCATTCAAAATATATAAAACTAATATTTTTGATTGTTCTTTTGCCTTCAAAGGTGCTTTATTTTATTCCAATCTACAGGAAAATGCTTGACTTTTGCTGACTACAAATATTGAAACCTTTCATTACAATCCTGAGAAGATATTTGGCATATATTCATTCATTTTCCTTCCACTTAGTCTCTTTATTCATCAGGTGTCGCCACAGTGGAATGAACCACCAACTATTCCAGCATATGTTTTACACAGCGGATGCCCTTCCAGCTGCAACCCAGTACTAGAAAACACTCATTCACACGCGCTCATACACTACTACGGCCAATTTAGTTTACCCAATTCAACTATAGCTCGTGTTTGGACTGGGGGAAACCACCCGCCGGAAACCCACGCCAACACAGGGAGAGCATGCAAACTCCACACAGAAATGCCAACTGGCTCAGACAGGACTCGAACCAGCGACCTTCTTGCTGTGAGGTTGTAGTGCTAACCACTGAGCCACCGTGTTATGTAATTATTTGCATTTCTTTTATATCGCATTTCATAATATTTAATATGTAACTGCAACTCTTTAATGATCATTTTTTTGACATTATAAAACTTAAATCAGTGAGGGAACATCAATGTAACAGTACTGGACTATTTTATAATTATTATACGCATTTAAAAAATATAAAACTAATATTTTTGATTGTTTTTTTGCCTTCAAATGTGCTTTATTTTGATCAATTCTACAGGAAAATGCTTGACTTTTGCTGACTACAAATGTTGAAACCTTTCATTTCAATCCTGAGAAGATATTTGCCATATATTCATTCATTCATTCATTCATTCATTCATTCATTTTCTTTCACAGTGGATTGATCCACCAACTGTTCCAGCATATGTTATACATAGCTAATGCCCTTCCAACTGCAACTCAGTACTGGGAATCACCCATACACACACATGCACTTCGGCCAATTTAGTTTGCCCAGTTCACCTATAGCGCATGTGTTTGTACTTGGGGAAACCACCCGCAGGAAACCCACTCCAACATGGGGAGAACATGCAAACTCTACGCAGAAATGCCAACTGGCTCAGACGGGACTCAAATCAGCGACCTTCTTGCTGTGAGGTGGCAGTGCTAACCACTGAGCCACCGTGTCATGTGATATTTAATTGCATTTCCTTTATATCGCATTTCATAATATTTAATATGTAACTGCAACTCTTTAATGATCTTTTTTGACATTATAACACGTAAATCAATGAAGGAACATCAATGTAACAGTACTGGACTATTTTATAATTATTATATACATTCCAAAAATATAAAACTAATATTTTTGATTGTTTTTTTGCCTTTAAAGGTGCTCAAAGATCCAATCTACAGGAAAATGCTTGACTTTTGCTAGCTACAAATGTTGAAAACTTTCATTACAATCCTGAGAAGATATTTGGCATATATTCATTAATTTTCCTTCGGCTTAGTCCCTTTATTAATCCGGGGTCGCCACAGTGGAATGAACCACCAACTATTCCAGCATATGTTTTACACAGCGGATGCCCTTCCAGCTGCAACCCAGTACTAGAAAACACCCATACACACTCATACACACTTCACACACACTCATACACCACTTTGGCCAATTTAGTTTACTTTTAGTTTAATCTCGGTCCTGGAGGTCCGGTGTCCTGCAGGGTTTAGCTCCAACTTGTCTCAAAACACTTGCCTGGATGTTTCAAGTATACCTAGTGAGAGCTTGATTAGCTTGTTCAGGTGTGTTTGATTAGGGTTGGAGCTAAAATCTGCAGGACATCGGACCTCCAGGAACAAGTTTGGTGATCCCTGGCACACAGTATATGCCATGTCTAAAAATAATGAATATTAATTAATTAATTATCAAAACAGACAAATGAACAAATTGTACAAAAGGCATTCCTACACACACACACACACACACACACATGTTTGTTTTTGTGAAAAGTGGGTACATTACATAGGTTTACATTCATATATTGTTCAAAGCGTATTGCCCTCACCCCACCCAACCCCTACACCAGGGGTGTCCAAAGTCTGTCCCGGAGGGCTGGTGTCCTGCAGATTTGAGCTCCAACTTGCCTCAACACACCTGCAAGGATGTTTTTAAAGCCTAGTAAGAGCTTTATTAGATAGTTCAGGTGTGTCTGATTGGGGTTGGAACTAAACTTTGCAGGACACCGGCCCTCCAGGACCGAGTTTGGACACCCCTGCCCTAAACCCAACCATCACAGAAGACCGTGTGCAGCTTTACTCTCTGATTGAACTCATTCTGGGGGGTTTAGAAGCTTTTGGAGAAATGAGGACGTCACCAATGTCCTCTTATTTCACCTCCTTTTTGTGTGTCATACCTGTGTCATTATACAGATTTGTGTCCTGACATGTCACAAAAACACTTACACTGCACAGACCCCTATAATTCCATGTATCTGTAGTCCCTTTTGAGCCACAATATTATTTATACAGCTTCTTCTATTGATGTACCTTAAGGAAAATAGTAAATTGCCATTCCTGTCTGTTAAAGATTTTTATTTTTTTATTTCCAAGAAACTGTATAATACAACTTACAATACAGTAAAAGAGATCAGTTCCTTTACACAACATTTACATAACATATATACACAGGAGAAAAAGTAAAACAAAACAACAGAGAAGAGAAAAAAAGAAAGAAAAAAAAGTTCACGTAGCATGAAAGATCTTGTCATATTTACTCAAAAAAGAAGCACATTTCTTATTATCAATTAATCTAAGTGATTTAATTAAATGTTCTATTTCACATAAAAAGTCTATAATTTTTTTTTCTTCTTAAACCTGTTTGTGAAAGTAAAATTTCCCAGCAAGAATAAGAAAGTTCACAGTGGCTTCTAACGACTTGTTTTGGTTTTCAAAATAACAAATAATATCCTTAAGGTGCAAATTACCACTCATATTAACCTTGGAAAAGCAAAATGAGCTTAAACATTCCAAAACAATGATGATACATTGCATGAAAAAAAGGCGACAAATGTCTTCACATTCATTCTTACAAAAAATGCATATATCAGTAATATCACAGTATTTGGATAAATTACATTTAAAATAAATAACATTTAAAATAACAGCAAAGTGGGCGCCACGGTGGCGTAGTGGTTAGCACGTTCGCCTGACAGCAAGAAGGTCGCTGGTTCGAGCCCCGGCTGGGTCAGTTGGCATTTCTGTGTGGAGTTTGCATGTTCTCCCCGTGGTTGCGTGGGTTTCCTCCGGGTGCTCCGGTTTCCCCCACAAGTCCAAAAACATGTGGTATAGGTGAATTGGGTAGGCTAAATTGTCCGTATAGTGTATGAGTGTGAATGTGTGTGTGTGGATGTTTCCCAGAGATGGGTTGCGGCTGGAAGGGCATCCGCTGCGTAAAAATATGCTGGATAAGTTGGCGGTTGATTCCGCTGTGGTGACCCCGGATTAATAAAGGGACTAAGCCGAAAAGAAAATGAATGAATGAATGAATAACAGCAAAGTCATATTGGTCTGGCCACAGGGTTCGTGTATCTTAAATATTGGTGTGGAGGCAATATAAATGTTCCTTTAGATGACGCAAATGTGCTACTAATGTTAGCACAACACATTTCTGACCACAATTGTCTTTTGTTTGAGACTGATTACATACTGATGAACATCGTTTGCTGATTGTGACTTGAAATTACAAATAAAATCTGCTAAGCTAAAATCTGCAGGACATCGGACCTCCAGGAACAAGTTTGGTGACCCCTGGAATACAGCATATGCCATGTCTAAAAATAATGAAGATTAATGAATTATTAAAACACACAAATGAACAAATTGTACAAAGGCATTACTACACACACTCACACACACTCACATATGTTTGTTTTTGTGAAAAGTGGGTACATTACATAGGTTTTCATTCATTTTATACTGTTCAAAGTGTATATTATATTGCCCTCAACCCACCCCACCCCTAAACCCAACCATCACAGGAGACCGTGTAGTTTTACTCATTCTGTGGGGTTTAGAAGCTTTTGGAGAAATGAGGACGTCACCAATGTCCTCATATTTCACCTCCTTTTTGTAATACCTGTGTCATACCTGGGTCATTCATTCATTCATTCATTTTCTTTTCGGCTTAGTCCCTTTATTAATCCGGGGTCGCCACAGCGGAATGAACCGCCAACTTATCCGGCATTTGTTTTACGCAGCGGATGCCCTTCCAGCCACAACCCATCTCTGGGAAACACATCCATACAGTCTCATTCACACACATACACTATAGACAATTTAGCTTACCCAATTCACCTGTACCGCATGTCTTTGGACTGTGGTGGAAACCGGAGCACCCGGAGGAAACCCACGCAACCACGGGGAGAACATGCAAACTCCACACAGAAATGCCAACTGGCCCAGCCGGGGATCGAACCAGCGACCTTCTTGCTGTGAGGCGAACGTGCTAACCACTTGGCCACCGTGGCGCCCCATACCTGGGTCATTATACAGATTTGTGTCCTGACATGTCACAAAAACACGTACACTATACAGACCCTTATAATTCCATGTATCCGTAGTCTCTTTTGAGCCACAATATTATTTATACAGCTTCTATTGATGTACCTTAAGGAAAATATTAAATTGCCATTCCTGTCTGTTAAAGATGACAGTGAATCAGCAATGTCAGTGGCACCGATCAATCCACAATAATTTAGTGGCTTCATCTTATTGATTGATTGATTGAAATATTGTACATTTCCATTTAAATTGTATTTAATTAACATTTAAAATAACAGTAAAGTCATATTGATCTGGCCACAGGGTCTCTTTAATATGGTGTGGAGGCAATATAAATGTTCCTTTAGATGGCGCAAATGTGCTAATCATGTTAGCACAACACATTTCTGATCACAATTGTCTTTTGTTTGAGACTGATTACATACTGATGATGAACATTGTTTGCTGATTGTGACCTAAAATTACAAATACTGCGATGTGAAACAAAAAGAAATAAAATAATTGATTAGTTTTTGTACTAACTAGTTAGGCTAGCGTATTGTATCAAGTCACGAGTAGTCTGCTGAGCTTTCTTCAGACTTGAGCTTCTATAAATTACAATTCATAAACATAACAGATACTGAAATGATTTGGGTTTTAAAAAATTAACTATATTATTAATTTATTTGTGTAACAGCTACCGAGAACTCCTTTATCCTCCTCGTCAGCAGGTGGCGGTTAGCCTCTCCTAAAATCGGCTTTTCATCAACCGTTAACACCGCGAAGAAGACGCAGATCATTGTCCTATGAAATGAGAGCATGACCAGCAAACACAGCCACGAGCACCACCCCAAATGATTCTACAGTTGTTTATCATTTATTTTTATATCATTTCTGACATGGTCAAAGGTCTGCTGCCCGATAACAATGGCGATATGAGCTTCTGACACGCCGCTCGCTGTGGTCATTTGTGTGTCAACGCTTCATGGAAACGTCATGAGGTACGTGTGTGTGATTGTTTTTGTGTTAATCGCTAATGTCAACACGCCAGAGTGTGGAAATCGGCTAAGAAGTGTGTCAATTACGGCTGTGCATCATCAAAGATGTGTTTTGTTGGCTCCAATGCAGCGATGTGTCAGCCAGAGACCGGTGTATTGATGAACTGATGATGCTGATCAGCTGTCAACATTGGGAATGTTCTTGAATAACCACAAGCACAGATCCAGAGCCTTTGTTTAATGGTCTGTCCACTTTTAGCGACAGAAACCTGTTGTAAATGCTTCATAACTCTTATGTACTGTTGGGGATGTTTTCATCCACTCTGGGGTGATTTTGAGTCTTAATTTGGCCATAACTTTCTCTTTTTCTTCAGCTAGGAGAATGACTTCTGGTGGAAAAAATCTTATTTTGACACAAATGTGAAAAAGATACTCTCTGGGCATATTTACAACACTTTATGTTAAAGATGGAAACATCCACTGGAATTAACTGCTGTGAAAATGCATCAGATAAATATTTTTTTAACATTTTTTTTGCTCAAATCTGTTAATCGACCACAGTTCTGATCAAAACTTATAAATAGTTTAGAAAATTGCAGGATTTTAACTCTTTAATTGCCAAATTCATAAACCATGTCACACTAAATGACATATTTTTAATATAAAAGGTAATTGTGGCGGGCGCCGCGGTGGTGTAGTGTGCAGCACTTTCGCCTCACAGGAAGAAAGTTGCTGGTTCGAGCCTCAGCTGGGTCAGTTGGCATTTCTGTGTGGAGTTTGCATGTTCTCTCTGTGGTTGCGTGGGTTTCCCCCAGAAGTCCAAAGACATTTGGTATAGGTGAATTGGGTTGGCTAAATTGTATGTAGTGTATGAGTGTGTCTGGATGTTTCCCAGAGATGGGTTGCAGCTAGAAGGGCATCCGCTGCGTAAAACATATGCTGGATAAGTTGGTGGTTCATTCCGCTGTGGCGACCCCTGATTAATAAAGGGACTAAGCCGAAAAGAAAATGAATGTATGAGTGAATGAATGAAAGTAATTGTGGACTGAATTGTTTTTATCTTTTATTAATGTCTTGGACATGTGAAACAACATAACCTTTGATTAGGCCTGTGCAATATGGACAAAATAATCATACGGCGACATTTTTTATTTATTTATTTTTTTGAACGAATATTGCGATTGCAATTTTATTTGCGTTTTTTTGCAACTGTTTTTGCTTTTTCAAACAAGCTACATACACACATTCAGTGCACAAGAAGTGCATAACAAAACATTTCCCAACGAAATAACATGGTATTAAGTTTTATAAATAAAACTGTTGTAAAATTGTCTTTTAAAACAGACAACATAAAATAAATGAAGATGAACTAACCTCAGCTCTAGTTAAACACATACTGTACACAGTAGCACTCACTGCTTGATGAACAAAACTGTAATAAACTGTCATTAAAAACAGACAACATGAAGAAATAAAGATGAACTAACCTCAATTCCACTCATAACAATAAATAAAAACTAACGTAAATCAAAACCACTGTATCTGTGCTTACACTCAGTAAACAGCGGTGAGTTTGATGAACTGATGACCTTCACGATTAATCACAGTCATTTCTGTTAAGCACGTGAATAGGATGGCATATCATACGCAAAAGTTGAACGCAAAAGACGATATTTTGGGAAAGCGGAAAACCTGTAACCATTGACTTCCATATTAGGAGAAACAAACACTGTGGAAGTCAATGGTTACAGGTTTCCAGCTTTCTTCAAAACATCTTCTTTTGTCTTCAACAGTGTAAAAGAACTTATAAAGCTTTGAAACAAGTAAAAGGGGGGTAAATGATGATAGATTATTTTTTTGGGTGAACTGTCCCTTTTAATAACTTTAAGACATTGCGACATTTTTATACGAATTTTGCCATTTCCATTACTTGATGCTGAAATTTAAAAGCGCCCATTTCCTGCTGACATTTGAGCGCGTTCTTAAACATCGCTGATTTACTATTGTATTGACATGCTCAACAGAAATGACTGTGATTTGGCCGTGAAGGTCATCAGATCACCAAACTCGCAGATACAGGGACACTGGAGCGTTTTAAAGCTGCGAATTTCAGCTGGTCTGTTTATAATCTGATATACGAGCGATCTGCTGATGAATCGACTGAACCTTGCGGCTTAAAAACACTCCAGTGTCCCTGTATCTGTGCTTACACTCAGTAAACAGCGGTGAGTTTGATGAACTGATCACCTTCAGGATTAATCACAGTCATTTCTGTTGAGCATGTGAACACAATGGCAGATCAGCGGTGTTTAAGAACGCACTCAAATGTTAGCGGGAAATGGACGTTTTTAAAATTTTTTGTACTGATTGGTATCAAATTCCAGTATTGTGACAACCCTAATAGAAACCCAGCTAGCATCTGAACAAAGCACTTA
>CAIGQQ010000001.1:1407132-1424871 GCA_903798035.1 Danio albolineatus | reverse complement strand
AATCACAGTCATTTCTGTTGAGCATGTGAACACGATGCCAAATCAGCAGTGTTTAAGAACGCACTCAAATGTTAGCGGGAAATGGACGTTTTTAAAAATTTTTGTACTGATTGGTATCGAATTCCAGTATCGTGACAACCCTAATAGAAACCAAACTAGCATCTGAACAAAGCACTTAAAAGATCTGAACTAAAAGTGTGAGCAGACTCTAGGATCCTCACTCCCTCCGCTTCCTACTATTGTCTTCCATACAAACACAAAGACATCCACACAGGTTTGTTACTTTCGCTTTAAATGTCTGCACGCTGTTCCTGTCTGCCATGGAAATGAATTAGCCTGGAGTTTCAGACATTGTTAAAAGTGAAAACGGCAGTTGAGGATCATCTTTTAACACAAAGCCTGCATTGTTAGAGAGCAGCCCACTGCCTGTAAAATAAATGCAAATGGGGCTTTTCCGTTAATGGACGCACAGTATGTTTAATGATTGAGCTCTGGTGTGGGGGGAAGCTTGTGGAACAGAAACATTTCCCTCTTTTTGCGCGCCTGCCAAAACGCCGCTCTTAATTCATCTGTTCTGCATTCTCAGACGTCCCACCTGAAAATGAGCCGTTCGACCACGGGGCTCGTTTATAAGAATCCTTCTAAATTCTGCTTTATTTTGTGATGTAACTCCGCAGACGCTTGTGTTAAACTCGAGCGAGATGTGAAGCCATGTGGAAAAGAACAACAGAGCAGACTGAATGACCTAAAAAGCGGGTCGAACTCGCCCGACTCCCACCCACTCGCTCATGCCCGATCAGTGCACCTGCTGCCACTCTCAAGAAGATTTATTAGAGCATGACGGGATGGACTGTTGAGCAGATCAAACATTATAGATCCCTTAGGCCATGCAACCCTTTTAAAAAGTTTCTTTTTTTAGTGTGCTTGTGTTTTTTGTTAGTTTTTTTGGTCACGCTTTACAATATGGTTTCATCACCAAGCAAAAATTCCTGTGTTAAATATACAGTGTGATTATTTTGGTGTTGTTCAGTGTTAAAACCCGGAGTACATTTCAATTCACGAGTGTGAAAGAGCGTATATTTAAAAGTTGCTTTTTTTCAGTGTTAAACTTTTAACCCAATATGCAATGTACTTGCCACTAGTGAAGGGACGTCCAGTTTTTTTACTTAAACCAGTTCTTTCGGACAAACAATGATCAAACCAGTATGTTTTACTAGTCTTGATGATATAATAAATTATAAGATATAATAAATTAATTCTCATCAGAAGCTGTATATGCACTCATTAGCTTATATACACTCGTACTCTGTGAGTAATGTACAAATGTAATATATATTAACACTTTGAATGGTATAATAACACTCTAGTTTGATGTAAGAATAAACTCTTACTGTGTTAAAATGAACTCTGTGAGTAATGTACAAATGTCACACTTTAGAAAGTGTTATTTTAACTCCAAAATGGAGGGAGTCATATGTACACCCAAGGAGTGTTCAGTTAAACTCAAATTGAGTTAAATGTACACTGATGTTTTTGCTGTGCAGTTAAAGGTCCAGTGAAATAAAAATAATGTTTTTTTAGATATCTGTAAGCTAGTGTGATACAAAAATTAGCATTTAGAAGATTGTGCTGGATGGCTTTATTTAATACCCTAACTAAAAAAAAAGAAACCAAGATCCTCTCTTGCTTATGTTTCTTATGCCGAGTTTAGACTGCGTGATTTTAGCCCCGATTTTGACTCGCCGACAAATGGCTGAAATCACAGGCAAATCGGTGCTCGTGCACGTGAGTAATAATCACACAATATGAACTATCAAATACGCGATCTGAGAGAATCGCTGATGAGTCGCTGATGCCCGGGAGATATTTGGTGTGCTGAATATCTGGAGCTGTCGGCGATTCAAATCATGCCGTGTGAAATGTTTTTTTGACTGAAAATAACATCGGCGATCACCTACAGCCAATGAGAGAGCAGCATTCACTACACTCTCAGAAAAAATGGTACAATGTTTTACAAAAGAAGGTACAAACCCTTGTCACTGGGGCAGTACACTCTCAGAAATAAAGGTACACGAGCTGTCACTGGGGCGGTACCTTTTCAAAAGGTACAGATTTGTACTTAAAGGGTCCATATTGGTACCTCATAAGTATATATTAGTACCTAAAAATTTTAACAGGAACATTTTTGTACTTTTTAGGAACAAATATGTACCCTTGAGGTATTAATATGGACCCTTTAGGTACAAATTTGTGCCATTTGAAAAGGTACCATCCCAGTGACAGCTCGTGTACCTTTATTTCTGAGAGTGTACCTTTTGATGGGACAGAATTGTACCTTAAGAAAAGAAACAAATTTGTACATTTTAAGGTCATGATTTGTACCATGGGAAACCAAAATGTACCTTTGTTTTTAAAAACCTGCAGATACAATATTGTATACTTCCTGAAAGGTACCACCACAGTGACAAGACACTTTGTACATTAACAGTGTCAAAAATGCTGACCAAACATTTATTAAAATGCCTTAAATGTTTAGTTTTCAATACCTACAGTTTTAAGTTTTACCAGTTGTTTTGTATTATTGTATTATAGGACTAAAAATTTATAAGTATCTTTAAACATATACTTTTAAATGATGATTCTTGTTTTAATATGGAAATTATTCATAAAATCACTTTGCCTTTTCAGTCATATTTATCTACATAGATACTGTAATAAAGAAGGAGTTGTTCACTTTTGTACACTTTTGTACCTTTTATATGAGAACAATTGTGTACCTTCATTTCAGTTGTACCATAAAAGGCACAGAACAGTATCATAAGAGATCTTTTAAGTATCATATAAGGTACAATATTTACAAAGGTACAAAACTGTTCCTCAAGGAACATTATTTGTACCATCGTGTACCTTTTTTTCTGAGAGTGTAGAGTGTGTACCTGCAGGCCAGCGGGAGGTTGAGGGAGAAGTTAAAAGCTCATTTTCAGTTCATTCGGACACAAGAAATAGAGGGAAAATTAGTGTAAATTGGGCAGGAGTCCCCGTGTCTGTTTGACGTGTCATGTGAGCAATATCACAACACAACCCGGTCAAAAAATAAAACAGTTGAGGAGAAATTGCTAATTCCCTTCAAAGCCAGGTGAGCAAATATGTACATTTTCTACCCCATTAACGGCTTCTTTCTCGTTATGTATTAATAACAAGATATACTACGTGTTTTTGGGTGTGAGACGTAGTTTGGACAAAGTTGTCGGCGATTTTTCCTATTTTGAAGTCATGCAGTGTGAAACTCCCTGTCGTCGATCCATCTTGCCGTGTTATCAAAGCTGTGACGAAACGCAGCCCAGATAGTCATGCAGTGTGAACACATCTATGACATGACTGCTTTGAAAATCATGCAGTCTGAACTCTGCATTAGCTAGAGTTTGTTTTGACCGTCTTTTGTAATGTTCATGGAATAAATTAGATTCACAAGGTATCTTGATGGGTTCTGCAAGTGAAGCCAATGTCCACTCCAGTGAAGAAAATTAATAAAATACACTTTTATTAATAAAAGGAATCCAATAAAAAAAGAATAATAAAACAAATACAAGAATAAAACAAAATCCTTTATTTTCCGTCTCTTACGTATACAGAAGTCAGTTTAAGCACGCTGCTACAGTATTCTGCTGAATATAGGTGTGCCTTTAGTCTTTTAAGCTATCAATATTTGATATATTTGAGGATATCAAAAGTTTGATATACCTGAGGATATCTGTTAATATAGAGAAGAAATCCATTTTTGTTCTCTAGAGCTTTTTACTCCCTAGGGTGATACACTTGACAAAAAAATATATAGCTAAGCGTTTCTTCTATTACATCTGCATTCGGGCAGTTTTGTGTGGGTCTTGTCCTCCAAGGCCAAAGCTCCTATATGGCAAAGAATATTTTTTCCTCTGAAGATAACGCTCCCAGACTTTTGGTTGTAATATTTGGTTCGGACCATTTCTACCTTTATTGTTGGCAGAAAACTGACCCACTTCAGTACTTGACCTATTCAAACTCTGTTAAAAGCACTTCTTATGTTTTTTCCTCAATGCTTACAGGGGTTTTTGCAAGAAAACGACTTTCCGAATATCTAAGTTAAGTTTTGTTTCTTATATCATTTATGTCATTAAACCATCCAAACTAGGCATGGGACAATAACTGTTTTGAAGGTATACTGCGGTTTGGAAAAGTCAAGGTTTTAATACCGACAGAATTTTCTGCTATAACGGTATGTGTAAGATTTTTTTATTTACGTTTTTTTTAAGGACAACAATATTTCCAGCAGAAAAGAGATAAAAGATGCTGCTTGAAGTTGTAAAGAAATCTGTTTTTGAAACTATCAAAGACTGCAGAAGTCAATGATTCATTAGAATTATTTAGCCTGGCGTTTACTGTTCCGAAATATTATAAATGTTTCTCAAAATAAAACATTTTGTGTATATATTTGTGCCAGACATTTAAAAAGAATATATTTTAGAGCAGTAATCACAATACCGTGAAACCGTGATATTTTTATCCAAGGTTATCATACTGTCAGAATCTTATACTGGCCCATGCCTACAACCAATGCATAAAATAAATGTAATTTATTACACATGTTTGCAACAGATAAGGATGATTTTGTGATGTATTAGGCAGCCCTGCTACATTTTACACTATACCTGACTCTTGTTGTCTATCCAAGTTTTAGGAACAACAAATAATATGTTGATCATTTGGTATCAGAAGTGGCTTATATGAAAAGGCAAAGACCTCGATTATGCTTATTTTACCCAAATAAAATATGATCATGTCTTGATTTTTAATGATTTCATTAGGACAGTGCGGTCTGACTTAGCTTAGACTGAAGTTTTGTCACTTAACAGAAATAATATCCAGGATAGAATATAAAGTCATGCTGCAGTGGAAACAGAATAAATATTGTGTATGACTCCCATGAGCTTGGAGGACTGCATCCACACATCTCTGCAATGACTCAAATAACTTATTAATAAAGTCATCTGGTATGGCAAAGAAAGCGTTCCTGCAGGACTCTCAGAGTTCATCAAGACTCTTTTGGATTCATCTTCAATGCCTCCTCCTCCATCTTACCCCAGTCATGCTCAATAATGTTCATATCTGGTGACTGGACTGGCTAATCCTGGAGCACCTTGACCTTCTTTGCTTTCAGGAACTTTGATGTGAAGCTGAAGTATGAGAGGGAGCGCTATCCTGCTGGAGAATTTGCCCTCTCCTGTAATTTGTAATGTAATGGGCAGCACAAATGTCTTGATACCTCAGGCTGTTGATGTTTCCTGCAGATCTCTCGCATGCCGCCATACTGAATGTAACCCCAATCCATGATTTTTCCTTCACCAAACCATGTGGGTTCCAGTAGGTCTTCTGCAGTATTTGTGATGATTGGGATGCAGTTGAATAGATGATTCATGGGAAAAATCTACCCTCTGCCACTTTTCCAAACGATCAATTAGAAGTCAAGTTATTATTTGTTGCTCTTACAACTTTGTCAGGTAGTGTACATGTTTGTTAGCATTAGTTAATGCACTATGAGTTAACTACTGTATGAATAACTTTATTTACATTAACTATCATTAACAAAGAGGAATAAATCTAAATGTATTTCTCGTTGTTCATGTTAGTAAACCCTTTGACTAACCCTAACTAATACAACCTTATTGTAAAGTTTTGTTTCTTTTTATTTCCAAAAAGAGAGTCGTTTTATCTGTTGAAAGGTTTTAAAAAAGGCGTAATGATAAGATCAGATCAAGGCACCTGTGCAAGATTGTTATTTGCACAGTGTGGTCATATGCAAATGCACATAAAGCAGACTGTTTTTGTTACGTTAGGGATTTCCACAAGCTTAGGCCTGTGCGAGTTGAATGCTAGTAGCTTGTTTATTTTTCCCATGAAGGAAAAGTAGCCTTGTGTGAGTTATATATTATACTGAAGTGCAGAGTTTTATACTGTTTAATGTGTTCCAAGCGGAAACGCCTGTAACGGGCTGTTCATGCTGAACGTGTTTTTGTATTGCATTGTTTTTCTGTGTAAACATTTGCTAGACGTAAGCCTTTGTCTTTTAAATCCGGTGTCTTTGCACATGAGGCTATGCACATGAGAAGAAGGCGTTGTAAGAAAGCAGCACTCATTTAAAGGGCACCAATTTTAACAATTTTTCAAGATTTGTTATAAATGTTTTGTGTCTCTAGATCTGTAAAGTTTCAGCTCAAAATACCCATTATATTATTTATTATACCTTTTTAAATCTGGGAAATGTGAGCTGTTTTAATGCTGTTGCTGTTTTTGTTGCCTGTGCCTTCAATGCTAATGAGTTGGTTCTCCCCACCCACCGTTTCTACGTGCATGTCAGAGCCATAAACTGTAAAAGATATGGACGTAGTATCCGTGACGTCACCCATAGGTTTATGAAGAACCCAAAAGAAGCTACTAGTAGGCGTGGCCAACCATCGCCATTTTGTTTGTGCATCATCGCATCAACTGGGGGATACCAAACAAGGGCAAAGAGGCGGAGCGAGAGTGGAGCTACAGACCATAGACTGTAAAAAATATGGACGTAGTATCCGTGACGTCACCCATAGGTTTCTGATGAACCCAAAAGAAGCTACTAGTAGGCGTGGCCAACCGTCGCCATTTTGTTCGCGCGTCATCGCACCAACCGAGGCATACCAAACAAGGGCAAAGAGGCGGAGCGTGGGCGGAGTGTGAGCGGAGCTACGGGACGCATGCTGGCATATAGCTAAGAGCTTTCTTATGGGAGAAACGCATTATATTTCATTACCTGCGACTCGTTTGTGTTCTGACCACACGTGCTTGGTTGTACACTATATCAATAAAGTGTTTAGTCTGTTGAAAACACTGCTGTAATACATCAAGCCACTTAACATTGTTCTTAAGACGTTTTTCAACAGGAAGAAAGTGCGAATTACATCCAAATACTTCAGATATAGTCTGTGATAGTAAATGCAGGACTATTTAGGAAATCCAGGCATAACACTGTATGACAACGCTTCAGATGACGATTTTATAGACTACAGCTGATCAATCTGTCAGATTCTGGAGTGCATTAGAGTTCAGAAGAACATTATAAATCATAAATTATCCGAAATAAAGCAATTACACTTATAGAGATGGTGTATAAGTATATAATTTCCCTCACCTGGGAAACGGACTCCACGTGAATGGTTTGTGAGCACAATTAAGCGCACACAGCATGCCATATTATCTGATAATGGTAGGAAATAATTCCAAAAAGCAACTGACTGTGTAAAGCCACATAAAACAACACAAAAATAAGATGAATCAGGCGGAATCAGCTGAGGTGACGGGACTAGCTGTCATTCAAGTGACCACGCCCTTAATTATGCAAACTTAATTTAGCTTAATATAAAGGAAACGGATGAGTTATAAAAAAATTCACCCCCCTCACAGTTGTCATGAGGGGTAATATCAGCTATATGAACCAAAATCGTTCTTTGTACCAGGCTTTAAACACCTTTTTTTCTGCTGTAAAGTTGGCCATTTCACCAGTGGGCTCATTGGAGATTTGCTCTATTATGGAGCCAGGACAGCCAGGACTAGCGGAATTTTCGATGAATTGCAAGTTTTAGTTACTTCCGTATTGGCTTCCCGAGGGAGAGCGGGAGGTTGCCGCTTGCTACAGACGCATGCTGGCATTTTGCTTAGACTGGCTTTCTTATGGGAGAAACGCTAAATAGGCCTGTCACAATAATCATTATATCGACTTATCGCACGATACATGAACATGACCTCAATAATTTTTGATGATGCAATATATATCGCCCATACGTAAAAAAAACATTCTTACAACATTTTAGCTGATTGCACAACCTCTCTATCTCTATCGGAGATGTCAGTGTCAGTATGGTTAAAAACACTATAGTATTTACCATAAATGACTAAAGTATATTTTGATGTGGGTGCCTGACAACTGAAAATAGCAGCCTGTTACTTATTACCTTGCATTTTGTTTTTGTTAACATTTATTATTATTTGTTTTGGATATGCGTTTTCACATTCTGATTCCAATGCTTAATCATTTAATTATTAAAATGATTAAATTAAATACTCTTAGGAAACAAAATATTATACGTTCTTTTGACGAGTGTACTTGCGTTATGATGCTATTATATTGCCATTCTTGCATTATACAATGAGTGGCCTAAAATGGTCTTAAAATGACAATAATATCGTTTATCGCGATATATTTTGGTGCAATATATCGTACAACAAAAAATAGATATCGTGACAGGCCTAACGCTTAATACTTCATTACCTGCGACTCGTTTGTGTTCTGACCACATGTGCTTGGTTGTTTACTATATAAATAAAGTGTTTAGCCTTTTAAAATCACTGCTGTAATACATTGAGCCTCTAAACATTGTTCTTATGACGTTTTGCAACAGGAGGAAAGTGTGATTTATTTTCAAACACTAACCCTAACCCTTCAGATATAGTCTGTGTTAGTAAATGCAAGGCTATTGATGAAATCCAGGCAGAACACTGTATGACAACGTTTCAGACGACAGTTCTAGAGCCTACAGATGATCAATCTGTCAGATTCTGGAGTGCATTACAGCTCTGAAGAACATTATAAATGATAAATGATCCTAAATAAAACAAATACATTAATAGAGATGGTATAAGTATATAATTTCACTCACCTCGGAAACGGAGGTCACATGAATCGTTTGTGAGCACAATTAAGTGCACACAGCATGCCATATTATCTGATAATTGTAAGAAATAATCCCAAAAGGCAGCTGACTGTGTAAAGCCACATAAAACAGCACAAAAATATGATCAATATGCTGAGATCAGCAGCTAATCAGCCAGGATCAGCTAAGGTGAAAAGACAGTGACCAGCGAGACCTAGCTGTCACTTAACTGGCCACGCCCTTAATTATGCAGCCTTAATATAACAATATAAAGGAAACGCATAAGTTAAAAAAAATATTCACCCCCTCACAGTTGTCATGAAGGGTAATATTAGCTATATGAACCAAAATCGTTCTCTGTATCAGGCTGTAAACACCTTTTTTTCTGCTGTAAAATCGGCCATTTGCTCCATATGGAGCCAGGACTAGCAGAATTTCGATGAATTGCAGTTTCAGTTACTTCCGTATTGGCTTCCCGAGGGAGAGCAGGTGGTTGCCGCTTGGTCAGAGCCATAGCCTTCACGTAGACAGACAGCTCAGTGACAGAAAAGAATGAAGCAGCTCTCCCTTTTCTACAGTAAGAACATTCACAACATTTATTTGATGTGTTTCTTGTGGAGTTAATTCAAGCCTTTCCGCAACGATGAGTCACACAATGTCGTCATAAAGTTCGCTCGCTTGCACACACATACACACGTTAGCTTTGCACTGTTTTTGCATGGCAAATGTGACAGGATACATGTTAATATCTACTGCTGTATGGATATCTGTTATGTTAATATACAAAATAAACCTGATTTAAGTCCACAATCCGGGATTTAAGCAATTAAGCAAACCGTTTTAAATTTGTAAAACCCATTCCTGATCACATTGAATGATGACTGATGATCACAGAGTGCTGAACAGGTCTTTTAATCCCAGTTGCTTTGCGCTAGTCCAGTGTTGTGGATATGATTTTACGCATTACTACAGAGACATGTTAATAAGCGTCTGTCAATCAATTCGACGTCACGTCCTACGTCACGTTGTGGTCATCCTAAGAACGGGAGGAATTTGGATCGTATTTTAACATCAGGAAATAAAAAAAAATAGACTAATTGTCTTTATATCCCCCCAATATGACTGTGGAAACACTATACCCGCACACAGTTCTGTCCAAACACAAGAGGATTTTTTTCATAGGTGCCCTTTAATTGAATTATTTTGCTCTACATTATGTATTTTTAAGCACAAAGAAACTGTGTAAATGATATAATAGATAGAACTGATAGAACTAATAATTTTTAAGTGTATTTTTGCCATTTAGTTTATTGTTTTGTAATTTTTAAATGATTTCTCATTCATCAATGTATATTTTTGTGCTCATTTTTACAAACGTTTCACTCAAATTGTGTGGCTCAAGTCTTATTGCATGTGTTTGCAGGTATGCAGGCCGTCCGCAGTCACGCTGGCTGAGTGTTAAACACTGAATGTGGGCTCAGCGGCTCCTGCCATGGGGAATACAGCCACCAAGTTCCGTAAAGCACTTATCAGTGGAGATGAAGGCCTGGCCTGCCAACTCTATGAGAGCAACCCTCAGTTTAAAGAGGCTCTGGAGCCCAACGCCTCTTATGGGGAGCCCTATCAACACAACACACCCCTGCACTACGCCTCACGCCACGCCATGACCCGCCTCATCAGGTACAGGCCGCCAGCAGCACCACAATACATCAGTTTATTATTATTATTTCTAAATGACGAACAGAAAAAAAGCATGGGGAAAATAATTGTGAATAAAAGGAAGAAAAGCTGCAGGTTGTTTTTATTAGTAGTTGCGCATCGATGGATTTGCTATTCAGTGTTTGGACTTTCAGCACTGAATTTTAAACCACACTGAACTGAACTAAAACTGAACCTAAACTCTAAACACTGGACTGACACGGTTCCAGTGTACTAAAACGTCTATGTTAAGCTGCTTTGACACAATCTACATTGTGAAATAAACATGAATTGAATTGAATTGAATAGTAGGTAAAGTGGGTTGTTCCAGATGGTAATAAAATAGAAAATAGGAAAAATGAAAGTACCTCAATACATGCTTTAGCCATTTTAGAAGAATTGTTATTATCAATAAATGAGTGTGGAGTTTGCATGTTCTCCCTGTGTTGGTGTCCGGGTGCTCCGGTTTTCCCAACAAGTCCAAAGACATGTGGTTTAGGTGAATTGGGTAAGCTAAATTGTCCGTAGTGTATGTGTGAGAATAAGTGTGTATGGGTGTTTCCCAGTGATGGGTTGCAGCTGGAAGGGCAACCGCTGCGTGAAACATATGTTGGATAAGTTGACGGTTCATTCCGCTGTGGCGACCCCAGATTAATAAAGGGACTAAGCCGAAAAGAAAATAAATGAATGAATGAATGAAAAAAAATTAGATTAACATTGTAGTAAAACGATAAACGATATAAATAAATGAATTATAGTAAAATATTAAGCAAACGGAGATTTTTTTTATTCTAAATAATTTAATTATAATAAAGTGAAGCAAATGGAGATTTATTAATATTATTATTATTATTATTATTTTATAATTATAATTATTATTATGTTTATTATGTTTATTATTATTATTATTATTAATACTTTTTTGTTTTTTCATTAGTTTTGAAAATGATTTTTTATGAATGAATGAATAAAAAAAATATTAGATTAACATAGTAATAAATAGGATGAATGATATGAATGAATGAATTATAGTAAAAATAAGCAAATGGAGATTATCATTATTATTATTATTACTTTTTGTATTGTTTTTTTTCAGTAGTTTTGAAAAAGATTTTCATTAACGATTTTTGTATAATTAGTAGATACTAGTAGTCAATTTGTTCAGTAAGGATGTGTTAAAATTAATTAATTTACATTCATTTTAATTTCTGACAGTTTCTATTCCAAGCAAACACCCTTTTGAGTATTTGTACTCATCAAACATACTTGATTTTAAGCATTTATTATTAATAAGAATGCTTTATACTGAGTAAATCAGTGTTAGAGAATATATTGTCTTTGGAGTAAATTATTTGGAGAAAATTGGAGTACTGCTGCTAAAAAGTCTGATTTGAAATAGCAATAATAAATGAAATGTAAAATATGATCCATTTATTTTATAGAACAGTTTTTTATTGCTAGATTTTTTCACAATATTACTGTTTTTTTCTGCCATTTTTTTTAAATAAACGCAGCTCTGGTAAGAAGATTCATTCATTCATACATTCATACATTGATTCGTTGATTCATTCATTCATTTATTCTCCTTTGGCTTAGTCCTTTTATTAATCAGGGGTCACAACAGCGGAATGAACCACCAACTTATCCAACATAGATTATTACGCAGCGGATGCCCTTCCAGCCGCAACCCAGCACTGGGAAACACCCATACACACTTTCATTCACACATATACACTACGGACAATTTATTTAGTTCACCTATAGCGCCTGTCTTTGGACTGTGAGGTAAATCCGGAGGAAACCCACGCCAACACAGGGAGAACATGCAAACTCCACACAGAAATGCACACTGACCCAGTCGGGGCTTAAACCAGTGCCCATGCGACAGCACTTCCTACTGCGCCACCGTGTCACCTAAGCAGAAGATACTTATTTGAAAAAAAACTGATCCCAAATAATGTATGCTAGCATATGTGTCCAGGCAAAATATACAAACATATTTATTCCCAATGTATAGCCTAACAAAGAGGGCTAAGATAAGCTGGACTTGTGTTCATGTCATGGGATCACTCCCAGCGGTCTGTCCGCCTTAACAACACAGCAGGGTTTATGGATGGTCGTTGCTTCAGGCTGAACAAAAAACACTAACCTTCAGTGTTGAAGACAGGACCTGCAGCAAATATGCTTGGAATGAGAAGCTCCATAGTGTTTTTGTGTGATGCAAGGTTATTTTTGCATGGTTTGCTGTATTTCAGTGCTTGGTATTTGAGTCAGGACCACTCGGAGCAGCAAAAGCCAGCTTTGATTTAATGCTAATGTTCCCCTCTGAGAAAATAATGGTGATTACAGCTGAACATCTGCTTACCGAGACTCTCTGTCCCTCCTCGATGATCTTTTCCTCACTCTCCTCTCTTTATTTTATAGCTCTTTGGGTCACGTCTGCCTGTTTGTCGTTCTGGTATAGTCTATTTATTATTATTCTCCTAGTTAATGCTTATTAGTTCATGTATTGTATTGTTAATGTTTGTATTGGATGTGATCAGTAAATTGATTTTAATAGGCTAAAGTTTTTATTTAAGTGGCTGACAATCTTAAATATTGTTATTTAGAAGAATTAGGCCCGATCCCAATTCTATTTTTGTACCCCTACCCCTTGGCCCTTCCCCTTTCCCTTGGCCTTTACAACCGAGGGTTATGGGGAAGGGCTTCAAAACTTCCCCCTAAGAATTGGGACAGCACTTCAACACCTGCACACGTCACCATATGTCATCGTGATCTCTTGCTTCATATGAGATCAGACGATCACGACTGCTGGAGTTATTCCAGTTGTGTTATTGTTTGGTGTTTATCTTCAGGAAATCACTGAAGGCGTATATTATGTTATCATAACGATCTAATGTGGCAATAAGATCATAACTGTACTGTGTATTTACACAGTGGCCATATTTATCTATGTAAACACACAAAAACAACATTAACATTATAGCAGACACTGTGAAAAGCTCATTCCCAGACACTAGACATTACTGACAGGGTATTCCAGTGTCATTGTGTGTCAGAATGTTCCGGGACGACTGTACATGAGTTATGATTATGGATTATAGATCGCCAAATTTAGCGTTTAAAAAAAAAAAAAATTTTAAAGCATGACGGTAAAACACAAACGCGGTTATGAATATATTAAAACATGTGTTTGTTTGTCGTAAAAATTCATAATAATGACAAAAATACTAATTTGTGGATCTCCTTACTTCCGGGTTCACCTATCTGTCGCTGTGCCAGGTGCATTCTGGGAAATTTTCTTACCCCTCCGTTTTAAGTGTGGTCCTGAAAAATCTTTGTTCGAAGGGGTGTATACCCCTTGCCCTTAGCCCTACGCCTTCAAGCTAAAGAGAATTAGGACACCACTACCCCTTGACGTGAACATGCAAAACGAGGGGTAGGGGTAAGGGGAAGGGCTTAGGGGTAGAATTGGGATTGGGCCTTAATCTGCCTTGTTTTTGAACTGTGCAGTGCTGTAGCTGCTTAATTAAGCCTACTATGCTACTGTACTTCAATACAGGCTATTATGGTGGTACTTGGAGGGACAACTTTTCTGAGGTGGTATTTGGTGAAAAAAGCTCGAACCACTGGTGTACTTAGGCCCAATCCCAATTCTACCCCTTAGCCCTTACCCTTACCCCTCATTTTGCGCGTTCAAGTCAAGGGGTAGTGGTGTCCCAATTCTCTTTAGCTTGAAGGCGTAGAGCTAAGGGCAAGGGGCATACACTCCTTCGAACGAAGATTTTTCAGGACCACACTTAAAACGGAGGGGTAAGACATTTTCCCAGAATACACCTGGCACAACTGAACCCGGAAGTAAGGAGATACACAAATTAGTATTTTTTTGTCATTATTACGAATTTTTACGATAAACAAACATATGTTTTAATATATTCATAACCGCGTTCGCTTTTACAGTGTCTGCTATAATGTTAATGTTGTTTTTGTGTGTTTACATAGATAAATATGGCCACTGTGTAAATACACAGTACAGTTACGATCTTATTGCCACATTAGATCGTTATGATAACATAATATACGCCTTCAGTGATTTCCTGAAGATAAACACCAAACAATAACACAACTGGAATAACTCCAGCAGTCGTGATCGTCTGATCTCATATGAAGCAAGAGATCGCGATGACATATGATGACGTGTGCAGGTGTTGAAGTGCTGTCCCAAGTTCCCAAGGGGTAAGTTTTGAAGCCCTTCCCTTTAACCCTCGGTTGTAAGGGCCAAGGGGAAGGGGTAGGGGTACAAAAATAGAATTGGGATTGGGCCTTAATATCTGCTGATACTGACATTCAACAGACATTTAACTGACTATAAGAAACTTTGCAAGTACATGTCAACTTACACTAACCCAAACCTAACAGTCTACTTATAATCTAATGAGAATCAGTTGCAATGTAACTTAAATTCAACGAACGGACCGTCAAAATAAAGTGTGACCATGATTTGTTGATTGTTTGTATTCAGTGCTGACTATTTGAAAGGCATAACTGTTGAAGCTGATCTTACATATCTAGTTTATCTAGTCTATCTAGTTTGAGAAGTAGAAACGGGACTTTGTTGCCAGGCAGACTTTATTTGAAACCGAAAGCTCATAAATGATATCCTGCGTCCTTTTTTTGTGCTGATTGTTTTTATTGCAGAGATACAAAACCAAATAAATAGAGATTCAAGTAAATGATCAGAAAGTTCCTCGTGACAATAACAGATCAATGCTCAGCATGAGTGTGTTCCCCGCTCACGGATCTCTCTTTTTAATTCATATTTTCTAAAGAATGCTTTTATATTTGTGCATATGTGTTAGATAAGTCAGCAAAATAATAAGATCAGAGTCCAAAAATTGGTACACCCAAAATTAATATATCATGAAAATTATTAAATAAGGGCGGCACGGTGGCTCAGTGGCTAGCACTTTAGGCTCCCAGCAAGAAGGTCGCTGCTTTGAGTGTTTCTGTGTGGAGTTTGCATGTTCTCCCTGTGTTGGCGTGGGTTTTCTCTGGGTGCTCCGGTTTCCCCAAACACATGCGCTATAGGTGAATTGGCTCAACTAAATTGGCTGTAGTATATATATATATATGTGTGTGTGTGTGTGCGTGCGCGTGTGCGTGTGTGTGTGCGTGTGTGTGTGCGTGTGCGTGTGTGTGAATGTGAATGTGAGAGTGTTTTCCAGTACTGGGTTGCGGCTGGAAGGGCACCTGCTGCATAAAACATATGCTGGAATAGTTGTTGGATCATTCCGCTGTGGTGACCCCTGATAAAAATATTAATTGTACGCTAATGCTGAATATCTCTTTAAGTTATCTTCCTTATATACAAAATTTATTTACGACTTGTATACAAATTGGGCGCCACGGTGGCCGAGTGGTTAGCACGTTCGCCTCACAGCAAGAAGGTCGCTGGTTCGATCCCCAGCTGGGCCAGTTGGCATTTCTGTGTGGAGTTTGCATGTTCTCCCCGTGGTTGCGTGGGTTTCCTCCGGGTGCTCCGGTTTCCCCCACAGTCCAAAGACATGCGGTACAGGTGAATTGGGTAAGCTAAATTGTCCATAGTGTATGTGTGTGAATGTGTATGTATGGATGTGTTTCCCAGAGATGGGTTGTGGCTGGAAGGGCATCCGCTGCGTAAAACAAATGCTGGATAAGTTGGCGGTTGATTCCGCTGTGGCAACCCCGGATTAATAAAGGGACTAAGCCGAAAAGAAAATGAATGAATGAATGTATACAAATTACAATAGAAAGGGGATGTGGACACAATATTTATAAATAAACTAAATGCATACGGTTCAATAAGAGTCATAGATCAAAGAAAAAAACTCTCCTTATGGATACAAATAAAGATTGACTGATTGATTGAAATGAATCTCTGCGCGTCGTGTGGTCCTTTGGCTCCACGTCGTGCATTAAAATCCTTTAACGCACGGCAAGCCGTTGATTATCACTTCATATATTTCTCATACGGAGCTGAGACCCCCTAAAATGAAAATCCTCAAATCGCCCCTGGTTATACACACACTATTCTACATTCTTGAGTTCTGTCTGTCTTTTTTATGTATCTTTGTTCAGTAACAAAGACTAAACCCAACCCAGTCCTTACCTAGATTGAGGTGGTTATACATTTAAAAGCTATTACCACACTTTGGTGTTTTCTAACAGGAATTCTTACTCCCTTTTTTTGCTACTCATTCTTGGAAAACCTGCCTTCCAGTCTAGACTACACCCTGGTTTTTTTTTTTTTTTGTTGTTTTTTTTAGGCCAGATGTGTGAAGCTCATGGCATGCTCTGGCTTTCAGCCCAACACACACATCCCCTTTGTGAGGTCTTGTATTTGCTATGATCACACTTTAATTAGCTAGCGTACAGCACAGCAAAAGCACAAGCTGTCTGTTACGTGCATGTCTAGACTTTATTAAAAGCCGTGCTTGAATTTGCATTTCATGAAGTGGTTATGTCATTGTTGTGCTGTGGTTCAATTGTCACTGAATCCAACAGTTGCTCAGTTTAGCAGGTGTCCTCTTAGTCAATTTCTTGGTAGTTCAACCAGACTTTTAGGCCCCCCGGGCGCAGCTGGAGAGCAAGGTTAAGAGGATGCTGGGAGTTGTTTTCAGTTGCATCAACTAATAAACTCCCAGTGCCAGATTCACATCACAGACTTCCCAGAACAGCGCGCTGAGTCATTTCCACTGAAAGGCATTAAAGCCTGTTGAATGCGATCAGCGAGTTCATTCTTAAAGCTTACAAGGCTCCATATTTCCCTTTGAGTACGTCTAAAGGCACATTTCATGCTTAACATCAATTTGTTTTTTGTACCTCCTGCAATTAATCGACTGAAAATGATATTAGTCTTCCAGGTATGGCTTGTGTCGAATTGAGAAACTCATTATATTCTATCTGCAGGGTCCACACTGAATATTTCCAGAATGTTATGGAATTTTTAAAGGCCTGTCTCAGACATTGAAAGCTAGGGAAATGTTTAGATGGATGAAGAGACAGATGGATAGACACATAGACAGACAGATGGATAGACAGACAAATAGATAGACAGGTGGACAGCAAGATAGATAGGCACATAGAAAAACAGATGGGTAGACAGACGTATGGACAGACAGACAGACAGATAAACAGACAGATGGATAGACAGACAAATAGATAGACAGATGGACAGCCAGATAGATAGGCACATAGAAAAACAGATGGATAGACAGACAGACAGACAGATGGATATGTAGATAGATAGATAGATAGATAGATAGATAGATAGATAGATAGATAG
>CAIGQQ010000001.1:1385856-1406933 GCA_903798035.1 Danio albolineatus | reverse complement strand
AGACAGACAGACAGACAGACAGACAGACAGACAGACAGACAGACAGACAGACAGACAGACAGACAGACAGACAGATAGATAGATAGATAGATAGATAGATAGATAGATAGATAGATAGATTAAAAATTTATATAAAAATTTAATACTTACTTTCCATAAGTAAATAAACAGGGCTAAAACAATCTTCAGTGTCGGCGCACCTATGAGTATTTTTTATGTATACATATATGCCCTATAAAGGCTTAAACGTAATTCATATTTGTAAACTGGACCTAATCCCAGTGCTTCCCTTGTGTTCTTCTCCTGCAGGTCTTTCCTGTTCTGCAAAGATGGAAACCCCAACAAGTGCAATGTCCACAATGAGACTGCTCTGCACCTGCTCTGCATGGGGCCGCAGATCCTGCTGGGTGAAGGAGCGCTGCAGCCGCGCATCAGCCGGCCCCAGGAGGACCAGCAGAAGCGGGCCGAGTGTCTCCAGATGATCCTGCAGTGGACCGGAGCCAAGCTGGACCAGGGAGAGTACGAGAGAGCCAACGTCAACGCCAGCGACAACAAAAAGAGCACCTGCCTGCACTACGCGGCGGCGGCTGGCATGAAGAACTGCGTCGAGGTAATCAGATTATTGCTTTTTTTTTTAACCTCGTGTGCTGTTGGGGACGTTTTCATCCACTCTGGGGTGATTTTGAGTATTAATTTGGCCACAGTGTTCGCTGTGTTTCAGCAAATTGAATTATTTCTGCCAACAAATCTTATTTTGACACACATTTTGGAAAAAAGGCTTCAAAAACTCAACAATACACTCAAATTGACTCCCCTTTCGGTATGTTGGTGGCTGTTTTTGCCCCATTGACTTCCATCATAATGACATTTTTTGATAGCAGAGCCATGACAGCATATAATCATGCTTTCCTGATTGTTGCTGGTTTTCTCTTTTGGGAAAAGGTATAATGTGTTTTTACTGTTGATCATCAGTTGCAGCATTAACCCTTTAGATGTGCAAGAAAAGTTTCTGGCTGTTACCGTACGTTTACACCGAAAGCGGCGAGAGCGTCAAAGTAGCCTGAAGTCATTCATTTTCAATGGGAGCCGGTGGCGAGGAGCAGCGCGGCGCGTCTTCGGCGGTGTGGGCGTCGAAGATAGTTGAAATCAAGTCAACATTATGATAATGAGCTATGATGCGGTTGGGTGGGAAGCAGTCAGAATGTAGAAGGCCACCGCTTGAGAAGAGTACAGAGAACACAATCACTGTGAACTTTGGTGCCAATCACAGTTGTTCCCAGGTGTTTTAATATTGCGGTTATTTACAATTAGGCCTGTCACAATAATCAATATATCGACTTATCGCACAATACATGGACATGACCTCAATGATTTTTGGTGATGCAATATATATCGCCCGTATGTAAAAAACGATTCTTGCAGCATCTTAACTGATTGCACAACCTCTCTACTCTATTGAAGGTGTCAGTGGTTAAAAAAACACTATAGTATTTACCATGAATGGCTAAAGTATATTACCATGTGGGTGCCTGACAACTGGAAATAGATCTGGTAGTAGGTATCGCAGCCTCTGTCACATTTTATCTTGCGTTTTTTTGTTAATGTTTATTATTTATTTGTTTAGGATATGCAGTTTAACATTCTGATTCCAATGCCTAATTATTAAATTATTAAAACGACTATAATTAAATGAAATATTCTTTAGAATAAAATATGATGCGTTCTTTGAAAGAGTGCACAATAATATTATATTGTCATTCTGGCATTATATAATGAGCGGCTTAAAATGGTCTTAAAATGACAATAATATCGTTTATCATGATATATTTTGGTGCAATATATCGTACAACAAAAAATAGATATCGTGACAGGCCTATTTACAATGTTTTCTTACAGGGACATGCATTTACAAAGTTAGTGACAAGTTCCTGATGTGCATTAATGTTTTTTTTTTTCTTTAAAAAAGCGTGAATTTCATGCAGCAAATCAGTACAGCTGCTTCAGAATATTTCAGACATATGGACGCATAATAGACTTAAACAACTTGATCTTCCAATGGTAAATAAATCTGATAGAACCAGGTAACATTTTATGCTAGAAAGCATGTTTATATGTGAGAAGGTCAGTAATTTGCTGCTAATGTTGCAACGGTTCATTTATGGCCCGTTTCCACTGAGTGGTACAGTACGGTACGGTACGGGTCGGTATGGGTCACCTTTATCAGGCTTGCGTTTCCACTGCAAAAGGGTACTCTTTTGGTGGGCGTGGTGTACGACAGAAAGTTTGTCGATGTCATTTTCACTTGAGAAAATGTTTACAGTAAAGCTTTATGGGTCGTTCACAAATCATACGAGAAGCACTTCTCACAAAACAGATGCTTTATTATACACATAAACACTGGTGTAAAAATGTCATTACTGACTGAACATTAACTGATTATAACTGCAGATCAATGATGCGAAATAGCCTACGGTCCGCGATTATATCAAATAAATAAATAAATAAATGCAGCATATATGAACACACACAGCCCCACACAGTCTCTGATGTTACCAAATTACAGAAAAACTACACACAGCAGACATGTATGCCTTATTTAGGTTCAAAAACAATACCAAATAGAGCCCCGTCTGTGCAAACCTCTCATCTGTGTCTTTAATCTTCACCAGTACATGCAGCCTCTCCGCCATTATTCTCTCGTTAGAGAGTAACTCCGTCATTCCCAGTTTATAATAGTCCAGGTTAAGATCTTTGTTATTTCAAACATTGACGCGCACGCGGGCACAAGCGAGAAGCGAAACCTCGCACTTATGGGCTCTTAACCCATAAGAATCTGCTCTTCTCTCGGCTGCGTGGCCGTTCAAGAAGACGACAAAGTTTGTTTAAGCTCGGGTCGACCATGGCTCGTTGTTATATGCTGATATTATTTCGAAGCATTGTCTCTCGGCTGTGTATTAAACATGGCGGGTCTTTTGTTTTCATTCTGCTTGTTGCGTGAGCAAATGACGCATCTCTGTAAGCCAATGGCGTTCAGCTGCGCATCTAGCTCCACCTTACAGCACCCTTTCTGGGTTTGGTACCCTTTCGAAAGGGTGACCAAAAAGGGGTACAGTACGGTTCAGTTCGGTACACTTTTAGACAGTGGAAACGGCCTTAAAAGCGTACCGAACCGTACCGTACCGTACCACTCAGTGGAAACGGGCCATTAAATACGAGATCAGTGCAGCGAATGTTGACGCTCTCGCCGCCGGAGCTCTGACGCCCCTTTCACACGGGGCTTCAGCGTCAACACTTGACGGAGGGCTTGTCTGAAGTTTGGCCCTGATGTAGCTTTGATGTAGATTCATCTATGCAGCTATGATGTAGATTCATCATAGTAGCGTCAGCCAATGAAATTAGACCGAAGCTCAGCAACTCTCCGGTATGAATCCCAGCGTATATATAGCGATTGGTCATAAAGGACCGGGTGATTTCCGACTGCAATGATAAGTTTATCCTCCATTTTAAAATGTCAACTCCGTTTACCGCTATCAAACTGTATGGACGGTATTGGCTACTCTCTGAGCTGGGATATTTGCATAAAGCGATCTGATTGGCTGACGCTTCCGGTGGCGCTTGAAAAGTTGAGAATTTCTCAACTTCTACAGCAAGCAACGCAGCTGAAGAAGCACCGACGGAACCACAATGCAGTTCAGAAACGCCTGACGTCACCCATTCATATTCAGGGAGAAGCGTTTACACTGTCGCCCCGTGTGAATGAGGCGTGAAGGCAGACAGCGTTGGCGACAGGGTGTCCAGAGCGAACTTTGACGCTCTCACTGCCTTCGGTGTGAACGTACGGTAATAGTTCTATATAGCATAACATCAAATTACAGCAAGTTTTTATATAAGACTGAACTGTTGTATAAATACATGTATTTATCGTTATTATTCATTCATTCATTTTCTTTTCGGCTTAGTCCCTTTATTAATCCGGGGTCGCCACAGCGGAATGAACCGGTATTTATCGTTATATAAAATATAATATACATTTGTTGTAAGATATTTTTTTATATTTGCATTTAACAAAAAAAAAAAGACACGGTGGTTCAGTGTTTAGCACTGTCGCATCACAGCAAGAAGGTCGCTGGTTCGAGTCTTGACTGGGTCAGTTGGCATTTCTGTGTAGAGTTTGCATGTTCTCCCCGTGTTGGCGTGGGTTTCCTCCGGGTGCTCCGGTTTCCCCCACAGTCCAAACACATGCGCTATAGTTGAATTTGGGTAAACTAAATTGGCCGTAGTGTATGAGTGTGTGTGTAAATCTGAGTGTGTATGGGTGTTTCCCACTACTGGGTTGCGGTTATTGTTTAAAACATGCTGGAGTAGTTCATTCTAGGGGTGGGCGATATGGAAAAAATATCATATCACGATTTTTTGGGGGAAATCACGATTCACGATTTTTATCCCGATTCTTTTTTTTAAAAGACTATTTTTTAAAGATTTTTAAAGACTATTTTGCAAATTACAAAGGTACAATACAACTAAACTAATGTCCTCATATAAAGATATACTCTTACCATGTATGTTCAAGAATATTTTAATCAAGTGAACATTTAATGCAAGTGCTATTCTGCAAAGAGAGAACATTCAACAAGACTTGCATTACAATTACTGCACCATCAAAATGAACATTTAACAAATCGAACAAATCTTAGTTCAAACCAGAGAGCTTATTACACAGATCCTCAGCAACACCTTCAAACATGCAAATGACTTTTTTTTTTACAAAGTTAACAAATCTAGTAGTGTTTTGAATTTAATAAATGCATAATAATCATGATAACCATGAAACCATGATTATTCTTCAGACTATATAATCATACAACCAAAATCTATAATCGCTTCATCCTTGACTGTTATGCAGTTCAAAACAACATATGAATGTGTTTGTAGAAGAATACTTGAGCAATGCATTGATTTTGTTGTGCTTTGCAATACAACATTTGAATGTGTTTATAAAAAAAGCCACATTGTACAATGCAGTGATGTTATGTAGTTTCAAAATACAACATATTTACATTTGAATGTAGAAAAAGCCAACGTGGGTATCTTAAGGAGCAAAAAACTGCATATGAGTTCTTGTATTGCTGTTGTGTCATCATCACTTCAGTATATTGCAAGTCATCTCTGGCCCCTCATTTGCGATGCTCTTCATGAACTGGACCCCTTGACAAACTAATTAATAGCCCAGTTGTACACAGATCTACCAACAACTTATGGTTTTATTTCAGTGACATATGTCGTGAGCGCAGTATTACCGGGTGAGATCGCAAGTCTGCAGACGCCCCATATAGAGCATGCGGGTAGCCGATCGTCTCTGTGTTTGTGCGCACTTCTTGCGCGCTCTCAAATAAACGCTGCTGAAGTGTGATTTAGTGCGTTTATGTAACGCGTATGTCTGCAACGTTTATTAGATTTGCTAGGAATATTTACGAATGTCTCCAATAGACCTTCAGAGCGGCATTATTGCTGAGGTAAAGTGAAGTGGCTAAAAACTCCAGCAAGAGAAAGTCATTGTATGCAGAACCACAGAACTTTATTTATAAGCATTTTTATGGAAACTGTTCAACATAACTAAAAGCTGCGCCTGTATGCTGGCCTCACGCATCGCGGAGTCCTGTCAGCCCGTCTGTCAGTCAGCATGTCACCTCAAAGGGTTAAACAAATGACGCACGGCGGTTATAGAAAAGTTCCCGCTGTTATAATTCACTTACCTTTTAATACGTTTTGGTGCGATTGTAACCCGCTATTTAAGAAAACAACAACGACAGACGACTGAATGTTTGAATGAAGCAGTAATTGCCGTCGCGGGATGAATTTAGGCGTGGCGCCAGTCATGGAAGCATGAATGAAGCGGAAGCACTGCACTATATACTGCATCGCGATACAACGATTTTTCTGAAAAAGTGGATCGTGGAGTCATTTTTATCGTCCACGATTAAATATCGTATTATCGCACAGCCCTAGTTCATTCTGCTGTGGCAACCCCTGATAAATTTGGGACTAAGCAGAAGGAAAATGATTGAATGAATGAAAGTTGGGTGTCGCGGTGGCGCAGTGAGTAGCACAATCGCCTCACAGAAAGAAGGTCGCTGGTTCGAGCCTCGGCTGGGTCAGTTGGCATTTTTGTGTGGAGTTTGCCTGTTCTCCCTGTGTTCACGTAGGTTTCCTCCGGGTGCTTCGGTTTCCCCCAAAAGTCCAAAGACATGTCGTATAGGTGAATTGAGTAAGCTAAATTGTCCGTAGTGTATGTTTTTGTATGAGTGTGTATGGATGTTTCCCAATGATGAGTTGCAGCTGGAAGGGAATCCACTGTGTAAAACATATGCTGGATAAGTTGGTGGTTCATGCTGCTGTGGCAACCCCAGATTAATAAAGGGACTAAGCCGAAGGAAAATGAATGAATGAATGGATATAAGTTGTATTAGTTTCTGTGAAACTGTGAAAATGATTATTTATTAATTATAATATCACCTAATATTTATTAGTTAATAGTATAATTTTAGAGTTAAAATGCCTTTTATTAATACAAAATTATGCAGAACTTAATTTACAAAATGTCAGTTTAATTTTTTTTTAGTTTTGGGTTTTTTTTTCAGTCCAAATGTCCTTTTTGGTGTATCCCTCATGGTCACCATGTTTTTTTTGCAGATTAATTTCCACTTGTACCACCACAGTTTTACAGGTCTACCTATCGTTAGTGTACCAAAACCATGGTTAATTATCATAATGCCTACTAAGAATTTGTATTGTGTTTTTGCAGTTGTTGGTGAAGAACGCTGCAGATTTGTTCGTAGAGAACGAGGACAGAGAGACGCCGTGTGACTGTGCGGAGAAACAGCATCATAAGGATCTGGCGCTCAGTCTGGAGTCGCAGATGGTTTTCTCTCAGGTTCCAGGAGCTCAGGAGATCGAAGCGGAGTATGCTGCTCTTGACCGCAGAGAGGTAAATTAGTTTAGTGTAGACATTCAGTCATACTCCGTGTATTCATAGCTAATATATTTTGGTAACGCTTTAGTTTAGGTCACAATTCATGCATTTAACTACTGGCTTATTACCTGCCTGTTATTAAGATATGAACTGTTCATTAGTAGTTATAAAGTATGATCTTATTCTGCATCCTTAATCTTACCCAAAACAGCAGTACACTACCTGACAAAAGTCTTGTCATCAATCTCAGTTGTAAGAGCAACAAATAATGACTTGACTTCTAGTTGATCATTTGGTTTGGTTGGATTTTTATGATGAATCATCTGTTGAACTGCATCCCAATCATCACAAATCCTGCAGAAGACCTACTGGAACCCGCATGGGCCCAGGATTCTCACAGAAATCAGTCAAGTTTGGTGAAGGAAAGATCATGGTTTGGGGTTACATTCAGTATGGGGAGTATCTGCAGAGTGTCTGCAACATCAACAGCCTGAGGTATCAAGACATTTGTGCTGCCCATTACATTATAAACCACAGGAGAGGGCAGATTCTCCAGCAGGATAGCGCTCCTCATACTTCAGCCTCCACATCAAAGCTCCTGAAAGCAAAAAAGGTCAAGGTGCTCCAGGATTGGCCAGCCCAGTCACCAGACATGAACATTATTGAGCATATCTGGGGTAAGATGAAGGATAAGGCGTTGAAGATGAATCCAAAGAGTCTTGATGAACTCTGGGAGTCCTGCAGGAACGCTTTCTTTGCCATTCCAGATGACTTTATTAATAAGTTATTTGAGTCATTGCAGAGATGTGTGGATGCAGTCCGCCAAGCTCATGGGAGTCATACACAATATTCGTTCTGTCTCCACTGCAACATGACTTTATATTCTATACTGGACATTATTTCTGTTGAGTGTCAAGACTTTTGTCTAAGCAAAGTCAGAACTTACTGTCCTATTTAGATAATTAAAAATCAAGACATGAATATATTGTGGTAAAATAAGCTTAATCTAGAGGCCTTTGCCTTTCATTTAAGCCACATCTGTCACCAAATGATCAACTAGAAATCAAGTTATTATTTGTTGTTCCTAAAACTTGGATAGACTACAAGACTTTTATCAGGTAGATGCTTACTTGAATATGAAACCAGAATTTGTTTTGAGAAACCACTCATCAGAATGAAGCAGATGTTTGCAAAACTGCAATTCACCACATCATTTTGTGTTAATTTGAGTTTTTAAAATCTCTCTTTAATTAAATAAATGCATGATTGTATTCAGCAAGGAAGTCTTATGCTCATCAAATAATGCTGCAAAACATGTCAAATAAATACTGTCCATTTTTCCAGTTATTGAATTCTGAAATCAAGTTTCACAAATCTCTTATAAACATTACTTTATATAAACATTACGTGTCAGCATAATGTGTAATTTACTAAGATGTTCCGTTTGTTAAATTTGTTTAATTACTTACAGTACAATATATAATGCTCCATATTCATTCATTTTGCTTTGGCTTAGTTCCTTATTTATCAGAAGTCGCCACAGTGGAATGAACTGCCAACTTTTCTAGCGTATGTTTTAGGCAGTGGACGCCCTTCCAGCCGCATCTCTGCACTGGGAAACAACCATACACACACACACATACATATACTCATACCAAGAATATTGGCGGCATGGTGGCTTAGTGGTTAGCACTATCACCTCACAGCAAGAAGGTCCCTGGTTCGAGTCCCGGCTGGGTCAGTTGGCGTTTCTGTGTTTGCATGTTCTCCCCGTGTTGGTGTGGGTTTCCTCCGGATGCTCCGGTTTCCCCCACCGTCCAAACACATGCTCTATATTGATTAAACTAAACTGTCTGTAGTGTATGAGTGTGTATGAGTGTTTCCCAGTACTGGGTTGCAGCTATAAAGGCGTCTGCTGTGTAAAACATATGCTAGAACAGTTGGCGGTTCATTCCACTGTGATGACGACTAAAATAAACCCTAAGCAGAAGGAAAATGAATGAATGACACCATGAATACAGATTTGTGGCTCATATTTTGCTTAATGGTAATTGTAAGTGTAGTTGTAATGTGAATCACAGCATGGACATTTTTTTATCCTGATATTGTGTTATTAACTTGCTCAGTTATTTAAAAAATGTGATCATTGCTTTACAGCCCAGTATCTGAAAAAACTGTTTGTAGCCTCACAAACCCAGAAAGCTGTATTTATTGTGCGCAGGCATGTGTGTGCACCCTTATATCAGAGAAAAGTGAGTGCAAGATCAATCACAGCTGGCTAATGCACAGTCACAGTGAAAGAGGATAAATCCAGCCAACAGAAGAAGTGTTGCCTTTTCTGATCCAGGCACCCAGAGCAATATTGAAGTGCATATAGAAAAGCTGCATTACTTCTTGTCCTTTCCCTCTATTTGCACCCTCTTCACACTTTTCGTCTTCATCCCATCTCTCAATTATCTTTCATTTATCTCTCTCCTCTTTCCCAGAGATGGGTTGTGGCTGGAAGGGCATCCGCTACGTAAAACAAATGCTGGATAAGTTGGTGGTTCATTCTGCTGTGGCAACCCCGGATTAATTAAAGGGACTAAGCCGAAAAGAGAATGAATGAATGAATGAATATCTCTCTCCTCTTTCTTTTTTCCAGCCGTATGAGGGACTGAAGCTGCAAGACCTGCGTCGCTTGAAAGATATGTTGATCGTGGAGACGGCGGACATGCTGCAGGCTCCTCTCTTCACCGCTGAGGCTCTTCTGCGGGCTCATGGTACGAGTTAATTGTGTTTAAAATCAAGTGAGAAAGCTGAGATCATATGCGACATGTTTTACAATAAAAGCTATCGTGAGTGAATCCCAGGGAAACTCTCTAGTACAGTGGCAGTGCTTCACATAGGTTTGAAATATATTTGCAGTGCGAGCCGGATTCAAACCAAGCAGTAACCTCCCGCTCTCCCTCGGGAAGCCAATAAGGAAGTAACTGAAACTGCAATTCATCAAAATTCTGCTAAATTTCTCTTGAGCCCACTGTTAAAATGGCCGAAAAAAAGGTGTTTACAGCCTAGTACAAAGAGTAATTTTGTTCATATAGCTAATATTACCCTTCTTGACAACTGTGAGGGGGTGAATTTTTTTATAACTCATCCGTTTCTTTTATATTAAGTCATATTAAGTTTGCATAATTAAGGGCGTGGCCAGTTGAGTGACAGTTAGATCTAACTGGTCGCCGTCACCTCAGCTGATTCTGGCTGATTAGCCGCTGATCTCAGCATATTCATTGTATTTTTGTGTTGTTTTATGTGGCTTTACACAGTCAGCTGCCTTTTGGAATTATTTATTACAATTATCAGATGATATGGCATGCTGGGTGCACTTACTTGTGCTCACAAACCATTCACATGGCCTCCGTTCCCCAGTTGAATATAATTATATACTTATACCATCTCTATAAATGTGATTGTTTTATTTAAGATCATTTATAATTTATAATGTTCTTCAGAGCTGTAATGCGCTCCAGAATCTGCCAGATTGATTAACTGTAGGCTCTAGAACTGTCGTCTGAAGCGTTGTCATACAGTGTTCTGCCTGGATTTCATCAATAGCCTTGCATTTTCTAACACAGACTATATCTGAATTGTTTGAAAGTAATTTGTGTTTTCCTCCTGTTGAAAAACGTCATAAGAACAATGTTTAGTGGCTCAAATGTATTACAGCAGTGATTTTGAAAGGCTAAACACTTTGTTGATATAATAAACAACCAAGCATATGTGGTTGTAAACCCAAACGAGTTGCAGGTAATGAAGTGTTAAGCGTTTCTCCCATAAGAAAGCCTGTCTAAGCAAAATGCCAGCATGCGTCTGTAGCTCCGCTCACGCTCTGCCTCTTTGCCCTTATTTGGTATGCCCCGTTTGGCGATGGTTGGCCATGCCTACTGGTAGCTTCTTTTTGTGTTCTTCATAAACCTATGGGTGATATGACGGATACTACGTCCAGATCTTTTACAGTTTATGATTCAAACACCCCTTTTACTCACAGCACATGGTTACCTGCATGTTACAAAAAAAAGTATTTTTAACAATATTTAAATTTATTTTTAATGGGTTTAACCTGCTCACATAATGTTTACGTTTGTAATATTTATATAATTTTCTATTTAATAACCTCATATTGAACTGAATCTGTCTCATTTCGGAGTCTGCTACTTGCCACCGGAGGTCGCATTTCAGTCACTGACGCATGCTTTTAGAGCCTTTCTGAATGAATGAATGAATAAAACATGGTTTTCCACCAAGGCATCCCGGGGTGCTGAAATTTAAACTGGCTAAACTGGCATTGGGTGGGTTGAAAGAACAAGCAAAGACCGTTCTGGCACGGAAAACACATTTTCAAAGCAGAATATCTGACTTCAGCATTCTTTATCAGATAAACAAGAGTGTTCATTACCATGTTTCTTTAATATCTGCAAACATATCATGGTGTTTTTATGCTTTAGAAGAGTCAAACACTTACATACAGCACCTTTAAGTAAAGTAAATGAGTTAATTAACCATTTCTAACAATGTACATATATTTTGCAGACAGTTTAGATTTAATTTCATCCTCTCTGAGTAAATAGAGAAGTTTATCTGTGTCATTTAGAAGAATTAATTAAATAATATTTCTTTCGGTCTTGCCGGAGCACGTCCATGTCTCACCAGAGCACCCGAAGTAAACCCACACAAACACGGGGAGAACATGCAAACTCCACACACTGGCCCAATCGGCACTCAAACCAGCGGCCTTCTTGCTGTGAGATGACAGTGCTTACCATTGAGCCACCGTGCCACCCCATACAGAGTAGCTAAAGAGAGTTGTTCTCATTATTCTCAGACCCACGACCAGCATAATATGAAATTGTGTCTTTTGACTAATCTTGTTTGTATGATTGTGCGTGGTGTGTTTTGCGACATTCTGAAAAGTTCCCAGAAAACCCTCTAAAAATGAGAGCGCTTCCTATTTGCATACGCAAGGAAATCCCAAACTTGTGGACGCAAAAGATGCAACGCGATAGGAGTTTAATGTGACAGGGCTGTAAAAAGCAATGTACGTTTTTGTCTTTGTCAGAATAACTGAAGAAATTGCTGTAAAGGCTCCGCCCTCTTTTAGAAAGGGGCGGGAAACAGCAGCTGATTTGCATTTAAAGAGGCACACATGAAAAAAAGAACGTTTACTGTAGTTCCACCTAAAAAAAAAAGCAGTTACAGCATTTTATAATAAATTAATGATCTCAGTGGTATTTTGAGCTAAAACATCAAAATATTTTTGGGACCCTTGAGAGATCAACATTATATTTTGTTAAAAAAACAAACATATTATGACCCCTTTAATGCATACCTGCTAACACTCCCGTTTTTCCCGGGAGTCTCCCGTATTTCACATACATCTCCCGCCACCCTCCCAGTTTGTTATTTCTCCCAGGAAACTCCTGTAATTTGGACGTCCCAATGCAGTTTAAAAAAAAAAACACTTTTGTTCATATTTGTCAAGTTGCCAGATCTTGAATGAAGTTTATTACCTCAGACAATTGACGCAATATTCAAATCTTGTAACATATTTTACCTCAATCTGGCAACATTCGTTACAACTCAGGTGTGCTGTTGATTACTGCGCAGGAGGTCGATGCGGGACTTGAACGGTGGCAGTAGCAACAAGCAGCTGCGTCAGTAGTAGTACACATGATGGAAGGAAAAGTGTCAGGTTGTGCTTCGGCAAAGAAATAAATATATACATGCAAATTTAACAGCAGCTGGACGGAAGAATTCATGTTTGTGTCTAGAAGCCACCTTGACGACGCCCATGCTTTCTGCAAGGTGTGTCGTATTGATTTTAATGTCGGACACGGTGGGAAAAACGACATTACTTAGCATGTGAAATCACAACGGCACTAAAATTGTCAATTATGTTAAAATTATTAATAATGTTCAATTCCTTAGAGTTTATTGTTATCGTTTCACTTTACAAGACCTCATTGTGTCACCAGGAGCCATGGATATTGCTTTGGGCTCATTTGTATTTTTATTTTGTTATTTGTATTTTTATCTCTAATCTGAAAATCCATCAGCATTCTACTGAAGAAAAAAGCACTACTGTAAACATACTGGAATTTTTTAATTTAATATACGTTACGTGCCTTGATGGAAATATGTCTAGGGAATTAAAAAGGAGTAACATAGAGATTACCAAAGAATAAACTGATGATAATGACGGCAAGAGAAAACACAAAACAACGACTTAGCACCGCAAAAGATTTATTGCTCCCACAGTATTTACAATATTTACAAACAATAATAAATTTGAAAGGAACCAAGACATTTGGGAGAGGGAACTGAAGTTGCGCTAGCAAAATCAAAGAAATAAATATAACAAAAATATTCCCTTAATCTCCTCCCCAATCCTCTAAATAAGAAAGAAAAATATGAAAAGAAAAGTCTTCAGCGCAAAAGCACCCTGAACTTACTCTAACTAATAAATAGAAATACAAAATTAGTGCACTTCGCTAACTAGTGTGTCTATACATCAATAATCCTGCGTGCAAGTTATGTATGTCACGTGACTTACTATGCTGTTCCAGATCTCCCTTGTCTGCGAGTCACAAAAGTTTGTTGAATGGAGCATTAGCGGGCTAATGATGTAAAACACACGTCAGAACTCTAACAACAAATCTCACTCAAAGTCAACATCAGTATATCTCACTCAAAATCAACATCAGCAAATCTCACTCAAAATCACAGCAGTATCAGCTACAAACTCACAGCAGTATCAGCTACAAACTCACATCAGTATCAGCTACAAACTCACATCAGTATCAGCTACAAACTCACATCAGTATCAGCTACAAAACTCACATCAGTATCAGCTACAAAACTCACATCAGTATCAGCTACAAAACGCACGGACACCACAAAACAGACAACATGCCAAACAACAACAGCAGCTGATCTCTTCTCGTTGCCGCTTCATATTTAAAGGGCTCTGCACAGAGCGCGATTGGCAGAGAGGAGAGAAGTCGTCACACGGTTAATAAAGATTGGCAGTCCTGTCAGCCAATAGTGTTCCGAAGTAGGCGGTACCTGTGAAAAATGACAGGGCAGGGAGAGAGAGAGAGAGAGATAGAGACAGAGAACATGCACACAATACACACACAAAAACAGCGTGCAGTTCATAACAATATGTTACGATGTTAAAAGTCACAAAGTAATGAAGTTTGCCCTGCGCGCTTGCGGTTTTTAAAGAAACTTTTCGGTGCGTTAATCTAGTCAATACTTTCATTCAAAGAGGTATTGATTCGCACTCATCAGATAATTGCTTTCTTGTTGTTTTTATTTTCACATTCTCTGGGTGACTATGACACAAACGTTTCGGCACAATGCCTTCCTCAGTGTGTAACACAATTCTCTCCCTCCACCCTTTTTATCTCACAGTCAGTCACATTGAGTCATTAGACAATCACTTCATAATTAGACACACAATCTCATTTTCGTTTCATCATTTCATGATTAATATTCAAAACACTACTCCACAATGAAACATCATATTAATTATCAATTTACCAAAGGTACATCAATACAGTGTGAATCCGACAACCCATAACATTAAAAAATACATTTAACGGTCATTCAATGATTAGAATAATCTTACCTTTACTTAAATACACATAACCAACCACATAGGAGATATTTACCCTTACCTTCAAAAAACATTATTTCACAGAGAAATATATTTACATCAATACAGTGAATTTCTGACACTACCCAACATTAAAAAATACATTTGTTATAGTGCCAACCATCTAGATAGCTGCCCGATGAATATCAATAGACTCCCCTTCACCCAGAGAATGTGAAAATAAAAACGACAAGAAAGCAATTATCTGATGAGTGCGAAAAGTCACAATAAAACATTAAAAAATGTATATGAGAAAATCATTTTATGTAAATAAATATATAACCCTCCCCAGATAATCTCCCGGAAATTCAAAACCAAATGTTGGCAGGTATGCTTTAATGGTATTCTGTGAATCAGCTTTGTAAACCATGCTATTTAAGTACCGTCTCTGACTACTTCCTCACAGTTTACAGTATTTATTCGTCAAGATTTAGAGATGAAGTAATTTAGTATATTGCAGATCACTGTCACTGTTCCAGCTCATCCATTTGATCAATTATAAAAATGTGAATGCAAACTTGGCCAATACCCACAATCCTTCATTCTTTAATATATTACAAGAAAAAAAGGTTTGACTTCGGTTTTATTACTGGGAAGAAATAGGAAATTCTTAAGCTAAATCTTTCCTGAAGTATTTGGCAGTAGTTCAGACATGGACTGGATGTGGGTTGCGACTCTGTGGAAAGACATCAGAGTGAAACCAAAAGACCAAGAGCATGAAGTAATTGTGGTTTACTCATTCATATCAGGAATAACCCTTTAACCTGTCTAATCTCATTCTCAGAAACGTCAAATGTAGTTTAGGGAAAAGCTGAATAAGGGGTCTCTAAATAAAATCCAAATTAGATTAGATTTCACTTTATTGTCATCACACATGTACAAGTACAAGTCAACGAAATGCAGTTTAGGTCTAACCAGAAGTGCAATAGCAGCAAGTGCAGAATACAGGTAATACAAAGGCCCCTGACAATGGCTTTTCATTTATTGCAATTATTATGTCATAATTTGTTTAATTTGACAAATTATTACACTGTTATAAATTAAAAGCCATTGTTATTACGGTTAGCATAGAAGTGAACAGTTTCTGTATGAATTATATCACCATATATTGGGTTAAATGAGTTTGGGCTTTGTTACAGTCATTACTAGGGGTGTGAAGTATAAACAAATGATATATCAATATTTATATGCCGGTTTGAAAATAATATAGTAATTAATTTTCTGTGCTGGGTTAAGCCTGTCATGGATAAATAAATATTATACTAAAACCAACAGAAGCTGCCGGCAGGTCACTGTGTTAAAGTGTGACTCTTTGAATCGTTTGTTTAAATGATTTGTTCGAACGGGTGATTCATCATTCAATCATTGGTTCATTTAGTAATGATTCATTTAGGAACGAAAATACCACTGTGGTGATCTGAGACGCACAAATGTTTTCCTCCAGCTTTGTTTAAAGCAACTTTTGTTGGTGAACTAACAAAAGAAAACTGATAATGTTGTGTCTAAAATGTACCTCACTCATTCTAACTTACTGTTATATACATGTTATAAAAAATAACTTCAGATAATCAGGAAATAAAAGCACTCTTGCTTGTGTGATATTACCGAACTAAATAAAAACTCTATATATTTATATATAAAAACACACATACTGTAAATAAGATACAAAATTATGCTAAATAAATAAATATATTTACATTTTAATTTCAATACATTTGTATTATAAACATATATAAACAAATATTTGATACAATATGGCAACGGATATATTTATATACAAAAAATACACACAATACGCACAAATATATTTTATAAATATTAAATTTTTATTTTGGATATGATTGACGGCACTAAAATATATATATCTATGTATGAATTATAGGCTCATTCCAATATATTTTATCACCTCATCATTACTTAATTACTTTATTTATATAACACAATACAACAAGAGTCATCAATCGTTGTGTTGATATAATATTGTTTGAATAAAAATGATCAAATAAGGTTTAATTCAATTTTATTCTAGTGTATTTGTTTATAGCACTTTTCACAATCATTATTGCTTCAAAGCAGCACATGCAAACTTACAAAAATAATGTGCACTTTCAAAAAGTACATTATTGCACTCGAAATTCGGAAAAACGAAGGTTACCATGTTATTATTTACTAATATCTAGGCCCACACGGAATCTGTGTGTGCAGAATTCCGGAGATTTTTAGCCCATCATCGATTCTGTGTAAATTGATTACTTGTGTAAATGTGTAAATTTATATTTATTCAGTTTTTTTTTATTTCAGTAATAATACTCACTAATTTGAAAATATTCATATGATTTATTTACAATACAGTTTCTAAAGTAATATTTTCTGTCTTTTAGTAGAGATTTTATATAGCTTGTTTTGTTTACCAAATAAAGTGAATCTAACTGGATTTGCATTATAAACATTAAATACACGTTAAAAAGGTATTACTTTTTATTTCATATAATAATCATAACTATTATTTTAGTTATGATACTCCCATTCCACATAAATCTGCAATTTTTTAACAAAATTCAGCGCAGAAATGGCAAAAAAATGTCTGCAGATTCTGTCTGGCCCTACAAATAACTTGAACTTATTAACTAGTAACTAATAGCCTTATTCACTCATTCATTCATTTCCTTTCGACTTAGCCCCTTTATTCATCAGGGGGCGTCACAGCGGAATGGACCGCTAACTTATCCAGCATATGTTTTACGAAGCGGATGCACTTCCAGCTGCAACCCAATACTGGGAAACACCCATACACACTCAATCCACACACAACCTCATACGCCACAGCCAATTTTAGTTCAATTCACCTATAGTGCATGTGTTTGGACTGTGGGGGAAACCGGAGCACCCGGAGGAAACCCACTCCAACATGGGGAACAAACTCCACACAGATATGCCAACTGGCCCAGCCAAGACTCGAACCTGCGACCTTCTTCCTGTGAGATGACAGTGCTAACCACTGAACCACCGTGTCACCCTAACTAATAGCTTTTAACAGTTAAAGTCATTATATATAAACGTAGATAAGCTGCAGTTATATAGCACATAGGTGATTTCCGTGTGTACATCTTTAATGAAATGCATGAAGTGTATGTGTTGTTAAAGGTTATTAAAGGAATAAAACAACACACAACACATTATGCATACCTCATCTAGCCAGTCATTTTAAAGCTGCTCTTCTGCTGAACAGACTGGGACCGAGAAAAGCTTCTGGAGGACTGGATGTCCAATGCTGAGGAGTGTTGCCAGCGTTCAGGTGTTCAGATGCCAACTCCTCCACCCAGCGGCTACAACGCCTGGGACACCCTGCCTTCACCCCGAACCCCCAGAACAACCCGTTCCTCCGTCACCTCTCCCGATGAGATCAGCCTGCTGTCGCCCACTGACGGCCTTGCTCTGGTCAGATTCATCTCTGTGCATTACCTCAATATACACATTCTTTAATAATCTGTGTGAAAATATATACAGTTGAAGTCAGAATTATTCGCCCTCGTGAATTATCAATACATTTTCCCCAAATTTCTGTTTAACAGAGAGATTTTTTTTTCAACACTTTTTAAAATCATAATAGTTTTAATAACTCATTTCTAATTACTGGTTTCTTTTATCTTTGCCATGATGACAGTAAATAATATTAGACTTGATATTTTTCTAGATACTAGTACTCAGTTTAAAGGCTTGATTAGGCAGGTCATTGTATAATGATGGTTTGTTCTAGAGCTGCAAGATATAGGAAAAATATGACATTGTGATATTGTTTAACTTAAATTATATATTGACCGCAGTTATATATATTTATTCACTGGGATAAACCCCTTGAGATGTACCATCTCATTTTCAAGAGGTTCCCACAATTAATCACAATCACAAAATAAAACACCAAAAGACAAAAACAAGAAATAACTTGCATAACATCCAAGACACATAACATAACATAACATTTGAAAGAAAAAAAAGGGGGAGGGAAGGGGGAAGTGGTACATACATACATACATACATACATACATGCATCAACAAAAAAAAAATGTATGTGTTGTTTTGTTTCACTGATTTGTGTGTGTGTGTGTGTGTGTGTGTGTGTGTGTGTGTATATATAAATATATACACATATATATATATTAGGGCTGTCCAAAAATTAATCGTGATTAATCACATCCAAAATAAAAGTTTGTTTTGACATAATATGTGTGTGTGTTATATACATTTATTATGTATATGTGATAAACACATTCATAGAAGCCAAAACTATATATAAAATAGTTACATCAAAGTAGTACATTATATTCAAATGTAAAATTTGTGTCATACACGTATATTTTTTAGATATCTAAATATAAACCAACATTTTATCAAGTATATGCATTTGTGTATTTATATATTCATAATATAAATATACACAGTACACACACAAATATTATGTTAAACTTTTATTTTGGATGTGATTAATCACGATTAATTTTTGGACAGCCCTAATATATATATATATATATATCAGTAAATCAAAACAACACATAAATAATAATAACTGGCTCATGAAAAATAAGTACAATCCGAAGTAAAATATGATAACAAAGTTTGCTTAAAGACTTTAAAGGATGTAAAGATAAAAGCTCTTTAACCAATAGATTTTTTACACTGAGGAACAGAAAAATAAGTCTGAACAGAACGTCTAACTTGATAATTTAAGGAAAAAAATACTAAATATTGTTGTAAATAATAAGGATACTCAAAATAAATACATTTAAATATAAATTGAAGCCAATGAATATGTCGTATTGTGCGCAAAGAAGCAGATCATGCATTAAACAATGATGTGTGTGAAAAGAACAACCCAGAACAAATCTGCAGAGTCTATTATATGCTGTATTAAGAGGAGCAAGATCTGATTTTGATGCACTCTGATAGACAATATCAAATAGCCGAAATAAAAAAAAAAGACTTTTTCCAGCAGGAAAAATATTATCAGACATACTGTGAAAAATTCCTCACTCTGTTGATCATCATTTGGGAAATATGTCAGAAAGAAACAAAAAAAAAAAGACTAATAATTCTGCCTTCAGATGTAAATGTTGAGATTTGACGCTGTCTTTTTAATGTCTTTTGCCCATGTAGTGTGGGATTTGTATGAGCAGCATATCTGTGTTTGAGGACCCCGTGGACATGTCATGTGGACACGAGTTCTGCCGGGCATGCTGGGAAGGGTAAGCTTTTGTTTGGAATTGATCATATGGGTGGATGTTTGTGTTGAGTTTCCTCACAATGCATCTATTATAGATTCTTGCATGCACTACTGCTTCGAAGTTTGGGGTCTTTATAGTTATTAATTTATAATTGATATTTTAACGTGATTTAAAAAGTCAGCTTCATTCGTACGTACAAATCCGCTTCATTCACACGTCAAATTCACTTGAGAACAGACGAGGATTCACGTCATGGGCAGGGCTTCTGTCTTGGGGACTCTAGCTTTGTTGCTAAATGGCTAACAGGGGTTTATAGAGAGAATAACTGTGTTTATGTGCTTTATGAAGGCTGAAAAACAGCGTCAATTCATGTGGATCTGTATCTGAGTCCACTAGATTCTCTCAGAGGTGCACCGAGCTCTATGAGTTCATAAACTCCTCTAGAAACTAAACCTGGATGATGGAAGTTTTCAGCAGTGCTTCTGACTGAGCCAAGCCCAGTTTGATGAACTGTTGTCGGTATCAACAGGATGATTTTCCCCTGGGACACCGACAACATGCGCTACGTCATAATCACACCTCCACAAAAGCAACCATACGTGCATGTTGCACCATTCGCACCACGCCATCTGTGCAATTCCCATCATTTGCGCTGCGCCATTCACGTGTATTGCGACGCATGATGTCTATTCGCACCTTTACAATGACTTAACATGTAAATCACTCACTCTTGATGCTTCTACTGCGTCTGGTGTGAACGCAGCATCAGAGCACATTGTCAATGCCCTGCATCTTTACATCGAACCATTTCTTTTTTAATTTGTTCACAATGTGATGTTCCGACCCCACTGCGTTAACCGCGTCAGCTAAACTCTCCCACTCTATTTTATTTCTTTTGTTATCAATTCTGGAGGCCAAACTTGCAAGTAACACAGTGTTTCTCTGGTTTACCTCCGGATAGGAGCACCTCCAATTCACAGTTTCTCTTTTCGCTTGCTTTTGCCATTGCTTTTTCGTTTGGTTTTGCCAAAGCGGAGTCATTACCATATTTATACAGGGAGTGCAGAATTATTAGGCAAATGAGTATTTTGACCACATCATCCTCTTTATGCATGTTGTCTTACTCCAAGCTGTATAGGCTGGAAAGCCTACTACCAATGAAGCATATTAGGTGATGTGCATCTCTGTAATG
>CAIGQQ010000001.1:1312961-1363935 GCA_903798035.1 Danio albolineatus | reverse complement strand
TTATTGGCCCCTTTAAGAATTATAGTTTTTTTTTTACTAGTTTTTTTTGATTGGCTACAGACCACTATTGCCAATGACATGCCTAGTTCATCCAACGTGCCTAGTTAATCTAATTATTCTAGTTTAGTCTTTAAATTTCACTAAGCTTAATACTAGTATCTTGCAGAATAACTAGTAAATATTATGTTCTTTCAAAATGGAATAAAAGAAGTTACTGGGCGATGTGCTAGCGCAGTGGGTAGTGCTGTCGCCTCACAGCAAGGAGGTCGCTGGTTCGAGCCTCGGTTGGGTCAGTTGGTGTTTCTGTGTGGAGTTTGCATGTTCCCCCCGTGTTGGAGTGGGTTTCCTCCGGGTGCTCCTGTTTCCCCCACAGTCCAAAGACATGCACTATAGGTGAATTGGGTAAGCTAAAATTGATAGTATTGTAAGTGAATGAGTTTGACTGTGGGTTTCCCAGTGATGGGTTGTAGCTGGAAGGGCATCTGCTGCATAAAACATATGCTGGATAAGTTGGCGGTTTATACCGCTGTGGCGAGCCCAGATTAATAAAGGGACTAAGCCGAAAAGAAAACGAATGAATGAACTATTATGTTACTATGAAAAATATTTTCGAAAATCCATAGTAGGGCTAAAATTTTTGCCTTCAGCTATATATATATATATATATATATATAGCTATATATATATATATATATAGTTCACCGTAATATTATTAACCAAGACTGTGCAATTAATTAAAATTTAGGTTTGATTTTGGCCTCCATGATTATGGAAAACAGGATAAAACAGTAAAATTGCGTCACACACCTCTCTATATTTCTCTACATTCATTCCTCCTCAAAGCCTGACTGCAGTAAATCATGTGAATTGACTTTTGCAGCATGGGACGGGATTGTTATTTGTATTTTTAAGTGTTTATTTTATAGTATTGAGTACTTTTTAATCATGTTTTAAAAGCGCGAAGCAGCATTTGTGCTGTTCAATGCATGCGCTCTAGGAATGTATGTCCCCACTAATGTCAAGAACGAATCTACGCCCTTGGATATATTAATATATATTTAGTAATGCATAGACATTTATTTTTATTTGTGACTTAATCGTCCATATGTGATGTGCTTTATTCCAATCCAAATACCATGAATAGGCATACAGTTTCGCACTTTACTCGGTTTAAAAACATTAAGGTTGCATCTCTTTAATGCACCAGTGAGAGATGTCCATCAGTATTCTCGTTAATGTTTTGAAGGCGTATGCATTTCTCCTCTTGTAATTGCTCTGTGTGGTCAAATGATGTTCCTGCTGGTGCAGGAGTACTCGGAGTTCCAGTACAGACGGAGACACCGGCAGCGGCGGCGAGGAGACCTGCTCCGACTGCACAGCCTGCGCAGCAACACTCCTGAACCGCACGACTCCAGCGACACCACCGCAGGTAGAGCAACGTCTGAATAACACCTTAAGGAGCCGCTGAATGACACTCATGCTCACTCTGAAAACCTTGTGTGCGTTTGTGTCTACAGAAACACAGGAGGGAGGCAGTTCACAAAGGCATGGCATCTCTACGGTAAATGATCTGTTTATACTAGTGCTGCACAATATATCAATTCAGCATCGATATCGCCATTTGCAGTAGTCACATCGCAGGTTATGTAATGTTGAGTCTGGATTATAGTTACTCATTTGCATGTGTTTTTGATTTTGAAAGCATTCAGGCATATGAAATTGTACAATTGTACCACTATTATTTGACGTGATTAATACATTAATGTACCTGAACACATTTATTACATTTGTATCTATTTCTTTATTGTATTTCTCTATGCTTGTAGATTGTTTATTATATTACATAGGAATGATCAGTCAGAATCATCACAATCAATCTAAAATTATTAATGAATTCCAAATGGAGATATTCAAGTCATCTGGTGAAATTGCATTCATATCGCTATTTATTTATTTATTTATTTTTGTCCAATATCATGCAGCCTTAGTTTATAGCTCACATTTGTCTATTGTGTGATGAAGTGTTCATTTTGATGCAACGTCTTAACCATGAATACATTTCCAGCGACATTTTATTTAACAAAATTTGTACATCCAGACTGATGGTTAAGAAGTGGAACTAAATCATCTGAATGTCACAGCCAGACAAAAGAGTACATAATTCATAACTATTAAAGCATTTCATCATTATTAAAAATGAATATGAAACTGTTATTAAATGTATATATTTCTTAAATTAATTCTTAAATTAACAATTGCTGCTCTCTTTTCGGCTGTTGAAGGTCTTGTGAACTAAGCTAAATTATTAAACATTAAGTAAAGCACAAATTCAGTACCTGAGAATTTCATTTTCATAACTTGTAATTCCATTTACAGCAACATTGTATAAATAGTCAATGTTTTTTTTGTTTTTTCATCATTATTAAAAATGAATATTAAATGAAACTGTTATTAAATATATATATTTCATAAATTAATTCTTAAATTAACAATTGCTGCTCTCTTTTTGGCTGTTAAAGGTCATGTGATCTAAGTTAAACTATTAAACATTAAATAAAGCGAAAATTCAGTACCTGAGAATTTCATTTTCATGGCTTGTAATTCCATCAACAGCAACATTGGATAAATAGTCAATAGTTTTTCGGGTTTTTTTCCTGAAATAGATTCTTGTATTGCTTGTTGTGAATCACTATAGTTTCTAGTTAAAGTAAGGTAAAACGTTATTGCCCCAGTTAGGGAAATTTGTCTTGGGCTCTTGCCCTCAGCTGCAGTCATCACAAACATAGAAAAACAATACAAACACACAAAAAACAAACGAGAATATAAATAAATTAATCTAAATCCCCACCCGCAAAACGTTACATACCCACCTCCATATATACACATAAATAAGCAAAACAGATACTCTCAGTCTATGCCACCACTATTTAATAACGTAACGCTCACCGGATAAAAAGAGTTTTTGTATTTATTTAATATACATCAAGGTACTCTGAACCTTTTCCTTGAAGGTAACAACTCATACTCATTATGCAGAACATGTGATGAGTCACAAACTATTTGTTTAGCATGTCTCTATGTGTCCTGTTCATCAATATGCTGCAGTGACATTTGTTGTGATAAACCAATCATTTTCAAAGCAGTGTGCATCAAACGGACTACTTTAGTTCTCAGCTGCACAGACAAGATGCCAAACCAGGCAGTGATGCCTTACCTTATTAAGCTTTCAAAAACAGCCTGATAAAACATGATCATGTATGTACAGGACCAAAATTTTGGTTACTTCACGTTAAACCATAATGCATTTCTCTATTTCAGATGCATACGATCAGTACGTCTGTGCGTGTGCGCAGTACATGAACAAAAGCGTTTTCACTTGTTTTAATGTGGATGATGGAAAGAATTGAAAATGATTGTGTGGAGATGGAGAGTTTTTAAACGAAAATGTCATTTTCAAATGTATCTGGTTTACTGTCGACGCAGCCTAAATTATGAGAAAACTTACATTTTTTAATGTGCCATCTCTTTAAGCACAAGTTTGAGATTTTGTTTATTATTATAATTTTTATTTTTTAAGAATTAAAGAATAAAAATAACTCTTGAATATACTCCTAGTAGGAACATCTATGGACCGTTTTTACATTTCTGTGTTTCTCAGAAGCAGAAGTCGTCATAGTTGGGTAAACTTAGAGCGCAGTGAATGGGAGAGTACAACAAATCGTTTATTTACAATCCCATTCGCCTAAATAATAAATGAGAAATCCACGATGGTGTTATCAAGACTTTCAGAAAAAGCAAAAAGATAGTGTGAGACATAACGGAAGCCAGAAGAGAGAATAATGTCAGTTTTACTGTCCTGTCCCCTATAGATGCTGCATTTCAAACCCCTCACACAAGCGGTTATTCGTTTTTTGTAATTTGATGAAAAAAGATATACAGTGGGAGAAATAAGTATTGAACACGTCACTATTTTTCTCTGAAAACATATTTTTAAAGGTGCCGTTGACTTGAAATTTTCACCAGATGTTGATAGCAATCAAAGAAATTCATATATGCAAAGACAACAAATCGAATTAGTTTACAAATGAAGTTATGTGACATAAAATTAAATGACACAGGGAAAAGTATTGAACACATGAAGAAAGGCAGATGTAGAAAGGCATGGAAAGCCCAGACAGCAACTGAAATCTCTCAGTAGTTCTTCAGCAACTCAGTAGTTCTCTCAGTAGTTCTTCAGCTGCTTCAGTCCAACATCTACATTAGGCAGGAGGATGAAGATAGAACCAGGGTGGACATTTCAGCAAGACGATGATCCAAAACACAGCCAAGGAAACTCAAATGCTTTCAGAGAAAGAACATCAAGCTGGAGAACGGCCTAGCCAGTCACCCGACTCGAATCCAATAGAAAATACAAAATAGAGCTCAGATTTGATAGACGAGACCCACAGAACCATCACGATTTTTACACTCTATTGAAGTCTGTGAAAAGCTCACACCTGAGCAATGCATGACTTGAGGGGCGTCTTTAAGCTGCCATCACCAAAAATGTTTTTCCAAAATCTGGTTGAACTCAACTCCATCTCAACAGCTCCTTTAGAAATATTATTCCCAGGAAAAAACATGACATGTTTAATACTTATTGTCCCCGCTGTAATACATACATAAATACATGTAAATATTCATACATAAAAAAAAAATAAATAAAAAAAAATATTAAAAACGTTCAAGGATTTAAGATGCTGATGACCGTTAAGCACGTCATCACAGTCTTGTGAAAAGGATCCATTGAGAATATTTCCATTCTTATCTCCCACCTCCTTCTCAGGCGCTTGGATCTCTGGATGAGGATGACCCCAATATTTTACTGGCGATTCAGCTGTCCTTACAGGAGTCCGGGCTGGCCTTGGACCCCGAGCCTCAGGATACTGACGCCTCTGTCGGTGCCAGCGGCTCCTCTCTGCCCTCCAGACTGGACTGTGTCCCACAGACCGCAGATCCGCCGCGGGCTTCAATGAGCAGCTCTGAGCTCCTGGAGCTGGGAGACAGCCTTATGAGACTGGGCGACATCAGCAGCCGATATACACCCTTTAACATCAACTCCTACCCCGATGCCTTGGGCACCGCCTTCAGCCCCAGTGACCCAGACTGCCTGGATCCCTCCACCAATGCCAACCTGCTGGGAAACATCATGGCCTGGTTCCACGATATGAATCCGCAGAGCATTGCACTGATTCCCTCAGCCGCTTCCGATGCCGGGAACGAAACGCACGCTTTAGGAGAGCCCGCGAAAGCAGAGGAGACTGAAGCAGAGAGTCCTGAGGTCGAGAGTAAAGAGGGCGAGAACGCATCGCAGGTTTCGGAGTGTGTTGAAGATGCTAAAACGGAGGGCTCAGATCTCACGGTTTGTCCTGAAAGCAGTGCCGATCCGCAGGTAAACAGTCTCTCTTTGGAATGGGAGGAAGAAGTGCATCTAGTTTGAGGAGCGAGTTTCGTTAAGTTTACCAACTGAGTGCTCTTATTGTGCCAAAACACTACATGATGAAAGCGGAAGTGCTCGCGCTGTGATCCGAGGCAGGCGTTGATTGTGTGTTGCACATCGGTTTGTTTGTTTCAGGAGAAATGTGATCAGGTTTGTGCTTGTGGAAGTTCATGATTGGATCAGTCGCTAATCATGTTTGTGTGTTTGTGTTTGCACATTCATCTGTAAGTTTTCCTCTTCATTAAGCATCAAATTGTGAAAAGACTAACATCTCGCATACATAAAATCAGTTCTGGTGGCCTTAGAAGAAATGTGTTTTCTGTGGGTGGAAGATGGAAGGGGTTTTCATGCATTCAAATATAAGGGCGTAATACAGCTTTACCTTTTCCGAGCAAAAGAAAGACGACTACCCATGCATTTCCACCATCATTTAGAGTAAAAATGTTATTCTGTGTGATTATAGTTTATATATTCAACTATTTTCAAGGCATATTTAGAACAAGAATCATTTGATGATGTATTATGTGTCTTTTTTTATATCAATTATCACAGTAGAGCAGCAAAATACTCAACACCAGTGTTTCTCAACTGATGGGTCATTTTTAGTGGGTCGTGGAGTGCGTGGTCAAAAAAAAAAAAAAAATTATTTTGCTTATACCGGACTTTTATTTTGAAATGCGTGCGCGACAACAGTTCAGTTTAGTTCGGTAACTGAACATTTCTCTACCCTAAGCGCTGTTTACAGTATTTATCGTTTTTACTTTGTAATATTTCTATAATTTGATACATTTTGTTAAATGCAACAATAAAATATTGGGTCGCGGCTTGATGACCATGTAAAAATGTGGGTCCCGTTGCCAAACCGGTTGAGAACCACTGCTCAACATGATAGTCTGACTCTTTCAGGTTTAGCCATTGTCAGTCAGCTAAGGTGGCTCGGGCGTCTGTTTCATATGCCTCCTGGACGCCTTCCTAGGGAGGTGTTCCAGGCTTATCCAGGCCTCGGGGAAGACCTAGGACACGCTGGAGGGACTATGTCTCTCGGCTGGCCTGGGAACGCCTCTGGATGCCCTCGGAGGAGCTGGAGGAAGTGTCTGTGGAGAGGAAAGTCTGGAGTTCTCTCCTAAGACTGCTCCCCCTGGCCCCGGATAAGCAGATTAAAATGAGATTAGATGATAAATTATTTAAGATATTAAAACATTTATTAGGATTTTGAGTACTGGTTTGAACAAGTATGTTTTGTTTTGCATAAATATGTGAGGATGGAACATTATTTGATTAATTTTTTGACGTGTTATTGTCATAAACTTTATTTGAAACTTTACATTAGACACTTTATTGGCATTATGAATGCTTTTGATGTGTATGAAATCACTTTTGGAGATTTAATTTGAAGCAACATCTTGTGCTTTGACCCATATGCTGCTCAAAAATAATCTGTGACCCAAGAAAAATAATATTGTTTGGCATTACAGGCGTTATCTCCTCGTGTCTGCGTGGGTTTCCTCCAGGTTCTCGGGTTTCCTCCACAGTCCAAACACTTGCGCTATTGGTGAATTGGGTAAGCTAAATTGTCCGTAGTGTATGTGTGTGAATGAGTGTGTATGGATGTTTTCCAGTGATGGGTTGCAGCTGGAAGGGCACCCGCTGCATAAAACATAAGCTGGATAAGTTGGCGGTTCATTCCGCTGTGGCGACCACAGGTTAATAAAGGCACTAAGCCAAAAAGAAAATGAATGGATTACAGAATGAATTATAAGTAGGACCAGACGGAATCTGCGGACGTTTTTTGCTATTTCTGTGGAATATTTTGTTAAAAATCTGCAGATTTATGTGTAATGATGTTGGGAGTATCATAACTAAAACCCTAATATATGAAATAAAAAGTAATACCTTTAACTTTTATTTCATGTTTACAATGCAAATCCTATAAGATCCACTTTATTTGGTAAACAAAGCAAGTCTCTCGTATAAAATATCTACTAAAAGACAGAAAATATTACTTTACAAACTGTATTGTAAATAAATCATGAATATTTTCATATTAGTCAGTAATATTACTGAAATTAATTTGAAAACTGAATAATTATAAATGTACACACATTTACACAATAAACAGAATCAATAGCTACGTTTCCATCCAGCTATTTTTATTGCGCATAAAAACCAGTTGATGGAAACACCATGATGCGCATACATTTTGAAAATGCGCATAAAAAATGTATGCGCATAACTGAGTAGGATAAACTTTTTATTCAATAAGAAAAGATGCTCATAAACTGCGATGGAAACAGTTTTACCGCATAAATTCCAGCATGCGCATTAAATAAAGGTCATGTGATTTTGTTATTAGTGATCATGTGATGATAAAAATGTGTGTGAATGGACAAACCAGCAGGCCGAGCACATCGTAAAACATCTGAAATGTTGTTTTGGTCATTCTAAAACGCCTTACCGTTTCAGTAGTTGTGTTATTATATTATTAATGACCTCCAGAATCAATAGCGTCTGTGCTCCGCGTCTGGCACCTTCAAACGCCACCGCGTGTTCACTGCGTGTCAGGATTGCCTTCTGAGGCACAAGTCATTTATTAAATGAAGAAGAGACTCACGCAGCTTCTCCTACTGCAGCAAATTACGATTTTACTGTTGATATTTGGCGCCAGTTAATCAGGAAGTGTCGATTTTGTCCGCTTTGACTCGTTGGATGGAAACGCTTCTTTATTCGCACGTCTTTTATATGATAATCCACTTTTGCGCATGAAGTTCAATCGCATTTTTGGATGGAAACATAGCCAATGATGGGCTTTAAAGTCTGCGCGCGCAGATTCCGTGTGGGCCTAATTATAAGATGTCAGCTGAGAGGGCTAAAGTCTGATTTATACTTCTGCATCAGGCGCATGTGTGTGGTCCGGCGCAGCCTTCAAGTGGTCGCATAGCCATCGCCATGGCTGACGCCGACATGCACCTCTCAAAAAATATAGCTACACGTCGCAACGACGCATTGCACAAGCTCTGTCATTGGTCAGCTTGGTAGCAATGATGAGTGTGGGCGGTGCTGAGAGTCGCGAGCCCGAGTGGGAGTGTTTACACATGTCGAGTCCTGTGAAGGAGCTCCAGATGGAGACTTTTGTGCTGTGTTTACGTTATGATTAAAGTTGTTGCACATCCACCGGTTTCCATCTCTGAATGAGTGTTTAGCTACTGGTATATTACGGTTCAGAATATTAAGCGTTCAGAAAAAACTAACACCTGCAAAGAAACTCGACACAGAGGAACATGAAAACCTACTGCCAGCTAGAGTTTCAGAAGTGTTATTGCAGAGCAGCACAAACAGCATGCAGAAGTATACATGCACGTCTACGCGCAAGGCAGGCGTTGTTGGTCACACCGATCACTCGATGCAGAAGTATAAACCAGCCTTAAGGTAGACGGTGTCTTGAATTCGCCTTTTTCCATTCTCAGAACTGCAAGGCGCACCCCACTGCCTTCGTTGTTAGGCAACCACTGAATCAGCTGCATATTGTGTGCGAGTGCTACTGTTGGTATTGCTTTAACTGTAATATTGAATAATATTACAATATTCACAATTTATAAAGTCAAACAGCTCTGGATAACTTAGATCAGTGACCACTAGCAAAGTCGCTGTAAGGCAGGTCGCTTTACTCGGCGGCCATCTATGATCAATCATGACTAAAATTAAACAACGACTGTCATTCATTCCTAAACATTCGACAGTTTCATTCCTAAACATTCGAGTCACACAAAATCTGCAGAAACTCACGTCAGATTCGAGCCCCTCCCCTGGAGAATCGTCAGTCTATAGCGATCGCCGATTGGCTCCTGTAGTAGAAGGGGGGGCTTCATTTGTCATATTGACAGTTACACTTTCCCTCATTCATAAACGTCTCCGTAGTCGTCTTGACAATACAAACACTGCTGTTATCTCAACGGAAACCCCGCCTCTGCTTTAATTTGATTGGACAACGACAAAAGATTTTTTTGTTAATTATTTTTATTTTTATTTATTATTTTTAATGTTTTAATAATAATTTTTTATTTTATTTTATTTTCTATTTTTTTTAACTGCAAGCCCACAGAACACAATGGCAAAAACGTAAGACGATTAAAACTTGATGTGCTCAGGGTACATAAGCAGCACGCAAAACACTCGCGACCACTAGAAAACCATTTAAAATCATCACAATAAGCATGTGATCAAGACCAAAGACAGTAATTATGCTGATTTCTATGTACAGTATTACACTTTGAGAAGAATAACCTGGCTTTATCAGCTCTAGAAACTAAGTAAGAGCTAATTTACATGGACACCTTTTTGTGAATCAGTTTGTGCACAATAACACAGTCATAAGTGAGCAGTGCAAAGTGTTAAAGTCGCAGTGAACTGGAAGTGACGTCATTTCCTTCCATGTTGTGACGCATCTGAGTGAAATGGATCGGAAAGGAAACAAATGTAGGGAAGAGACTTTGATTGGATGGATGCGGATCTGAACGCAAGCTTGTGGTGGATTGTAAGTAAGGGATGAGGCTTTAATGAACTGAAGGATTGAAGAAATCCACACAAATGATCAGAAAGGACTGGAATTTTCAGCAGAAAGTCCACTTATGAGTTTTTAAGTAAGAAGTAGAAGTTAAAAATGAAGTGCGCACTGATGAACTGTTCACCGTAAGATCAGAAATGCGAGTATATATGCGAAAATGTAATTTAATGACTAATTTAAAGAGATGCAGTGAGATTTGCTGTTACTTTAAAGAAAAAAAGGACATTATAATGTCATCAAGAGAAAAAGTCATTGCAGATTTTGATCTTTTTAAGTTGTTCTCTCAAATTCATTGTGGTGCTTGAAAAGTGAAGCCAAAACATTTTGAGTGCCCTCTGGTGGCCGGCTGCAGTATAGCTCAGATCCAGCCTTCTCCATGTAAACGAATAGAATTCGAGCAAAACTAAGAATATGTATATCTTTTGTCCTGAATATGGTTTGCATTCATAATTCAGGTGTTTCTTTTTATAACAAGTATGCTTTCAATTATATATTCAATCATATAAAAATACCAGTCGCCTCACAGCAAGAAGGTCACTGGTTCGAGTCTCGGTTTGGCCAGTGTGCATTTCTGTGTGGAGTTTGCATGTTCTCCCCGTGTTGGTGTGGGTTTCCTCAACAGCCCAAACACATGCGCTATAGGTGAATTGAATAAATTAAAATGTCCGTTGTGTATGAGTGTGTATGGGTGTTTCCCAATACTGGGTTGCAGCTGTGTAAAACATATGCTGGATAAGTTGGCGGTTCATTCCGCTGTGGCGACCCATGAAGAATAAAGGGACTAAGCGGATGATGAATGAATGATATAAAAATATGATTGTGTGCTCGTGGTCGGCTTTGCAGAAGAATTTGGATATTGTGGCCCACACTAATGATCACTACTGTGTAAAACACTAAATAAAATAATTGCAATTATTATTGAAATGATCATATGGGCTATTACTGGAATGTTTTGGCTTCACTTTCCTACTGTGAAATCCAAAAGCAAGCTGCCTGCTTTGAAAGTGACTCATTGTTGGGGTTGTTTTTTATCTCAGTGCTATCGACGCTGGACAATGGTCTTTCCCCCACCAAAATGTCACTGAACTTTCAAGTGAGGCCACTGTTTGTCATTCTCTGGAAATGATGCTGTGTGTGTGTGTGTCACGAGAGAAAGCATCATCTGTGTTACACTAGAAACGTATTCTTTAAATTCAAATGATCAAATGCATCATAATAGATTTTTTTAACATCGTTGTATCTTTCTCAGAAGAAAAAGGAATATTTACATGCTGGAAAAAGCGCATCAGTTACTGTGAGGCCATCAAGACCTGAACATTTTCTACTTTTCTATATTCTTTGCCCATTTTGTTTTATTTTTAAAGTTACTTTTTTATTTATTATTGAAAAAAATGCTTATTTGTTGAATTATTAAAGGGACAGTACGCCACACAAATGAAAAGTCACCATTTACTCCCTCTCAAAAGAAGATATTTTGAAGAATGTTGGAATCGACATCCATAGTAAGAACAAAAAATACTATGGAGGTCAATGGCAACATTCTTCAGGATACCTTTTGTGTTCGACAGAAGAAAGAAACTCGATATTTTTGCGTAAACTACCCCTTTTGTAAACAAAACACAGATATTCTTTTCATGCAACATTTAACACACAATAATTGGTGTCGATTGCACATTTTACCACTTAAGAATAGGGAGTGTTTTGAAATGTTTTCCGGCAGAAGAAATATTGTCTCATGTATATTTACACTCCAGAAACTGTGATCTCATTTATTACCGTATCTACTACACACAATACCTCTAACATTTTGTGTTGTGTACTGTATCTCACTGGGCTCATAAGTAATATATACAGTTGATGTCAAAGTTATTCACCCTCCTGTAAACTGTTTCCCATATTATGTTTAACTGAGCAAGGAAAATTTCACTTCCTTTTTTCTATAATATTTTTTCTTCTGGAGGAAGCCTTATTTGTTTTATTTCGGCTAGAATAAAAGCAGTTTTTAATTCTTTAAAAAGTATTTAAGGTCAATAATATTAGCCCCCTAAAGCTTTTCTTTTTCGATTGTCTACAGAACAAATCATCGTTATACAATGACGTGCCTAATTTCCCTTATTAACCTAGTTAAGCTTTTAAATGTCAATTTAATATATATATTATAACTCTAATATTTTAACTCTTCTAAAGCATCAAAAATACAATATGTTTGCAGATATTTGAAATCTGAAAAACAATGCTGAGGTCAGAAATTCTGCTTTGAAAAGGTTTTCTGTGCCGGAATATTTTGCTCATTTTAACCCACCCTCTGCCAGTTCAGCCAATTATATTTCAGCACCCCGGGTTGCCTTGGTGGAAAACAGCATATTCGATTCATTCAGGCTCTTAAAGCATGCTTCTGTGACCGAAATGCGACCTCCGATGGACAGTAGCAGACTCGGAAATGAGACGCAGATTGAGTTCCACATGAGGTGGTTATTAATTAGCCAATAAAACAAATGTTATGAACATTAGGTGAGCAGGTTACATTGTAACACTGTGTCCTAACAACACGCTACATGACAAGATAAGCAGTGATAAACAATTAAGCTGTTTGCACCAGACGAAACACGACAGAAATGTAAATACAGCCATTCAGAAGCACAAAATAGTGCACTCACTGCACTCCAATGAAACGGTAAGTTTTATAATCTAATTAATACATATTTAACCTCTTTAATATTATTAAATGTACATGCTGAATCACTGATGTTCGTTGGCTTGCACTGGGTCACAGTTTTAAATCAATTTCATGTTCAAATTTTATTTTCCAGATCCGAGGTGAACTATCTGCTGCTGCTTTCAGTATAAGGCAATAAATGTCATGTAAAATGGCGTTTAAACTCACATCATTAGCATTTAGCACTTTATAAAGCACATGAGGTGTACCTGAGCTGATCACTGTCAGTTTTCTGTTGTTCACCTGTGAGAAACAGAAGCCATTTCTAATATATCAATTTCAGATGTTTGTTAGGACAAACTCCTTTAAATATGGAGAATATTCCCTCTATTGCGTGCCGTTTTAGTTAGAACACGACTTAAATCAGCCTTTTGGCTCTTGTCAGGCACACTCCTGTTGGTCCTCATGTTTATTTTTTATTGCATGCTTGAAACAACAAATGTCATACGGGAGTTTTGAGTCATTTAGTCCAAGATAAGTGCCAAGTCCTCCATCAAAGTCTTTGTTCGTATTGCTTTTAAGTTTGTTGAACTGCAGGTCAATGATGTGAAATAGCCTACTGTCTGCGATTATATAAACTAAATAAATAAATGCAGCATATATGAACACATACAGCCCCTTACAGTCTCCGATATGTTACCAAGTACAGAAAAACTGCACACAGCAGACATTTAGTCCTTATTTAGGTTCAAAAATAACAAGAAATATAGCCCACAGTCAGTGCAGAGCTCTCATCTGAGTCTGTAATCTTCACCAGCACATGTAGCCTCTTATTAGAGAGTAATTCTGTCATTCCGAGTTCATAATAGTCCAGAAGGTGATGATGATAATTGTTAAACACAGCAGTTTTTTCATGTTTGCAAAAAGAATTATTTGCTCCTTTGTTTTTTCCGGCTTCTCCTTTGTTTTTGCAGGCGTCAGTCTCGCGTTTGTCAGTTTCTGAAAGGATCGGGTTTCAAAAGCACGTCAATAATCAAGCGCACGTTATTATCACCAGCTCAAGAAGTTTGTTATTTCAAATATAGATGCGCACACGAGCGCAAGTGAGAAAGCGAATCCGCTCGCGCTTGAGACGGGCTCGTAAAACACTACGGGGCACAGGGCAGAATCTGCTCTTCTCTTGGCTTTGTGGCTGTTCATCAAGACGACGACAATGTTTGTGCTCGGGTCGACCATGGCTCGTAATTATACGTATATATATTTTGTGGTGTAATATCTCAGCTGTGTATTTAAACATGGCGGGTCCTTTGTTTTCATTCTGGCTTGTTGCACGAGCAAATGACGTATCTCTGTAAACCAATAGCGTTCAGCTGCACATCTAGTTCCACCTTTCGGTCACCCAAAAAGTGGTACGGTACGGTTTGATGCGCTTTTAGACAGTGGAAACGGCCATAAGAGCGTACCGTACCATACCATACCACTCAGTGGAAATGGCCCATAAGGTTTGGGACTGTGCTGAAGTCTGTTCTGAAATGAAAGCGTCAGACTTGACGTCGTTCACTACAGTTTTTAATGATGCGCGTCTCCCATTGACAGGTGAAAATCTGACCTACCTGCTTACACTGCAGACTGTGTGCACGGATCTGATTCATATCGGATACATTTCCACATATGAACAAAGCCTGAATCTGATTTGAGTAAATCAGAATCTATGAGATTTTTTTTCCTGCTTACACGTACTTGGGCCATATCCGATCTGTGCCACATGGGGAAAAATATCTGAAGTCACTTGAACCATGCAGTGTAAATGCAGCCTTACCTTAGTCATCTTACCCCCATCCACCCCGACTCCTCCCCCTATTTCCGAGAGTAATCCAGGATAGGCCGGCACGGTGGCTCAGAATTTGAATAAACCAAACTGGCTCAGTATGTAAGTGTTTTAGTACTGGACATTCACCGCATAGCCATATGCTGGTATAGTTAGCGGTTCATTCCACCGTGGCAACCCCCTAATAATCAAGAAATAGGGTGAGCAAACAAATTAAAGACCTTTCCTTGAGCTCAGACTCCCCTCTCTCTTGATGAAACTGCAGGGAGCCCCAGGCCCGAGGATCTTCTGTCTCCCGGGACAGCATGCCAAACACGCTTCATTATCAATCATCAGCTAAGTGTGAACTCTTAAAATACCTTAGTCATCTTACCCCCATCCACCTCTGACTCCTCCCCTTATTTCCGAGAGTAATCCAGGATAGGCCGGCACTGTGGCTCAGAATTTAAATAAACCAAACTGGCTCAGTATGTAAGTGTTTTAGTACTGGACATTCACCGCATAGCCATATGCTGGGATAGTTGGCGGTTCGTTCCACCGTGGCAACCCCCTAATAATCAAGAAATAGGGTGAGCAAATGAATTAAAGACCATTTCTTGAGCTCAGACTCCCCTCTCTCTTGATGAAACTGCAGAGAGCCCGAGGATCTTCTGTCTCCCGGGACAGCATGCCAAACGCTTCATTATCAATCATCAGCGAAGTGTAAACTCTTAAAATACTGATTGGAAAAAACCTTTGTTACTGCGGGTTATTTATAATACTTTCCTAATTTAAAAAAATAAAAAATATATTGTAATCAATGTCAGTGAAGTTAACACATGGTTTTCCGCCCAATAAAGCGTTAATCTAACAATCATAAATACTGTAATTTAATTTTTATTATTGATAAATAATTGTTGGAAGGTATTACATGATGTGAGGAGGAGATTTTTCTTCTTCTTATTATTATTATTATTACTGTGTTCTACTGTGCTCATCGGTGTGCCTTTTTTGTATCTTTTCTTATTTATGTATGCATTAATTATCCCTAATTAACTTGTCGTTTGCTGTGTCAATCAAGTACAATCAACCTGTCCATGAAAAGATTCATTTTCCCCCCAAAATTGAGTGTTTGGTCCACTTTGACGAGAGACTTTTGTTTTGTATTACACTGAACAGGTTGCCATGTTTTGGTTTATGATTTATTCTGTGAAGACATTAATATCAGTATAACGAAAGGTGAAAACAGAACAGTTGGTGGATTTAGTTAGTTTAGACTTTTATATTGAATTTTGATTCTTTTGACCTTCCATAATTCACCTTGATTTGTAAGTGACTAGTTTTTACATCTAAACCTGAACGTTGTGTGTAAAAATGGATGAAGTTTGGATTTTGCTTTATTTTTTGGTTTATTTTACCGAAGTGTTTATGGTGATGGTATTTTATATATAAGTTAATTCAATTTTTTAATGTGATCATTATCCTTGAATTGCACATTCACAGACTATACTTGATACATTCCCGGTTGTATGATGTGTAGCCAATAAACAGAAAGTATTGTAAAAGGTTTGCTCGGATTAAAAGGTTTGAAACGCAGTCTTATTTGTTGTGGTTCATGATTAAACTAACGCAACAGTGTACATCATAGGTCTCAGACTGGATTCCTGGAGAGCCGCAGCTCTGCGCAGTTTTGCTCCAACCCTAATCAAACACAGATGATCCAATTATTAAAGTATTCAATTCTATTGAAAATACTGGGGGGAAAGTAATTTCCATATTTTAAAGACATGGCACAGTAAAATCCGATTTAATGCAGTGCTGCTTGTTTAATCTGAGACCCACATTGAAGATCGCATTTTTTAAATTTATTTGTTTATTTTTTAAGAAATCGGATCTTAAACACAGCAATTTTGTATGGAATGAGAATTAACCGGAATCCCAGACTGAAATTAAAATTCTGTTTGCATATACCCCATTGTATGGTGGCCGAGAAAGGTTAACACACTGCAATTTAAGAAAGCACATGCAATAACAAAAAACACCTGCAAATTAAGAAACGATCTTCATCAATTTGACAGCACACCTGTTACAAATTCTCATAACACAAACAACGGAAGAAATGCGCAGCAAGTTGGTCAAAACACAACGGAAGAAACACGCAGAAAACGAAATGTTTTGAATAACTTGCTGCGCGTTTTCTTTTTTGTACCTTTTCTTATTTATGTATGCATTAATTATCCCTAATTAATTTGTCGTTTGCTGTGTCAATCAAGTACAATCAACCTGTCCATGAAAAGATTCATTTTCCCCCCAAAACTGAGTGTTTGGTCCACTTTGACAATGGACTTTTGTTTTGTATTACACTGAACAGGTTGCCATGTTTTGGTTTATGATTTATTCTGTGATTTAATTATATTCTATTTAATGCAGTGCTGCTTGTTTAATCTGAGACCCACATTAAAGATCGCATTTTTAAAATTTATTTGTTTATTTTTTAAGAAATCGGATCTTAAACACAGCGATTTTGTATGGGATGAGAATTAACCGGAATCCCAGACTGAAATTAAAATTCTGTTTGCATATACCCCATTGTATGGTGGCCGAGAAAGGTTAACGCACTGCAATTTAAGAAAGCACATGCAATAACAAAAAACACCGGCAAATTAAGAAACGATCTTCATCAATTTGACAGCACACCTGTTACAATTTCTCACAACACAGACAATGGAAGAAAACGCGCAGCAAGTTATTCAAAACATTTCGTTTTCTGCGCGTTTCTTCCGTTGTGTTTTGAATAACTTGCTGCGCGTTTCTTCCGTTGTGTTTTGAATAACTTGCTGCGCGTTTCTTCCGTTGTGTTTTGAATAACTTGCTGCGCGTTTCTTCCGTTGTGTTTTGAATAACTTGCTGCACGTTTTCTTCCGTTGTGTTTTGACCAACTTGCTGCGCGTTTCTTCCGTTGTTTGTGTTATGAGAATTTGTAACAGGTGTGCTGTCAAATTGATGAAGATCGTTTCTTAATTTGCCGGTGTTTTTTGTTATTGCATGTGCTTTCTTAAATTGCAGCGCGTTAACCTCTCTCGGCCACCGTACCATTGGGCTGAGGACAGTGGCGGATTTTGTACAGTATAAAGTGTTTTTAATAAAGAAAACAAATCTGTGAACTTAATGAATGACTTATTCCTTACAGAACAACATCAGTCCATTTTAGAAATGTTTGGGATGAAATACTTTTCATTCACTGTATTTATGTTTTTATTTTAGGGTCGGATCGTGTACGTTTCTGGTAGAATGTCCCTTAAATTATATTTTATTAGACGCAAACTCATACTTTTAGTTTGAAAAATGCAAACTCCTCCAAGCAAGACTTTTATTTTGAAGTTCGCAGTTTCGTCGCCCGGAAGTTTTTCGTTTTTGTCATGGTGAAACATACGGGACCTATCATTCATTGTTTTCAAAATGAAGGAGATGATTTGAGCTTAAAGTAATGGTCATATTTTTTCGAAATCGCCATTGTTAATACATATTGACTATATTCGCTTTTTATTGAAACAAACCCAACGGTTTGGTTCAGAAATATCTGCAGGAGCGTTGTCTGCTGTTAGCAAACATGCCTCTTGGTTTGAAACCATGTTGTGCTGTGTGCAAAACGCAAACTTCTTCCATGTGGAAAAAGGGAAACCAGGGGGAAATCCTGTGTAACAGCTGCACGGGGAAAGCTGTAAGCAGCGGCGGCTCCGGAGCTTCTGCTTCTTCCACCATCCAGCCGAATAATGGCGGAGGGAAACAGGTACGAATCGTTCCTTGTTATCATTTCTATAACAGCTAACTCACGTTTAATCATCAATGTGACTGGCTGATTATACATTTCTATGGTATTTTTACCTGGGTTTTAACTGTGTTGATCTGTGTTTTCCTCATTGAGGTACAGTTGGTTTAATATTCACACTTTAATGTTAACGTTACCTCAATGTTTACTTTTACAACACTGCAAAAAGCGTTTCTAACTGTCTTGTTTCTAGTCCAAATATCTAAAAGTTCTTAAATCAAGACGCAATTTTTGTAGATAAGCAAAAAATAGTCTTATTTTCAGAAATAATAAGTCAAAATTTAATGAGTTTTTCCTTAAAGGAGTGTTGCAGAGTGTATTTTTTAAAGCCTGATTGTGTTTATTGGGTGCAAAGCAATGTGTGCTCATGCTTCATTTGTGATAAATCATATTTTTTTATATATCTTCTTTGATTATGTACAGCTAGGCCTGTCACGATATCTATTTTTTGTTGTACAATATATTGCACCAAAATATATCGCGATAAACGATTTTATTGTCATTTTAAGACCATTTTAGGCCACTCATTATAAAATGCCAGAATGGCAATATAATAGCCTTACGCAAGTACTCTCTTCAAAAGAACACATCATATTTTGGTCTTAAGAATATTTAATTTAATTTAGTCATTTTAATAATTAGGCACTGGAATCACAATGTGAAAACGCATAAATAAATAAATGTTAAAAACAAATAAATGTTAACAAAGTAACAGAGGCTGTGATATCTGCTACCAGATCTATTTTCAGTTGTCAGGCGCCCACATCAAAGTATACTTTAGTCATTTATGGTAAATACTAGTTTTTTTTTAACCATACTGACACTGACACCTCCAATAGAGATCGAGAGGTTGTGCAATCAGCTAAAATGTAGCAAGAATTGTTTTTTTTTTTTACGTATGGGCAATACATATTCCATCACTAAAAATGATTGAGGTCATGTCCAAGTATTGTGCGATAAGTCGATATATTGATTATTGTGACAGGCCTATGTACAGCTACTCGGCTAACATGGAAACGACTGTCATATTTCCTAGTTCCTCCAAAAGCCTGCCCTCAAGAGCCTCTGATTGGTCAGCTAACATAATGTGCTGAGATTCGTGGATCGGCATCCTGCTATAACATTACAGCACATCTGGACACACCCCTTCACTGCACGCGTGTATGCGTGTAACCTGAAGGGTTTATGACATCATTAACCAGGATGTATTTTTTTTGTAGTCCCCAGACTTCATTCGCTGTAGGCTTTGCTAAGCTAACTCTGTAGTAGTCAATGTCTCCCTTTGTGTTGAACTTTGAGAGACTTACATTTAGAGATGTTGTTTATGTTCACACAGCTACATTACACATCAACTATAAGTTTATAATATTATATTGTAGTGAACCACCCTTTTAAAACAAGCAAAACTGACTTACTCCAAAGTGAAAACATTATTTTTCTTGCTCCCTTGGCAGGTTACGGTGCGTGTTTTAAGGAAAACTCACTTAATTTTGGCATATTATTTCTGAAAACAAGACTATATATTTTTAAGATATTTGCACTATTAATAATACATAAATAAGTGTAAGAGAGGCATTATTTGCAGTGTAAAGCACTTTTTGACTATGAAAGGTGCTATAAATAAATTTAGCTTAGATTTTTTAAAAACCTATAAAAGAAGGTTTTAAGATTTTACTTTAAGCATATAAAATCATAAAAATGATGTACTTTTGATGGAGACTTTCTTTTACAAACATTATTTGTTAAGTTATTATTTTGGAGCAGGTCTCGTCCTACTATACACGCCGCCATGTTTACATCTGAGCTGTCAAGTAGGCATAGGCTGGTATAAGATTCTGGCGGTATGATAACCTTGCACAAAAATATCACAGTTTTACAGTATTGTGATTGCTGCTCTAAAATAAATGTCTGGGTAAAAAACAAAAACTTTTTTTTCCTTTTGAACACAAAATATTTTATTTTGAGAAACATTTATAATATTTCAGAACAGTAAACATGTCAGGCTAAATAACTCAAATGAATCATTGACTTCTGCTGTCTTCGATAGTTTCAAAAACACAGATTTGTTTATAATTTTATACAAAAATATTTATAAAAAATCTTACACATACCTTAGGAACAGTATAGAATTTTTTTTTGATGGTTTTAAAACCTTGACTTTTCCAAACGACGGTATACCTTGAAAACAGTTATTGTCCCATGCCTACTGTCATATATTGAGGTATTTGTTGGTTTTACATTCGCACAACTTGTGACACGTTCCCTGTATTGTTTACTATGGTATTTTGAATATTTAGTCTGAAAATGCATGTAAGTATGACTTTAAAACAACCTTTGCACTATTTATTTGGCTGTGAACAATGTTTTACTTTGATAGTTGTTGGCTGCTAATATGATTCTGCTCTTTATAATTTGCTATTATAGTTATACTTTTCTGAAATTATATTATTAAGGAGGAAATCTGAATGTGTGAATATAAAACAAACTTTAGCTTAAGTCCAAAAATCCAAAAATTGGTAAATGAAGAAGCATTTTTTTTCTAGACAAGAAAAGAAAGTCTTATTTTCAGAGATAATTAGTCAAAATTTTGTGAGTTTTACCTTAAAACAAGCAAAATAGACTTGCTCCAATACGAAAACATTATTTTGGTCACCCCATTGGCAGCTAACTGCGTGTTTTAAGGAAAAACTTATTTTTGTCTAATTATTTCTGAAAACGAGACCATATTTGTTGTTTTAGATATTTAATCTAAAAATAAGACAAAAAAATCTAAGTAAGAGACTTTTTTTTTCAGCTGTGTAGCACTTTGTAACTGATTTTGACCTGTCTGTGAAATATGCTATAAATAAAGATTTTATTTTAAGCATTTTACGCTCTGAGGTACTTCAAATATTTGAACGGTGCTCTTTGGGTAAGGGATTCATCAAAGCAAGCAATACAAATCAATCCAAGGCACTCGAAAAATATGAAGAAATGTTTAAAAAGCCTTTATTCACATGGCTTATTCTTAAAACACCAACGCGTTATTTATTCTAGTTTTCATTTTGGAGCTGCTCTCGCTCTCCTATGCACGCCGCCATGTTTACATCTGAGCTGTCAAGCAGATGCTATCATATTATGTTTGCTATACTTATCTTAATGAAGTTTAAAATATGGACAGTATTTTAAAATGAAACCACTTGTGTTTTCTCTGTTTTCTTTGCAGTCCAAACAGGAAATTCACAGACGCTCTGCAAGGCTACGGAGCACAAAGTATAAGGCACCGGCATCTGAGAAAAAAGTCTCCACCAAAGGAAAAGGAAGACGACACATATTCAAGCTGAAAAATGTAAGGGTGTTTCTTTCAGGTTTGGTTGGCTTTATCATACACATTTCATGTATGCACCATACTTTAGTTTGATGATGCAATTATTTAATATTCTGAATAATAATAATATATAATACATAAATAATAATAATATAATATTTATTTATTTATAATATTTATATTATATTTTATTATGTTATATATAGTTTATTTATAAAGCATGTTTTTGGGAACGTCAGGTTTTTACAAAAGTGCTGTACATGTATCCTCGTTTTCTCCCTGTGTCCGCGTGGGTTTCCTCCGGGTGCTCCGGTTTCCCCCACAGTCCAAAGATATGCAGTACAGGTGAATTGGGTAAGCTAAATTGTCCATAGTGTATGTGTGTGAATGAGAATGTGTGGATGTTTCCCAGAGATGGGTTGTGGCTGGAAGGGCATCTGCTGCGTAAAACAAATGCTGGATAAGTTGGCGGTTCAATCCGCTGTGGCGACCCCAGATTAATAAAGGGACTAATCTGAAAAGAAAATGAGTGAATGAACATTACTGCGAGGGTTAGGTTTAAGGGTGAGATATGAGTACATGTTAATAAAATGCAATGCAATGGATAATTTAATAAATAAAATGAATAATTCTTTGTATAATTACTGTTTTTACATTGCTGTGAGGGTTGGGTTTTGGGAAGATGTTAATAAAACACAATTTAATTGGTAATTTACTCTTGTTAACTTCCAGCCACAGCTGTATCCCTTATAACAACAACCCATGTGTTCTTCTCTCTTGTTTACATGTAATAGCCTATAAAAGCACCAGAGTCGGTTTCAACGATCATCACATCCGAGTCCATGTTTTACAAGGTAACTGTTGTTTTAATAGTGCTTTCCTCCCTGCCACTTTCTCTCCACTAACCCGCACTTCTTGTTTTAAGGGCATCTACTATCAAATAGGAGATGTCATTAAAGTGATAGACGAGGATGACGGTAAACCGTATTACGCACAGATTCGGGGCTTCGTCCAGGATCAGTACTGTGAGAAAAGCGCTGCGTTAACTTGGCTGATCCCAACACAGGCCAGTCCTCGAGATCGATTCGATCCAAGCACATACATTGTTGGTAAGTATATGCACAAATATGAATGAAGTTATATTGTATTGTTTCCTTCTGGTAAACATGATGCTCTCAAAATGATTGTTTATTTATATTCTTATTTATTTAGGCCCCGTTTACACTGTCAGGTCTTTTCGATTTGTTTCCTATATCTGTTATGTTTGCCTGTCCGTTTACACGTTTTTCTGGCCCATATCTGATTCATGTGTTTACACTTGCCATACAATTTACAATGTCACGCATGCGTAAATACGGGTTCTAGTATCTGCATCACACTAGCCACGATGGAAGAAATCGTCTTGCTTTTAGCTCTACGAAATATGCAAAGTTCGCCCAACTTTAAAATGATTTTGAGGCGGAGGAGGAGGGAAAGGGCCGTCAACGCAGCTTGCGCCTATGGTTTATATATAGTGTCCCACCAGTGTTGGGTGTAACGCGTTACTAAGTAACTCAGTTTGCTGCTAGTCATAAAGCGGAAGATGTCGGACTCATCTGAAGCGAGTGACTGTTTTCCGAAATGAAAATATTCCCAGAAAAGAACATTACAGTATTAATCGATTTATTTTTCCTCATTGCGCGCCTGCGTGCTGTAGCGCGCAGCTTTTTCAAGGCTATCGCGCACCTTACATGGGCTGGTTCATGAAGATTACTATGAGAAAGGCTAGGATGACTACACAGATGTGACAGAGGGAGTCGGCGAATTTAACATGACTGATGCTGCTCTGTTTACAGAGTAATAAGAGACCTTTTGCTCGATCGGATCACAGGTAAACAAGAGAGACACAATCCAGTTCAAAAACATGCCGTATAAATCTGAAGCCTTTTGTCCACTTCCGATCATACTGCATGGGCTTTCATTCTAATACCGCGAAAAATAATGCTTTTTTTGTAAAGATTGCCTGATCCTGTCTGATCGATAGATATGCAGAATAATATTTAAGAAGGTTACATTGCATACTAAAAATTATTATGCATGTAATTGTTATAGATTTTTTAAAAATAGAATATAATAAAGATGATTCAGAAAACTAAAAGGCTAAACTATTACATGTTTGACTCATATGTTTTATCTAAGTATTTATTATTTACAGAGTTAAATATTTATTATTTGTCCACTCAAGGTTTATAGGGATTTCAAGAAGTATTTAGTTAAGTTACTTATTGAGTAATTAAGTTACTTTTCAGACACAGTAATTAGAAAAATATTTTAAATACAATATTGATTAAGTAATTAGTAATTAATTACTTTTTTAAAGTAACTTACCCAACACTGCGTCCCACACTGACTCATCTCCCCACAGGGCAAGAAGGCAGGTAACTTCTGCCGTCGACCACTGACCACCTTCCTCCTCCATGTTTCCTCTGTTGTTGTTGTTTACCGTGTCGGCGTCTCCACACACGCTCTTCCATCTACGTCATTAAACCGTGGAGAAGCACCACACTGTCGCAAGTTTAATGACGTACAAAACGGAACGCCTCAGTAAATCCCATCTGTCTGTTTACATTACAGTCGCATCGTCACATATCCCATATATATCTGATTTATTTCCACATATGAAGGAGGCCTGAAAACGATCTCTGAATATCCGAATGCATGTGTTTATTTTGTGTTTACACGCTTATACAACAGATCCGATCTGTGTCACACATGAGCAAAAAATCGAGGTCTTATTTTGTCTGAGCAACAAGGATAATTGGACATTATTTACAGAAGACACAGACTAAAATGTCATGCAGGGTAACAATAGATTATATAGCCAATTATTTTGTCAGGCATATTTACAACTAGAATCATCTGATCGCATTTTAAAATTGTTATATTGTTATTTTAATATGGTGTAATAATAAAAAAAGTATAATATATTTAAGGGTTGGTGGCTCAGTGGTTAGCACTGTCGCCTCACAGCAAGAAGGTCACTGGTTCGAGTCCTGGCTCGGTCAGTTGGCATTTCTTTGTGTAGTTTGCATGTTCTCCCTGTGTTCGCTTGAGTTTCCGCCGGGTGCCCTGGTTTCCCCCACAGTTCAAACACATGCGCTAGGTGAACTGAATGAACTGAAATGGCCGTAGTGTATGAGTGTGTGTGTGTAAATGCGTGTGTATGGGTGTTTTCCTTCTTCCTTCGATCTTTTAATAAGTGCAGTCAGAATAAGTGTAGTTTTAGTACTGACTGATGATGAAACATTTTATTTCACATGTTATTTGAAACATTAAAGCAAAAACTATACTTTGTGTTCTGTTGAAATCAATATTATTTGCCCTCATATGAATTTTATTTTATTTTTTTCAAATATTTTCTAAATGATGTTTAACAGAGCAAGCAGTTTCACAGTATTTCCTATAATGTTTTTTCCTTCTAGAGAAAGTTTTATTTGTTTTATTTCGGCTAGAATAAAAGCAGTTTTTATTATTTCTTTTATCTTTTTATGGTCAACATTATTAGCCCCCTTGAGCAATATTTATTTTCGACTGTTATACAATGACTGTTAACAAAAATTAGCCTAACTCCCCTAATTAACCTAGTTAACCCTTTAAATGTCACTTTAAGCTGTTTAGAAGTGTTTTGAAAAATATCTAGTCATATATTATATACTGTCATCATGACAAAGATAATAGAAATTTATTAGAAATGAGTTAGTAAATCTATTATGTGTAGAAATGTGTTTTAAAAAGCTTCTTTGCATTAGACAGAAGTTGGGAAAACAATATACAGGGTGGCTAATAATTCTGACTTTAACAGTATAAAGAGTCTTTCATTAACTGTTTTTGTGCTTAGGCCCTGAAGAGGACTTGCCGAGAAAAATGGAGTACCTGGAGTTCGTCTGTCACGCCCCGTCAGAATACTTTAAATCAAGAAGCTGCCCGTTCCCGACATTACCAGTTCGCCCAGAGAAAGGCTACGTCTGGACTCATATAGGACCAACTCCTGCTGTGGCCATCAAAGAGACTGTAGGGTGACGTTAATCATAAACACACTCCACCTTCAGACTGAACTCAACCTTTTATATTTACCACTGTTTCACCAACATGCTTTCATGCTCTGATTATGATATTGGCCTTTGAATATTTTGTGAAATTGAATATTTGAGTAGAGCCTCAGAAATCCTGGTTCATCAGCGAAAACAGAAGCCACTATATATGGGTCAGCCAATGGAAACTAGAAACTGCATATACAAAGATCATTTGTAGCCCATTCTGAGAGTGGGTAATATTATTATCATGCATAAAGTCATGCAACATGTTTTGTACTCCCAAATGTCTCTTCTGAGCTTCCTGAAAACAGATTCCAGCATTTGATTTAATATGATCTGAAAGAGGAAAGTATTTTTGCACCAGTCTTACTGAGTAAAACAATAATGTGTTCGATTTTATGATCGTTTTAGAAACTTTAAAGGTCGTTCTTGAGCGTGGGACATTTTCCCAGCGTTTAGAGTATATTAATTTCAACATGGATCAAATATCATCCTTGAGTATGGCACAGGGTTCATACGGCCATGAAAAACCTGGAAAAGTCTTGTAATTTTGACATGGCATTTTCGAGGCCTGGAAAAGTTTTGGAAAAACTGAAAAACCCACAAAGTTTTGGAAAAGTCATGGAAATTAGATTAACAAATGTCTGTATACTTAAAGGTGCAGCATGTGAGTTTGACACCCAGTGGTTGAACTAGGTATTGCACTCCTGGATCAAAACAAACACAAGCACAGGTTGTCAGATTGAGGACATGAGCAAGTGATTTAAGCCGTGTAAATAAAATAAATAAAAGCAACTGCACCCGATAGAAGGAATATTCTCCATAATAAAAGGAGTTTTTGTCCTAACCAACACCTCTGATTGATATACTGTATTAGAGACAGCTTCTATTTCTCACAGCTGAACAACAGAAAACTGACAGTGATCACCTCAGGTACACCCCATGTGCTTTATTCAGTGTTAAATGCTAATAATGTGAGTTTAAACGCCATTTTACAAGACATTTATTGCCATATACTGAAAGCAGCAGCAGATAGTTCACCTCAGACCTTGAAATTGAACTTTAGAACTAAACACGTGATTCAGCATCTACATTTAATAATGTTAAAGAGGTTTAATATGTATTAAATAGATCATAAACCTTACCATTTCGTGAGTGAGTGCATATTCTGTGCTTCTGAATGGCTGTATTTAAGTTTCTGTCGTGTTTTGTCTGGTGCAAACAGCCCAATTGCTCAGCACTGCGTATCTCGTCATGAAGCGTGTTGTTAGGACACGCCGTTACCGTGTAACCTGATTACCTGATGTTTACATTCGTAATATATATTATTTGCTAATTAATAACCACCTCATGTTGAACTGAATCTGTATCTCAGTTCACATGATACTGTCCACCAGAGGTCGCATTTCGCTCACGGACGCATGCTTTCAGAGCCTGTCCAGAAAATTACCAAAACAAAGACAGCATTCCGGCACGGAAAAAAACATGTTCAAAGCAGAATATCTGACTTCAGCATTGTTTTACAGATAAACATGAATGTTCACTCAGCATGTTTCTTAAATATCTGCAAACATATTATGGTGTTTTTATGTTTTATTATGGTATTTTTATGCTTTAGAAGAGTCAAAAACTTACATACAGCACCTTTAAATATACTGTAGGTGAGTTGTCTGTACTTCTTTTCTGTCCATGGCCAAACACATGCTCTCACAGTATTAGTGCTGTGTAAACATCATCTAAATATATTTTACATAGATATAAAGATTAATTTAAGCTAAATAGATTGCCGTATGTTTTATGATATGCTGTAATAACTTTGAAGATAAATATTCTATTATTATTATTATTATTATTATTATTATTATTTAACATGCATACATAGACGTTACATGAAACATTAGGTCATGAAAATTTGCTTGAAAGTCCTGGAAAAGTCATTGAATTTAAGTGGTAAAATGTGTATAAACCCTGATGGCATTACTCAATTTATCTATCGATGTTTAGCTTTATCAGCAGAGACTAGAGGTCAATGAAGGAGTTTGTGTGCAACCTAAAAGTAAAAGTAAGGAATCTGTTATTGATGTAGTAATATACACTAGAAATCTGTTCTCATCAAGGTTTCATTTATTTAATTAAAAATACAATTAAAAGTAATATTAGATACAATTAAAATGCATAACAGTCGTTCATAGCTGGTAATGTTAAAACATACAGTTGAAGTCAGAATTATTAGTCCCCGTTTATTTTTTTTTCCCCAATTCAAGATTTCTTCAACACATTTCTAAACATAATAGTTTTAATAACTCATCTCTAATAACTGATTTATTTTATCTTTGTCATGATGACAGTAAATAATATTTGACTAGATATTTTAAGACGCTTCTATACAGCTTAAAGTCACATTAAAGGCTTAACTAGGTGAATTAGGTTAACTAGGCAGGTTAGGGTAATTAGGCAAGTTATTGTATAAAGATGGTTTGTTCTGTAGGCTACTACAGAAAAAAAAATAGCTTAAAGGGGCTAATAATTTTGACCTTAAAATGATCTTTAATAAAACTGCTTTAATTCTAGCCGAAATCAAACAAATAAGACTTTCTCCAGAAGAAAAAATATTATCAGACATACTGTGAACATTTCCTTGCTCTGTTAAACATCATTTGGGAAATATTTAAAAAAGAAAAAAAAATCTAAGGGGGTGAATAATTCTGACTTCAACTGTAAATGAACTGTTTCTATGAACTTTCTAAGGTTTAATATCTAAATTACATTTTTAGGGGGCTTGAATCATCAATAGACTTGAGAATTGTCTTTAAAAAATAATACCATGAAAAAATAACTTAAAGTGAAGCTTGGGAAACTTGAAGTGAGTGAATTCAGCACTTCTATAGTGTAACTATTGCAGCTTTTTCTGCTGGAGCTGCTTATATCTGTCTTTTTTTCACTCATGGCTGGATTTTTTTGCCTATTATGGGCTGCATTTCAAGTTTATGCAGCTTCTATTAAAAAAAAACTGAAGCAAATCACTTTAAATAATAAGAGTTCATATGTGTCACTTTTTTCATCATGAAAATGATGCCATGCTTGGTATTATTACATTAATATCACAGTCATATCAGTGGCCAAAGCTCTTTTGAGGGTCACTGTGTGTTGTTCATCCAGATTATTTTCTCTTTTTATTCCCCATGATTTAGTAATGTCAGTATTATTGCTGCAGAATTATGGGGTTATTTATTGTCTGCTGAAAATAATTGATTAATATTTATTATAAGAGTGATGTAATAATTTAATATTAGCTGGATGAACTGTGAGGAGACAAACAGCACCTTATTGTAACCAGATTATATATATAATATCAAAGTTTAACAAACGTTACGCCCATATTTGATGCCAGAAAGGGGGAGATGAGAACTGCTGTGTTTACATTTAAACTGCTTTCCTCTCAGCCGAGCTCTCCTGCGTGACATCATGATTAGAACCAATAGAACTCTGAGCCGCTGTTCTTAAGTGCTGTTCCGACTCGGACTGCTGTTGGTGTGTTTGGAGTGAACGGATTCAAAGCTTCTCTCGTGTCTCAGTTACAGCATTCACTGTTCATGATGTCTCTGTTTACCAGAGTATTTCGGCAGCTGTCTGCTTGTTTTACACCTTTATGGGGCAGAAGGCAGAGCCCTCAGAGAGCAGACATAAGTGCGGTAGTGCCGGCAGAGGCCACAAAGAAACACCGCAAGGTGAAGTGCCGTCACGGACACAGAGAGGGGAAAGAGGGAGAGGGTCTGAAAGACAAGGCTGAAATACAAAGAGAAGCACTCAGCCTTGACAATATACTGCTCACCGAGAGAGAGGATGAGCACCCGTCTGCCAATAAAGTGCAGAGTTCAGAAAAACTGGTGGAGGAAAGAAATGGAGAAGCTGGAGGAAAGAAAAGAAAGAGGAGAAAGCTGAAAAACAAAAAGACACATCCTCTTCTTGTGGAGGTCAACCCTCTGCCAGCTTCAGCCTGTTTCTCCTCCTTACCTCCAGTTGAAGATCAACCTGAACATCCAGACGTCCTCGCTCTCCCAGCTGCTGGCCTCAAACCTCTGCTGAAATGCAAAGAGTCATTTCCTCTTCTTGTTGAGGTCAAGCCTCTGCCAGCTTCAGCCTGTTTCTCCTCCTTAACACCTGTTGGAGATCTACCTGAACATCCAGATGCCCTCGCTCTCCCAGCCTCTCGCCTCAAAGCCCTGCCGCCTCTCTCAAATCCAGCATCCCGTCCTCGAACGCCTGTTGAGGAGACTGAACATGTGCTGCCAAGCTCAGTCATTCATGTGGCTCCATATGTCTCTCCAGAACCAGTGCTCCTTCCCTTCCAGAGCTCTTCTTCTGTGGTGGCGACTCCATCGTTCAGTGAACCGTCTCTTCTCCCTCCTGAAACACTGCAGATTCCTCCAATCTCTGCGTTTGATGAGGTTGTGTCTCCTGTAAAGCCTCGAGCTTCTCCCTCTTCAGGTCTCGAGCGCTTTGATTTTGAAGACGAGGAGATTGAACTCATGGAGTTCACCGAGACAGAAATAGAAGATTTCTATGAGTCTGAAATGAGGTCGAGGCGGATGGTGGCTTGGTTGGAGCAGGAGGAGGTGACGGAGGTCCAGAAAGATGGAGAAAAGGAAGCCTCGCGGGTCATACAAAACCCATTAAATGAGGTGTCTCGTGAGAAGGCGTTCGAGGAGCTCCTGCTTCAGGCGTTCTGCACCGGACCTCCTGTGTACACAGAAATCAAGAGGAGGATGAAGCCAAAGAGAAACGGCCCGCTGGTTCTGTTCAGCTTGATGGAGGAGAAGGTGAAGAAAAAGCAGGAAAAGAAACTGCAGAAGCAGGAGCAACGGATTCACAGGGATCTCCTGCTGAAACGCTACAGAAACGATCCCAAACTCAAACACTTGTGGATCAATAAGCACAATCCCAACTGTAGCTGGCCCTGAAGCAGATCACCGTCCCTCCCTGACGTCTCCACACACCTTTACCCTAATGCACATTCCTGTCTGTAAATAAAACATGTGCATAGCAAAGCTGAACGTTTCATGACTCTTTCTTATTATTGCAGGTTTTATTTCTAATGCACTGGAGAAATGTGTATCAGATTCATACCTCACTGAGCTCTTTTCTTAAACTCATGTTATATATAGGAGGCTTCACAATATCAAATCGAATCAAATCACTTTTATTGTCACATCATCAGCAGCACATGTGCTATGATGAGTGAAAAGCTTAGGTGCTGGCTCCAGTGCAAAATACAGACAGTGCAAATACAACAACATACTCCCAAATAGAAACAAAACAATGTACAATTGGCAATATTTGAGCATGTACATGAGATGAGTCGGTGCTGAAGTGCTCCAAATCTGGAGTAGTTTAACAAAATAACTTGGGGAAAAAGGAAAGAAATTGTCAAAAATTTGGACATTTACAATAAAAAATAAGGTCAAGAATCTTGGTGTGACTCTGGAGTCAGATCTGAGTTTCAGTCATGTCAAAGCAGTCAGTAAATCAGCATACTATCATCTTAAAAACATCTCAAGAATTAGATGCTTTGTCTCCAGTGAGGACTTGGAGAAATGTGTTCATGCTTTTATCACCAGTAGAGTGGATTACTGTAACGGGCTCCTCACCAGCCTTCCTAAAAAGACAGTCAGACAGTAGCAGCTCATCCAGAACGCTGCGGCCAGGATTCTGACCAGAACCAGAAAATCAGAGCACATCACACCTGTCCTCTTTACAGGTCTTTACACTGGCTCCCAGTTACATTCAGAATAGATTATAAAGTATTATTACTTGTCTATTAATCACTAAATGGCCTAGGACCTCATGACATTACACATGTGCTCACTGAATATAAACCTAACAGATCACTCAGATCTTTAGGATCATATAAACTAGAAACTCCAAGAGTTCAGTCAAAGCAGGGTGAATCTGCTTTTAGCTATTACGCCCCCTGCTGCTGGAATCAGCTTCCAGAAATGATCAAATGTGCTCCAACATTAGGCACATTCACATCAAGACTGAAAACACATCTGTTTAGCTGTGCCTTTACTGAATGAGCACTGTGCTACGTCCCACAGATCACACTATTGTGTCTTTCTTTTCTTTTTCATTCTTTTATAACCGGTTTTAACACATTTTAATCTGTTTTTAATCATTTTTATTATTTGTTTTTATTTTCTTAAACTTTAATTTTATTTCCGTTTATGTAAAGCACTTTGAATTGCCACTGTGTATGAAATGTGCTATATAAATTAATTAGATAAATTAATTATATAAATTGCCGTAGACAATCGGCATATAGCAGTGTGCATAGTTATACATGTAATAACCAATACAGGGTTGTTAAATAATAATATTATTAATAATACCAACAACAACAACAATAGTGACAATAAAAAGGAAAAACTGATGAATAAATGACAGACATATTAACACAAATAAAAATAATAAAATAAATTAATATATATACATATACACATACACAAATACATATTCATAAAACAAATTTACACACCAAAAAAGGCAATAAACCAAATCTGTATTTAAGGTTAAGTAAGGGGTAAATTAAGCCAGTTAAAAATAAATAAATAAAAGAATGATAATAGACAAATAGAAATAGGTATTCAAAACTGTGCTAAAAGAGGTCTACAACAATGAAGAAAAGTTATTAGAAGCCCAAACAGGGAACCTTAAATTACTTTAAAGAAGGAAAAAAGGAGAAACATAAAAATAATAAAGAGGGAAAAGTAAATAAATAAATAAACAAAAATGAAGGAGTCTGGAACCAGAAGTTTCTGCATTTTGAGTTTAAGTTTGTCCAAATTTTGATTATTAAAGGGACTAGGCCGAAACGAAAATGAATTTTATTTTAAACTTTATATTGTGGACCGTTCCTGTGGAGTTACCATGTAGCTACACTGTTATTAAAGTGTTGCATAGATATTTCTACAAGTTACACAGTCATTTGTGACCATTTTACACGTTATACTGAGTGGACAGTTCCTGTGGATTTACCATGTAAGTACACTGGTATCACAAGGTGAAACCTTCTAATGCAGCATTAGTTCTGCCATACAGTGTTCACAAGTACATGATCTGCAAACAGGTGTGGAGGTGGGAAAACATCTGCAAGTACATATTGTTGTTACACAATGCACTTACATAACTCTTGTTACAGATGTGTACTTTCCTAGTGTTGTTACCAATGTCCTGTTACACATTTGTACTTATAAATACTATTCAGTGGGTTGTTACATGAGTGTAGTTACCAGGGGCGCTGCTAAGGGGGGGAAAGTTAGGACGATTCTAAGGGCCCATGCACTATAGGGGCCCACAGAGATTCATTCATTCATTCATTTTCTTGTCGGCTTAGTCCCTTTATTAATCCGGGGTCGCCACAGCAGAATCAACCGCCAACTTATCCAGCATATTTTTGCGCAGCGGATGCCCTTCCAGCCGCAACCCATCCCTGGGAAACATACACACACACACATTCACACACATACACTATACGGATAATTTAGCCTACCCAATTCACCTATGCCACATGTCTTTGGACTTGTGGGGGAAACCGGAGCACCCGGAGGAAACCCACGCAACCACGGGGAGAACATGCAAACTCCACACAGAAATGCCAACTGACCCAGCCGGGGCTCGAACCAGCGACCTTCTTGCTGTGAGGCGAACGTGCTAACCACTAGGCCGGCCCACAGAGATCTGCTTTATAATTAATAACAGTACTATAATGTAATATAAATGATGAATGTTTCTCTAAATTACAAGTAAAACAATTTATTAGAAATAAAAAATAAAAGTACGGCTTATATCTGCCCCTCGTGTCTGTCACTGTCAAATTGCAATGCGGAGACTATTCACTGTATGGTTCAGTCCGTCAGTAGCGGGAAGAGTTGATGCTTTGTTGAGTGCGATCGTCAGGTAAACTGTCAAAGCAGTATTCTACGCCATTTTGTAGTATAAATAGTGTAAGTAGTGCGTTCACACTGAAAACTCTAACAATAATAAGTGCGCTTTAATCACCCGAATGATGCACTCAGCATCTTTATGGGTCTCGGCTTATTTATGGGGCTCATTGTAATATAATTTTGTGTCTTATTGATTTTTGTCACTGTTCCAGTGTATTGCACATTGTATGAGACACTACTGCAGTACAGTTATTTAAATAGTGTCACATTGGTGTTTTGTGTGTTTAGAAATGTACAATTTTCAGTGAATATTTGATTACTGTTTATTTTTTGTACTACATTTACATTTGAACAATAAATCATCTGCTAGCTACAGTCATGGCCGTTCTCTCACTAAATACTGATAAGTAGTGGACAAAATCAATAATAAAATGCATGGGTCAGTATAACTACATTGCAGACAAAGAGTTTGGATAGCTAGAACTTGGTAGTAGGGGGCCCATCCTCATTTTTTCATGGGGCCCAAAATTGCTAGCGGCACCCCTAGTAGTTACACCAGTATTACACAAGTAAATACTATGTACCAGTGTGTACATACACTGTAGTTACATACTACTTACACATCTAATTAGCATGTAAGTTCACAGTTATGAGCGACACTTAATATAAAGTGGGACTGTCTAATAATAATCTACTGGTGATTTGTGATATTTGAAGCCGTCATCAGGGGGCGCTGCAATATAACGCTTGTTAATTGTACTGTAACCACAAACACATTGTTTTAACGCAAGTAGCGTTCATGTTCACTGCACTTTCCAGCGTATTCCTCTTGTAATTGATTTATGAGAGGTTAATAAGTAAGCATACGCTAATGTTTATAGTACTTACCTTACATTCGCGTTGCTAAATTAGCTGAATAACAATGGAATATCTCAATAAGGGTTATTTTATGCAAATTTTGGCCCGACTGACCAATGAATAGACCGGAGGAGGTGCACATGGCTGGGTCTCGCTTTCCCACAGCGAGCAAGACGAGCAGGAGCTGACTTTCCTCAAACTTCACTCTACATTTGTACTGTAATATGGACATATTTAGAGGGAAACATGTACTATGGTATCGAAGATGTTACTTTTGTTCCTGAAATATTCGCTTCTTAGTTTATCCCATAGGAAGAATCGACATGGGAAAGCTGCAATCAAAACCTGGTAAGATGCTTTCTCCTTTACATGTCAGACAATATCAATGTACTTTAATCTAATTTCTTGTTTTTACTTCGCTTCTAGCATGTAAACGGAGAGAAAACCCTGAAGGTAAGATGTGTGTAGCTTTATTATTTCTGCCATGTGACTTTAATTAAGGAGGTATGGTGTTAAATGGCTGCTTGTTTTGCAATAGGAGATGCTTTTAAGGAGGTTGACTGTAGTGGGGAATCAGACAGAAACAAGCAGGTAAAATCACTTTTGTTTCAATATAATTTACCAGTCACACTTTACAATAAGCTTTACTTGATAATGCATTTACTAACATGAACTTCATATGAACAATACGAGCATTTTTTAACCACAGTTCAACATTTACTAATGCATTATTATCATCATGCTTGTTAACATTGGGTAATGCACCATGAACAACTGTATTTACATTAATTAACGATAACTAACATGAACAAATACTGTAGTCAATGTATTGTTTGTTGTTTGTTCATGTTAGTAAATGCATTAACTAATATAACCTTATTGTAAAGTGTTACTAATGTATCTTTGCATATGTAAAGATAACAAAGGTGTTAATTTTTAATGTCCAGGACACAGCTTATTATCACAGTTCACGATATACTAGATATTGACCTGTGAAGTATTAATCGGTTGATCATAGCCTTTCAGTGGTAACAAACTATTATTATATATTACTGACATTATAAAGATTAAATAGGCAGTTTACAGTAGATAAATGTAGTTATTATCATTGTGGATTCAACGAACAGTGCTTTTATTACTGTATTTGTTCAGCTTTGTTAAGGTTAGTTAATGGAAATGCGTTTGGTCATTCTTAGTTAGTAACTCGCGGTGTGTTTTGACAATAGTTAATTTGGATTTAGGCATGGGCCGGTATAAGATTCTGACGGTATGATAACCTTGGACAAAGAAATATCACGTTTTCACGGTATGATAGTATTGTTTTTACTGCTCAAAAATATATTCTTTTTAAATGTCTGGCTAAAAAACAAAACCTTTCCCTCTTTTGAACACAATATATTTTATTTTGAGAAACATTTAAAGTATTTTGGAGCAGTAAACATGTCAGGCTAAATAATTCAAGTGAATCCTCGACTTCTGCGGTCTTTATTTGTTTCAAAAACACAATTGTTTCCAATTTACACCAAAAAAAAAAAAAAAAAAAAAATGTAAATAAAAAATCTTACTCATACTTTAGGAACGTTGTAGCAGAAAATTTTTGGCGTTATGAAAACCTTGACTTTTCCAAACCGCAGTATACCTTGAAAACGGTTATCTTCCCGGGCCTATTTGGATTTATAAAGTAAAAGTTGAATGATGATTATTAAATTCTGTATGAGATTGTTCTTCGTTCATATTAGTAGATAAATAAACAAATTTAACCTTATTGTAAAGTGTGACACAAACTGCAGTTTAAACCGAGCATCAGAATGGGAAAGAAAAGGGATTTAACTGACTTTGAACGTGGCATGGTTGTTGATGCCAGACGGGCTGGTCTGAGTATTTCAGAAACTGCTGATCTACTGGGATGTTCACGCACAACCATCTCTAGGGTTTACAGAGAACGGCCAGACTGGTTCCAGCTGATAGTAATTCAAATAACCACTCGTTACAACCGAGGTATGTAGAAGAGCATCTCTGAACGCACAACACATCCAATCTTAAGGCAGATGGGCTACAGCAGCAGAAGACCACACCGGGTGCCGCTCCTGTCAGCTAAGAACAGGAAACTGAGGCTACAATTCACACAGGCTCACCAACACTGGACAATAGATGATTGGAGAAATGTTGCCTGGTCTGATGAGTCACGATTTCTGCTGCCACATTCGGATGGTCGGGTCAGAATTTGGCATCAACAACATAAAAGCATGGATCCATCCTGCCCTGTATCAATGGTTCAGGCTGGTGGTGGTGGTGGTGTAATGGTGTGGGGGATATTTTCTTGGCACACTTTGGGCCGATTAGTACCAATTAAGCATCGTGTCAACGCCAAAGCCTACCTGAGTATTGCTGCTGATCATGTCCATCCCTTTATGACCACAGTGCACCCATCTTCTGATGGCTACTTCCAGCAGGATAACGCGCCATAAAGCGCAAATCATCTCAGACTGGTTTCTTGAACATGACAATGAGTTCACTGTACTCAAATGGCCTCCACAGTCACCAGAATTCAACCCAATAGAGCACCTTTGGGATGTGGTGGAACGGGAGATTCACATCATGGATGTGCAGCCGATAAATCAGCAACTGCGTGATGCTCTCATGTCAATATGGAGCAAAATCTCTGAGGAATATTTCCAGTTTCTTGTTGAATCTACGCCACGGAGGATTAAGGCAGTTCTGAAGGCAAAATGAGTCTAACTCAGTACTAGTAAGGTGTACCAAATAAAGCTTTTTAAGATGCATTTTAAATATTTTGGAGCAGTAAACATGTCAGGCTTAATAGTTAATGTAATTAATTATCTTCTGCTGTCTTGATTAGTTTCAAAAACACAGATTTTAACATCTTGAAAAGGCATCTTTAGAGATCTTTCTTTTCTGTGGATATAAAGTAAAGCCACTGCACTGTTCAGCTCTATAGCACGGTTGGATATGGTGATTAGTAGGCTTGTGCATTTAATCGCAGTCGCAAAAAATAATCGCAATTTAAGTACATACAATTTCTAAATCGCGTAAAGCTGCAATTTTATCTATTAATTTATTTTGATTTTTGTTCACGTTCTTGTGCGCATGATTTTAAAATGTTAACCAATCAGAGCTGGCTCAGCAAACCGGGCAATTACAGCTAAGCTGAGCGGTAGAAAGATGTTAACCAATCAGAGCTCACTCCGCGCACGATGAAGTTGAGCAGGAGAAGCGAATAGGTGGTTTTGATTTACGTTAGTTTTTATTTATTGTTATGACTGAATTGAGGTTATTTCATCTTTATTTCTTCATGTTGTCTGTTCTTAAGACAATTTATTACAGTTTTGTTCATCAAGCAGTTAGTACTACTGTGTACAGTGTGTGTTTATCTTCATTTATTTTATGTTGTCTGTTTTAAAGACAATTTTACTACAGTTTTATTTATTAAACTTAATACTCTGTTATTTCATTGTGAAATGTTTTGTTATGCACTTCTTGTGCACTGAATACATTTAGATTGTATGTAGCGCGTTTGAAAAAGCAAAAACAGTTGCCTAAAATAGCAAATAAAATCGCAATATTCGTTCAAAAAATCGCAATATGATTATTTTCGCCATATTGCACCGCCCTAGTGCATAGGTGATTTGTTTTTCAATGTTCAATAAACTAAATGAAAAAGCTAATAAACAAAACTAGACTTGCATATACCTTAGGAACACTATTAGAGAAACTTTTAGCGATTTTGAAACCGTGACTTTTCCAAACCGCGGTAAACCTTGAAACCGGTTATCGTCCCATGACCAGTCTCTTCCCTATCTTTGCTTTTCTCTGGTTTTCTCGGAGGAGCCCGGAGCCTTGTGAAATGCATATGGCCGACAGCCAGAACAGCAGGGTCTTTGAGCGCAGCCCCACCGCACATCTGCTATTGGTTTTGAAAACAGAGGGAGGCTGTGATGGGAAAATAGTTGTAGGAGGGAAAAAGGAGGTGTTGTTTGTGGGAGGAGAGCTGTGAATGGAGATGAGCACATACACGCTGAAGGTCTTTGATTTCTGTGTGTGCGCGTCAGATGTCTAATGCGGTGGTCAGGGTTGGTGGTTAGCATTGAGAAAACCTTCAAAAACATTTTCAATCTGTTGAACACAAGGGCGCCACGGTGGCGTAGTGGGTAGCACGTTCACCTCACAGCAAGAAGGTCGCTGGTTTGAGCCTTGGCTGGGTCAGTTGGCATTTGTGTGGAGTTTGCATGTTCTCCCCGTGGTTGTGTGGGTTTCCTCCGGGTGCTCTGGTTTCCCCCACAGTCCAAAGATATGCGGTACAGGTGAATTGGGTAGGCTAAATTGTCCGTAGTGTATGAGTGTGTATGGATGTTTCCCAGAGATGTATTGCAGTTGGAAGGGCATGCGCTGCGTAAATCATAAGCTGGATAAGTTGGCGGTTCATTTCGCTGTGGCGACCCCAGATCAATAAAGGGACTAAGCCGAAAAGAAAATGAATGAATGAATGAATGTTGAACACAAAAGAAGATATTTTGAAAAATGTCAGAAACCTGTAACCATTGACTTCCTTAGTATTTCACACTGGAAGTCAATGGCTACACATTTCCAGCTTTCTTCAAAATATCATCCTTTGTGTTCAACAGAAATAAAGGTTTGAAACCATTTGAGGGTGAGCAAATAGTTAGGAAATGTTTATTTTTGAGTGAACTATCCCTTTGAATATCACAAGAACAGTCCAGAATCAGTTTATCTGTTACTCTGCAGCTTATTTTTAACCCTGTCACTAAGTATTACTGATGTTTCTGTTCAGCGTTTTAATGATGATAATAATCGCAGAACCAACATCACTACTTGGTACACACTTTACACACACACATACACTTATTTAACAACACACTTTACATGCCAATTTGCTCATAACAGCTGCACATATAACCCTGTATATAGTAATACGCCTGTACATACACTTGTCCATCTGTATATTTGCATTTAACACTTACTTTTATTTTTTGAATATATTTATTATCTGTTTTTGTCCTGTCTCTGTAATTCTGTCGCACTGTAGAAGCTCTGTCACCAAAACAAATTCCTCGTATGTGTGAACATACCTGGCGGTAAAACTCTTTCTGATTCTGATTCAACTAACACATGGTGTGTTATAAATAAATAGAGGTAATAGTACTTAATAAGATGATTTAATAACAACATAACTGCCAGTGTCACAGCATGCACTCTATTCTAAACACACACACACACACACACACACACACACACACACACACACACGCATGCACTCCCTTCCTGACATCCTTTGAAGTTTAATAGAGAATAAAGGGTGAAAGAAAGGATTCATGTGAACAGAGACTCCTTTGACTAAGAGCTTTCAGTGTCCCTGACTTTATGACCTGCAGCATGAAAGAACAGCATCCTAATTAGACAACAACTGTACTTATAGTTGAAGTCAGAATCATCAGCCCCATGTATATTTTTTCCCCCAATTTCTGTTTAAAGGAAAGATCTTTTTCAACGCATTTCTATTCTTAATAGTTTTAAATAACTCATTTCTAATCACTGATTTCTTTTATCTTAGCCATGATGAAAGCACATAATATTTGATTTTTCAAGACACTGATTGTAAAGTCCTGATTGCTTTAGAGTTTGTTTGTTTTGTTTTTTTCAACTTTTTTTCATTCATTCATTCATTTTCTTTCGGATAGTCTCTATTTTTAGAGGTCACCACAGTGGAATGAACCGCCAACTGTTCCAGCATATGTGTTGCGCAGTGAATGCCCTTGCAGACGCAACCCAGTGCTGGGAAACACCCATACACGCTCAGGTTCACACACACACACGTTTGTTTTTGTTACATAGGTTTCCATTCATTTTATACTGTCCAAACCGTATATTATATTGCCCCCACCCCACCCCTAAACCCAACCATCACAGGAGACTGTGTGCAGCTTTACTCTCTGATTAAACTCATTCTGTGACACACACACACACACACACACACACACACACACACACACACACACACTCATACACTCATGCACTATGGCCAATTTAGTTTATTCAATTGACCTATAGCGCATGTGTTTGGACTGTGGGGGACACCAATGCATCCGTAGGAAACCCACTTCAACACTGGGAGAACATGCAAACTCTACACAGAAATGCCAGCTGGTCCAGCTTGGACTCGAACTTCTTGCTGTGAGGCAACGATGCTAAGCACTGAGCCTTAATAAATGCTTAATAAATGCTGTATAATAATTGATCATAATTAGTTCATGTTTGTAAATACATCAACTATCATAAACTAATGAAACCTTATTGGGTCTCAACTCGCTTAACTTTAATTTATTATTTCTGAAAACAAAACAATATTCTTGTCTAGAAATGCTTCTTGATGTGATTTTTTTAGATATCTTATTGAGAAATGAGACAACCATTTTAAGAAGGAAAAGTATTTTTGCTGGAGAGGCGTCCGACACCCGGATAAAGCCCTCTGAGCTGGAAATCTGAGCCTAGATCAAAGGGCCTGGAGCCGGCGGAGCGTGGCTGAGGCTCGGTCATCATGATGACAGAAATCACTGGCAGACTGTGATAGATCACTCATCCACTAACACAGCCTTTGTTCTTCAGCCTGCTGTCAGATGGCAGGTTCTGCAGGACGCACAGAGAGTTTGCTTGCAAAAGATGTGATTTAGCAGAGGGAGGCAGATTATGTGTTTTATAGATGCACAATAGAGTGACTTCTGGAAAACTCATTCATTCATTCAATCGTTTGTTCGTTCGTTCGTTCATTCATTCATTCGTTTGTTCATTCAGTCATTCATTCATTTGTTCGTTCATTCATTAATTCATTCATTGGTTCGTTCGTTCATTCTTTCATTTGTTCATTCATTTGTTTATTCATTTATTTGTTTATTCATTCGTTTAATCATTCATTCATTAATTAGTTCGTTCATTTATTAATTCGCTCAATCATTCATTAATTTGTTTGTTCGTTCATTCATTCATTTATTTGTTCGTTCGTTTATTCATTCATTTGTTCGTTCATTCATTCATTTAATAATTTATTCATTTATTCATTCGTTTAATCATTTATTCATTCATTAGTTAATTAATTAATTAATTCATTTGTTTGTTCGTTTATTCGTTCATTCATTTATTTCTTCGTTTATTTATTCGTTCATTCATTTGTTCGTTCATTCATTCGTTTATTCATTTATTCATTCATTCATTCATTCATTTATTTGTTTGTTTATTCGTTTATTTATTTATTTGTTTGTTTATTTATTCGTTCATTCATTTGTTAGTTCATTCATACGTTTATTCATTTATTTGTTTAATCATTCATTCATTCATTCATTTATTTGTTTGTTCGTTTATTCATTCTTTGCTATCCGAACCATTCCCAGGCCCGTTTCCCGGATTGTTTGAAAAGTGTGAGTGCTCTGAATCGGGCTCAGGCACGGTTCAGCTGGCTGGCCCTGGCCAGGTTGGAAGAGATGTGCCGGTTCACTTGAGCGGTTCACTTGAGCTTTGGCGCGGTATGCTTGTAGTGTGAGTGCAAAGCGCGCCTGAGCCCGAAACTGAAGAGGAAAGGTGACTTTTGGGGACTGTTTGATATGGATTTATTAATCATTCTTACTGTTTAATGAACCCAAACTGTTGTAGATTATTAAAGACACAAACCCCTCTCTGCACGACAGCTGCACCTTTAGCAAACCTCCTAATTCCTGCAGCACGAGGACGTCATGATTGTTTATGAGCGTCAGAAGTGGCTGATCTGTTCGGCTAAATATTTGACTGTGTGTCACTGCATATCAAACCACTGAAACCAGATAATGATATAAAGAAATCTCCACTGTGCTGAGCGAGAGCGCTTCTTTAAACTGAACAGCACATCATCGATGACGCAAGCGTGCTCAGACCAGAATGTAATGTGAGTGTGGGACTGTCGGGGGAGACTGTCGGGGGGACAAGCGTGCTTTGGCCCGGTTCAAGGCAACTGTACATACCTGAGTACGCCCTTAATATTCTTCATAGATGGACTTTTCACCTGTTCTAAACCCTTGTAAATCAAGGTAATGGTGCTACCATTCCAGAAATGTGTCCAGATACATGGGAGACATAATTAGAGATGTTAGACTTTCACAAAGTCTCTTCTTCGAAAGTATTTCTTTTGTACTTTCAATGCATAAAAAGATAAGAAGTACATCTAATGTAACAGGGACAGACTGGAGTCAGGAAGGATTGCAGTTGATGATGAGCTGTTTTGTCATGAAGCTTAATTCACTTCCTCCCTCTGAAACCAGCACTGCGTTGTGTCTGGAAACAATTGAGTTCAAGACCACAGGAGTGCAAAGAATGAACAGACTCTCCTTTCCCCCACTCGTTCCTGCTGAATTCATTACGGGGGCCGCTTTTCCTGCTCAAAAACAGCTTTTCTACACAAATTATATACAATCTTACTAAGCCTGCAAAGGAGCACAGATCATGTTTGTCGATCTATCATTTTACAGATGTTGATCTTCTAAAGTAGGGGTTCATAAACTTTTCAACCCGCAAAATAACAACGCCAGTGACTCACGACTCCTTCAATATCTTCTGAGGAGGTTATAAATATGTAAAGTGTTGCACACTACAGCGCACACATCTCAATATGCCCAAGACTATTCATCATTTTGAAGAACGCCACTCGGAGACCATCCTCCATGTTCAGTTGTGGCCTGTATTTATGCGAGTGCCGTAAAGGTGTCAAGAAAGTTTAAGCTGGTGCCTTACAATCAATGCGTTTCCTTTTTCTTCTTCTCTTATTCCACCTCCATATATCTATTGATTTATTTACTTATTTCTTAATTTTTAAGGATTGCTATAAATTCTTCTTTATTATTTCGCCCTTAAAAAAATCTTAATTAACCAATTTGCTTGTTTATGATTTGATTGTGTAGTACTTTTGGACTATAACCAGGGCTCGACATTAACTTTTTTGATCACTAGCCACTGCGTCTAGTAGTTATCCAACGTTACTAGCCACTCGCCATTTTCACTAACCACAATTTTGTTATTGGAAAAAATTATTCTCATTTATCTAACACTACACAGAGTTGTTTGTCCAGGCTAAAGGTCCCAGATCATCAGGTAACTGTAGATACATAGAGAATCATCTCCTACTAAAGCAATGTTATAGTAAAGGATTATTCAATTCAGTTCACCTTTATTTGTATAGCACTTTTACAATGTAGACTGTGCCAAAGCAGCTTCACATAGAAGGTTGAAACAGTGTCAGTCCAGTTTTCAGTGTTGGAGTTCAGTTTAGTCCAGTTCAGTGTGGTGTAATATTCACTACTGAGAGTCCAAACACTGAAGAGCAAATCCATCAATGCGCAGCCCTACAAGTCCCGAACCATGCGAGCCAGTGGCAAGGAAAAAACTTCACCAATTGGCAAAAGTGAAGAATTAAAAAACTTGGAGAGAAACCAGGCTCAGTTGGGCACGACCATTTCTCCTATGGCCAGACGTCTTGTGCAGAGCTGCAGTCTAGGCGCCGGAGACTGGAGAACTCTAGGCTTGTCTGTCCTTGGAGGGTCACAGGAATCAGTCTCATGCTGTCTACTCCGCCATGCACCAAACAGCTGCTCAGGATACAGCCTGGTCCAGGATTATGGAACCTTGGGATCGTCTTGTCGCGGGTCTTGGATCACATCCGTGGCGCTGCATAGTCTCTGGGGGCCTCGGGATGAGTATCCCCAGGTGGAAATAGAGAATAGTTAGCGTAGCTGCTGTTCATAGTGTAATATAATTTAAACTAAATAAACCAAATAATTATAATTAAACCATATTAACAAAAATAACTGCAAGCAAAAGAAAGCAGGTGAAAACATTCTGTGTGTGATAATGAAAGGATGATCAAGTGCACACTGTTAACGTTAGGCCCATTAATAATCTGTTCAAAGAATGGTAAAAGCGAAAGCAGCAACCGCTACTGCGATCGCACCAGTTACGTTTCTAGGCACGATTGCTTTGCGCAAGGAAACGAGAGCTTTTAAGCACTTGCATGCATCATGTCAGCTGTACCTCGCTCACAACATCATTTAGTGAGGGTCACCTGAGTCTCTCCATGTGCCTGATCACCCTCTCATTCAGTAATCGGTATTCACCTGCTTTCTTTTTCTCACGCGAACACTTATCAATCGTGCTGCTTCTCGGTTCTGAGAGCACATTTGCACGCATATTGACAAACGGTCTTAAACTAAAATTTTAATCTTTAGGGACGAGGCAGCTCTGGCAATTTAAAAATTATTTTCAACCAGCAAAAGAGGGGGTGTCTATCTAACTCACCACAGCTGAAATCTACCCGCATTTGGCGGGCTGGAGGGTGTTAATGTCAAGCCCTGACTATAACCCATTGTACATTCTTTGTAAATCTTGCTTCTGATTAAATCTCTGAAAGCACATTCATTTTGATAACTTAAAATAAACATGTCATAAACATAAAAAATTAAGGGAACACAAACAGGATTTTGGAAAATTGTTGAAAAGTCTCACCAGTGGAAATTACGTCCCTGCTCCAAAGACAATAGCATTAGCTGTTATCCAGTGTAATCTAATTCTAACACTCGTCACTGCACACAATAGCTGTTTTCTTTGGATGTGCAGTGTTTTAATGATCTGCTTTTGTATCTTTGACTCTAGGATCTGTGTGCTAGAGAAGCAGAAGAGAATCATCTGTCAGATCATTACTGTTCCCTGCAGGGTAAGTCCAAACAGCGACAAACAGCTCCTTTGTCTCTTAAACCTATACAGACTAATCTAGTCATTCATTTCCATAAATGCAACTTCATGCCTTAAAATTATTGTTTTTTGGATCCACTTTATATAAGTGGCCTTAACTAATATGTATTCCCTCTGAAATTAATTATTTGTTGCAATGTACTTATTGTGTAAATACATGTGTTTATATTGTACTTCTGATTGATTAAATACCTGCATGGAAATACATCTGTGATTGATTTCTCTAGATGCATTTATAATTACACAGTTGACCGTCCCTTACACCTTAACCCACTCTTAAACCTACCCATACCACCAAACCTGACGTATCCCACCTCAAGTGTTCTGCAATACATTATGAACACTTTAAGTGCATTGTATTTATATTTTGTTGCACGTACATTATAGCAAAGGCCACTTAATATGAAGTAGGGCTTTTCATCAGTTCAACATTAAAGCTTTTTCAGCTCAAAGTGTGGTCTTTGATTTATAATGGTTACTACTATCACAGAGAAAGGCAAAAAGCAATGCATACAAGCAACACAACATGAATACCTACTGTATGGCTCTTGGTGATATCTTACGGAAGTCAACTGTTTGGTATACAGATGAAAATTAACATTTACACTAATTTCTGCAATATGATTCCTTTAGATCAGTGGTTCTCAAGCTGTGGTACATGTACCACTAGTGGTAAGCAGGCTTCCTTCTAGTGGTACACGGAGCAATCGCTAAGTAATTAAAGTTAAAAAATTAATACACTTTTAACCTTTTGACGTGTACGATAACACCGACGTGATCAGTACATTTATTTTAATAGGCTAAACCTTTTATATTATTTTCAATTTTCTAATGTTTGTTATGTATTCTACCATGTGAGGCAAATTTCCACAATATATATGTAACGGTTGTTGGGGCGTATCTCACATTTTTATATCCCAAAGTTGACAGGTGTAGTTGAATTACTTGCTTTTCTGACACACAAAGCCTACTCTAAGGTGCAGTAAACAGATCTAATTTCTAGTTTTTATGAGGTCCAAGGAACTTGACAAATAGACTACTTTATGATAATACTTTTTATTTTTTTATTTTATTTTATTTTTTACTTTTTAAGAACAGTGCTGTTTTTAATGAACTTTAAAAGCACATTTTAATTTAAATGTTGACGTTTTATTTTTTTACCTCTAAACACAGTACAGTGTTAAAGAGCCCATATGGTGGGTTGAGAACGGTTAAATTTCACTTTTTGAAGTCCCAAACAACAGGATGATATGTATGCAAGGTTAAAAAACACTTTCGATGTCTTATAATATCTATTTATATTTACCTCATTTTCCCACCGACTCCCATATGAATCGTCTGAGCGAGTCTTTTTCCCCAAGCACCTCCTTTCCGTGACGCTACCACGTCACGTCACCACGTCACGTCCGTGTCAGCAGCCCGATGCCAGAACATATTGAAAACAAATCACTGCTTTTGTACAACAGCGTATTGCTATATTCTTCATCATAACAACAAACATTCAGTAATAATTAACACTTCATGGACTATTGTAAGCCAACAAATAGTTACATTCGGCAGTAAGCTAAATGGCTACCGCTACATGCTGCACGGAGCAAACACAATACAGACAACTACATCCATATTTACCTTGTTACAGTCAACACGACTGGAAGAACACGCAGGTCCAAATAAACTGGGTGTTGATCCATCCTTTAACAACAACCGTGCAACAAATCCCGCGTTGTGAGCATGTAGATTTGTGTAGCTCTCTTCAGAGAGATGACGTGAACACAGCACCGTGTTGGGGATGTAATTCTCAGGTATTTTACAAAAAAAACCTCAACCACTCCAGGTAGGGAAAAGAGATTTCCAGGTAGGGAAAATAACACAGCTTTTCCCTCGCACTTCAGAGCACAGCGTCTGCGGGTCATGATTTAGCCGGAATGCCGATAAGTTTAGTAAAGTTAGCAGTCGTGTTTTCCGGATCAATAACTCATGACCGAAACATTGTTCCTACACAAATAGCACCTCTTTTCAACCGTTGCAATGTATACAATCACCTACAACCTTATTTTCCTAAAAATGAGCTTTGCCTATGCGCTGGACGCATGATATTAAACTCTGTGCAGGCGGCAGAGAGACCGGTCCTTAGGGACCGTCTACAAAGAGCAAAACGCGAAAACCAATACAACCGAAGCTGTCAATAACTTCTCTCTAAATCTTTATACTGCCATCAAACAGTATAAAGATTTACTTAGATATTACTCAGTTCACACGTCACTGCTGTCCCGCTGGTTATGCTACAACACTGCTACTGCAATACAGTGCTTGTTGTCTTCCACTTTTCCTTCCTGTCTGTGGGCGGGGCCGGGCAGTTCAAATTTCCCGGGTCTGCGCGGGCAACTATTATGTTTCGCGTTGACGTCAAGCCGAAACGGCTAAAGACTCGTTCTAATAACGATTCATTTAAACAACGAGTCGACTCTTTTATATATGAATCAATCATTTTAAACACTTTGCACTTTCTGATTTAAGCCTCAGCTGGACATTACACTTTACTTAGAGCTGTGTAACACACTGCATGGAAGGTCATTTTCAAAAATCCATAATATGGGCTCTTTAATGTTCAAACCATTTAGAACGTTTACAGTGGCTGACAATAATAAATATTCATAGTAATAAGAATTAATCTTCCATGTTTTTGAACTGTGCAGAGCTGTAGCTGCTTAATTACGCTTGCTACGCTACTGTGTTTCAATACCGGTCGTTATGGTGGTACTTGGAGGACAAATTTTTCTGAGGTGGTACTTGGTGAAAAAAGTTTGAGAACCACTGCTTTAGATCTTAAACAGTTGTCTGATTTGCTAGTTGTGGATTAAAGGTGGTCATGCTGTAAATAATGCTCAGTTTCTTGCACAGGCCGATCATTTCACTTCATAAGACCTTCATAAGACTTCACCATTTAGATTTCATTGAATCATGAATGACCAGCGTTTTAGGTTTTTACCTAGAATTCGTTCATTTTCTTGCCAGCTAGTCCCTTTATTAATGTGGGATTGCCACAGTGGAATGAACCGCCAACTTATCCAGCATATGTTTTACGTAGCGCATGTCCTTCCACTGAAACCCATTACTTGGGAAACACGCATACATTCTCGTTCACACACATACACTACCGGCCAATTTTGCTTACCCAATTCACCTATGGGCTATTTTGAGGGATGTAAACAAAAACAATGGTCCTAATGTATTTGCTATATTACATTTTGAATTTCCAGAGCTTCCAAGAATCCAAAAAGCTCCACATATTGATAAATAATGTTATGTCAGCCATTTTAACATTAAGATAATAATTAAATGGCCTCTTGTTACAGTTATGTTATAGTTTGGTAACAAGCAGGAAATGTTCCGGGGCCAGTGACATCGGCACATTAAAATGGTCTATAGTGCATGTGTTTGGACTGTGGGAGAAACCGGAGCACCCCCACGCCAACACGGGGAGAACGTGCAAACTCTACACAGAAATGCCAACTGACCCAGTCGGGACTCAAACCAGCGACCTTCTTGCTGTGAGGCGACAGCGCTACCCACTGTGTCGCCACCTAAAATATAGTAACTAAATATAAATATGTTAAATGTTGGCATAAATTATTGGTATTAAATGGCCTGATGTATTGATAATTAAAAAGATATAGCATTTTTAACATTATTCTCACTGTATTTTTCTTTAGTAACGCTGCCACCACAGAGATTATTGGAGACTTCCAAATCTTTGCTTTCTTGTCCTGAAAACAGACGACAGCATCCACACAAAGACACACAGAGGAGAAGTGGGAAGACTGATGTAAGTGTAAGTATATTCACAAAGTTGTATTCTATACTGTAAATATCAGGGTCAATGGCTTTACTTATTAATTAGATTCTAAAGCTAGAATTTGTCTTCATTTCTCATCAGTTTGTTTGACAGGTACCACTTTATTTGGATGGTCCATTTGAGTATTAGTAGACTGTCTACTTAATATATGTTGATACTGACTTTTAACAGACATTTAACTGACTGCAAGTGCATGTCAACTTACACTACCCCTAACCTAACAGTCTACTTATAGTATAATAAGAATTAGTTGCGATGTAACTTAAATTCACGGACCATCAAAATAAACTGTGACCGTTTGACACTGTAAAATTGTAAAATATTTATAACATTTAATAAGACAATTATAAAAAGTTTAATTAAATAAAAAATTTAGCAGTTTATTAAATTTTTTCCTTTGAAGCAAAGCTACATTTTCGGCATTGTTGCTCCAGTCTTTAGTATCACATCATCCATGGGAAATCATTCTCACTGCTCAAGAATATTTTTACTATAATTAGAATAAAACTAATTTTGGAAAACATTATACATTGTCATTTTTGGTTGAATAAAAAGTAAAAAACAAAAAAACAGCATTTATTTTTGTCATGTTTAATGCATTTTTAATCTACTTAATGCATTTGTTAAGTAAAAGTATGACATAAAAATAGGTCATTTTGAGTAATGATTTTGAATGTTTTCATTGTATTCTTCTTGAATTAAACCATGATTGTAAATCCTTTCTGTTTCATTCTTGCTCTGTTGACATTAGGAAAAGGAATCTAATGTGTCCGTCACGGAGGAAAATCAGCAAGAGTGGATGATTACACTGTACGACTTGGACAACAATGGGAAAATTACCAAAGAGGTAAAGCTTATTATATATGGGATATACAGCTTTAGTGGAAATGACCAGCCCTCCTGTGACATTTTTATTATTATTTTTTTTTTATGTTAAACGGAGCAAGGAAATTTTCACAGTTTTTCCTATAATATTTTTTCTTCTGGAGAATGTCTTATTTGTTTTATTTTGGCTACAATAAAAGTATTATTAGCAGCCCCCCTTAAGCAATATTTGTTTTCAACTGTCTACAGAACAAACAATCATTATATACTGTCTTGCCTAATTACTCTAACTTGCCTAATTAACACAGTTAAGCCTTTTAATGTCACATTAAGCTGAAAAATAACTACACCTCCTGACAAAAGTCTTGTTGTCGATCTCAGTTGTAAGAGCAACAAATAATAACTTGACTTCTAGTTGATCTGGAAAAGTGGTAGAAGGTAGATTTTTCTGATGAATCATCTGTTGTACTAAATCCCAATCATCACCAATACTGAAGAAGACCTACTGGAACCAACATGGAGTCAAGATTCTCACAGAAATCAGTCAAGTTTGGTGAAGGAGAAATCATGGTTTGGGGTTACATTCAGTATGGGGAGTATCTGCAGAGTGTCTGCAACATCAACAGCCTGAGGTATCAAGACATTTGTGCTGCCCATTACATTACAAACCACAGGAGAGGGCAGATTCTTCAGCAGGATAGCGCTCCTTCTCATACTTCAGCCTTCATATCAAAGCCCCTGAAAGCAAAAAAGGTCAAGGTGCTGCAGGATTGGCCAGCCCAGTCACCAGACATGAACATTATTGAGCAAGATGATGAAGGAGGAGGCATTGAAGATGAATACAAAGAATCTTGATGAACTCTGGAACCCTTACTGTCCTAATTAAAATATTAAAAACCAAGACATGATTATATTTTATTTGGGTAAAATAAACATAATCTAGAGGCCTTTGCCTTTCATATAAGCCACTTCTGATACCA
>CAIGQQ010000001.1:1215350-1227961 GCA_903798035.1 Danio albolineatus | reverse complement strand
ATATATATATATCTATATCATTATAAAAACGTTTTTAATTAAAAACTGTGGCCTGTTGTTTATTATTAGGCAAATAACAAACTGGCAAGTACATTCCTCAGTCAGAATTTGGACATTTGAATTAAAAAATAATAATAAATAATAATAATGATAATTTAGAGCTTCACAAATTATGTACCCTCTCTTGTAAAAAAGTACATTTGAAAATTCCTGGATAAGAACAATTAGTATTAGTATGATTACAATATGGTCCGCGTTTGGTGCTTCACACTTTTTTATTGGTCATGTTTTCTTTCAAGAAAAAGGTCCGAGATTTAGAATAAAGGTTACTTGTCAAATATTTTCTCTGTTTAAAAACAATACAGTAGCGAAAGATGACGATCGTCAGCTGGATGTTTTGAAACTCTTGAAAAATTAATTGTTTGCATCAGCCAAAATGTGGATTCCATTTGGTCTTAAAGCCTTTTTCGATGGGGTATTTTTACTATATGTGATGATGGCATAGCAGTCAAAATAGGACAAATGAGCTCATCAATGGGACAAAATCTGGACTTTTGTCAGGGATGGGTGGGTCTTCCGAACCACCCGAACCCCCATTTGGATCGGGGCCTGTTAGTATTAATGATATTTAAAGGAGTATAAAATTAATTAAATTGATAAATACATGGTAACATTCAGAACTTTCTTTCTCTTGAACTTTCTCTCTCAAATACTTGCTGATAAGATACAAAATAGTTTCACCTGGAAATATTAAGTTATTATAACTAATTCATCAAACAGTTCAGGTCAAGAATCTGACAGAAAATAAATACAAAATAAATACATGTCATGTGGTTTCTATTTTTGAGAGTTTGTATAGAATGAGTGTGTGTGTGTATTGCATCATTTGGGACAAACGTATATGACCCAGAGGGGCATATCTTCGTAAGTTCAGAAGTTACCTTTTTGTCTGTGAATACTGTTTGCAAAAGTCAAGTTTTGTTATGATGCACAGCGGCTTTTGAAAGGAGGTGGAAAAACAGGATTTATACCGACATAATGGGGTAAGTATGGCATCTAGCAGCAGGTGCGAACTGCTGAAGCTAACCAACCAAATAACCCCCTAGTGTGAATGCTAATAGAAATTCTATTTGTCAAGTCAAGCAGACTCCGGGAAATACATCTTTGAGGTTTTAACAGTCGAAAACGACATTGCATGTATTTAATCAGACATGCTTCAGATGATGCTTTGATATGAAGAGTGTTTTTCTCTGTCAGATAGATGAGCTGCATTGTTTTTTAAATTGGTTATGACCTAATATTTTCAGAAACCATTTTGTAACTAATTAGCAGGTATTTATGAGATGATAAAAACAAAGTTCTGAATCTTACCATGATTTTTTAAAATCATTTTACTTAATTAAATACCTCTTTTTTGAGGAATTCTTTTGTATGAAGTTAAGATTGCACAGGAAACAAACTACGATGCAAAATCTGTATGAATATTTTCTATATTTAAGGACACCTATTATGCAAAAATGACTTTTATAAGGCGTTTACATAGAGTTAAGAGATGACCATAACCATCTTCTAATGATAAAAATGTATTAATGCTACAGTGCATCCGGAAAGTATTCATAGCGCTTCACTTTTTCCACATTTTTTTATGTTACAGCTTTATTCCAAAATGGGTTAAATTCATTTATTTCCTCAACATTCTACACACAATCCCCCATATTGAAAAAAGAGTTTTTGAAATTGTTGCAAATTTATTAATCACATGTACATCAGTGTTCACAGCCTTTGCTCAACACTTTGTTGATGCACCTTTGGCAGCAATTACAGCCTAAAATCCTTTTGAATATGATGCCACAAGCTTGGCACATCTGTCTTTGGGAATCTTTGCCCATTCATCTTTGCAGTACCTCTCAAGCTCTATTAGGTTAGATGGGAAGCCATGGTGTAAAGCCATTTTCAGATCTCTCTAGAGATATTCAATAAGATTTAGATCTGGACTCTGGCTGGGCCACTCAAGGACATTCACAGAGTTGTTGTGAAGCCACTCCATTGATATTTTGGCGGTGTGCTTTGGGTAATTGTCCTGCTGAAAGATGAACCGTCACCCCAGTCGAGGTCAAGAGCACTCTGAAGCAGGTCTTTATTCAGGATGTCTCTGTACATCGCTGCATTCATCTTTCCCTCTATACTGACTAATCTTCCAGTTCCTGCTGCTAAAAACATCCCCACAGCATGATGCTGCCACCACCATGTTTCACTGTAGGGATGGTATTAGCCTGGTGATGAGCGGTGCCTGGTTTATTCCAAACGTAACGCCTGACATTCACTCCAAAGACTTCAGTTTTAGTTTAATCAGACCTGAGCATTTAGTTTCTTATGGTCTGAGAGTCCTTCAGACGCCTTTTGGCTAATTCCAGGCTGAGGAGTGCCTTCCGTCTGGCCACTCTACCATACAGGCCTGATTGGTGGTCTGCTGCACAGATGGTTGTCCTTCTGTAAGGTTCTCCTCTCTCCACAGTAGAATGAGTGGCCATCGGGTTATTGATCACCTCCCTGACTAAGGCCCTGTTTACACTGTGTTTCATTTTAAAACGCATAAGTTTTGCTACGGTTATGCTATCCGTCCACACTACGCCAGAGTTTTCGAGCCCCGACGCTGCTGCTCTGTCTCAGTGTGGATGGGGCAAAACGGAGGCGTGGCTGCTGGACACAGAAATTGAAGCGTTGTTTGCACTATTGTCCGTTTTAGGCACTATTGTGCAGTTAAACTCTGCCTTTTTTACTACAACAGCTGCATATATTCGCAAGAGGCAAGCTATTGTTCGAGCACTCGCTAATCGCTCGCGTTTCAAGCTGCATAAGCCCTATTTAGAACGCTGGTTTTGGGTTAGCGTTTGTTGACTAACAATAACCAAATGCTGAGCGAGACACTTGCTTCCTGTTTATACTTGAACGCGCATGCCCAGAGTGCGCGAATGGTCACGTGATATACGTTTTTGGTGGAGTAGTGTGGACGGAGATGTGTTCAGAAACGCTGGGTGAAACGCTAGTGTGGACGCGGATCGTTTTCATGCTAAAATGCCGCTTTAAAACTAAAACGCACTAGTGTAAACGGGGCAATAAGGCTCGAGCAGAAGAGTGTGGAAAATCACTCCTTGTCGTTAGATGGCGCACACAGTGGCGCCAAGCTTCTGACACCCACTTGTTACACAGAAGAAGTAAAGGGGAAGTTTACACGCTTGTTGTTGCGATCGGCAAAGCATGGATGGTTCAAGTAGCAGCTCTAGCGATGAAGAAATGATTTTTGTTCACCAGAGCAATAAGCAGCTCCACGTTCATATCGCCTCTGGGCATCTGCGCTCGCATTGACAGTTTTGCGCTTGAGAGCCTCCAAGGGGTGTTTATTGTAACTTCAGCGGCTCCGTACACGTGAACAAAAGTGGCAATCTGATAGGTGGAAAAGGTTTCGACGCGAGGCGTCAAAACAAAAAAAAAACGAGCATGAGGCGTTTCTTTAAAAATGACACTTTTACGCTTGCCGTTTTGCGCGTTGGTGTGCACAATCACATTGACACCCTTTATTTAGTCACGAGGCGTCAAACGTCGACCGAAAACGCGAACAAAAAACGTCTCGGTGAGTACGGGCCTTTAGGCCCTTCTCCCCTGATCACTCAGCTTAGATGGCCGGCCAGCTCTAGGAAGAGTCCTGGTGGTTCCAAACATCTTCCACTTACGGATGATGGAGGCCGCTGTGCTCATTGGAACTTTCAGAGCAGCAGAAATGTTTCTGTAACCTTCCCCAGTTCATTTGTCTTCATACTTTGACATGCACTGTCAACCCTTGGAGCTTATATAGACAGGTGTATGCCTTTTCAAATCATGTCCAATCAGCTGAATTTACCACAGGTGAACTCCAATGAAGCTGCTGAAACATCTCCAGAATGATCAGTGGAAACAGAATGTACCTGAGCTCAGTTTAGAGCTTCACGCCAAAGGCTGTGAATACCGATGTACATGTGATTTTACAGTTTTTTTTATTTTTAATAAATTTGCAACAATTTCAGAAAATCTTTTTCCATATTGTCATTATAGGGGATTGTGTGTAGAATGTTGAGGAAATAAATTAATTGAATCCATTCAGGAATAAGGCTGTAACAATCAAATGTGAAAAAAAAAAAACCTGAAGCGCTATGAATTCTTTTCAGATGCACAGTATAATCACTCCTGATAAGAATAGTCTGCAGAAACACTTTGATTGACATTCTCCCTTTGTACGTGTCATCAGAGGGGGAAAGCCCCACCCATTAGTCGACAATCTCTGCCTCATGAGCATAGGATGTTAGTCTTAGTATTGAATTTAGATGTAGTGCTACAGTATTATTGTATAGAACAAAAACAGGAAGCAAGTTAAGATTATGGAATATAGATTTTTCCCTGCTCTCTGAAGATGAAAGAAAAAAGATGAAACAAACGCATGAAGTGCTCTGTTCTTGAAAGTGTGTGTTTCTGACACCAGCCAGAGCTCGCCATGCTAAAGCTCATGCTGCAATGAATGTAAGGCCAATTTCGCTTTGGCATGAATTCAAACGAGATGAAACTGCTGAGGTGCGACTGTGTGAAGGAGCAAGTGCAGATTTATCAGTGCTGTCAGTTCCAATATTTTGATTATTGTTGTTGTTGTTGTTCAATTTAAATGCACTGTTGACAAAAATGACAAGAACAAGCAAACACCCCTAGCTTAGAAAAAGTTGGCACTCAAATGCATCCTACATATGTGACACAAATATGTAAGGGATAATCAACGTCTTGCCGTGCGTTAAAGGATTTTAATGCACGACGTGGAGGCAAAAGACCACACGACGCGCAGTGGAGTATTTGCTTCGTATTTGATTCTAAAGTGTGAATCAAATACAAACAATATTAAACTGGATAGCTATAGACCAGTGGTTCTTAAACTGTGTTGGGCTTTTTCTAGTGGTACGCGGAAGAATCGCTGAATAATAAAAGAATAAAATGAACACACTTTTTAACCCCTTGACGCTTACTATAACACCGTGATCAGACAGCACTGGCTCTTCCCTGAAGCGTACATTACACCGGGGTGCTTGGAATGTTTACTTTAGTGCATCGCGTCATCAGATGTTAAAACCGCCTGGAGCTTCCATCATTTTTATACACGCGATATCCTTATAAACTGCAGATTTGACTTTAAAATAACTATATTCTCGCTTGAAAACTCTTGATTTTGTGGTGTAATTGATGAGTATTTTTATAATTTTGCGTATTTCCCGTCCGCCATTAACAGTCGTTATCGGTTTCCTGTGCAGCACATGCTAGTTGCTATGGTAACTATAAACGTTTAGGAAAAGTGCACTTATTTCGAACTGTGATCAAAACTGACTGGAACTACCTGTGTGGTTCAATGAAAATAGTGCACACCCTCCAGCCAATCAGAATCAAGAATATCAACAGACCATGGAATTTATGCATTTAATCACTGGCTTTTCTAACACACACAGGCCTACTGTAAATGACAAGCAGTAAGCAAATGTAAATTTCTAATTTAAATATGTAATTCCAAACCATATCAAAATACAAAATAACGTTTAGATTTCAAAGATATACAAATATGTCATCTGTACATGCAATATATATCTCAAAATGTATAAAAGAATGTGTAGATATACGTATATGACATATAGCCTATATTCATCAGGCGCAAGCAACATTTCCAGATTTTGATGAATAGGCTACTATACATTAATACTTTACATGTACAGCAGTTTTCTTTGAAAACAGCACCAAAAACAGCGCCATTCTTAAATCACTTTTAAAAGCACATTTTAATTTAAACTTTTTTTTTTTGGTCTGCAAGCACAGTTGATGTTCAAACTATTTATATTGTTTAAAATGGCTGACAATAAGACAGGCCCGGGGCTACGGGGAGGCAAAGGGGGGCATTGCCCCCTCAGAAAGAATTTGTGCCCCCCCAGTTTTCATAAAGGTTTTTAGTTTTCAAACCTGAAACTTAATTTCTGTCATTATTAATAACACTCCCGTCATTATAACCTTCAGAACACACATTTAGCAATGTGTTTATTTATAATACAGCAAAATTGTGAATTTAAAGCAATAGTCGAGGGATCAGCGTCAGGTCAGGGTGCGCCCGTATATAGCCTTTAAAACACGCACGCGCCACAGAGGGGCACTTTAAACTCAGGAGAAAACTGGACTAGTGGATGATGTGAAGGCCAGCAGCCTAATTCATTAGATGTTTTGGTTAACTAATTCTTTAAAAAACTCTCTTGAGCTCTAAAAGTAAAAAACGCAGAAGAAATTTGCTGTTAAATTAATTTTAGCAGAAACGAAACTGCCAGTCGTTTAGTTTTTCAGTTAGGGGATATAATAAAAATGTTTATTTGGACACTGTAGCCTACATTCCCACAGTAGTCTACACTATAATTAATGCTTTAATTTATTATAATTAGTATTATTAATAATAGCCTGTTAAAATTAATCTAAAACAAAAGAACCCTTTTTAGTGTTTGCTTTCATTTGACATAGCTAAAGCGCACTTTAACAGTTGTGGAAAGAAACACCGCATTATGCAGCAGCAGTGAAGTTAGGACACTTAAAAAATGCCTTTCGAGATTAAAGATGATCGGCCTGCTAAGTCAAGTTTACAGGGTTATACATTAAATTAGTGGGGAAGTGAGTGGATTTACCGCTGCTCAACCTCTCTGTCAACCGGACAATATCAGGAAAAAAAACACACGATAGCCAAACATAAATCTTTATTTTTACCTTAAAATTATGGGGAAAAAAAAAAATATATATATATATATATATATTTAGTTGCGTGTTATCCATTGCAAAAATTGAACCAATTTTCATAGTAATAACTGAGCTTTTTTCTGTTTTTAGGTATCTTTCTGGCACATTTAGCTACAATTTTTTTAAAATGACAATAGATTGTAACATTGAAATGTTTCCTAACACTGATAAAATGGTTGGGTAATAGGCAACGTGAAGCATGATGACTCGGTTATGCTAATTTCATTTATTTACCGGTTATATGAATAGTCTAACCGTTATTTATGTGTGGGCATAGTTTGATGTCTTTTACCTAAAATGTTAAACATGTATATTATGAAATAAAACGGAAAGAAATAAAGAGAATACAATAGCCTATCATTTAGGCTAAACCACTCGTTTGGCACTGAAGCCATGATCCGTTTGCAATTATGTAAACGGTATCGTTGCATAACTTTCATTGATAAATTCAGTAATATTATTATTACTATAAAAAAGTATATTATTGCCTTAAGTCAGTAACTTAGGCAGTAATGCAAAGTAATAATAAATAAGTATATAAATAGTCTAAATGAAAGGAAAAGGAGGGACCAAAATCAGTCACCAGGTCTAGTGCCCCCCTACGGGATTAAAATGCCCCCTCAGTTATGACATCCTGGCGCCGGGCCTGCAATAAGATAGGCCTATATATTCTTAATAATAGGAATAATTTGTCTTCTTTTTGAACTCTGCAGTGCTGTAGCTGCTTAACCAGGCCTGCTACGCTACTGTATTTCAATACTAGTCATTATGGTGGTACTTGGAGAGACAATTTTTTTCCGAGGTGATACTTGGTGGAAAAAGTTTGAGAACCACTGCTATAGACTATGTTATTTAATTGTTTTAAAAACCCTTTGTCTTGTGACCCACTTACCTTATCTACAAAATGAATAATAAATGTTGAACTATACATCATCAATGCATGTTTGCTTTAATTCTTCAATTTAATTATGAAAACACTGTACGCATTTAAGATTTTCGTCAGACAGACAGTCTATGGCAAACATGCTTTTTTATTATCAGCAGATTTGAGTGATTCTCCACCTCCGAAATCCCATTTGACCCCCTGTTGTGTAAACGTGCAATATTTTAATCTCCAACCGAGCAGAAAGCACTCGAGAACAGGAAGATGCAGAAGTTTAATCCTGTAGTCGAGCGCTTTTACTTCCGTCACAGTCGAGCTGAGGTTCGTGTCCAGTCTTTCATCTCAGCACCGACGCGTTTTCTATCACAACAGCTTCGGGCGCGTGTGCTCTTTGAGACCGACCAGCAATTTTTCTCTTTCTACATCATTTCACGCCAATAGTGAGATCAAGGTTACTAGTAAAAGTTCTCGTTTGGCGCGGTAAACTGAGAGATGACACCGCAGCGTTTTGTATCGCTTCTAGCATAACACTTAAAAGACGGAGACTGAAGGGCTTCACAGCAGAGAGAGAGAGAGATAGGAAGAGAGGAAGAGAGAGAGAGAGAGATGTACAAAGAGCACGGCCAGTGTGAAAACCGAGGCACTTATTTACTTTCAGCCTTAAATCACATCTTTCATTCAGCCTGTCCTGCTCATATAGTGGAAGAAGCATTTCGGCTGTACGTAAGTGAAGATACAGCCAGAGAACAGATTGAATAGATCTGGTTTATAAAAAAATAATATAGTACCAGTTTATAGACCATTTCAATGTGGTCATGTCATTGGCCCATAAACATTTCCTGCTTGTTATCAAACTATTTCATAACTAGAGTCATTCATTCATTCATTTTCTTTTCAGCTTAGTCCCTTTATTAATCTGGGGTCGCCACAGCGGAATGAACCGCCAACTTATCCAGCATTTGTTTTACGCAGCGGATGCCCTTCCAGGTGCAACCCATCTCTGGGAAACATCCATACACACTCATTCACACTCATACACTACGGACAATTTAGCTTACCCAATTCACCTATACCACATGTGTTTGGACTGTGGGGGAAACCGGAGCACCCGGAGGAAACCCACGCAACCACGGGGAGAACATGCAAACTCCACACAGAAATGCAGAATTGCTGTGAGGCGAACGTGCTACTCACTACGCCACAGGGCGCCATAACAAGAGTCAATTTAATCTAACTTAATGTTAAAGCAGCTATCATGACGCTATATGTCAATATGTGGCTCTTTTTGGATTCTCAGAAGCTATCAAAAGGAAAAATGTACAACAGGAAATACATTGGGACCATTATTTTTGTTTACGTTCCTCAAAATGGTCTATAGTAAGTACTATGGACCCTTTTCACATTTACTCGGTAGCGAAAGTCGCCATGGGTAAACTTATGCCGAGTTCAGACTGCATGATTTTCACAGTAGTCGCGTCACAGATGTGTTCACACTGCATGACTATCTGGGCTAGCGTTTTGTCGCTGCTTTGTTTACGCTGCAAGATGGATTGACGACAGGGAGTTTCACACTGCAGGACTTCAAAATAGGAAGAATTGCCGACAACTTTGTCCAAACTACGTCTCACACCCAAAAACACGTAGTATATCTTTTGTTATTAACTACATAACGAGAAAGAAGCCTTTAATGGGGTAGAAAATGTCCATATTTGCTCACCTGGCTTTGAAGGGAATTAGCAATTTCTCCTCAACTTTGTTATTTTTTGACCGGGTTGTGTTGTGATATTGCTCAGATGACAAGTCAAACAGACACGGGGGCTCCTGCCCAATTTACACTCATTTTCCCTCCATTTCTTGTGTCCGAATAAACTGAAAATGAGCTTTTAACTTCTCCCTCAACCTCCCGCTGGCCTGCAGGCACCCACACTAGTGAATGCTGCTCTCTCATTGGCTGATGTTATTTTCAGTCAGAACACATTTCACACGGCATGATTTGAATCGCCGACAGCTCCAGATATTCTGCACGCCAAATATCTCATCGGCGATTCTCTCAGATCGCGTCTTTGATAGTTCATATTGTGTGATTGTCACTCGCGTGCACGAGCACTGATTTGCCTGTGATTTCAGGCATTTGTCGGCGATTTCTCAAAACCTGTCGGCGAGTCAAAATCGGGGCTAAAATCTTGCAGTCTGAACTCGGCATTAGAGTTCATCAGCATGGACCACGCCACACTTTAAGCTAGACTTTACTGTGGGGATGAAAGGGATGGTCAGAGAACGGTGGGGTGAAGGGGAGTAAGAGGATGACTGGTGAATAGGCGGTAGTTTGAACAGGTGTCCTACTATGCCCAGAGACTTACAGTATTTATGTGAAGTTTCATAAACTAGTTTCAAGAGGAGCACGTGATATGATTAAGCACGCCTGGCTGATCATCTGTAATCAGCAATAATCCAATCAGAGCGATCCAAGTTTACTATAAATGGATCAGTTTTTTCCCTACTACTCTATCTTCGTTTTGGAAGAATCCCCCCTTCCACCCCATCTCCTCCTTTTTCCTCCCTTTTCAAAGGGGGAGCCTTCGAGACCTACCTGATCTCGGATCCCCTTATATGCTTATTGACTGGGCGGGAGCCTTGGGCTCAAATATCTCCGAGCTCAGGGTTCTCTCCCGGGACAGCATGCCAAACCTGCTATAAACGCTAAGCATATCTTAGGGCGAACTCTTGAAAGGGTTATAGGTTTGTGAATAGAAAGCGAGGAAATAGAGAGAGGGAGGGTGGGTACAAAGAGAACGAGATAATACATTATATATGTAATACCAATAAGTAAGTGAAGGTTATCTTAAATGTTATGATATTGTAATAATGGCACAGACGTACTGGGGGCTGGCTAACTGAATATTTAAAGTCTGTGTGCATATATCCCATTTAACTTGACCCATTCAGTCATGTGACCAAAAGTCAGGTTTAGAGCAAAACAAAAGTGAGTAATTCTCATTTTTTGGGTGAGCTATCGCTTTAACTCCTCACCCTTGCTTTCTGTACACTGTGTGGAAGAAAAGCAGTCAGTCGTGAGTTTCCATCTCTGGCATGCCCGGCGTTCTCCATTCCTGCAGATCCCACACTGTTGTTCTCATTTCCCACTGGCTGCAGATTCAGATTGCAAATACACTCATGGTTACTCAAGAGAGAGCGAGTGCAGATGTCTCTGCTGTGTTTCTGTCTCTCGTCTGCATCTGCCCGCATCCGTGCGCTAATGAGATTCTTCGAGGCCTGATTAAACACACGGCGCTCGAACCTCAGCTGTGACGAAAACAGGCCCGTCCGCCTGTGGAGGACATGACCTGCAAAACGCTGACTAAAAGGCAGTTTAGCTCTCCCGTTGTCTTAATGTAAAATGCAAAATGTAAAAAAAGGATTCGCCTTCACTAAACCTCTAAAATAAAGCAGCTAAATTTGATTTCAATCCTTAGATCTAGCTTGAAACAACCTCATCTTCAGCACAAACTGTAAATGTTTAGGTTTTCCCTCATCAGTGTAAGTTTTTCATCAATGTTAAATTGGAGGTCAGCACTCTCTAAAGTCAAGGGTCTACACTCACTGGCCACTTTATTAGGTACACCTGTCCAACTGCTGGTTAGCGCAAATTTCTCATAAGCGAATCACATGGCCGCAACTCAAGGCATTTAGGCATATAGACATGGTGAAGACGATCTGCTGCAGTTCAAACCGAGCATCAGAATGGGCTGGTCTGAGTATTTCAGAAACTGATGATCTACTGGGATTTTCACGCACAACCATTTTTAGGGTTTACAGAGAATGGTCTGAAAAAGAGAAAATATCCAGTGAGCAGAAATTCTGTGGGTGCAAATGCCTTGTTAATGCCAGAGGTATTGCCAGAGATTGGCCAGACTGGTTCCAGCTGACAGGCAACAGTAACCCAAATAACCACTCGTTACAACCGAGATCTGCAGATGAGCATCTCTGAATGCACAACACATTTAACCTTGAGGCAGATGGGCTACAGCAGCAGAAGACCACACCGGGTACCACTCCTGTCAGTTAAGAACAGGAAACTGAGGCTATAATTCACACAGGCTCACCAGCACTGGACAATAGAAGATTGGAGAAGCGTTGCCTGGTCTGATGAGTCTCCATTTCTGCTGCAAAATTCAGAGGGTCGGGCCAGAATTTGATGTCAACAACATGAAAGCATGGATCCATCCTCCCTTGTATCAATGGTTTAGGCTGGTGGTGGTGGTGTAATGGTGTGGGGGATATTTTCTTGGCACTCTTTGGGCCCATTAGTACCAATTGAGCATTGTGTCAACACCACAGCCTACCTGAGTATACTTGCTGACCATGTCCCTGTATGACCGCAGTGTACACATCTTCTGATGGCTACTTCCAGCAGAATAACGCGCCATGTCACAAATCGCAAATCATCTCAGACTGAATTCTTGAACATGACAATGAGTTCACTGTACTCAAATGGCCTCCACAGTCACCAGAACTAAACCAAATAGAGCACCTTTGGGATGTGGTGGAACGGGAGATTCACATCATAGACGTGCAGCCAACAAATCTGCAGCAACTGTGTGATGCTATCATGTCAATATGGACCAAAATCTGAGGGATATTTCCAGTACCTTGTTGAATCTATGCCACGAAGGATTAAGGCAGTTCTGAAGGCATAAGGCGGTCCAACCAGCTACTAGCAAGTTGTACCTAATAAAGTGGCCGGTGAGTGCTAAATGTACCTGCGTAAGTGTAAAAAGTTTGGAAAGACAGTATTCTTAAAAGTTAAAGCAGCAGATTCCTATTGTGTGTGTGTGTGTGTGCGTGTGTGCGTGTGTGTGTGTGTGTGTGTGTGTGTGTGTGTGTGTGTGTGTGTGTG
>CAIGQQ010000001.1:1203845-1215340 GCA_903798035.1 Danio albolineatus | reverse complement strand
TGTGTGTGTGTGTGTGTGTGTGTGTGTGTGTGTGTGTGTGTGTGTGTTGGAGTGTGCATCTGTATGGTCAGTAGTTTTTGTGGTGGTTTTATAGCTGGCTCGTCAAAATTGACCCCTGTTGTTCCCTAAATAGGCACAGCCTTCATGAAAATGTCAAAATGTACTTTTGTTGTTGTTGTTGTTGTAATTTCGGGGTTGTTTTAGAAAAAGACAAAACTTTAAGACAAGAAAAAAATCTTGTTTAGTTTTTTCTGCTGTTACAATGGTGCATGGGTCATTTTTGACCCATAAGTGAACGGGATGCTTAACTAGACAACTGATCAAGAAGGATGGTGTAGGAGAGTAAGAGAGAGAAGTTTGCATCCCATTGTTGCTCAAGGTCACTTTCCTTTCCGCTTGCTGAAGAACAAGCATCTGAGGCTTGATGGATGTCTCATTCTGGCCTGACACTGTGTGCACCGTATGAGAGTGAATGCATGACAAAGCACTCCACAGTAAAGCTCACGAGAGAGTTATGATCATTTCCAATTAAAAGTAAGCAATTCGGTTGTCATACCGGGGAGTAATGGAAATTCATATTCGGACTCGAAAACCCTTTACCCTAAAGGTAATATGATGGAAATGACTGTCCTTATTCGTTCCCCCAAAGCACCTGTGATTTATGCAAAATACTACAAGAGGTTGCGCTGTTGTCATTAAAGCCAAAGGACACGGTAAGGGCATCATGCATGACTCATGTGCGCCAAACAGCAGATCACGTTTAGGTTCACTCCACATGAAAATGTTCGGCTGTACAGAATGGGATAGAAACAATAGAAACTCATTTATTTTGATTACCAATTTGACGATCTATAGGTGTATATGTTAACAAATAAAATACCTCAAAGTTTTGTGGGATGATTATAATCAAACAATCTTTGAAGAGAGTTTTTGTACTGGTTTTGGTCTTTCGTATATTATTAATTACACTAAAGCACCAGTAGGTGGCAACTAGTGCCTGTATTAGGGGCCGGTTACACTGAAAGCATTTTTCAGTTTTGATAACCCGAGGCGCAACATACTGCCTTTTTGTTTATTTACAATGAGCAGTGCACTGCGCTTTTTATAGTGCTAGGGAATCACCAACCACAATGTTTTGGTGCTGGAGCGCATGACTTCGGGCAATTTTTCTGTACAGAGTTGCCTTTTGTTTTCTGTTGTCGTCAATGGTAGGGTCTTGATTTTTGAGCACCTGCAGCATAGTGAGGCCCGAGTGGGTGTTTTGCGCTCAGCGTTTTTTCAGCCGTTACGAGTTGGAAAAATGCAGCGTTCAGTGTCGCTTCTGACATTTCAGTTCAAGTTTACTCTGGCCAACCTGATTTCACCAAATAGGACATGTTCCTGGATTAACATCTATTTTGATCCTGGAACAACATTTCAGTCAGCCAATCAGAATAAAGGGCTACGTTTCAAGAGTTCACACTTAGCTGATGATTGATTATAAAGCTTGTTTGGCATGCTGTCCCGGGAGAGAGCCCTGAGCTCATAAGATCCTGGAGCCCGGGGCTCCCTCCTGTTTGCAAGTCGAGAGGGGAGTTTGAGCTCAGGTAGATCTTGAGAACTCCCCTGCCGTAGTAGCTAATGAACAGATAGTGATTGATATAAAGACATAACTACTTACTAGGAGCGTGGTGCTGATTTGGATTAGTCAATTATTTTAAGTTGCATTTTTTTGGACAGTGGGAGGAACCCAGGGGAAACCCACATGAGCACGGGGAGAATGTGTAAACTCCACACAGAAACGTCAGCTGGTTTGGTAAGGACTAGAACCAGAGACGTTCTTGCTGTGAGGCAACAGTGCTAACCACTGGGCCACCGTGCCACCCATCTAGTAAAGGAGGAGGAGGAGGGGTGGAAGGGGGGATTCTTCAAAACGAAGATGGCTGTGATATGGAGCTTAGGGTATTTATAGTGGCTTAGGAATCGTCTGATTGGTGAATCATAAACTGAATAATGCAGGACCAGCTGCAAGCAATCATCAGCATGTAATCCTCTTGAAATTAGTTTATAAATAAACTTCACTTAACGTTTATGTTAATTTTACGCTTACAATTAGGTTTATGCATTCTACATGACTGTTATTCAACTATTATTCCCCTCTGATTTTGGGAAAAATTTAGAGTTATGGTTGGGTTTAGGGGTAAGGAATAGGTTACATTTTCAAACAAAATGATGTTCCAGGATCAACTTAGACGTTAATCCAGGATTGCATCGTACTTGACAAAATCATGACGTGCTAAAAAACTTTCCATACTATTAGCGTTCCAAAAGCAGCTTTACAAAAGGTGTGCATTGTTGGTACATTTCAGTCAAAATCAGAAATGTTTAGGAGTTGTGGGTGGGCAGTATATAATTGTTAACCTATAGCTGTACAGTATAGTGTTCAATGGTGTGTGTTAAATACACACACATGTAGCATATATCAGAAAGAATCAGAAAGAGCTTTATTGCCAGGTGTGTTCACACATACGAGTAATTTGTTTTGGTGACAGAGCTTCTACAGGGCAACAGAATTACAGAGACAGGACAAAAAACAGATAATAAATATATTTAAAAATAGAAGTAAGTGTTAAACGCAAATATACAGATGGACGAGTGTATGTACAGGCGTATTACTATATACAGGGTTTTATGTGCAGCTGTCATGTGCAAATTGGCATGTAAAGTGAGTTGTTAAATAAGTGTATGTGTGTGTGAAAAGTGTATTTGTTATGTGCAAATTGGCATGTAAAGTGTGTTGTTAAATAAGTGTATGTGTGTGTAAAAGTGTATAGCAGGTAGTGATGTTGGTTCCACGATTATTATCATCAAGTGTTCATGAGATGGATCGCCTGAGGGAAGAAACTGTTCCTGTGTCGGGCTGTTCTGGTGCGCAGTGCTCTGTAGCGTCGACCAGAAGGTAACAGTTCAAAGAGGCAGTGTGCTGGGTGTGAGGGGTCCAGAGTGATTTTGGCAGCCCTTCTGCTCGCTCTGGATAAGTACAGTTCTTAGAGAGTAGGGAGGGTTGTATCAATGATTCGCTCAGCAGTCCGAACTATTCGACGTAGTCTTCGAAGGTCAGATTTGGTAGCTGAGCTAAAGCAGACAGTTATTGAAGTGCAGATGACTGATTCAATGATGGAGGTGTAGAACTGTTTCAGAAGCTATGTTGATCTATGTTGATCCTGGAATATAATTTTGTTTGAAAATATAATCCATACCCCTAAACCCAACCATAACTAAATTATTCCCAAAATCAGAGGGGATTAATAGTGGATAACAGTCATGTAGAAGTGCATAAATGTAACCGTAAGCCTAAAATTAACATAAACGGTAAACATAGCCCTTTATTCTGATTGGCTGATTGGAATGTTGTTCCAGGATCGACATAGATGCTAATCCAGGAACATGTCCTACTTGGTGAAATCAGGTTGGCATACATGGTACAAACTTTAATTTTAGATCTGATTAACCACAATTAATTGTTACCCAGGGCAGCACGGTGGTGCAGTGGGTAGTGCTTTTGCCTCACAGCAAGAAGGTCACTGGTTCGAGCCTCGGCTGGGTCAGTTGGCATTTCTGTGTGGAGTTTGCATGTTCTCCCAGTGGTCGCGTGGGTTTCCTCCGGGTGCTCCGGTTTCCCCCACAAGTCCAAATATGTGGTACAGGTGAATTGGGTGAGCTAATTGTCCATAGTGTATGTGTGTGAATGAGTGTGTGTGGTGTTTCCCTGTGATGGGTTGCAGCTGGAAGGGCATCCGCTGTGTAAAACATATGCTGGAAAAGTTGGCAGTTCATCCTATTGTACCGACCCCAGATTAATAAAGGGACTAAGCCGAAAAGACAATGAATGAATGAATGAATGAATGAATGAATGAATGTATGAATGAATGAATGAATGGTTACCCACTTATTCCAAAACAAAGTTACTGAATGTCAACAGTCAACAATTTAATCTACTTGTCTTTTCAGCACTGTCAAAAAAAGTATCCTTCTATATGAACCTCTTATGATATTCTCAAATGTACCAACCATGTTTCATTACATCTATTTTATTTCAGGTAAATGAACATAATATCATAAAAATATTTATGAAAAATTCAACATAAGGTTGTCCTGCTGCCAGTGAATAGCCTTTAGTTTTGTATTTTTATTTTTGTACCTCTGCACAATAACATGCATTTTTTTCTCGATCTGCTTGAGTCCTTCACTGAATGGAGAAAACACTTTATCCCGGTTCTCTTATGGTTTAATCTAATTTGTCAGCTGTATTTTGTGTTTTGGATGATTTTTTCCCCTTATACATTTCAAACTGTATCAAATAATAGGTGTTAGCTTTGTTCACCACCTGTATGAAAAGGAGTAAATATATGAGAATTCACAAGATCTGCTGCAGAAAAAAGTCATAAGAAATCAAAATGCATCGAGCGCATCTTTTTTGTGTGCTTTATTCATCTTTGCTGGAGGTAGTGTGAGGTTATTCAGCATCAGTTTTAGGATAGAGTAAGAGTACCATCTACTGGCTCTAAATGGGATTCATCTACAGGGCATTAAAAATCTGTATATTTTAGCAATCGTTAATTCACAAAGATTTATGTCATAACTTAATAGGCTATGTTTCAAGTAAACCCATGTTCTTATTAACTTCTCATCTCATTAAATAGGGGAAAATATTTGGAATTATATGTTTTACCATGTATTCATTCACCTCACTCTATTAATTAAAATCTTTTACACTTTTAAATGAATGTAAAAACATTTTTACATTCATTTTTACGTTCACATTTTCATCTGAATATCACTTCCCAGTCTTTTGAGATGTTTTATTTGAATATTTTATTGTATAAACTTTACAACACCATATAAACTAATCCTCTAATTAAATTTATTTTTATTTTACTCAATGCTAAGAAACATTTCATATGAATAAATGTTTTATTGCTTTAAAATTAAGCCCTAAAAGAGTGTGAAAAGGGGGGGAAATTACAAATGTTATTTCAAAAGGCCTACTTTAATTAACTTGAGGCAGTCTTTGCGGTTTGTTTGCATTAAGCATGATCTAGCTCTGAAAATACAATATTCAAATGTGACATTTAATAAGACAAATTATTTCGTGGTGGAAGTTAAAGCCGAAGAGTTTTAATGTAAATATTAATGTTTAATATCCAGAAAAGTGAGTTTCAGACATGCCTACGGTGACTATATTTCAGTTTTCAATAAAATAAGACGTCTTTGAAAATATCAGTAAATTTGTCATCATAAATATTCCTTATTACCCTAAAAATCATCTTCATGTCTGCTGTAAGAGCATCGGTTTCCCCTATGAAGCGCAGTCTGGCGGCAGGAGGGGGCGTCGCCATTTTGTTTGTTTTAGTGAAACTGTACAGTGGGAGGAGAGTGAAAGCTACCCTAGAAACGGTTGCTAAATACGGAAAGCTACGATAGGACCGTTCCGCGTAAGTACTTTCGGAGACAACATGTGTTAAAATACATTAAAGTGCATGCATAGAAATCATACCCATTCGTTCGCGGCATGGAAATTGCTAGAAAAACCATTCTCTCTGCCTGCGACAGGTGACAGGCGCTAAATGTCAGCCGCGTTTTATGTTATGTAAAAATATGCTTTATTTACGCAATAATAGCCGTGCAGAATGCGTTTACCGCCTTTGAGAAACCCGCACATGGGCGCAGATTCTGTCAGATGTTGGTCTCGCGACAGCAGACCGTTAGCTACTAGCTCTTCTTTTAGCTGCAGCCTTCCAAAGCGCGTGTCTGCTTTACATTTACATTTTTAATTGGTCATATATATCATAGGTCGTGACATTACAGGAATAATTATAAGTGTAGGAATAAACATATCGTGCACGCGCACTGCATGGTCACAGTGCGCGCATCACAGGCCCCGCCATCACTGACTGTCACACACACCCATTCATCTGCCCATAGGGCTCTTTAAGCAAAACATTCACTCTGGATCAAAACGAAAGCATATTATTATAAATGTTAAACATGTCAAGCATATCATTACTATATACTCCATCTCCTGCTTATTGTCAAAGTATTTCATAACTGTAACAAGAGGCAATTCAATGATAACTTTACATTAAAACACCTGCCATGGGATTATTTATCAATATGTGGAGCTTTTTGTATTCTCAGAAGCTAAAAAATGTAAACCGATCTTACATTAGAACCATTGTTACTGTTTACATCCCTCAAAATGGTCTTTGAGCAATTCCAGCGTTATAAATGTGACATTTGCAGTAAAATCTCAAAACATAAATTGACTGAGAGAGTATATGTTCGCATTATACTGAAGAAACTGTTTATATTTTCCAAAACTACTAACCACAGAGTTATGGGATCAGAAAAATATCAATTTTTTAAACATTTTTTGTGTTTTAAATGAGAGAAATAATCATGCGTTATGGATGTGACGAAAAAAGTCTGAGTTTGCAATATACAGCATACTTTGTAGAAATTCTGCGAATTAAACTCCACAACTCAAAATAAATAATGATAATCAAAAGGTTTAGAGTCGGCTTACTATAGAACAAACATAATTTGATTTGATATTATTTGACATTTTTTGCATTTATGAGGAGAAAGTGTCGTTATGGATGTGACGTCTCTCCGTGATGTATATGACAGATGTGAAATTGCATCTTGTGTGATTTTGGAAAATCAAATATAACTGTCTGAAAAAAACTGACAGATACGTTTTTGAGTATTTCTAAAGTCCTGTAAAATACTTGCTTACTAGGGCTGTGCAATATGGACAAAATAATCCTATTCCGATTTTTGGAATAAATATTACGATTTGCGATTTTGGCAACTCTTTTTGCTTTTTCAAACGCGCTACATACACAAATTCTACATGTATTCAGTGCGCAAGAAGTGCATAACAAAACATTTCTCAATGAAATAACATAGTATTAAGTTAATATTAATAAATAAAACTGTCTTTAAAACAGACAACATAAAATAAATGAAGATGAACTAACCTCAGCTCTAGTTAAACACATACTGCACACAGTAGCACTGACTGCTTGATGAACAAAACTGTAATAAATTGTGTTAAAAACAGACAACATGAAGAAATAAAGATGAACTAACCTCAATTCCAGTCAGAACAATAAATAAAAACTAACGTAAATCAAAACCACCTATTCAGTTCTACCACTCAAATTCGTCGTTGGCGGAGTGAGCTCTGATTGGTTAACATCTTTCTCCCGCTCAGCTTAGCTGTAATTGCCCGGTGTGCTGCGTCAGCTCTGATTGGTTAACATATTTAAAAAATTGCGCACAAGAACGTGAACAAAAATCTAAATAAATGAATAGATAAAATTGCAGCCTTTGCAAATTAAAAAAATTGCATGTGCTTAAATCGCGATTTATTTTTTATTTTTATTTTTTTTGCGATTGCGATTAATTGCACAGCCATATTGCTTACACAAAAAAAACGCAGAAATGCTTTTGCTATTTTGGCAAAAACTATTTTTTTTTCATGGCAAGTTTGACATTTGCCTGGAATTGCTCATTTATATTATTAAATATATCGACCTATATAAATGCTAATATAAAGTTTGTATCTATTATTTGTATTATTTTTCTGCAAATAACATTTTTTTTTTATATTTTTATAAAATATCTCATTTTTATTGTGTAAAAAAAACCTTTTTACTTTAACATTTTTAATCGCATATTTGAGATGCGAGTAATGGCAGTAACCACCTAAAATAAGGCAAAAAATTAAACACTTTTGAAAGTTTTGTTCAGACTAATAGTCTGCTTTTTAAATGTTTGAAGTGCATGAACCAAAGCATTACCATAACATTATTTCAGTATATTACACTGGGAAAGAAAAAAGTTTGTTTACATGAAAATAAATGCACATAAGTCTGAAATGGGTGCTCAACCAAAAAAAGCAGCATAAATAAATTCAGAAACACAAGAGCTGAAATTTATCAAGTTTTTGTGTTGCCACTTTCATGTTTATTTTCATGAAATTTTAATATCAGTCAATCAAATCAGTAATTGTCATGTGTTTTCTTCTGCAGGTTCAGCGTCCCCCACCACCTCAGTGTGAGACGGTGCAGGGACGATGTTTTACGCCCACTTTGTCCTCAGCAAACGTGGGCCGCTGGCCAAAATCTGGCTGGCGGCCCACTGGGATAAGAAGCTGACCAAAGCACATGTGTTTGAGTGCAATCTGGAGAGCAGCGTGGAGAGCATCATCTCTCCAAAGGTTAATGGATTCTCTGGAAATCATGCTGTTTTGGCTTGTTTTGTTCATGTGACTTTCTGTTTTTGAAATGCCATGACAGAGCTTAAAATCTCTAGCAGCCTTTTTTATTTGATCAATATATGTATTGATCATATATATTAATCCGGGGTCGCCACAGCGGAATGAACCGCCAACTTATCCAGCATTTGTTTTACGCAGCGGATGCCCTTCCAGCTGCAATCCATCTCTGGGAAACATCCATACACACTCATTCACACTCATACACTATGGACAATTTAGCCTACCCAATTCACCTATACCAAATGTCTTTGGACTTTTGGGGGAAACCGGAGCACCTGGAGGAAACCCACGCAACCACGGGGAGAACATGCAAACTTCACACAGAACTGACCCAGCCGAGGCTCGAACCAGCGACCATCTTGCTGTGGGGCGAACGTGCTACTCACTACGCCACCGTGTCGCCTTCTATAAGTTACTATAATTTACATTTAAAACAAACAGTGAAACTCTCCCCAAGTAATGTTCACAGTCCAGATTTGACTTCAACATAAATCAAAAACCTCCCTTCTTAAATCACATTATGAACTCCCTCTAATATTTCTCGCTAATTGACATCAAGACCGAGCAGCTCTCTAACATATCTCCATTTACTTCTAATGTGTGTCTAATTTGATAGGTAAAAATGGCTCTCCGTACGTCGGGTCACTTACTGCTGGGCGTGGTGAGGATCTACCACAGAAAAGCCAAGTACCTACTGGCAGACTGCAATGAGGCTTTTATTAAGATTAAAATGGCTTTTCGCCCAGGTAACTTGTGGCTGCAGCGCTTCAGAAGTTGATCTTGTTGTACCGCAACAGATGGATGATGTATTATGGTCTGTTTGAACCAGGTGTGGTCGACCTGCCAGAGGAGAATCGCGAAGCTGCATACAATGCCATCACGTTACCAGAGGAGTTTCACGACTTCGATCAACCTCTTCCAGATCTCGAGTATGTGCAGCTTTTGCTTTTAGACATCAGATATATATATTTAAATGTGGTTTTATGGTGTTGAGAATACGCTGTGTTGTGGATTGCAGCGACATTGACGTTGCTCAACAGTTCACCCTGAATCAGTCCCGTGTGGAGGAGATCACCATGAGAGAAGAAGTGGGAAATCTCAGTCTCCTGCAAGAGAATGATTTTGGTAAGGCATGCACAACTGGTTTGGGATCAGTATTATTTTTTTTAGATTTTTAAAAGATGTTTGATCTGCTCACCAAGACTGCATTCAATTGATCTAAAATTGTAAAATTGTATTATAAACTAGAATAATTTATTTAACCATTTATTTAGAATAATTTAACCATTGGGCGACACAGTGTAGTGTTGGTAGTGTTGTCGCCTCACAGCAAGAAGGTCGCTGGTTCGAGCCTCGGCTGGGTCAGTTGGCATTTCTCAGTTTGCATGTTCTCCCCGTGTTCACGTGGGTTTCCTCCGGGTGCTGTGGTTTCCCCCACAGTCCTAAGACATGCGGTATAGGTGAATTGGGTAAGCTAAATTGTCTGTAGTGTATGTTTGTGAATGAGAATGTGTGGATGTTTCCCAGAGATGGGTTGCGGCTGGAAGGGCATCCGCTGCGTAAAACATGCTGGATAAGTTAGCGGTTCATTCCGCTGTGGCGACCCCGGATTAATAAAGAGACTAAGCCAAATAGAAAATGAATGAATGAATGAATTTAACCATTGAATATAGTTTAAAATTTGATTTATTCTTGTGATTTCTTTTTTTATTACTGATATTTACTCCAGTCATCAGTGTTGCATACTTATATTTTAAAAAATGTAGAAAAAAAAGAAGAAAAAATATATAAAGTGGGTATGGAAAGTATTCAGACCCCCTTAAATTTTTCACTCTTTGCAAATTACACACACATGTTCTGGTCTTGTCCCAGATTGACTGTGTTTTGGTCTGAAATATTCAATACTTTTGAAAAAACTTTTAACGTCAGCCACTCCAAACCCTCTAACAGCGCTATTCAGAATTCCTTTTGAGACAAATTTGCCTTCAACAATACAGAACGTTGTGGCTTTTACCACATTATTAGCTAGGAGGCTTATTCTCCATAAATGGAAACATACATCACTACCTTCATATGACAGATGGATAAAATATTTTTTTGTGTGTGTTTAAAGTTGGAAAAAAATAGGTTTTCATTAAGAGGGTCTTTAAAAACTTTTTACAAACCATGGAAACCTTTGTTGAATTATATTAACACTATTGATCTTGAAGCAGAAGAGGAATACAGATTTTTTTTACATTTTTTATTATTATTATTATTATTATTTATTATTATATACAGATTTTTAATTTTTTTATTATTATTATTATTTATTACTATTATTATTTATTACTTTTATAGATAGTTTTTTTGTTGTTGTCTATAAATTTATTAATTTATTTCTTTACATTTACTGTGTTATTTTATAACTGTTGTTTTTCTGATGTTCATTGGTTCTAAATAGTGAAAAGGCAGAACAGTGTATTACTTATTTTTGTATGTATATGATATTATATCTGCACAAAATGTTAATAAATATATTTGGCAAAAAAAAAATCACTCTTTGCAGCTATTTGCTAAAATCATTTAAGTATTTTTTTTTTCCTGATTAATGTACACACAGCACCCAATATTGACAGAAAAATACAGAATTGTTGACATTTTTCAGATTTATATAAAAAAGAAGAACTGAAATATCACATGGTCCCAGGTATTCAGACCCTTTGCTCAGTGTTTAGTAGAAGCACCCTTTTGATCTAATACAGCCATGAGTCTTTTTGGGAAAGATGCAACAAGTTTTTCACACCTGAATTTGGGGATCCTCTTACATTCCTTCTTGCAAATCCTCTCCAGTTTAGGTGTTTCCAGAGATGCTCAATTGGGTTTAAGTCAGGGTTCTGGCTGGGCCATTCAAAAACAGTAACGAAGTTATTGTAAAGCCACTTCTTCATAATTTTTTTCAATACTTTCCATACCCACTGTGTGTGTGTGTATATATATATATATATATATATATGTATATATATATATATATGTGTATATATATGTATATATATATATATATATATATGTATATATATATATGTATATATATATATATGTGTATATATATATATATATATATGTATATATATATATATGTGTATATATATATATATATATATGTATATATATATATATGTGTATATAT
>CAIGQQ010000001.1:1166766-1203445 GCA_903798035.1 Danio albolineatus | reverse complement strand
ATATATATATAGTAATTTTTTTAATATATATAAATGTGTGTGTGTGTGTTCTCTATTCTATTCTTCTTTATTTTCTTTAAGAAATAACATTTAACAGGAGGGCTAATAATTTTGCCCTCAACTATATGCATGCATGTATGTATTGTTATATATATTCTTTATATAATTTCTGAAGTATCATGTGACAAGGGAGACTGAAGTAATGATTCTGAAAAATCAAGCTGTGAATCACAGCAATAAATGAGAATTAAATTGTCATTTTACTTATATTTAACTTAAAATGTTAAAGTTGATCACATGTATTTCCTCATATAGTAGCTGATTTTTGACCAACATGTTTCCTTGATAGCTGATTTTGGGATGGACGACCGGGAGATGATGCGGGAGGAAGGTGCGTTTGAAGTGGACATCATCCACGGGGCGTCTGCATCAAACCTGCTGCTGGAGACAGAGTCCAGTAGTGTACAGATCGCTGACAAAACCAACCACCTGGAGTACGACCAGTACAAGGATGACTTTGGAGACAATCCAATGGAGAGCACTGAAGGAGGCATGCTGGGTAATAGAAGCATCTATAAACGGCTAACTACACTCCTGTTTATACAGTATTTAATGCACACGTATTTGTTTTCTGAAATTAAATTAGACATCTATAAACGGCTAGCTGCACTCATGGTTATATATAATGAGCTTGTTCTGGTACTATTTTTTTTTTTTTTTAATATGACATGGGGCAGATTACAGAAAATATCCTTTAAACCAGCAGATAGAAGCATAGAAGCAGTAGTTTGGTGGATCATATTGCAAAATGTTTAATGAAAAGATTAAAAGATTGATTTAGAAAAATTAAAAAGTATTTTAAAAATGCGTATTTTATTTAATCCATTAAAAAAACTAGAAAAATGTAAATGAATGAATAAAAAGATAACCAATCCTTATGCGCATTTAGACTTTTACACTAATTAAATTTACACTAATTTGGTCTCTTTTTAAATAGTTAATTTATAATTTATTCATTTATCATTTATTAATAACTCAACGATGTCTTATCAACACCTTTACAAATTATTTATAATAATCAGAACTATTTGTATAATTGATTTTATAACCTCATTAGCATGGCAAGAAATACAATTTCATGCAAATTTCTGTTCTGATATGTATTAATATATTTCAGTACATCAAACATAAATGTATATTTTGCACTAATATGTAAAAATGTGTTAAGGAGCTGTTCAGATATTGTTGAATGGCCAATGTTATGTTGTTTGAGATGCTCAGCAAGTGACTAATTAAAAAATAATAATAACAAAATAAAAACAATAACATTTTTGTTATATCTTTAAAATAATAAAATGCTTGTTTATTGTTTATTCAAAATAACAAATATTGAAGCTTCCACATCCAAAAATATCTATATTTTAAATGTTCCAGTAAATGCTTATCATATTGAAGTTTAAAAGTTTGTTCTGTAAAATCACTACTACTGTGCAACTTTCTGTTGGTTTCTTTTTCTTTCTTTTTTTTGTCCAATCTGCCTCCACACTTTTGGCAAAGCTGCTCTCAAGCTTGTGTGATATTACTTAGCAATGTCATATGTTATAAATATAAAATCAAACATACACAAGGATATGTGTTGCGTTCATAGCTTGAATTGTGAGCTTGTTTTAACTACATTCTAATGTCATCTTTAAACACCCCTAAAATTCTGACACAGCAACGTGCAGCATATGATTAATAAAAGGTTGCGTGTAAGGGGGGAAACATATCAAACTTAATGAAACATTTGGGCACATGAAATCAACTTAAAGGCAGAGAAATTCACTGTCTTTGACAGCTTGTGACATGATCAGGCACTTTCACTGAGTACGTTTACATGGACACCAATACTCCGATTTTAATATGATTAAATAGTTACTCTGATAAAGAGTCTACTATGCAAACAGCTAATTTTGATTAAGCCTACTATTAAGGACCACAGACCCCTGTGTCACATAATGCGGAGGGTTTTTTTTCCATTCGGCGTGCGATATCAAACTCCATTGAAACAACACTCTTCCACCAGTACTTATACTTAATATCAAATACCTCAGTTTATCACGAGGCATGAAAAATATGTTGCACAATGAAAATAAAACTGCCGAACTGTGATTAAAGTCAAAAAATTAAAAATGAAACACTACAAATAACTTTGGAGGAAACCTGGATAGCATGGTGACACAACGTTAATCGTTTTATACTGAAACTTTCCATCTTAAAGTACTTCCTTGGTCTTATCCATGTTTCTTTGCACGTTGAACACGTCTGCCACAACAGGAAATAAAAAAACTGCAACCACGTTGATTGCATTAATTTTTTTTTTACGTGTTAAATATTTCAAATTAATCGCATGCGTTAATGCTCTAATTTTGACAGCACTAATCTATTCACATTTTTTGAAAAATTTTGCCACTTCAGGTTTGGGTTCTTTGCCACCTTTGTTGTGTAAAAACGGTTTAAAGGGGAGCTATTATGAAAAAATCACTTTTATAAGGGATTAAAACACAGTTGTGTGGCAACAGTCTGTGAATATAGCCAGCTTCTAATGGTAAAAATGTATTTATTATATTTTTTATAATCACACTTATTAAAACAGTCTGCAGAAACACTCTGATTGACATTCTTCCTTTGTACGTGCCATCAGTGGGGAAACGCCCCGCCCATTAGTGACGGTCGTTGCCTCATTAGCATAGGACATTAGTCTTGTTTTTGAATCTGCCACTATGCTGACACATAGGCATTTGTAGCCCCGCCCTCTTTTGAAAAGAGCACAATCTCATTTGAATTTAAAGGGGCAGTCACCAAAACGGCACAATTAGGATTTAAGGCTAAAAGGGTCAGTTTCAAAGAGATATAAATCATTATTTGTGTAATATTTTGAGCTGAAACTTCATATACACACTCTACGGACATCAGAGACCTATTTTACATCTTGTATAAAGGGACATAATAGGTCCCCATTAATAGGCTTCATGTGGTCTATGCTTTTGTACTCTCAAGACACAGTTAAACACAGCTAAAGAAGCCTGAACTCCAGCTTTATTAACCTTTTAAAACTGAGCTGCTTTTATGTCTGCAGTGGACAAGCTGCTCAGCAATGAGGACGGAGGGGGTATTTTTGACGATCCTCCAGCCATTCCTGAGGGTGTGATGATGCCCCAAGACCACGGAGCAGACGACGAAGATGATTTCGACAACCTTTCACGTAAGAAACATACAACATAAAAATATGGTAACATTAAGGCTGAGTGTTATAACAGTATTTATCGCTACTGCAATGAAATGCAAATAAGTGGATGTGGCCATCTCACAGTCAACAACACGTGAGGCTGGGAAAGACTCAATGTGAGACTGGAAGTGTTGCCAAGTCTGCGGTTGTTTATATTTGAAGTGTCCTTAAAGTGTTTACATATTAATATTTTCGTATTTGTTTTCTTTTACTGTTACTTACTTGGGATATACAGTATTTTATATCTGTGAGAAGATGCTACTTCATTTCTTGATGTTACCTTATTTATAATCATAAAGTCTGTCCACAAAAAAAAAAAAAAAAAGTAAAATGTGTCATATGTTTTTCATCTTTTGTTTACTATATTTTAGGTATGCAACGGTTCTCGGTAAAAAAAATAATATCGTCCCGTTGTCCTCCCACGGTTTGGTGCGCCCTATGATCTGCGGTTCAGAATATGCATTATTGATATTGGTTTGTTAAAAACAACTGCAACAAAGCCAGGGTTTCCGCTACATTCATTATCCCATGGCGGGGCGCCACACTAAAATTCACTCCGCCACTGCTACATTACTACTCATTCAAAACATTCAGTCGTCGTTTTTTTTAATAGCGGGTTATAATCGCACCACACGTATTAAAAGGGAAGTGAATTATAACAGCGTGAACTTTTCTGTAATATTAGTGCTGTGCGTCATTTGCTTAACCCTTCAAAGAGACATGCTCGGTGACTGACAGGTGCGTGATGCGTGAGGCTAGCAAACATGGCGCAGCTTGTAGTAAAGATGAACACATCCATAATTAGATAATGCTTTATAATACTTTAGATAATGACTTTATCTTGCTGGAGTTTATGGCAGTTTCACTTCAGGATGCGTTAATGCTGCTCGGTAGGTCTATTGGACAGATTCATAAGTATTCCTAGCAAATCTAATAAATGTTAGAGACATACTTGTTACATTAATGCACTAAATCGCACTTCAGCAGCGTTTATTTGAGTGCGCACAAGAAAATCTGCACTTCAGCATTGTATATTTGAGGGCTGCAAAAAGTTTTATGCACGACTGAGGAAACCGGCGCACAAGCAAAGAGATTCGCATGCTCTTATTACATAAATGCGATCTCGACATTTGTCATTGAAATTTAGCCACAGGTAGTTGGTAGGTCTGTGTAAAAGGCCCATTAGAGTCTGCCGCCACAGCTGGAAAAAATCCTAGAGGAAACACTGAAAGCAGTTCCACCTTTGTACGCTACTGATTACCTTTCACATGCATTGCGCGTGCGAAGAACTGTCCAATCACCTCTTAGTATGTAAATCTGTTATGTGTGTGTGGAGTTACTGTGGGTTTCAGCATAGCAAGTGAAGGAGATATAGCGCAAATGCACAGGTGAGGCCAAATCACAGTGCATTGCTGTCAGTGTTTCAACAGACACTCAATGTAAATTCTGACAGAAAAACATAACGAATGCCGTTTTTGGTTGTTGTTGCAAAGATAGCCTAGATCAGTGGTCACTAACAGGCGGCTCGCAGTCCGTGTCCAGACCCAGAAGCGTCCCATACAGTGCACTAATTCGCTTATCTGAGCTGTACATACCCACTGTACATATACATTTGTAATTATGTACACACCCACTTGTACATATACATTTGTAATTATGTTTATCTGCAATTTTGATTATTAATAAGCAACCTACATTGCACTGATTCATTTATGTGAACTGTACATACCCACTGTACTATACAGTTGTAATTGTTTTTCTATCTGCACATTTATTATTAATATCAACCTGTACGTATAATCATTTTCTTGTCGGCTTAGTCCCTTTATTAAATTCGGGGTCGCCACAGCGGAATCAACCGCCAACTTATCCAGCATATTTTTACACAGCGGATGCCCTTCCAGCTGCAACCCATCTCTGGGAAACATCCACACACACATTCACACTCATACACTATACGGACAATTTAGCTTACCCAATTCACCTATACCACATGTCTTTGGACTTGTGGGGGAAACCGGAGTACCCGGAGGAAACCCACGCAACCACGGGGAGAACATGCAAACTCCACACAGAAATGCCAACTGATCCAGCCGGGGCTCGAACCAGCGACCTTCTTGCTGTGAGGCGAACGTGCTAACCACTACGCCACCGTGGCGCCTGTACGTATAATCATTTACTGTAAATCTGGGCTCATAACTAAGGCAACCTGTATATAATGTTCATGGTACATCCATCTGTAAATATCACCAGTTTTTCTATAACTGCACCTTATAATTTATACCTGTATCTGCACTTGCTGCTATTGCACTTCTGGTTAGACCTAAACTGCATTTCGTTGCCTTGTACTTGTACATGTGTAATGACAATAAAGTTGAATCTAATCTAATCTAATCTAATACAGACGCAGACATACAGCAGGTCTGTTACCTCAGTCCGGCTTCTGCTGGGTGTTCTTCCGCACCCGATCACTCCAGCTGTTCACTCTGTTTACCCGCTGTCTGCTCAGAACAGTTTTCTTCTCGACTGACTGTTCCCGCTGACTTAAGAGAGAAGAGCCGAACGCTCTCGCATTGCTTAAGTTTCATTCACCAGGATGGTGCTGATAAGTGTAACGGTGCTCTCTGGAAACATAATAAAATAATAAAGAAATCATAAATAAAAATGCATTGTTGCCTTGGTGATGCAAGCATAATGTAAACAGAAGTAATCAATACTTTAAAAGTGCTCAATTATTAAGATGTGTTGACATAATTATTATCTGCATAATTGGTTGAGACTTTTGAGTTGAGATGTAAAATAGAAAAAGGGGAAGTTTAGGCTTTTTCTCTTTATTTTCTTAAGCATTTTATTTGAACCTACTATTTTCAAAATTTCCTACTTTAATTAACGAGAGAACATGCAAATCTGCAGTCATATGTGTGAAGCTGTTGCATAGTCAGGTGTTTGTTACCCAATAACTATGTGTCAAGAGTTCACACTTAGATACTGTTTGACAAATGTTAGCAGGTTTGGCATACTGTCCTGGGAGAGAACCCTGAGCTCGAAGATAGTTGAGCCCAGGGCTCCCGCCTGGTAGAATGAGCATGTAAAGGGGAGTACGAGGTCAGGTAGTTCTCGAGAGCTCCCCGTGTTAAAGATAGAAGGGGGAGAAGGAGAGGATAGGGGGTTTCTTCGGAAATGAAGATAAGGGAGTATTATTTGCTGGGTTACTTATAGTGGGATCTGATTGGCTGACTAATGATTGTAGATGAGAGACCGGCTGAGGTCAATCATATCACGTGCTCTTCTCGAAATTAGTTTGTGAAACTTCACTTACTGTTCTTTAAATTGTTCTGTAGGCATGTTCTGTAGGCATTTTCTAAGCATAGCACAAACCATACCGTACCGAAACCGTGACCCTAAAACCGTGAGTAGATTGAACCGTTGCACCCCTACTATATTTATAAGGTTAAAAATCAAAACACAAAATAATCAAATAATATCCTTTAATTTATTTGAATCCTTCAAATAAATTCCTTTTCTTTTCTTAAATACTCAAGTTTATTTATTATATAAAGTGTTTTTGTACGTTTTCTGGAATTATTACCTTTACAAAAACCTATATCATGAAGGATATCATTGCCTTGAATTAAACTTCCTCATACTTGCAAAATAAACTTTGGCTCATACCACGCAGCCCTAGGTAACATCTATTTTATGCTTTGGTACTTTGCATAGTAATTTTACATCTTATATTTCATCCGATAGCTGCAGGAGGTCCAGACAGCCCTGATTCTGGCCCTGTGGAGCCCCTGCCCACCATGACAGACCAGACTGAACAGACCACGCTAGTCCATAATGAAGAGGAGGCCTTTGCTTTGGAGCCCATCGACATCACAGGTCAGTCAGAAGAGAAAAGTAGTAGTAGTTTCCTGTACAGGGCTCTGAATGTGGCTTTTCATCCAGTCAGCGATCTATACTTGTATCCAGAGCTTGACGTTAACTTATTTTTGCTCACCAGCCACTCCGGCTAGTCATTTTCCGAAGTTACTAGCCACTTGGCATTTTTTACTAGCCAAAATTTCTACACAGGCTTTTTGTGGATACGTACCTCTGTCAACATTTCTGGAGAGTGCGAATTATGTAGTCAGGCGTACGTCTGGCTGCATTTCGTCTTTAAAAATGAACACTACAGGGCGGTATGATGCTGCCAACGGCTTCTGTTCCTTTTCGTGCTACCAGCTGACTGCTTACCTCCATGTGGACTGCTTTTCCGGTGTTAGCAAGTTGCCCAGTAGCTCGCCGCGTACATCGGCGGACCTGGGATGCAGAGCAGAGCTAAACACGACGACGGGGTTTGAGTTCGTCGAAGAACGGTTTCAGAAACCATTCATTCATTCATTTTCTTTTCGGCTTAGTTCATTTATTAATCTGGGGTGGCCACAGCAGAATGAACCGTCAACTTATCCAGCACATGTTCTACACAGCGGATGCCTTTCCAGCCGCAACCCATTATCCATACACACCAAACCTGTCAACCCTCCTGTTTTTCCCGGGATTCTCCCATATTTTATAGTTCTATCCCGCTATCATCCTGTAAAGGTATTTTCCTGTATTCCTCCCGTATTTTCAGTCTTTCTCTGAAGGGTGGCATTAAAGAGCCAATCCTCCCTATACGCAACCCATACCGCCAAACCACCAGGGGTCACCCCTTGCTCTTAAATGTGAGTCAGTTCAGTGCTTTAGTTTTATTTAGGCATGAAAACACTGAAATAAATATAAAAACAGGGGGGTTACCTTTCCTTTTCATTACAGGTGCCGTCATTCCTCCTATGCAATCATCAAAACAGTCATAAAGCGGTGCGTAACTGTCAGCTGACGCGCTCCATAGTGATAAACAGACACTGTTTCACAAATGGATTCTGTATATGCGATTTGAAGCACAGCGAAAGTGGGGTTTTGGGTGCGTGTTTGAACAGACATATACACATCATTAATAATAATAACATCTAAAGACGTCGATCTTAATGTTTTTTTTTTTCAAACACAACTAATTTAGTCCTAAATCAGCATAAACGTTAGGAAAGGAGCCGAATGCTTTCATTATAACGTTAGATGCGTGCATTGTTAAAGTGACACTTCTGTTATTTAATGTAATCAAACAAAAAATCTAAATAAATGAGATTAATTCGCTGCTACCAGAAATTAGGTAAATAAATAAATAAACAATAGGCTGAAAATGTGGAGAAATGATGCAGTCACGACAGCTTTTCATTATCTAGATTGCTTTTGAAAACACTATCGTTTGGGTTTAGGGAAGGGGTGACTGGGTCAGTCAGTCAGACAACAGCAAGCTGGCCTGGTTGGATGAAGTGTATATTGCGCTCTCTGGTGGATTTACACAAGCAGAGGACACATGAGAGAATTTTTAGATCATCAAAAAGCGTACAAAGCGGCCTCTGGTGGATTTTCAAAAACATAAACTGCGAGCAGATGTAACGCTTGTTAAGTATTTCGCTGTCCCCAGAAATGTAGATCTTGGTAGGTATCAGCAGTGAGCCTGGCTTACAACATTTTATTGTTAGGAAAATATATTTTAAATCCTCAAATTAGACTTTTGCATTGTAAAAGTACTTTATTTAAAGACTTTCCTTGATTTAGGTCATTTTAGAAAATAAAAACTCAACTCAAATTAGGATAAACATACAGCAGTCAACATCTGAAAAACTTAAATCAATTTGATCTTTAACCAAAACAACACCCTGTCTTAGGACATCTTTGATTAACTTTTTTTAACTACTGGTTACCAGTATCACTTGTAGTTCTATCTAAGCTATTTTTAATTATTTATTTTTTTTATGTATTTAACATTCTTGCAATTTCTGAACAACATAAAACATTCTGTAGACTTCAGAAGTGGCGTGTAAACTTTCATCACCCCAAACTCTGATATGATTAGTGAAGGAAACAAAAGCAAAAAGGAAGAGGAAGCTGATCGTGGACAGTGTGAAGGAGCTGGACAGCAAGACCATCCGTGCCCAGCTGAGCGACTACTCTGACATCGTGACCACGCTGGATCTGGCTCCCCCTACCAAGAAGCTGATGATGTGGAAGGAAACTGGCGGTGTAGAGAAGCTCTTTTCTCTGCCAGCTCAGCCCCTCTGGAACAGCAGACTGCTCAAGGTCAGGACACATCTCTGCCACACACTGGGAGACCTTAATACAGGCTTTAGTGCAACAAAACACCCAAGCACCCTGGGCTAAGTCTGTTCTTTTGAATAAGGGTGTCCCATTGTGCTTTTTTAAAACTATTTAAATATATGTAAAGGGTCCATATGGTCATGGAAAACCTGGAATGGTATTTTCCAGGCCTGGAAACGTTTTGGAAGAACAGAAACACCCACAAAGTTTTGTAAAGTCATGGATATTAGTTTAAAAAATGTTTGTATACTTACATATACTGTAGGTTAGTTGTCTTTACCTCTTTTCTGTCCTTGGCCAAAAACATGCTCTCACATTACCACATATACATAGACATTAGATGAAATATTAGGTCATAAAAATTTACTTGAAAGTCCTGGAAAAGTCATGGAATTTTAGTAGTAAATATGTGTATGAACTTTTGAAGCACTTCAGGGACAATAAATAGTGAGTAAATGTTGATGTGCAGATGTTCACTCGCTGCCTGACCCCTCTGGTGCCCGATGAGCTGAGGAAGAGGAGGAAGGGTGGAGAAGCAGACAGTTTGGATGAGTTCCTCAAAGACCTGGAAAACCCTGAAGTGCCACGAGAAGAAGCCCTGAATCAGCAAAGAGACATCATCGGTGAGACTAAGTGACTGACCGCGGTACTTTATAGAGGATTCTTCTGATTGCCTTATATAGACCTGCACAATTCAGCTATTTTTAGAAAACCACAGTGGAGAAATTATACAATTAGTGGAATAGTAAATAATACTATAATAAACACAGAGATTAAAGCAGAGTATATTACATTTTGAAAAATTCTGAAATATTTAATTAAAATTTTGTAAGCCACTTTGGACAATAGGATCTGCTGAATGACTCAATGTAATTGTGATTACGTTGTATGGGCAGTCAAAATTATTAGCCCCCGTAATCCATGTTTTTTGGATTGTCTACAGAACAAACTATTGTATTTGGAAATATGTTGAAGAAATCTCTCCGTTAAAAAGAAATGATGGAAAAGAATATTCAGGAGGGCTAATAATTCTGACTTTTCATACAGTAGTTCAGTAGTTTTTCACTTATGGCCATGTTTGGCTTTTTGCAGATCAGACCATCTTGGAGGAGCCCAGTGTTCTGCAGGCTTCAGCGATGGAGGGCAGTCGCACCACCCTCGACGAGTCGGTCATGCCTCCTCCATCTGGACCCCGCGGACAGAAGCGCAAAGCTCAGGATGGAGAGCCTGCCTTGCCTGTGAGCTCATGAAAATTCACAACTTCACTGTAGCTTTTGAACCTGTTTAAAAAGACGGTTAAATAAGTATTGAACACGTCACCGTTTTTCTCAAAAAAACATATTTGTAGAGGTGCTGTTGACTTGAAATTTTCACCAGAGGTCAATAACAACCAAAGCAATCCATTCATGCAATGAAAACAAAACTAATTAGTTTAGGAATGAAGTAATGTGTAATAAAATGAAATCATACAATGATGTATTGAACACATGAAGAAAGAAAGGTGTGAAAAGGCATGGAAAGCCCAGACAGCAGCTGAAATCTCTTAGTAGTTATTCAGCAATTCTGCCCCTTTTCAGTGTAAATTAATATTAGCTTATAGCTTATTAGCTTATGTTTAGTTCGGTATTTATTTCACCCGCTGTCTGTGATTTGTCTCATCTTCCTGTGCTCTGGCTGATTTCTCTGCAGATGCTGGAAGATGATCGTTCCTCAATTGTGTCCACGCAACACGTCAGCATACCGCAGGTGGAGCTTCCTCCTGAAGAGCCGGTCAACATCGCACAGCTCATCCCTGAACTCGACCTGATTGGAGAAAAGAGCAAAGACAAGAAGGACGATGATGAGGAGGAGGAGGTGAGGAGGCCACAAATTATGGAGTTTAGTGAATCAAGATAAATAATAAAAAACAAGATCCTGTTTAGTACAGACAAATCTGCAAACACTTTAAAACATAGTTCTCAAACCCGATTGCTGGAGGGCCGCAGCTCTGCATAGTTTTGCTCCAATACTAATCAAACACAGCTGATCCAAATCATTAAGGTGTTCAAGACTACTAAGCTGTGTCCCAAATGGCACACTATACACTATGTACTTATGCACGCACACTCAACAGCATAGTATATGTATGTAGTGTCGTCCTAAATGGAACACTAATGGCTTTTTTACTAAGCGGAAGTTCAAGCAGTTTCCCTGATGACGTTTGACAGTCGCCAAATTAGTGAAATAAATGACTAAAGTGCCGATTAATACCTGCAATAAGTATTGCCGCATTCACCATCAGGAGGCGCTATAATCACTCTCGTAGGAGAATTTTGCTTCCACAATCCAAAATAAACTAAAGTTATTCAACATGAGTGCACAATAGCTCCGCTACGTGAGCAAAGCTGCGGTCGTTGGGTGCGTGAAGTGTCCATCATTCGTTTTACCAGCTGAATAAGTGCATCATCCGGGTAATTAAGGTGCCCTTATTATTTTTAGAGTTTTCAGTGTGAACGCACTACTTACACTATTTATACTACAAAATGGCGTAGAATAGTGCATAAGTATGCGATTTGGGACACACCTCTAGAGACTATTAAGCAGGTGTGAGTTGGAGGTGGTTGGAGCTAAACTGCAGAGCTGGGGCCCTCCAGGATTTGAGTTTGACACCACTGCTTTAAAATGTTCAACACTAACTATAATAAAGTATCATGATAGTAGAACTGTTTATGAAATTTTTTGAAAAGATCATACCAATATTTTTTTAAAGCATTTTTGTAATATAATAATTAAACCTTATTTTTCTGAGTCAGCTTTTTTTGTTGGCATCTTTGATTAAGGCATGACATGGATAAATAAATGACACTAAAAGCACTAGCTGGTGGCAGCAAATCCATATTTTAATGAGTGAGTCATTGGCTGTGTTTCCATCCAAAAATGCGAATTAACTTTATGCTCGAAACTGGATTATCGCATAAAAGTGTGCGAATAAAGCAGCGTTTCCATCCAACGAGTCAAAGCGGAAAAAAAATCATCACTTCCTAATTAACTGGCACCAAATATCAACAGTAAAGACGTAATTTGCTGCGGTAGGAGAAGCTGCGTGAATCTTTTCTTTATTTAATAAATGACTTGCGCCTCAGAAGGCAATCCTGACACGCAGTGAACGCGCGGTGGCGATTGAAGGCTTGAGATGCGGAGCGCTCTTAATTCTGGAGGTCACTCATAATATAATACCACTAATACTGAAACGCTTAAGACGTTTTAGAAGGACCAAAATGACATTTCAGATGTTTTACAATGCCGTCAGCCTGCTGGTTTATCCATTGTGCACACATTTTTATCATCACATAATAATAAAATATAATAAAAATAATAAAATCAAATGACTTTTTTTAATGCGCATTCTGGAATTTGTTTGGTAAAAGTGTTACTATGGTAGTTTATCTTTTCTTATCGAATAATAACCTACTCAGTTATGTGCATGCATTTTTCATGCACATTTTCAAAATTTATGCGCAGCTTGTTGTTTCCATCAACCGATTTTGTATTTTTTTATGCGCATAAATGTTAGTGTATGGAAACGTAGCTATTGATTAAAGTAAAATAAAATAAAAATAAAGCAAGTGACTGTCTTTATGAATGATAACTCAATCATTTAATGATTCACTCAATAACAGTTGCATTCTGGAACTAATCACTTGTTTTTGAGATGCATAAATGTTTTGAACTATTTTATTACAAAAATGTAAAGATGTAACTGTGCGCAAACAGACAGTTTGGGCTACTTATCAGAATTATGGGAATTATCGGCCCGACAATTTTTAATTAGATGAACTATTTATGTCTTATGCTTCACCCAGAATATAAAAATACATATAAATACATTTAGATGATTTACTTTAATCAGTACTAGTGGAATGTGAAGAGACTTTCAACCAGCACAACAAAACATGTTTCTAAAGACAATCACCTGCTGCAGTTTTAACTGTAAAGTGTTTAACTTTAATAAAATAAAACTGATATCATATTTGTTTTTGCTGATATTTGTGAAAATGGCACTCTTATGTGCTATTATTAACCTGAATCTTATTTTATAAACATAAAAAATCATAAAACATAAAATCATAAAAACATAACTTGAGTTATAGCCTTATTCTGAGTGCATGCTATTGATTTTCAGCATGTAGTCAATTCCTTTGTACTCATGTTTTTTATTTTACACAAAATCATTGTAGACAAGAAGTATCTCATATTTCTAGTTATACAGACTTTTGTAGCTCACCTTTCCTATATAAAAATATATATTTTGCACCAGATTCCTATTAGATGACTCTGATAAATCTGAATTTGTGTTTAATAGGAGGAAGAAGGTCAGAGCGGAGACCAGGATCAGGAGGAAAGGAGATGGAACAAGAGGACACAGCAGATGCTTCACGGTTTACAGGTTTGACAACGTTCAGTCGTGTAGTGCTCTTAATAAATTAATCTGTCTGGCTGATTTAGAGGGTTTGTACGGGTGATGGAAATCTTTGAAAATGTTTGAATTTTATGCAGTACGGTGGCTCACTGGTTAGCACTGTCGCCTCGCAGCAAGAAAGTCACTGGAATTGGAGGAACTAAATTGGCCGTAGTGTATGTGTGTGAATGTGAGAGTGTATGGGTTTCCCAGTACTGGGTTGCGGCTGGAAGGACATCTGCTGTGTAAAACATGTGCCGGAATAGTTGGCGGTTCATTCTGCTGTGGCAACCACTGATAAATAAGGGACTAAGCAGAAGAAAAATGAATTAATGAATGTTTGAATTTTAATCTAGTGTTTGTAAGTGCTTAGATTTGGATAAATAGCTTGAAACTGCTCAATGTAATCATGTTTCTTTCATAAAAATTGTGCTTACTAAATAGGAGGTAATAAAAATCAAGTATTTAAATAAAATAAAATAAGTGTTTTTGTGTACAATGAAAACAAAATGCATGGAGTTTACAGCTTCATGAGTGAACGATGCATGATATTAAAATTAATAACAGTTTAAAATGAAAGATGACACATTTAAGAAGAGTATATTACATTTAAATAAATTACAGTCATTAAATTACAATAATTAAATGTTGGGGGTATTCTTTAAAATGCTATACTATACTATAACAAGTAGAGGTGTGAACCTACACTGGTCTCACGGTTCGGTTCGGTTCCGTTACGATTATCATGCCATCGATTCGGTTCAATTCGATGTCTCGGTGCATTGACGATGCTTTCCATACACAGTTTTATAATTTCTTCACGTCACAATAATTCTTGTATTGAAATGTATAAATATATTTATATACTTTTGGTAACACAATTATGTCCTTTAATACAAACAGTCAGATATATAAACTGCACCTTTAAAAACTCAAGTACATGCACAGAACAACACAACAGCATTTATAGCAAATAAACAAATGTAAATATCCCGCTCGCTTTCTGAGCCTTGTCTAGTGAGTTTGTTCTTACACCCCTATGATTGGTCACGCGCTCAACAGGAAGGGCTGCGATTGGCTTTAGCCCTCTGGCGCTGTTCACCGATGTAAACACTGATAAACGGCAGTGGAGATCACAGCTGATCCATGATTGACTCTGCAGACACGCACTCGTATCTGTATCCAGAAGTATCGCTGTATTCTACGAGAGAAGAGGAAGTCATGCCAACATGTCAGCTGGGCCACAGTGAGAGAGAGGAAAGGAGTACTTTCATTTTCTCAATGGCAGTGAAATAGGGACTTCTGCTGTAAGTGTCAGTGAAAGACTGCCCAGCAGGCACACACGCTGTGAAATTGTGCACAGTTTTGAAGTAGTTGGAGCGTTTTAAATACTCGCTCTCGCCTCCCTCGCCATGGTAAGCTACGGAGACATAGCAAAAATGAGATAAATGACGTCATAATAACCGGTTATGATCCATTACTGAACCGATACCGAACTGTCCACGTCTGCATCACGGTGCACCGAAGAAACAATTAATTTTGACCCTCCTTAAAACAAGTGGCATCTGATGTAATGTGATGAATTATGTAAATTGCAACACTTGTAATGTGCAAAATTCTGTAAATGTTTGATAATGCATCTGGAAAGTGCGTAATTTGAGTTTGGAAAAGGTGTGAGAATCCTGTATTTAGGTAAATATCAAGCATAAGGTGATTTTATGTCAATCAATACACTCTACTTTGCGCAGAGAGTCATTGCTAAGACCGGAGTGGAATCCATCAGCTTGCTGGACCTGTGCAGAAACAACAACAAGAAGCAAGCGGCTGCTAAATTCTACAGCTTCCTGGTGCTAAAAAAACAGCAGGCGGTGGAGCTGCGACAGGACGAGCCCTACAGCGACATCATCGCCACCCCGGGCCCCAGATTTCACATCATATAGACTCTTTACAGTCAACGCTGGCAGATTGGAATCCTTTTAATGGTTTTGTTTGTATATGATGTGTTATGTATATCCGTGCATGTGCGTTTTTCGCAACACAGGGTCACTGTGGATACGTATCCCTGTCTACATTTGTGGAGAGCTCGAATTATGTTGCCAGAGGTACGCCTGGCTGCATTTCGTCTTTAAAATGAACACTACTCGGCGGTATGATGCTGCCAACGGCTTCTGTTTCTTTTCACGCTACTAGCTGACTGCTTACCTCCATGTGGATGGCTTTTCCGGTGCTACCAGTTTGCCTAGTAGCTCGCCGCATACATCAGCGGACTTGGGATGCAGAGCAGAGTACGGCGAAGAACAGTTCCAAAAACTAGGTAAAACAAAAACAATAATAAATAAACAACAGGCTTAAAACTTGATTAAATCATGCGGCCGCGATGACTTTTTCTTGATTGCTTTTGAAAACACTATCGGTTGGGTTTAGGGAAGGGGTGGGTGGATCAGTCAGTCGACAGCAAGCTGGTCTGGTCAGCTTAATGCCGAGTTCAAGACTGCATGATTTTCAAAGTAGTCGTTTCACAGATGTGTTCACACTGCGTGACTATCTGGGCTAGCGTTTTGTCGCTGCTTTGTTTACACTGCAAGATGGATCGGCGACAGGGAGTTTCACACTGCAGGACTTCAAAATAGGAAAAATCGCAGACAACTTTGTCCAAACTACGTCTCACACCCAAAAACACGTAGTATACTTTTTGGTATTAACTACATAACGAGAAAGAAGCCTTTAAAGGGGTAGAAAATGTCCATATTTGCTTACCTGGCTTTGAAGGGAATTAGCAATTTCTCCTCAACTTTGTTATTTTTTGACCGGGTTGGGTTGTGATATTGCTCAGATGACACGTCAAACAGACAAGGGGGCTCATGCCCAATTTACACTCATTTACACTGGCCTGCAGGTACCCACACTAGTGAATGCTGCTCTCTCATTGGCTGTAGGCGATCGCAGATGTTATTTTCAGTCAGAACACATTTCACACAGCATGATTTGAATCGCCGACAGCTCCAGATATTCAGCACGCCAAATATCTCCCGGGCATCAGCGACTCATCTGCGATTCTCTCAGATCGCGTCTTTGATTGTTCATATTGTGTGATTGTCACTCGCGTGCACGAGCACTGATTTGCCTGTGATTTCAGGCATTTGTCGGCGATTTCTCAAAACCTGTTGGCGAGTCAAAATCGGGGCTAAAATCTTGCAGTCTGAACTCGGCATAAGTGTATATTGCGCTCTCTGGTGGATTTACGCAAGAAGAAGACGTGTGAGAGAAGTTTATGGTCATCAAAAAGCGTACACAGCGGCCTCTGGCGGATTTGCAATAACAAAAACTGTGAGCAGACGTACCTCTTGTTGCGTATTCCGCTGTCCCCAGAAATGTAGACCTGGGTACGTATCCACGATAAGCCTGGGTTGATTTTTTCCATGCAGATTACTTGTGCTCTCTGTCTCATATGAGAAAAAATAATTTTATAATGATGAAAAGGTGCTTCTTATAGTACACAGCAAAATCCTCTGAGTAAAATTGACTCAGTTCAGAGTGTATTTGGTCCCTCTCGAAATTGAGTAAAAGTTACTCAGCAGTTAATGAGACAATGAAAGAATTAATTAGGTGATGATTGAGGACTGATGATGAACACCTGCTGTTAATAAGCATAAACAGAAGAGAAACACAAAACTACATTAACCTTCAGTAACAGCCTTAGATGAAATAAACTAAAATGCAATGTGGGAAAGGAGAATTGTGGCAAAAAAAAGAGAAAATGGTGATGGATGTGTGGGAAATTTTTAGGATGAAAATGGAAATATATGTGGAAAAGTTATATGTATATTATAAAAATGAAAACAGTTTGGGAGAACTGCACAAAATTTTAACAGACAAAGCATGTAAAGTGTTTAAAGAAAAGAACTGGAAAATACCACAGTTTTAATGTTTTGTTTTTAAATGATCTTTTTGTGTGTGGTAGCATGTTTTAATGTATAAAAATGTTTATGAAAATATTTGAATTAAAAAAAAAAGTAACAGCCTTAGATGAAATAAACTAAAATAAAACACATTTAATCTCTCAAAATCTCAGCGTAGGATCATTGAGCAACTCCACAAACAGCAGCTTTACTTATTACCAACCTGTTTGGCCTTATTCTTGCCACACTTTACAAAATTCCATTGATATTAATGAGAATTAACTAATTAAGTAATTTTTTACAACAACAATAAAAACACTAGCACTTTTTGTGTTTTAGCGATAAGTGAATCTGCTGCTGCTGATTGAAATCAGTTGTAGTTTTGTGTTTCTCTTCTGTTTATGCTTATTAACAGCAGGTGTTCATCATCAGTAATCAATCATCACTTAATTAATCCTTTCATTGTCTCATTAACTTTAACTCTGCTGCTGAGTAACTTTTACTCAATTTAGTGAGGGACCAAATACACTCTGAACTGAGTACATTTTACTCAAAGGATTTTGCTCATTACATGCATGCACATTGGGGAAAAGCTAACCTGATCAAGGTTTAAAAACGAATGCTTTTGTTATTAAACATATAGATCACCCTAATAGAAATGCTTATTTTAGAGAACAGAATTGTAGATTTCGTATGAAAGTAAATATGTAATTTCGATCATCGCATGTAATTGCAGAGGCCTTCAGTTTGCTTTTATACTCATGTTGTTTCATATTTGATGGGTCCTGTTGTTTGGTATGCCTTGAGTTTTATGTTGACATGCAACATATTTATGTTAACTTCCATGAAAGTGTTTTCTTTGCTATTTAATCTGAAAAGATAGCATTTTAGCTGCTCCAAAGATGAACGAAATGTTTGTTTCTTTAAAAAAATATATGAAATGTTAGTGTTTATGTTTTCGTAACACTTTAGTTTAGGTCACAATTCATGCTATGAACTACTGTCTGATATTATTAACTGTTCATGAGTAGTTATAAAGTATGATCGTATCCTGCATCTCTAATCCTACCCATAACCTAAAACCAACTTCCACCTTACTAGCATTAATAAACAGCTAATTAGTCGTGTATTAAGCTAGTTGTGCAAGCTAATAGTTTGTTAATACCGTGAATTGTGAGCTAAACTAAAGTGTTGAATGTGGCACTACGATATTATTTCTGAAAACTCTTCAGTCTTGTAAACATTCAGCCTAAAGCATTGTTAGTTTTGCGTGTTTATTAGACAACTAAACACTACATGTTATCGACTGTGATATACACTGCTTAATATTGTGCCATTTGTTGTAAAGATCGTTTTTTGTAATCGTGTAAGCACTTTTTGAAACAGTCCATAGGTCTATGGGTTTTATCGATGTTACCTATATGACAGCACTCTATTTTGTATGTCGATAGTTATGAAATACTATTAAATGTCTTGGAAACGGCTTAAAAATATAATGTTATATTGCTTATTAATATTACATTACGTCATTTGACTATATCCCTGACTTGATACGATCGTGTTATGTACATTTTGTAATAAACAGTAATGAAGAGCTCGTTGTTATCATTCATCCGAGAGTTAGAGGGCGCCGTGACGCTGCGTTTGGTTCTCACCACCAGGGAGGAACACGACTGGAAACAACAACACGTGAACTTGCTGCTGTGGGTTGTTGAAGGTTTATTCTGACAACAAAACAGGTAATGTCTTGTTTTTATATTTTACTTTTTAGGATGTCAGTGCGTATTTATAGTTAATACTGTATCTGCTGTGGTACTTTGATATAAGCTGAGTCATAAATTGTCTTTTTCCATCTGCTCGGGTTGTGTTATTGTAGTAATGACATTGAATAGAGGCAAAACAGTCAATATACACAATGCTAACGTTTATTTATCGATATTATATCTTACCCCTGCCTTATTTAATGAACTATGATACATTTTTACGATAATATTGTATCGTTTGACATAAACGAGTATTTGTTTATTTGAACGTCATTTGTATGAATTAATTAGATGTTTACTCTCTGTTTATGTGCTTCACGTGTATGTAATTAATATTTTATATCATTTTAATTTTATGCGGAGCTTATACTTACGTCGTGTCTTTGACGCATATGGTTTATTCATTCTCTTTTCGGCTTAGTAACCACAGCGGAATGAACCGCCAACTTATACAGCATATTTTTTAAGTAGCGGATGCCCTTCCTGCTGCAACCCATCACTGCGAAACATTCACACGCACTCATCCACACAGATTATTTAATTCACCTGTACCACCACATGTCTTTGGACGTGTGGAGGAAACCCACGCGAACACGGGGAGAACATGCAAACTCCACACAGAAACTGACCCAGCCGAGGCTCGAACCAGCTACCCACTGCGCCATCCTGACGCCCCATATAGTTTACGCAACATTAAATGTTTAAGGTGTTTTTTCCACTATTACATGTAATTTAGAAGACAATATCCCAGAATCACACATGCATAAAGGAAAAGCTTCATGTTCGTGTTATAATTTCGCAATTATTATTGTATTTTAATTTAGTCTAAATGTTCTAAAATAATCAAAACATCTGATTAATCTTAAATAATGATTGAATAAAGGTTTAGTTTTACTGGTCATATATTTAGCTAACGTTCTCTCAAAGTCCTGGGATATTTTCTTATTTAAATGTGAGTAAATATACACTCACCGGCCACTTTTTTATAGGTACACCTTTTACTAGTACCGGGCTGGACCCCTGCCTTAATCCTTCGTGGCATAGATTAAACAAGGTACTGGAAATATTCCTCAGAGATTTTGCTGCATATTGACATGATAGCATCACGCAGTTGCTGCAGGTTGTTGGCGGCACATCCATGATGCGAATCTCCCGTGTCACCACATCCCAAAAGTGCTCTATTGGATTGAGATCTGGTGACTGTGGAGGCCATTTGAGTACAGTGAACTCATTGTCATGTTCAAGAAACCAGTCTGAGATGATTCACGCTTGACATGGTGCGTTATCCTGCTGGAAGTATCCATAAGAAGGGATGGACATTGTCAGCAACAATACTTTGGCATCAAGAAGGCATCTGCGCCCACAGAACTTTTATTTTCCTTTTTTCGGGCCATTCCCAATCCCTAGAGATGGTTGTGCGTGAAAATCCCAGTAGATCAGCTGTTTCTGAAATACTCAGACCAGCCCAGCTGGCACCAACATCCATGCCACTTTCAAAGTCACTTCAATCCCCTTTCTTCCCCATTCTGATGCTCGGTTTGAACTGCAGCAGATCGTCTTGACCATGTCTACATGCCTAAATGCATTGAGCTGCTGCCATGTGATTGGCTGATTAGAAATTTGCGTTAACAAGCAGTTGGACAGGTGTACCTAATAAAGTGGCCGGTTAGCGTATTGCCTAGTGTCTTTTAAAATAACATTCATAAAGTCAAATATTATGTACTGAGTTAATATTACGAAATAAATCATTAAAACTGTTAAACAAAATATATTTTAAAAATCTCTCCATTAAATAACAATAGTCTTTATGTGTTTTTAAATCAATTAGGATGTATTCTCACAACAACACATGCTCCTAAAACATAATAACCTATAATTTTTCCCCTCAGGAATCTTCCCCGTCATGCATGTTTGTCAGCGATGTGTGAGTGTTTTGCTATGGAGGCCTTTATCTGCAGCTCTCCAGCAGTCGACACGCTCATTGCACCAACACACACAACGCAACATACTGCAGCACAGCACAACACCCACATCCATCTACAGCAAAGCAGGAGGACTTCGATACTTCACACACCAACACACAGCTTCTCCAGATGTCCATAGCAATGATCCCCAACAGAACGAGACTGGAAAACATGTTGTGCCGCTAGAAAATTCTGCCTTGCATCAAACAAGCCAAGTGTATCTTTCAGGTAATGCAAGTTTTGGTTTGTGTTATACCGCAATGTGAAGATGTTTATACGGAACTCCTAAGAGGCTATGCATTCAAATATTTTTGCTCTCTTGTTATGTCGTGATCTCGACATAACAACTCGTTTTCTCGTGATCTCGACATAACAAAAGTTGTTTTCTTGTGATAACGACATAATTTTCTCGTGATCTCGACATAACAAAAGTTGTTATGTCGTGATCACGACTTGTTTTTTTTTACATTTATTTATGTATTTATTATTATTATTATTATTATTATTATTATTATTATTATTATTAATAATAATAATATCTGGCTGATGTCTGGCCAGGGAGAGAATAGCCTAGCTGCAGAGGCGCATTTGTGTAACATGTTAAAGGCGTTCAGAACAGCCATAATATTATTAGCGCAAACGCCCGTGAGTAATGTACATTCATGATTATATTCATGTATATGATTATATACCATTATTTACAATAATATTCCCTCAGCTAATACCATTTTAAAGCAACTCTATATGGCGTAATTTTAAAGTAATTGTAAATAACTTGCGAAAAGGATTAAAGCAAAAGCAGGATCTTCAACATTCTTCATAATTTAACTCATACATGCAGCAACTTATGTTTGCGCCATATAGAGTTGCTTTAAAATGGTAACAGCTGAGGGAATATTATTGTAAATAATGGTATATAATCATATACATGAATATAATCATGAATGTACATTACTCACGGGCGTTTGCGCTCATAATATTATGGCTTTTCTGAACGCCTTTAACATGTTACATGAATGCGCGTCTACAGCTAGGCAACTTTCTCCCTGGCCAGACATCGGCCAGATATTATTATTAATAAGAATGATAACAATAAAAAATAAAAACATAAATAAATAAATAAAAATAAGTCGTGATCATGAGAAAATAACTTTTTGTTATGTCGAGATCATGAGAAAACAACTTTTTGTTATGTCGAAATTACGAGAAAACTAGTTGTTATGTCGAGATCACAAGATAATTAAGTCGTGATCACGATATAACAAGAGAGAAAAAATATTTTAATGCATGACCTCTCAGGACTTCCATATGTTTATGTATTATACAGACAAAATTTAAAGTATTCTTAAGTTTTCAAAGTATTCAGTTCATATTTTGCTCTGTTTGTTTATTTTGTGGTGTCAAAAAATACATTGTTTAGAGTTCTACTTTTAATAATTTTTGTGAGTGCAGTATTACACAACATTACAGGGATGCAGACAGTTGCATTATTCAAAGTACATTGCATTTTGTTTAGTGTTGTTGTTGTTGTTGTTGTTATGTTTGACATGTAGGCATGGGCCGGTATAAGACGGTTTGATGGTGTTGTGATTACTGCTCTGGTAACATTTCTGTAGATGACCATGTCGCGGTTTAGCTAAATTAATTTAAGCCTCCCCCTGAAGTGACGTGTGATGCGCTTTTTACCGTTTGTAGTGCATTAAAACATGTTTCCCAGCCACGGCCGCGCTTTATTCTCAAAATATATAGTTTGTCAACTATAACAGGGTTCAACACTAAGGATTTTTTCTACTGGCCCGATTGGACCAGTGGTTCAGGTTTTTACTTGCCCTGCCAAAATTTTTCACTGGCAAAAAAAAAAAAGAAAAAGTTAATTGCTGAATGTTATCCATTTTATTAGTTCTATAAATAGGTCTATAGACAATAACAAATAAATCTCGCGTGAAATTATTACAGCTGCATCCTATAATTAAGACAAACTGCTTTAGTTGAATACTCAAGTCTCAGCAAACATAATCCACTTGCAGCACTCACATTTTCCAAATATGAGTCTGCAAAAGGTCTCATTTTACAGTCCGAGCAAACTCACAGTCTGATATCAGCTGGATGAGACTCATCATCCTCCCCAGAAATAATGATCCCTTTCAGCTTCGCTACCTGTAAACCTGCAGACACAAGCAGACGCATCCATCAACCATATACATTTCTTTTGTGGTTGTGTGTGTGTATGTCAAGGCAGTCAACAAGTTACAATACAGAAATTATGTGTAATATTACATAATTATTAGAAAAAAACAAGTTCCTGAACATTTATTATGAACAAAAAATGTGTAACAAAATCTGAAAGCTTACATTACCAAAGAAGAGAAATAAATTAATAAATAAAAATAACAAAAGAACAAAAATAATAAAAATAATAATACAAATAATTATAATAATACAAGAACAGCAGGATTAGGGCTGGGTATCGAGTTCGATACTTTATAAGCACCGTCCGAATCGTCTCGATACTATCGAGTATCGAAAAAATCAGTTTCGTTCGGTACCAAATTTCGATACCCAAGGGTATAATCTTGTCAACGTCAGTGAGCTAGAAAACCTGCGGCATCCCTTAACATATGCCCGGATCAAATGCTGGTGATTAGCCTGAATCAGCCTGCTGCGAGGCTGTCTTGAAAATCAATAGTTTACGGCACTATTACGCCCACTCGCCCAGAGCTTGTCAAATGTGAGGCTGTAATGCGTTCACTACACTTTAAAGCATATCATAAATTCAACGCAAACAATGTTTAAGCGATCAAAAGTATGGCTACATTATGCAAAGATTGGCGGCAACAGCGTGCGATGCAATATCTGTAAAAAAGGTATCGCGACCAACACTGGCAACACGTCTAATATGATAATGTGGCCGTTTAAGCGGAGAAAATTAAAAGAAGAGACATCAAACGCGGGATGAACACTTTATGAATCGATCGCTTTATTTTCCTCCTCGACACACACGCTTAAAGGGGAAACACACTCTTAAAGGGGAAACACACCCCGTCACTTTCTGCTCTCTTAAAGGGGAAAAACAAGCACAACTCGTGAATGCTGTCACATGTATAAATGTATGCGCCACAATAAAACACCTCGCAGTACACGGAATTAATTTACGAGCAGAAAGTTGCTCCGTGTTTGACTGCAAGAAGATCACGCCAGCGCAGTCATCATCATCATCATCATCATCATCCTCAGTATTTTCCTGACTTCAACAATGTGCCCAGCACAAGCGTCCTCCGTGACTGATGAGGATAACTGCGCGATGGCCGGGGCTCCCAAATGTAAACAGACATACAATAATTAAATGCTTTGAGGTTAACAGTAAATGATGAAGTTTACATTAAACTTGTCTTATTTAAATGTCCACCCTAATGTTCTTCCAAACCCATAAGATCTTTGTTTACCTTCAGAACACAAATAAAGATAATTTGGATTTAATCCAAGAGCTTTCTGATCCTCCCATAGATTTACTGATTATGCATTTTTCAATGTCCAGAAAGGAACCAAAAACATAGTCTAAATAAGTCCATGTGATAAAAGTGGTTCAATCATAATTATATGAAGCTGCAAGAATACTTCTGTGCGCAAAGTAAACAAAAATAATTTCAATAAATATTCAACGATGTGAGGATCAGAAAGCTCTTGGATTAAATCCAAAATATCTTCATTTGTAGATAATTAATGACAGAATTTAAATTTTTGGGTGAACTAAACCTTTAAGCAGCAGTAAGCCTCACAAATACTTAAAATTGATTGACTTAAAACTGCTTGAACTTTATTAAAACTGTTTGCACTAATATATTGTGTTAAATACACTTTGTTCATTTTGTGCTTTTGTTCTTTGTTTATTGGTCTTATAAGCCTGCTGTGAAAAGTGTCACAAACATCCTGAAAAAAATAAAACCAAAGTTTCTCTTAGATTGTGTTATGTAATCTTGTTAAAATATATTTCTTAAAATTAAAGTATCGAAAAAAGTATCGTTCGGAATCGGTATCGAATTCAGGGTATCGGTATCGGTATCGAAAATTTTGGAACGATACCCAGCCCTAAGCAGGATATAGAACAACCTAAAACTGACCTTACAAAGTTATATTAAAAGATATGGCAATGTATTTTGTGTCTATTTTAGATTATTTCTTAGCCACATATTTTAAATAATGTGTCAAAAATCATTTCTCAAAATGTTTAGGAAAATGTGCAGGTATTTTAATGCAAAACTGCAAAACCTGGCTGACTTAAAAAATTACAGCAAAACATCACAAAACAGACATTTTCTTTTAGCCTCATAATTTGATGTTGCAGTCATGATGTCGTCTCTTCGCTGTGTTGGTTTTTACCATAGACTGTAAAAAATATGGACGTAGTATCCGTGACGTCACCCATAGGTTTCTGATGAACCCAAAAGAAGCTACAAGTAGGCGTGGCCAACCATCGCCATTTTGTTCGCGCGTAATCGCACCAACCGAGGCATACCAAACAAGGGCAAAGAGGCGGAGCGTGAGCTGAGCTACGTGACGCATGCTGGCATTTAGCTAAGAGCTTTCTTATGGGAGAAACCCATAATATTTCATTACCTGCGACTCGTTTGTGTTCTGACCACATGTGCTTGGTTGTGACTATATCAATAAAGTGTTTAGTCTGTTGAAAACACTGTTGTAATACGTTAAGCCACTTAACATTGTTCTTAAGACGTTTTTCAACAGGAAGAAAGTGCGGATTACATCCAAATACTTCAGATATAGTCTGTGTTAGTAAATGCAGGACTATTTAGGAAATTCAGGCAGAACACTGTATGACAACGCTTCAGATGACGATTTTATAGCCTACAGTTGATCAATCTGTCAGATTCTGGAGTGCATTACAGCTCTGAAGAACATTATAAATCATAAATTATCCTAAATAAAGCAATTACACTTATAGAGATGGTGTATAAGTATATAATTTCACTCACCTGGGAAACGGACTCCACGTGAATGGTTTGTGAGCACAATTAAGTGCACACAGCATGCCATATTATCTGATAATTGCAGGAAATAATTCCAAAAGGCAGCTGACTGTGTAAAGCCACATAAAACAACACAAAAACACGATGAATCAGGCGGAATCAGCTGAGGTGACGTGACGGCGACCAGCGGGACTAGCTGTCACTCAAGTAGCCACGCCCTTAATTATGCAAACTTAATTTAGCTTAATATAAAGGAAACGGATGAGTTATAAAAATATTCACCCCCCTCACAGTTGTCATGAAGGGTAATATAAGCTATGTGAACCAAAATCGTTCTTTGCACCAGGCTGTAAACACCTTTTTTTCTGCTGTAAAGTTGGCCATTTCACCAGTGGGCTCATTAGAGATTTGCTCTATTATGGAGCCAGGACTAGCGGAATTTTAGATGAATTGCAGTTTTAGTTACTTCCGTATTGGCTTCCCGAGGGAGAGCGGGAGATTGCCGCTTGGTTTTTACCAGGTTACGGAAAAAAATGCTCACATAACATGCTCACAACATCCAATCAGATAAGAGGAACCAAAGAAGCAATATGGTATTTACGACTTCACAGAGAAGGTAGCGTTCAAATACTTTAAAGCACAAACTATCTCTTGATTTTAAGACTATATATGTATGCAATTGACAAATAGTCGCAGGCAAATTAAAATTTAGTGACAAGGCAGCACGGGCCTGATCGGGCCAGTAACGACTCTGTCTGCTGTCCCGAGCATCACTCACACTGTCCCCAGGCCATCGGGCAGTCCTTATTGTTGAGCCCTGTAAATACTGTACATATCACCCCGCTCTACATGCACTTCAATTGTTTGTTAGTTTATTAGTTAGTTAGATAATTGCTGATAATTGTATTCTCTGTAGGTCTGGATGCAGTTGCGCGTCCTTCTCCGCTTCAGGAAATCAGCGATGAAGAAGCAGTTCAGATCCAAGTGCCTTCAGTTCTTCCTGCAGACTCTTTCACACTCAGACCGTATGTGGAGAAATCAGAAACGCTCAGCAAACTGCTTCAACTCGGTATGTGTCTCATGTCTAGGGCCACACGGAATCTGCGCGTGCAGAATCCCGCTGATTTCTGCAGATTTTTAGCCCGTCATTGATTCTGTTTATTTACTGGTGTAAATGTGTGGAAATTTATATTTAATCAGTTTTTACATTAATTTCAGTAATAATATTGATTAATATGAAAATATTCAGATGATCTATTTACAATACAGTTTGTAAAGTAATATTTTCTGTCTTTTAGTAGAGATTTTATATGAGAGGCTTGCTTTGTTTACCAAATAAAGAGGATCTAATTGGTTTTGCATTGTAAACATTAAATAAAAGCTGAAAAGGTATTACTTTTTATTTCATATATTAAGGTTTTAGTTATGATACTCCCAAAATCATTCTGCATAAATCTGCAGATTAAAAAAAAATACTCTGCAGAAATAGCAAAAAATGTCCGCAGATTCCGTCTGGCCCTACTGATGTCTTCAGTACACACCGTTACATTCTTTTAGATATGGTAAAGTTTGAGCCGGCCAGGTTTATCATATTAACATTAAAAAAAATTATCTTGTGCGTATTTGTTAGTGGTTTTTATTGTATTTATTTGAAATGAATTGTTTTTGCCATGAAAATAGCTTTTGTTGCTGACATGGCATTAAATAAAAATATTAGTGCTGTGCAAAAATTAATCAGGATTAATCACATCACATTAATCTAAAATAGAAGTTTGTTTTGACTTACAATATGTGTGTGTGCTGTGTATATTTATTATGTATACATGCGTACATGCATGCATATACTTGAGAAATAAAAAGAAGAAAAATATATAAATATATACGCACACGCGCACATATTGTCAAAACAAACTTTTATTTTGCTTGCAATTAACCTTTGCCCAGCACTGAAAAATTGATGATATGAAAATATATGACAATATACATTTAGATTTGGTCAGCTGGACTTCTGGTTAACTTCCAGGTGTTAATTAAGAAATGCTAAATCCCACTGTTCTAAAAGTCTTAACTACTGATAAAAATGTGTATTTTAAACAAATGACAATGGGATTAATAATAAACTGTTTTTAAATGTTTGTCCTTCAAAAAAGGCAGAAGTTTTATCAAAAGTAAATCTTGAAAAAACATTTATAATTTTATTTTATGCCTTATTTATTGTCTTTTTAAGTTTTTACTGTTATTAATCTTTTTTTTTTGTTATTGGAAAGTGATTTAGGGGTGTCAAAATTAATTGTTTCTTCAATGCAGACGCGAACAATTCGGCATCGCTTCAGTAATAATCATAACCGGTTATTGACAACTGTCATTTATGACATGCGTTATATGGCATTAGCATACTATGGCGAGGAAGGAGACCGCGAGTAATTAAAACGCTCCAACGACTCAACAAAGGCTGAACTTTCTTCGTCAGCTGAGGAAACTGCTGAAACAGTTCTACACCTCCATCATTGAATCAGTCATCTGCACATCAATAACTCTCTGATTTATCTCAGTTACCAAATCTGACCTTCGAAGACTACGTCGAATAGTTGGGACTGCTGAGCGAATCATTGGTACAACCCTCCCTACTCTCTAAGAACTGTACTTATCCAGAGCGAGCAGAAGGGCTGCCAGAATCACTCTGGACCCCTCACACCCAGCACACTGCCTCTGTGAACTGTTACCTTCTGGTCGACGCTACAGAGGACACAGGAACAGTTTCTTCCCTCAGGCGATCCATCTCATGAACACTTGATGATAATAATCGTGGAACCAACATCACTACCTGCTATACACTTTTACACACACATACACTTATTTAACAACACACTTTACATGCCAATTTGCATGTAACAGCTGCACATATAACCCTGTATATAGTAATATACCTGTACATACACTTGTCAATTTGTATATTTGCATTTAACACTTACTTCTATTTTTTTAATATATTTATGATCTGTTTTTTGTCCTGTCTCTGTAATTCTGTTGCCCTGTAGAAGCTCTGTCACCAAAACAAACTCCTTGTATGTGTGAACATACCTGGCAATAAAGCTCTTTCTGATTCTCATTCTGAACCGTGAGACCACTGTAGGTTCACATCTCTAAAAATGTTTGTAAATTTGATGCGGTTTTGTCATGAAATAGCCAGAGAAGCTGATATGTTAATAAGCTCAAAACTGTGTGCAGGTGTCAATCTGTGGGATCTGGAGCAGAGGCCTAATGTGGGCTCCATGCTGGTTCGGCTTGACTTCCAGGCAGACGTTGCACCCAGACTGCTCTTCCTCAGAGATGTGGGAGTTGAGGAGTCTACACTGGGCCGACTGCTCACCAAGAACCCCTTCATCCTCACGGAAAGCCTGGACAACCTTCAGGCCAGGTCAGACACATGAGCTAATGCATTAAACTTTACTTCTGAAAACTAGCATTAATGGTGCGTTTGAGTCCACATGAGTAGTACCTTCATCAGACATTACAACCTGAACCTGGTTAACAAAACAAAGCAGCTTTATACAGTATATATCTAGTTGAAGACAAAGTACTTACAGTAGCTCTCCTGTGATTTAGTTATTTATTTTATGTATATACATTTCCCTAGTGATCTTAAAGAAAGTTTAAGTGATGTTTTTCCTCTTAGTATTTCATTATTTTCAAATAAAAGTTTGTCTGGAATAAAAAAATATATAAATACATAAACAATGTAAAATCTGCTGAGTTAAGTATTATTAGCTTTCATGTTTTTGATTGATTTCAGAATAAACCACTGTTGTCCAATGACTTGAGCCTAATCATATATGGTCATTGAGTCATATATGTAAGGGATAATCAACGGCTTGCCGTGCGTTAAAGGATTTTAATGCACGATGTGGAGGCAAAGGACCACACGACACGCAGCAGAGTGTGGTCGCCTCCACGAAGTACATTAAAATCCTTTAATGCACGGCAATCTGTTGATTATCCCGCTTATTCCATGGTCATTTGCCAAGGTAGGCCTAAGTTTAAAATAGTTTTGCTCTTTGCAGAGCAATATTTGTCCGAAATTTTGTCTCTTTTTACATGTTAGATTTTCTAGTCCCTCCACTGAATCAGCTGTGACAGGCAGTCAGAGAGAGAGAGAGAGATAAAGCATGTGCGTGCTGTTTACACCTGCTAATATTATTAAGATGCAATTTCATCAGTCCAATCACAGGTGGACAAATAAGACATTCCCAGTCACACCTGGAGTGTGTTTCCAGTCACACGTTTCTTTTGTCTACTGTATACCTCTTCTCTGACAAGGGAGGATCTGTATATTGGCTTTGTCTTAACATTACCTTTAATACTGCGAAAGCTGGCCTACCTACAGTATAGCAGAATTTCCACAATTTACATTTCATAATAAACATACAAGTCTTATAGAAGGTACCATATCAATTAAATACGCATTTTCAATATTCTAGAGTCTTTAAAGCAGCCAAGGTCTATTTCAGAAATCTCTGCTGGTTAATATAGGTTAATTTTGCATAATGAAAAAAACATCAGGACAGTTAGGAGAACATTCTGCTTTATTTATCTTCTTTTAAAACAAAAGCAATCAGCCAAACACGCAGGATCAGTGTAATATTAAATTATTTACGCTCATAGATTAATTATGAAACTTACTTTGCGATCTGCGAAAAAATACACCTGAGAAGCAGTAATAGGTTCAAATTTCCAAAGACTGACCGTTAGACACACCAAAGATTAATTATATATCCAGTTTTAACAACAGAGATGCAAGAGATTAGATCCAGTGGCAGGAGATTCTCTGGCTGACATAAAGCTTCCCTCGGGGGGAGCCGTTCGCGGAGCTGCCGCTGACCGCCTGGAGCTTCCAACATTTAAAAAAATGGGCTTTTCTTACACACAAACTGGCGATTTAACTTTAAAATAACTACATTCTCGCATGAAAAACTCTAAAAACTTGATTTTGTGGCATAATTGATGAGTATTTTCCTAATTTAGCGGATGTCCCGTCCACCATTAACAGCCCTCATCGGTTTCATGCGCAGCACATGCGAGTTGCTTTAGTAACTGTAAACGTTTGGGAGAAGCGCAACTATTTCTAACTGTGATCAAAACTGACTGGAACTACCTGTGCGGTTCAACGAAATATACCACACCCTCCAGCCAATCAGAATCAAGAGTTTCAACAGACCATGGAATAAGGGTCAAATATTTCTATATGCAGCATGTTTAAATCAAGTAAAGTGTCTATATTAACATGTAGTCAAATAGTTCTTGTTATACTTTACTAAATTGTTCAGTGTATAAACTAGCTAGCTTTTAGATGTTTTTAAACATTCTAATATATGCAAATGTATGCTTGAAATGCCCTCTTTTTAATCTTTGAGCTGTATATTAGTCATAATTTTAGATTATTGACATATTTTCTAACTCAACTTGAATAGACTTTACTTAAGTGGGTAGTTCACCCACAAATTACAACTTACTCACTGTTTACTCTCCCTCAAGTAGTACCAAACCTTTATGAGTTTCTTTATTCTATTGAAAATCTGAAGAAGATATTTTGAAGAAAGCTGAAAAGCTGTAACCATTGACTTCCATAGCAGGTAAAACAAATACTATGGAAGTCAATGGTTACAGGTTTTCAGCTTTCTTCAAAATATCTTCCTATTTAAATATGGTCGTTCCGGCATAGTTTGTCTGCATCGGTTAAAAAAAGACATTTGAGCCTTGATTAAGCACTGAAACACTAGCATGTTTGACCTCAAAACAATCTAATATTTTCTTGTAAAACGTTGTGTTTTGCCTTATTTTTAGGGTGTCCTATTTGAAATCAAAGAAGTTCAGCGCGCAGTCTGTGGCTGCGATGGTGAGTAAAGCTCCATACCTGCTGAACTTCAGTGTTGAAAGACTCGACAACCGCCTGGGCTTTTTTCAGCAGCAGCTGGGACTCAGTGCCGAGAAGGTGAAGCTCAATTATATCGATTTTTAAATTAGAAATGCTTCATTTTAATCTTACATTGGCATGAAAACTGTCCTTTAGCATTTTCATATATTTTATTTATTTAAAATAAGCTAAATTGTCACTGCACATTCACTGTTAGATGTATGTGCGTATGTACACTGGGTAGTCAACATCTATTCCTCAAACCCGGTCAGAAGGTGAACAGGCAACGTTGACAACAGTTTATGTTCTGCACGTTGATTTATTCCGATCTTCAAGCAGTTTAGGAGTGCATTTAGATTTGTGTAGGTGTGTGAGTGTGTGTGGTTTCTGAAATAAAGCAATAACAATAAATTAAACAAAGTTCTTAAAAAAAGTCCTTAAATGACAATAAATTATTATTGAACAACAACCATGTTCTCAATGAACCCAAAAAACTCATTAATATCAAAGCTGAATATTTCTGGAAGTAGTTTTTAGTTTGTTTTTAGTTTTAGCTATTTTAGGAGGATATCTGTGTGTGCAGGTGACTATTACTGTGCAGAATTATTAGGCAATTTAACAAAAAACAAATATATACCCATTTCAATTATTTATTTTCACCAGTGAAACCAATATAACATCTCAACATTAACAAATATACATTTCTGACATTTCTAACAAAACAAAAACAAATCAGTGACCAATATAGCCACCTTTCTTTGTAAGGACACTCAAAAGCCTGCCATCCATGGATTCTGTCAGTGTTTTGATCTGTTCACCATCAACATTGCGTGCAGCAGCAACCACAGCCTCCCAGACACTGTTCAGAGAGGTGTACTGTTTTCCCTCCTTGTAAATCTCACATTTGATGATGGACCACAGATTCTCTATGGGGTTCAGATCAGGTGAACAAGGAGGCCATGTCATTAGTTTTTTTCTCTTTTAGACCCTGGCAGTAGGACTGGGAGTTGAGCTTGACTCCATCCTCAACCCGAAAAGGCCCCACAAGCTCATCTTAGATGATACCAGCCCAAACCAGTACTCCACCTTGCTGGCGTCTGAGTCGGACTGGAGCTCTCTGCCCTTTACCGATCCAGCCACGGGCCCATCCATCTGGCCCATCAAGACTCACTCTCATCTCATCAGTCCATAAAACCTTAGAAAAATCAGTCTTGAGATATTTCTTGGCCCAGTCTTGACGTTTCAGCTTGTGTGTCTTGTTCAGTGGTGGTGTTTTTTCAGCCTTTCTTACTTTGGCCGTGTCTCTGAGTATTGCAGACCTTGTGCTTTTGGGCGCTCCAGTGATGTTGCAGCTCTGAAATATGGCAAAACTGGTGGCGAGTGGCATCTTGGCAGCTGCACGCTTGACTTTTCTCAGTTCTTGGGCAGTTTGCGCCTTGGTTTCTCCACACGCTTCTTGCGACCCTGTTGACTATTTTGAATGAAACGCTTGATTGTTGGATGATCACGCTTCAGAAGCTTGGCGATTTTAAGAGTGCTGCATCCCTCTGCAAGATATCTCACTATCTTTGACTCTTCGGAGCCTGTCAAGTCCTTCTTTTGACCCGTTTTCCCAAAGGAAAGGAAGTTGGGTAATAATTCTGCACACCTGATATAGTGTGTTGATGTCATTACACCACACCCCTTCTCATTACAGAGATGCACATCACCTAATATGCTTCATTGGTAGTAGGCTTTCCAGCCTATACAGCTTGGAGTAAGACAACATGCATAAAGAGGATGATGTGGTCAAAATACTCATTTGCCTAATAATTCTGCTTTCCCTGTAAACAATGCTGAATGGTGAATAGTAATACAAAGGTAATTTCGCTAATGACCTTGCACCATAAAACAACAGCAGCCATGTGATTTATCAAGACAACGTGCTATACATTATGTTGAAACAATGCTATACAAATTCACCATAATCAGTCTTTATTTAAGATTTTTTTTCAAAATAGTGCTATTAAACCATCTGGTGAAACTGCATTCATATTGCAGAAAAACTAAATATTGCAATGCCTGATTCTTTTATTTTTATTTTATTTGTTTTATTGTAATTATTATTATATATATATATATATATATATATATATATATCGTGCAGCCTATATGAAACATTATTTGTGTGATTATTTTGAGCTGAAGTCGCCTTTAACCATCAATATTTTCCTGAATGATACTCTCAGACCCGAAATCTTGTGACTCGTCTACCGAAACTATTGTGTGGCAGTTTGGAGCCAGTCAAGGAGAATCTGAAGGTTTGACACTTAATTGGTTTCTTTTGTTTGTTTGTTTTTTCATTATAACATTGAAATGTGTCTTTCCTTTATTATTCTCGTCCAGGTCTGTGAACTGGAGTTTGGATTCCGTGGGAATGAAATCCAGCATATCGTCACCACAGTTCCCAAAGTACTGTTGGCTAATAAAAGAAAACTCACGCAGATATTTGACTTCGTTCACAACACTATGGATATTCCACACTCGCTTATTGCAAAGTTTCCTCAGGTACTTATTCTTCTATCCTTTTATACTTGATCTCAGGGACGTTGCATGGGTCGAAAGGGGCTTAGTCCGAAAGGAAAAAAAAAAGTTAGAATTGCTAAATTAAATTAAATTAAATAATTAATTAAAATTTTATCAAATTTCATTAAAAATAGTACAAAAAAAATAAACAAAGATCCATATGCTAGAAATGTGTTTACTTCAAATTTCTTTCTTTTTTCTTCAGTTTTTCTCAAAATAGGGTGATGTGGGCATTGTGTGCACTTTAAACACATTTCAAGAGTTCACACTTAGCTGATGATTGATAATAAAGCTTGTTTGGCATGCTGGCCCGGGAGAGAGCCCTGAGCTTATGAGATCCTCGAGCCCTGGGCTCCCTCCCGTTTGCAGGGCGAGAGGAGAGTTTGAGCTCAGGTAGATCTCGATGAACTCCTCCTCGGCTTATTTCCAGCTAGTGGCAGAACTGCTTTGAGGTGTATTCACTAAGAGCTTTGCTGTGGTATCAATTGTGTTTTCAATTCACTTAGGTTGCTTGTTATTTGTAAATAAAGGCTTTAACTGACCATTTACACGACTGTGACAATAAATGGTCTATATGTGTTCTTCCAGCCATCTTAGGTATTTTCATAAGAATAAAGTCGATTTATAATTCCGATGCTAACTTGCAAAGCATGTTACAGTAGAATATAGCTATATAACAATAAACTAGATGCACAAACTCGCTGTGATTTAACTATTACAGAAACAGATGTGACTGACAATATCACATCTAGATAAATATGTCTAGATATCCATAACATATCTAGAAAGCTAGTACAATTTATGTTTTTCTGAATAATTTGCATGTATCCACATTAATATGATGCACATTTTATGTATTACAGTTATTGTGTTTCACCAAAACTACACACATTTTATACTGTGAAAACAAATATTAACCTTTATCAGTAGTAAAAGCTATTCAGTTTCGCAGTTGTATTAATACCTCATCAGCTTTAGCTCCCCAAAATAATGAATGAATGACGACTGTGCAGTGGCGTTTTTTTTTTTTTTTGCCGAACACTTGCCGTGTGACAACAGTCTCACTCCAACCTGCCGGTAGAAACAGGTACACACACAGCTGACTGTTCAAATGCCTAACACAAAAGCTGCGTTAAGTGGAATGCGCGTGATATTTGTGGTCATTTTAAGTCAGGGGTGTCCAAAATCGGTCCTGAAGGGCCGGTGTCCTGGAGATCGTAGCTCCAACTTAAGGTTTCTAGTATATCTAATAAGATTAGGTAGATTAGGTTTTGATTAGGGCTGGACACCGGCCAGGACTCTCCAGGACACCGGCCCTCCAGGACTGAGTGTGGACACCCCTGTTTTAAGTACTTGGATAACAAAATAAATGTTATAAAAAGTTTTTTAAAATGTTGTAAGTGCAACATATTCCAAAAGATCAGGGGTTTTTGACAATACATCACATTTTTACCACATCATAATAAAAATGAAGTTGTAATATTTGTGAATGTAAAGTGAGTTACTGTTAGTTAGTGTCGGGCAAAGATTAATTGCGATGCATATTTGATAGAAACACATACATAAAAACAAAACTATTTTTTCACATAGATATTTAAATGTATATACAAGTTGTATCATAACATATTTTATATCTAAATATAAATAAACATTTTCTTAAATATATGCATGTGTGTGTGTGTGTGTGTGTGTGTGTGTGTGTG